>OZ005673.1:5662541-6327541 GCA_963930725.1 Candelabrum cocksii | reverse complement strand
CAGTTTATAACACTCATAAGAGTTCAGCGTGAAAATGGATTAAGACTTATTCAAGGTAAACTATTGTCTTCATCCTAAGCAATGTATTACCGTAGTAGTGGTCCTAGTCAATTCTTTACACTTTTATACAAAATACATTGATTATATAGATGTTGATTTAACATTTATTTTTTCCATTAACATGAAAAGACGACTCTAGCGCGGTTACAGAATATTTGTCTGCAATAACGAAAGCTGTCCAAGAAAGAGTAACCGGAATTATGTCGAGTTGCAATTTCTTTGGACTGCTTTCAGATGGAAGCCAAGCGCGAAAAACTGGATCTGACAAAGAGATGGTATTAGTGCGAGTTGCGAAAAATGGTAATATTGTGGTAATAAATAAATAATATATAACAACTCTTTTCTTTTAAATCAGGTATTCCTACATACTTTGTCGCATCGCTGTTGGAAATGGCTGATTGGGGAGGTACAGACGCACAGTCTTTAAAAAATGGAATTGACAGTATTTTTCAAGACGATGGGGAAATACCGCAGTCTGCCTATCAAAGGAAATTGATCTCCGTAACAACTGATGGTGCTAGCGTCAATACAGGGAAGGTGTCTGGACTCATGCCCCAAATGGCGAGTAGTAGAGATTGGCTGGTGAAGATACACTGTATAAACCATCGTGTTGAACTTGCAGTGAAAGAAGCCTTCGCTGACACTGTTTTTAGCGATGTAGAAAGCTTTTATTTAAGCAACTTTTTTTTGTTACGGGACTCAGGGAAAAAAAGTCTGAAATAAAACGTGCGTCGGAAACTTTAGGCATTCAACATTATACCCTTCCGAGGTTAGGTGGCACACGGTTCATAGGACACCGAAGAAAAGCCTTTTCTTCTCTGCTCGAAGTTTGGCCAGCGTTTATTATGGCATACCAAAACGTGTCAGCTGATCGAGCTACTCGCCCAGAAACAAAAGCAAAGGTTATTGGACTACTGAAAAAATTTCAGAATTACAAGCTTTTGTCTCTAACCTGTATGTATCTAGACATTCTAGAAAAGACAGTTCCCGCATCAAAGATTTTTGAAGGAAATGACCTATTGCCATTTGAAGTCAAAACTATCGTTGAAGCTACGAAAGACCAGTTAAAAGAATTTGTCCATGACAAAGATTCGGATTTTGACAGCCACCTTAAGCGTTTTTTGCATGTCAGTAAAGAAGATGGCAAAGAAATCCTTGAGGCTACTTATAACAGCCCCGGGGATTTAAAAAGAAAAAAAGAAAATCGAAAGCCGGTAAATGTAACATTTGATCTAAACAATTTAAATGATAAATCAACTATCGATGCCAAGAACTCAAAGGGGTGCTGTTGCGGAAAACCTCGGTAAAATATTCAAGAAAAGGTTTGACAGTTTTAATGATCCAATTTTTACCGAAATGAACTGTTTTAATCCTGAGGTGTGGACAGATGATTTGCAGGTTGAAGTCGATCAAATGAAATTATTTGCTTCACACTTCACCCTACCATTGGCTTCCACTGATTATGATGATGCAAGACTGGCGAAAGAGTGGAAAAACCTGAAAAGACATGTAGCAATGAATATGGCTGGACAAAACCCACATGTGATAAGGAAAAATATTCTCAATTATAGAAGAAAAGAGTTTCCTAATATATGTCTTTTAGTGGAGATAATGCTGGTTTTGTCTGGTTCAAATTCTGCTGTTGAAAGGGCTTTCAGCATTTTAACCTTAATGCTTTCGGACAAAAGGTTGAAATCGTCCCACCAGCTACTAAAGATGCAATTAATAATCAAATTGAACGATCGCTATTGGAACGAGAAAGAAAGAGAGGCCATATTAAAAAGATCACTGGAACTCTATCTCGCGAAAAGTAGAAGAAAAAGAAAAATGGACGATCCTGCGCTAGTCGTTCTTCCCACAACCATCGAGGTGGCAAGTGACAGTGAAGATGAGTCAGAAGAGAGCGAATGTTGTCGAGTGGAATCCTCTGACTCCGAGTTTGATTGTATATTTGAATAAATCTTTGTAAATAAAACTTTTTTTCTTTGTAAATATATGTTCTGTAAACCTAGTTTCTTATTTTAATTCTGTTGAAATATAAATAATTGTCTATTGAAAAAAATACTTATAAAGACTGCATGTTTTTAAAAGAGGTTTCAGGTTTTAAAGATATTTTGTATTTCAGTTTAACTTGAAATATTTTTCTAACATGAAGTAAAAAGGTTAATGCTTCCGTCCTCAAGTTTTAATATAGAACAAGGCAATGTAAACAAGGAAGTTAAGGCTTTGAGAGTCAGTCACTTGTACTTGACGCTTAGCCCTGGTGTTTGGGGTTCACAAGCTTGAACGTCCCCCGCTTGTTTACAACTTTTAAAAGATAAACATTTGTGTACAAAGCGTTTCGCTCTACTTAGAGGTCATCAGTAACATATACGGCAAACTTTTAAACTGTTGTAGCCGAATGTCAGACGCTTTGTTTTTACATTTAATCATAAATATATAATGTATATACAACAACTTTCAATAATAGTCGCGGAAAGAGGAATATTTTATTAAGTGATAAAAATGTTCTGCGTTAAACATCGCGTACGTAAATCATAAAATAGATATTCACAGGACAATGTAATTCAGATTTAAAGCCAAACAAAGTTAAGACCATTTACCGCGCATGTTTTAAATGAAATGTTTCAGAATTAAAAAATGAGATTAAAAATTTATCGCACGCCATCGCACGCCTAGACAAATTCAGGTGAGTGGATATCACACGCCTGAAATGTTTTTAACTTTGGTTAGGCGTGCGAAGCACCACACGCCTAAATTTTTCTTATGAGAAAGCCTGTATATATAAAGTAATATGTGATGATCCACAAAGAAAATTCACATACAAGGCTTCATTTTTCAATTTGTTTGGGGGTTTTGGTGGAGTCGGTTTGTATGGGACGGGGGTTGTTGTTACCTTAATAACTGTAAAGGGAAATCTCATAAGTTGCATGAAGTTTCTATGGAGAAAATGTGGATGGATGCTATATGGGGGGAGTCAAATCCTCTCCTTGGGATACAAAAAATAATTTTGGTAAATATACACAGAAAAAATTCACAGCCCACAATCTTCACTTTATAGCCTGTACCAGATCTGCGCAATAAACTTGTTCTAAAACAATTATCACATTTCCTCTTTTCTACGCCGCCCTCCAATAAAAGTCACTGCTTCGTTCACATCATTCACACGAATACAATCATCCAGAATAAATTCTCTTCACCAAAGAGCGAAATACGTCACAAAAAACCAAGACCTCGTAAGTGTTTATAACAAGATCAATCGACAAAACTGCATGTTTGTGAAAAAGTGCGTAAACTGTAGGCAAACAAGAAATAGTGTTCACTCGTTAAAGCTACCAGCAATAAAGCTCGAGGTGGCAAGAAAAAGTTTTTATTTTTGTGGAGCTAGAATATATAATATATACACTCCCTTTAGAGATCAGAGAAAAGCAGAAAACGTCTGAGTTTCGCTCTGCTCTGAAAAAGCATATATATATATATATATATATATATATATTTTATTTTTTAATCTTAAATTTATAACTAGCTAGCACCTCACACTTTTAGATACTTTTCTTTTTTCTTTTTAATTGTTTTATTAATATTTTTATTTCTCAAATTTTTAATCAAACAGGACAAACTAGGAAAGCAGTTTTACTTGTATATATTGTATATTATGTAAATACTGAAGTTTTTATCCTGTCTAAAGATTGACTAATAAATAAATAAATAAATTCGCTGTATACCGAAACCTAAAATTTTCAAGAATTCATTTTTTCTGTCACGGCGTAACAAAGACTCAATATTTTCCAAAAAAAAAACTACACTAAAACAATACTAGTGACAAGGAAATGTTATGATATTAACTAAATTTAGGCTTAAAAAACACTAATTTCTGTCAAAATTTCCCTTTAATTCTTCTAGTACCCCAAACCAGTTTACTAGGATTATGTAAAAATGGTCACAACATAACAAAAACTCTTATATCATGTTAGATCCAAAAAACAAAAAAGCTGATCTAAGTGGGGTAGCATTCTTCCTTTTGTTCTTATAGCAACTTGTAGAAAGGTGAAGAGCTGCTTAAAAGAACATAGAAGGCCCAGTTGGTCCTTTACAGTATATGTTACTGCGTGACATTAGGTCGGCCTGATTTTTGTTAACTTAACGCAATTAATACCAAGGTACAATTTCTAGTTGTTTTGTCAACCTAACCACAGTAATATATATTTATATATTATACATACTTTCACAATCCAAATAAAGTTGTCGAAACTGTGCTCTTTTTTGACCAAATTCATACTCTGATTTTTCTTTTTCGGCTAGAAGTTCTTCATATTTAGTTTTGTAATCCATTTACCTTCATTTCTAAAAAGACATCTGTATCACACATACATCTAGTATCACTTTGAAACATTATATACCTAACTAAAAGGTAATAAAATATTATTTCTCTATCAATGTGTTAGATAATCATATAATTGATATGGCAAACATGTTTAAGTTGGGAAATTTTAGGGGAAGACAATTGTAGTACTTTCCTGCATACATCCAGTTTTTCTTGTAATAATAATATAAGTAAAGAACTAAATACTATATACTAAAAAAAATTTAAAAAACGCAAAATCTTTAATAGAAAAACTTTTAGAAGGTGAAGCATAAAAACTACCAGATATAGAAAAAGAAAAAAAGTTATATACCTTTTACAAGATAATTTGAAAATAGACAACCACAACACCGTTATTTAAGAAATTCAAGTTATTACCAAAAATGGGAAACTGAACGTTTCATTCAACTAAAACATATCACAAAAACATCAAGTATATATATCAAATTTTTGTAAAGTCCAACATCTAAAATATATTGCACATGTTACGAGGTTGACAAATGACTCACTGCAGAAACAAATGTTTTTTTCAACCGATCACAAGAAATATGCACGTAATCGCTGGGTAAAATTAGAAAAAGAGCTTATATAATATATATATCTAAAAACCAAATTCAAGTTCTAATGCAAAAAAAAGAGTTCACATCCTTTCTTAAAGAACTATATTCATAAGGACACTTTAAAAAGTACAAAGTACTTAATAAAGCAAACATGATGATGATGATGATGATGAACGTGCTATGGGTATAAAGTTAGATGTTTTTATTAACTTTACAAAATGAAACCATGTCAGGATTTAAAGGAGAATTTCTGTCTTATTTTTAATATTTTTGTTACAAATAATTAAAATTTAGCATTTATTATGAACATCTGCTTTTGAATTTCTTAAAATATAATTTTGTCGCCAAGATATAAACGATTAATTTTGTGAAGTACGTAACTGTTTTTATACTCACGTTGCAAACACAACAGATGCTTTTAAAAAGTTGAAAATGTGACGTCACTCAGTGCAGAATGTTCGGCAGAGAACAGTTTCCTGTATGCATACCAGTTTAGAGAAATAGTTAAAAATAATACCTTATTTGTATTAATTTTTGCGCGTATTAATTTTCGCGCATTCGCGCAAAAATCTGAAAAATGCACGAAAATTAGTACAGCTATTACACGATTTTTTTTTTATTAGCAACTGCTATATAAGCAACAGTACTCGAGTTCAGCAAAAAACTAAGCAACTCCACTACTGACCTTTTATTACATTAAGCAACTGGTGAAAAATATTTATACTAATTATTGCCACTTTCTTCAATAGCAATAACTTTGCCTTGTATCTGTGTATTTTAACTACATTATGCGTATACACTTTGTGAGGACATTGCATTGTTATTTTCTTTATTTCGAATGTCTGTCTTGTTGATTGACGTTTTCTCACCTATGAATCGAATTTTGTTTGTAACCTATTTCGAAAAATAAGCAACTCGAGTACCAATTTTGGCATAAAATTTAAGCAACATGAGTTCTACCCCAAATCCTAAGTTGCTTATAAAAAAAAATCGCGCAAAGGCGGCATGCGCGAAAATTAATACGCGCGAAAATTAAAATGTTGATTTTTTATGTCATTCTCTGCTTCAGGCTCTTGTTCTGCGTTTTACTTGCAATTTTCTTGAACATATCGAATATCCTTTTATTTATTTATTATAGTAGCAAAGGTTTTAGATGGTCCTGGTCTCCTTGCAGTTGTCGAATTTCGGTTGGTGAGTGTCGTCGTTGTTGTGCCCAGTTGATTTGGCAATAGGCATTGACCGATTGTGCTCGGCAATTTTTTAGCAACTTTTGGCTTTGGGAGCAAGTTTTTTCATTTGTAGCAACCTCGAGCAATATTTGCCTTTCAGAGCAACTTTTTAGCAAATTTTAGCAAGAAATGGACAATTAGATAAGCCATAATTAGAATTTTTGATAATATAAACGATGTTTTGATGTTTGTAGTTTTTAATTATTTTTTGCACGAACCCACCATGTTGTCCTAGTGACCAGTGTCACATGTGTTTATTTATTTAAACATTTATATATACAGGATAAAAAGTTCAAAATAAGATATATACAAGCTATATACAAATTCTGTTCTACCACTTTGTCCTGTTAAGCGGCTTAAATATGTTTAAAAAAAATATGTTAAAAACTCAATCACAAGTTAGTTAAAAACTCCTTAAGACTTGGGGCACTTCTGGTCTTAATAGGCAATTCATTGAAGGTTTTTGCCCCATAAAAGAAAGATGTCTTTTTAGTAGATTCAAGTCTTATTTTAGGAATTCTAAGTATTTTTCCAGTGTTTCGAGTATTGTTTCTCGTGATTTCGAAATAGTCCTGAAAAAACTCGCAAGTATCTCCATTCAAGCATTTATACACGTTAACACACACTTTTTTCTTCATTACTTTGTCAATCTTTGGTAGTACAGCTACTGGTTTGATAATCTTTCGAGCTCGTTCTTCGAAAGATTGTATCTTTACCTTGTGAGTATTGCTCGTCTGTGAGGTGATAATTGAACAATACGTACACAATGGTATCAATATCGTTTAGTAAATCGCAACTGCAGCTTTCACCGTTTGCTGTGGTCGAAGTTGTTGAAGTAGATACAGACGGCCACACGCTTTCTTGTAAGTAGCAACGGAGTGATCAGATAAGCTTAATGTCTGATCAAGATTCAAACCAAAGTATTTGTATTTGGTGGTGCAATTTACTGATTTACTTTTATACGAAATGTTTAGATCAGTAGTCTTTTTCACTTTTTGAGCAGTTCCAAATGTCATGCATTCGGTCTTACCGGCTTTCATATTCGTAATCAACTCGTTCTGTTCCATCCAATCAGTCACTCGTGCAAAATCAGCTGAGAGTTTCTGTTCTAATTCATCGCGGCTTTTTGAAGACGTATATATTACGGTATCGCCTGCATACATCAGGATTTCACACTCTCTTGTAACATCAGCAATATTATCGAAGCTCAGCAGAAACATAAGCGGCCCCAAGATCGAACCTTGGGGACACCAATTGTGACATGTTCCATTTGAGAGATTGCATTTTGGAAATTTACATATTGCTTCCCATTGAATAAGTAGTTGATGGCAAACTCCTTCTCCGTGTCGTGAATTCCATAGTTTGAAAAGTTTGAGATAATTTGGCTCATGGCCTACTATAATAACACAGCCTCACAAGTTGCCGCAACAGGCCAAATCAAACAGGCCAGAGAAAGAATAATGCTAATTTGATTATTCTGAGTACTTTTCTAAGATATTTAATCAAATCACATTCATTAACATCAGAAGTATTATTTTAATATATAAAAATGGACTTCGAATTTAGGTTAGTAATACAAATATTTAACCGTTTTATCTATTAAAGATATAAATCACATCCATTAACATGAGAAATATTATTTTATTCATAATATAAACGTTGAATATAGGTTAGTACTAACACACACATAACTGTTTAGAGAGAAAGCAACTACTAATTTAGGAGGGAAATAAGGAAACTAAAAAAACAAGAAATGAGATTATATATACAGCCAAAATGTTTGAAATTCATTGATGCATTAATCTCGGAAACTCTCTGGAGGAGTTAAGTTTTCTGAAGGCAAAGAAAATTTATACACAAACATATATAGGGTTCTGATCATTGCTTTCAAGGTTTGGGTAGTAAGATTATAACCAGGAAGCTTAGCCCACTCGACAACCCAATCTGCAAACTTTAATAAAAATTCTACTTTCCCAACACTTGATTTTATAGCATTCCCCAAATAATTATTGGAATTGAATTCAGATTTTGAATTTGAGACTTTCCACCAAGTATATGAAACTTGCAGCATCCTCTCTATGGGGAAAGTAACTTCGAATGGCAGCAGATGTTGTCTCATCAAAAATAGATAATGCTAATGGCACACTCTGTTTATTATTGCCAGGATGAAGAGCACGATAAGTTAACTTATAAGCTTTCTGTAAATGAGCATCCAAATTTTGATCTTTTTCGTACAGTGAATGAAGAGACCATTCAACAAAACCATGTGAAACTTTAATTTCATCAAGAAGTCCATCAAATGAGAATTCTGGGAAGACAAACTTTTTTCTACAAAGAAGATTGTTACGAACATTTTTTAGTAGGTGTACAGTATCAAACAACAAGTATGTCTTCAATTTTCCTTCATATGCTGGATGGAGTATGTAATAAGTTTCAGGTGTTCCATAACTCTTGGTTAGTTGATTATAAGCATTTACATTACTTGAATGATCATCACAAACAAAACCTCGCACTTAAAAACCAACAGAACATAACTTTTCGATAACATCAAAAATATTTTTGGTGATGAGATCTCCATTCAGTTATTTCAGGAACTGCTTTAACAACAGTTGCAACATTCTTTTTTAAGCCCACAATCATGAAACAGACAATTCCTTTATAAAACTCCCCATGTTCATCTGTACCAATATATTTACCTGCATGGTATTGTGTACCCTTCTGTAGATACATTTCATCAAATAAAACCATTACATCTTCAGATATTTTACCTTCAGTTAGCATCATTTGAGCAACCTTGAAAGCATCTAATGAACCACTAGACAGTTTTTCAAGCAGAGAAAATGAAGACAAGGGAAATTCTTTTAATAATATTTCATAAGCTTGTCAAGAAGAATGACGTAGCAGAAGACAATAACGAATCATATATATTCGCTGAATAATGTGGTCGACCCTGTGGTTTGAAATGAGATATGGAACGAATTTCTTCTAATATTTCACTGACTGGAAACTCTTGCACACGAATGAAAATCCATCAGGACATTTTTTGTCATCAAACTCCATAATGTTTGTACAAATATAATCATTTAAAAACACTTCTAATTCATCCTCTTGCACATTTCGTTTTAATGGAGGTTTACGTACAGGTGTAATCGATGGCAAAGTTAATTGAGGTATTGTTATTGTTGTTTCTGTTGTTACATATTTTGATGGAACTGGATTCAAGATCCATTTTAGAAGTCTCTTCTTGGCATGTGCAGAAACAAATTTATCTTCAAAGTGATTTACACACATCGTGGAGGATTTTTTCCATTCCCAATCTTTGCGGTTGACAAACTTTATCCATTTAGATTTCAAATCTGGGTCATTTGGAAAATAAAATGATGATCTTTTTGGGCCATCTTTATAGTTAGAACGGCAACCTACAATACAGCACTTGTCTGGCACTATTTGTCTCAAAACCTTTTTATAAATACTAAAAGAAATCAATAAATTTATTTCAAACATCATGTCAATATATCTATATGTATATGTATGTATCTATATGTTATTAGCTACACATAGAACATGAGGAATATGAGAATGTTAACAAAATTATTAGAAATTCACATTTCAAGTTACTGTAGTCACACTCTGAAGTGTGGCAGAAACGCTTTTAGTGTTAAAATAAAGATTTTATGATCATTTAAATAATATCAACTCTAGCTAAATAGCTATTAGCCATATATTAGCTATGTTGGATTAATCTAAAGCTAAAAGCATCTACAAAATTATCTTTGATTTCTTTACCATACCGGCCTGTTTGATTTGGCCTGTTGCGGCAACTTGTGAGGCCGTGTTATTATAGTAGGCCATGTTTGGCTGTAATTTTAAAGTGTCGAAAGCCTTGCTTAAGTCAATGAATATGGCACCTGTTAGTCTACCTTCATCCATGTTTCTTCTGATTGTGTCTACAAATATTGTTGCAGCCACTTCAGTATTACGTTTACTTCTGAACCGATGTTGATTTTTTGAGATGAGTTTGTGATTTTCAAGATGACTCATTAACTGGGAGTGGACACAACGTTCTAAGATCTTTGAACACAGAGGCAGTTATTGGTCTGTAATTGTTCATCGAGTTTTTCGCTCCATTTTTGAAGATTGGTGTAACTTTTCCGATTTTGAAGTCCTCAGGGACTACACCTTGCGATAAACATAAGTTAATGATGTAGGCTAACGGCTTAGCGACGTTTAGAGTTGTATCTTTTAAGAAACCTTGTGGTAGGTTAGGTTGTCGACACCACAAGATTTCTTACGTTGAAGTCGTTTTAGTTGTGTAAAGACTCCGTTTACAGTAACTTGTCTGAACTTGAAAGTTGTATAGGTCTTGTTTTGGTTCTGAAATGGTCTCGCCCAGAAGTTTGGGAGGATCGATTTTGATTTGAGATGAGTAGCAATTCCGGAGAAGAATGTACAACATTTTGACGCTATGTCAGATGATTTGGAATACGGGACATCCTCAATCACAAAAGTTTTTGCTGAAATTGATTTCTCCTTCGTTGGAAAAATGTTTTTAACAGTGTTCCAAAATTTTTGGGAATTACTAACCGAATCATTCAAGAGCGTTCTGTGGTGTTCTTGTTTGGCTTTGCGTACCGAGATATTGTTGCGTTGTTGTTTATAAGCTTTATGATCTTTGTCCGATCTTGTACGTTGGAATTTCGTTTGAGGGAATCGCACAAATTCATTTCAGCTTTTACATCTTGTGTGAGCTATGATGACTTTTTTCCTTTAACACATTCTGAATTAAAGGAGCGTGTTTGTTAATAGTGTTCGTTAGGATTTCTTTTAATGCTTTCTATGCCGTGTTGATATTAGTTGAGATGTAGACTGGACTCCAATCAGTGTTAGAAAGTTCAGTGTTAATTTTTGTATGATCATAGTTCTTATAATTGCGGCATGTGATAATTATACTAGACATTTTTATGTTATTCATTTTTTCTCTTACAGCCAATAATATCGTGGTCACTCAGAGATAATAATAAGACATCAGCAGAACAAAGGTTGTCAAGACAATTTGTCAAGATAACGTCTATTACCCCTACCTATTGTGGGCTTTTTGGCCCCTTAAAAATTGTGGCCCCCTGTATAATTCTGGATAGACAATCCAACAACTGTCCTTGATTCAATAACAGGCTTGACAAGACTCAACATCATATCCCAGCCCTTATCGAAAGAATCAACTTTGTCGATGGATTTGTTGGGCGCAATCGCATACAAGGGCAAAGCGTTGTAGCGGACGGTATCAAGAATGTAGAAGAAGTGGACCATTGTCCACCTATTTGTAACTGATTTACAGCTGTATTTGGAAATTTTCTGATCTATAATGTCAGTTCCACCTTTGGTAAAGTCATAAATCTTTATGATGGCTGGTTTTTGCTTTTTGTCGTCCCGAGTAATACCCATGATCGGTCTCATTGTTGACATAACAAAGACATTTTTCTTGCCTTTCGATTTACTTTTTGTCGTGTACGCGCATAATGCAAGATTCCCTTTTTCTTGCTCCCAATGGATGCTGCTTTCAAACTCCTCTCTCGCTTTGGGATCTTTTACCTTATCTGGCAAGCCAATGCGGTTGGAAACAAGGCACCGACACATGTAATGTTGTGTGACAACAACCAGTTTGACGTTTGGATGGCCGTGTACAATCTGGCCATTGAAATATTACGTCCTTTGAGACTAGGCTGAGGCATTTCCTCTACAAGCTTTTTTACATAGTCTGCTGTAGCAGAAAGATAATATGCATCCATCTCCGTCAACCGGTTTACCAGAATATGGTATGATTTGATATGTTAATGGTATACGGACATCAATCAACGACTTGTACAATAACCCGTACTTCGCAGGTTTGTTCGGGTTATATTGCCTTAAGGCAATTTGATTCCGCATTGCGTAGAGCGTTTCATCAATTGAAAGATACTCACTTGGCTCAAGCACTTGTTTTATTTGAATTGAATAGATTCGTCAAGTTTCGCGCTGCAGCAAAGCGGTCGGTCCTCCAAAGCCGTTGCCTCTCATCGGGATCATCGAAAGATAAAACAGCAAGCAAAAACTAAAACCTTGAAGATGACATAGTTGCTGTAAAAATAGGATGGCCTGATGTATCATTGAATAGACGTCTGACGCGGTGCATTGATTGACCCAAAAGTCCACGTGCGTAAATCATGCCGATGAAAGCGTAGAACTCCCGCGCATCAAATTCACGGACATATGTTACTTTCGAAGATTTCTGGTATTCTGGTGTATTCTCCTTCACCTTTTCAATTTTCAAATTAGTATTTTTGATAATCAAATCAACCATCTCCACTGTAAATAGACATTTGAAAGCATCTTTCATCGTGTCAATGTCTCCAGCTGATGGAAGTAGATTCAACGGCTTAGCATTACGCATTTCGCGGGGGCATGTCGGAAGCTCTTTGGCACTGAAGATTGGTCGGCTTTTGATTGGTCCAAAATATTTTTTGGGTATTTGGATTATTTTTTGACCAAGGAAACCCTCCAAAACCTTTACATTCTCTGTACCATCAACATTACCGAAGTCGTGCGGATCATAGTTTTCTGGATCCAACGACTTATCGAGCAAACTCACTAACCGCATTCTAGTCAATTGTTTACGTGGCGGTCTCTGATTATCCTCATCATCACTGTCTGAACTTTCATCAGACTCTTCTGCAGCAGCAGCATTATTAGCATCATCATACAATTCATGAAAGTTGTCGTTGTCATCAACGTTCATATCGAAATCTTCAACAGATCCGTCATTGTCAACAAAACTCAAAATGTCAGCGATTGCTTCATCCGCAGTTAGATGTTTCTTTGCCATAATTATTTATCTCCTGTAAAGCAAAAAGATACAATTATACGAAATATACACTTTCAAAATACATCTGGTCAATAAATATACCAGTAGAATCAAGTCCTGGCAAACCAAATCTACATTTGTGCAAAATTTGGCACGGTTGAATCCGAAGAAAAACATTGCTTTTGAACCAAAATATATTGACATAGATATGTTACCCAGCTAATAATGCCTAAAGATTACTATTATAGATTAGAGAAACAATTGATATTGAGATAAAATCAAGTTACAAGGGAGATAGCAAAAATCAAGCAGTTAGTGATATAACCCTTCTACCTGGTGTCGGCCGCCAGATTTGGGTGGCCACCGACAAAGATGCCGCTGCGGCTAAAATACATAATCGATAAAAAAAAAAAATTTACCCAAATTTTGCCCATTAAATTTGGTGCACTGAGCTAAAATTTCAGCTACATAGCTCCACCGGTTAAAATACACCAGTCAATAATCCACAATAATCCATTAATAATAATAGCTCCACACTAGGTAGGGTTAATGTTTTTGTATCTTTTGTTGTTCTCATAGCTTCGTTTATAATTTGATGCATTCCTTGGAGTGCAATACTTTTCCTTTAGGTCTTCCTCGGCTTCTGGAGCTTGCGATTACAATAAAAACAAAATAGCGTATACAAAAAAATACGTGTATACAATCTGCAGAATTAGTTCTATTGTATGTATTGGACTAATCTGGAAACAGTATGCCAGCAAGATAAAGTCAAATGCACAACCAGAACTCCAGAAGTTTTGTTTCAAACTTTTCATTTTATTGGTTTCTAATAGACGTTTTGTAAATATACGCTAATGCAAAGGATTTACAGTAGACTCTCAATATAACGAACCCCCGATATAACGAACACCTCGATTTAACGAACCAAAGTCCTTTCCCCTTGGATTTAGCCTTAAGAAACTCTTATAAATCTCCTCTATATAACGAACCCCCGATATAACGAACTCTCGATTTAGCGAACCAAATTTTCCGTCCCCTGATCCGATAAAACCTCGATATAATGAACTCAAAGTATCAAATGCTACAGAAAATGACAAACAAAACAAAAATAAAGCGCAATATTTTAAATATACCGTAATGCCTCGATTAAGCGCCCGGGAACTTATTTAAGTTTCGAGGCTCTAGGGTGGATGCTTATTCGAGGGGGCGCTTATTTGCAATTCAGAAAAATTGAACATAAATAAAAGGCGGTTTTAATAGAAACACTTTTTTTCCAAAAAAATTCCACACCTTCGTCACCCTCCTTGTCTTCATCGACAAGTAACATGTCTGGACTCGCGTCAGCGATATCACTCGTCGGTTTGAAAGGGGTGAACTTGTTTTAGTAGGTCACGTGCCTGTTGAGTTGTCCCGAATTTCATCTTATTTTCTCACAGCAACTGATAGCGAGAAAAGAAAAGACTTGAAGGTAGAAGTTGTTGGTAAAAGAAAACGAGAAATTGATCTGGTGGTTCCAGCCAAATACACAGCAATGACAAACGATATAAAGTTTGCAGAAGTTTTGCTAGAAAGGCTGGAAGAAAAGAAGAAAATCATTGACATTGTGAAATCTGAAAGCTTTTTAAAAAAGTTTCCCTGTTATAAGGAAATCAATCAATCAGTCGACGTTCTTGGCAGAACATTGGAAAAAAGTAAATGGAAAAGAAAAATAAGAATGAAAACTAGAAAAAACTGTGTTCCGTTGCCTTCCTTCTTTCCGTGCTACTTTTTTTGCGGAAAACTCGAATAGGCGCCCGAATTTTCCAATTTTTTTTCATCTTTCGATATAACGAACTCTCGATATAACGAACTTCTTTCCATTCCCCCTGGAGGTTTGTTATATCGAGAGTCTACACTGTATATATTTTTATACATTTGTTCAAATTTCAAGAAATTGATCTTTATAGGTATCATTTTGCAATATTATTTTAAAATATAGAATTACAATTAATTAGAAACATAATTAATAATTTAAACAACAAGAAAGCTCATGGGTACGATGATATATCAATTAGGATGATAAAGCTTTGTGGTCGTTCTATCCTTCATCCATTAAAAATCATTCTTCAAAATTCTATTTCTTGTAGTATCTTTCCGGATGAATGGAAAAAGGCAACATAGTTCCCGTACACAAAAAATCAAACAAACAAACAAACAATAAAAAATTATCGTCCTATATCATTGTTACCTATTTTTAGTAAGATATTTGAAAAAATTATCTTTGACAATTTATTTTCTTACTTTGATGGGCATAATTTATTTACTGATAAGCAGTCTGGTTTTCGCTCAGGTGACTCTTGTATCAATCAACTTATTACTCATCAAATATTTAAAGCATTTGATTGTAATCCATCTCTTGAAACCAGAGGTATTTTTCTTGATATGTCTAAAGCCCTTGACAAAATTTGGCATGAGGGTCTAATTTTTAAATTAAAGAGTTATGGAATCAACGGAGAACGTTGACGGAGCAGCAAACAGGCTGCAGTCCTGTTTTCTAAGAAAAGGCACCTTTTGGTTCATCCTGATTTAACATTCAACAATGCACCTGTTTCTAATGTTTTGTATCAAAAACACCTTGGCCTAATTTTAGATGACAAGTTATCCTTCACTGAGCATATTAATGAAAAAATGAAAAAAGTTAATAAAGGCATCGGCCTTCTTAAACACCTCTCTAGATATCTGCCACGAAAGTCCCTTCTTAATATTTACAAAAGTTTTATTAGAACTCATTTAGATTACAGTGATGTCATTTACGATCAACCAAATGATATGACCTTTTGCAATAAACTCGAAGTCTGTCAATATAACGCTGCCTTAGCAATAACAGGGGCCATAAGAGGCTCTTCACGTACTAAATTGTATCAGGAACTGGGTTTGGAAAGTCTAAGTAAGGGAGGTTGGTTTAGACGAATGTGTCTCTTTTATAAAATTGATAAAGGTCACGCCCCAAAGTACCTTTTTGACTTATTACCAAGACTTAGTTATAGTCGCAATCCAACACGGTCTCAACTTTTTTATCCCTTTAATTCAAAAACTAATTACTTTAATAATACATTCTTTCCGTATTCTACCCGTGAATGAAATAAGCTTGAACTTTTAACTAAAAATATTATTTCAATTTCTTCTTTTAAAAAAGTCTTACTTAAATCTATCAGACCTTTACCTTTACCTATTTATGATGTAATGGATCCAATTGGCCTTAAATTACTTACTCGTCTTCGCCTTGAGCTCAGCCACCTTAATGAACATAAATTTAATTTTAACTTTCTTGACACAGTAAATCCACTGTGTAACTGTGGTCTATTAGAAGCTGAATCAACCAGTCACTTCCAAGTTGTCTTTTATCCAAGTCAATATTATAGATTGCTCACAGTGAAAATGGTATGCTGAAGTGTATAATAACAAAATATATGAAATTATTGTGACTGTTTTATTTTCAGGAAATCTCCAACAGGTCTGTCTCCTTTTGTAACTGTTTACATGAGCTTTCAACATTGAAAAAAATGGATTTATGGCCAGCAACTCCTAAAAGACCAACTGCTGCTTTTTCGACAAAATTGTTGCACATGTTTGTGTCGCTACAGTTCGAAGGAAATATTTTTCTTATGTCTTTCTGTGATGTTTTGTGCTGGAAGAATGGATATTTAGATAGAGATCTAGTAAGTTTAAGTTTTTGAAATCTTAAATTTGATTATTTTAAATATATATGTGGAGTTCAAAGCGTTTGTATATTTATTGATATTGCTATATGCTATATCATAATTCATGTTTTTTGTTGGTTTCATCAATATATATATATATATATATATACTCCCGATAAGTGGGACTTTCACTAAGTGGGACTGTTTTTCTCGGTCCCTTGAACTTCCTAACCTAATATAGGCATACGCTTAAGTGGGACATTCACTAAAGTAGGACAGATTTCGTCGGTCGCCTGAGTGTCCCGCTTATCGGGAGTATACTGTATAACCTTTTGCTCTATAGTCTCTTGTTACTTAACTGTTTAATTTTATTTTACTCGACACCCATAGATTTGTTAGTTGTTATTTTAATTTAGAAACTGTGCTTGAACAGATTTCTTACAACTGATTCAATTGACCAGTTCAGAATGTTTCGTCGACGGCTAATAAACTTACAAACTGTTTGTCCTACATATAAAGGATTTGATGAATGTGCCGCATGTCCAAAGGTAGACCTGCATACTAGTGTATATAACATAAATTCAAAAAAACATCTAACTACAACAAAGTATATATATGTGACCACTTTCCTAAAATGGTTCAGTGTATTATTGCTTGGATGAAAATTTTTATTTGGTGTTAAAAAAGTTGTCATCAAAATCGCTCCGCTTGGCCTCGCGTTCAGATATGTTGTTTTTGCACGAGGAGATAGTTTACCACTTTATTAGTCATTATGATTAGACAACCAAAGATAAAGTATATACTTACTTATGTATATACATATATACCATATCAAAACTTGATTTCATAAGATTGATACTTTCAACTGCACAGATCAACTGTTATCGAGAGAAGAAACAAAATCAGCACGTCTGATATACGGAATGGCCAATTACATTTCTAGCACGGTGACAATCTCAGCACGTCACATATTCTTTAAATATAGCCAGCTACAAATAACTGTTAGTTCGCTTAACAATCTCAACACGGTGGGTGGTATGTACCGAGAGTTAAACTAACCCAGTGCGGCGCAATCCAGAGATTTTCAAGTTTCCAATTTTCTGACCATATGAAATGTGTTTTTAAAAATTAGCAGTGAAAAAGATGAAAAAAGTTAAGTACATAGTCTGTAAATTAAAACAAAGCTCAGACTGATTGGATTTAGATTTAACTTTGAAAGCATAGTTCAAGCATGCGCACACTAGGTAATATACAATCTCAGCAGGGTGACAATTTCAGCACGCGACACCGGGACATTATTATTATTATTATTATTCACGAATATTTATACAGGATAATCCGTCAGTTATATACATATAAAATGAAAATACTGTTGTCAATGGAGTCCTGCTTTGATAAAATGTCAGTAAAAATTAGTTAAAAATTATAGCTATATATATATATATATATATATATATATATATATACATACAAATCAAATATAAACAAATAAATTCATAAATTCATTGTTTAATTACGGACCGTTCAAAAGTAAGTCTGCGTTGTACGCCAAACTTAAAAAACAGACATGTTATTTACAGAAAGAATTTTGTTTGCTTGTGAGACAGCCAAGTTCAAGCGATGTGATAAACAGTGGGTATATAAAACATTGTTTTTTTCGGGTGAGTATGTTTGCAGAGCAACCATTTTTATATCCAGCCATAGAACCTACCCCAAGTGCCCCATCATAACCTTGGCCCCTACAATTATTAATATCCAGCCCAATAGCAATATCAGAAACCTTATTAAGAATTGCTGTTGCTAAGGATTTAATCCCAAAAAAACTTCTTTGTTATTGTCATTTGAATCAACTTAATGAAGAGTAAAAGAAAGCTGTTCTTTACCAGGAGCACCGATTGCTTCTTCTGCCAAAATAGAAAAAAAATTGTTTATTTTTATTTCTGAAACAATATGCAATAAAGCAAACCCTAGGAAGCCAATTTCAGTACCCTGGGCTGCCAAATAACTAATGCCAGCGGCCGACAGCAGCTGACAGCAGCAAGAACAACACAAACGAGCTCAAACTAAATGTCGTTTTCCGTAAAATGTGGACAAGATTCCTGGGAGGCATTCGGCGCTTCCCAAACCGGCAGATTCCTGGGACAAAATTTTGCTTTAAAACGCTTCACAGGCTAGACGGACTGAATTATCTAAGTATAAAACAACAACGAAATGAACCCTTGTTTGGGGTATACAATTGTCGTGCGGAAGGATTTTTCTGACAACAAAACGCGCGCGGAATACATATAAACGAAGAATACAACTTGTGTTATTATTATTATTATTATTATTAACCATATTTATACAGCATTTGTCTTCAGTTATATACATAAATACATACTGTTATCAATGAAATAGCTGTTAAAGTAAAGTAAACGAAAAATTTAAAAAGTGTATATATATATATATATTTCAAATGTTAAAATCAGACTGTAAAAAAAGAGGTAAAAAGGGGGAGGAAAGTATAAAGTACAGTTTCCACAGAAAATAGAAGCCATGTCAAAGTTAGTCAATAAGAAAATTTAGTTTCTTATAAATTCTTTGACTTTTGTTTTAAAATTAGTAAGATTTTCTAACGATATAATATTATTGGGCAGAGTGTTAAACAAAGATGAACCGTGAAATCGAAACGCTTTTCTTCCATTTTCGCTTTTTTTACTCTTGGTAGTTTCAGTTTTATGTGATTTTCTCTGGTATGTATTGAATGATCAAAAACCGTAAAGTAACCAGTGTATATCTCTGGAGCTTGGTTATTTACTGATCGATAGACATTGATAGCCACCTTCTCGGGGCAGAGTTGTTTAATTGTTGGCCAATTTACAATTGAGGATGTTGTTCCATGAACCACTTTACGAGCACGATTTTGGAGTTGTTGGTATCTTTTATTCATACTGGTTGATACCAGCACTTCATTTTCAGTTGTTGTGAGTAACGGTTCAGCTATGGCTCTGTAGTTAGAATCAGCAACATATGGGGATATCTCCTTTCTTATGCGTGACAGTAGTTTTATTCGTGAAGATACTCTCTTACATATTTTTTCAATGTGGGCTTTGAAGGTCAGAGACTTATCCAGTATAGTACCAAGGTATTCATAGGATTCAACAGTGTTCACTGGAGTTTGGTTGACGGTGACAGTAAAACTGCTGGTTTTCTTAAGTTTTTGTGGGGTTCCAAACAACAAAATCGCAGTTTTTCCGGGCTTAAGATTGATGATTAAATCATTTCTTTGGAGCCAATTGGTGATACTGAACAGTTCAGAGTTCAATGTTTGTTCAATTTTCTGAACGTCCTTGTGTTCAAAGAAAATCACCATGTCATCGCTCAATGTCGTTGATATGTAAGAGGGAAAAAAGTGGCCCAAGAATTGAGCCTTGGGGTACACCAGTTGTAACAAATTCACTCTGCGAAATCGAACCACCGATTTGAACAAGCTGTTTCCTTCCGAAAAGATAATCAATAATCCAATTCAGTTCAGTACCATTTATACCGTAATAAGGTAGTTTGTATATCAGTGATCCGTGGTCGACGGTATCAAAGGCCTTTCTGAGGTCTATAAATATGGCCCCGGTATAATTTCCTTTATCCATGGCTTCTCTAATTTGGTCAGTTAGATATATGGTGGCATGCGTGACATTTCTCCCTTCCTGAAGCCAAATTGTCGAGGAGTCAATAGACTGTTTTGCTCGAGATATGCATACAGTTGGTTATGGACAATGCGTTCAAGGATCTTTGATGTCGTTTGCAGTACTGTTATTGGTCTATAATTATCGAAATGTTTATGACTTTCTGATTTGTAAATAGGGGTTATTTTCCCTGTTTTCTCCTTGGTTGGAAATGTAGAAGATGATAGTGAACGATTTAAAAGGTGTGTTAGTATGGAAGCGATCTCCTCAGCACCATCTTTTAGTAAGTCTGGTGGGATTTTGTCGATACCGGCTGCTTTTCCTCGTTTAATTTGTTTTAGTTCTTTTAAGACATCTCTCAAGGAGACTTCACGAAAACGAAATTTGCAGTCCTTTTTGTTGATGTTGTTAAGTGTGTTGTTAATGCTGGTACGATCTTTCCAAACGCGATTGTTTTTTGTCGGTAATTTCTTTACCGTCGACAATAAATGATTGCGAGCTTGGAGTTTTTAGAGGTTTACATAGGTAGCATTTTTTAATTTGACGCCAAAACTTCTTTGGATCAGTTATTTCTTCTTTTAAAATAGTTCGTTGATAGTTTGACTTAGTGTTAGTAACATGGTTTCGTAATCTGCGGTAAGTTGACCAGTCTAGCTCTGAATTGGTTCTACGGGCTTTTCTAAGGTGAAAATCACGATTTTTCATTTCATGTTTAATTTTTGGTGTCATCCAGGGACAGTCTTTGCCTCGAATAAGTTTTTCCTTTACTGGTGCATGCTTGGAGACAATTGACGAAAGTATGTCTTTGAATTTGTTCCATGCATTATTGAGCGACGGTTCGGACATGACACGTGTCCATGTTGCGTGACGTAGGTCCTCCTTGTATGATTCTTTATTATAACAAGAGTAATCACGACAGTGTACTTTTTGAGGTTTAAATTTTTGTACGTGCATTTTACGAATAAAACCAGTTAGTTCGTGATCGCTTAATTGTAGAGGGTAAACAATATTGTCAGCAATTTTATTACACTGTGTTGTTAAGACCACGTCGATAAGTGTACGACTATGTGAAGTTATTCTCGTAGGTGTTGTAATCATTTGTTTCATTCCGTTTATCGTAAATATTTCTTTTATCATTTTGTGATCTCCAGGGACCAAATAATCACAGTTCAAATCACCTGTAATTATTAGTTCTTTATCCTCATTTGCACTTACGTATATGATATCGCGCAGTTTATCTGTAAAGTTTTGATGCAAATGAACTGAGGAATCCGGGGGTTTATTGTTGAAATTCACATACAGTATCATCATCATCACTCGTTTTACGTGACGTTTCCCCTTGAAGGGGGTTGCACGGAAATATAGTTAGTTAATAGATTCTTCCTCCACAGGAGTCTGTCTGTTGGATCGAAACGTGTCATTTTCCACGTTTTTCTGTCTTCTTTTACGGTATTAGCCCAGTTTTTCTTTGGCCTCCCACGACCACGATTTCCATCAATTATCATGTCTGCTGCTTGTTTGATGCTGCCTTTGTTACGACACGCATGTCTGTACCATCGCAACTGTGGTATCGCACTGCTGATTGAATGCTGACGATACCTAATTTCTCTAATAAGGAACCGGAGCAGATGCGATCTTTCAAACGCACATTGCAGATCCACCGTATCATGGCACAGTCATTACGCTGCAGTTTGTACAAGTTGGCAATGGTTGGTGCCCAGCATTCACTTGCATATAGTAAAACAGGACGAATGTAGGTGTCATATATCCTGCCCCTTGTTTTGAAGGAAAGTCCACGAGAAGTGAGAAGAGTTTACGAAACTTTCCCCAAGCACATCTGATCCTTGCGATGATACTTAATTCGCAACCACCACCAGCCCCCGATTGTATGGCCATGACTTTTGTCTTTCCCAAATTGACTCTTAAGCCTTTCACCTCCATTTCAGTCTTCCATTTCATCAGCTTTCTTCTAAGTTCTTCATCAGTTTCAGCAATGATCACCAGGTCATCTGCGTATAGCAGCTCCCAAGGTGACCCAGTGCGAAACTCTCTCGACAGAGCTTCGAGTATGATGAATAGAGGAAAAGAGGGCTTAGCACCGAACCTTGGTGAACACCAACTTTTACTCCGAATTCGTCAGTGAGGTTGTTGTTTACTCTAACTCTGCTTTTGGTGTTGTTATACATTACCTTCACAAATTGCACGATCCATTCTTCTATCCCAAGTTTACGCATCGCCCACCAGATGACCTTTCGTGGAACACGGTCAAACGCCTTCTCAATATCAACAAAAGCA
Organism: Candelabrum cocksii; assembly: GCA_963930725.1. Taxonomy (NCBI): domain Eukaryota; kingdom Metazoa; phylum Cnidaria; class Hydrozoa; order Anthoathecata; family Candelabridae; genus Candelabrum; species Candelabrum cocksii. Next base: position 6,304,854 of record OZ005673.1, on the reverse strand, counting down.
AAGTACAATTTTTGTTCTTAGCCAAGTATTTTTCTTGTAACTGTCTAAGAATGAATATTGTATCAGTTGTGCCACGACCTGGTATGAAGCCAAATTGCATGTTATCATTTAAGATTCTGTCCCTGATGGTAGTTTCGAATACTCTCTCCATAGCTTTCATGACATGACCAAGAAGTTTGAGACTCCTGTAGTTACCTCTTTCCAGGGCATCCCCCTTCCCTTTATAAAGATTGACGAAGCTACCTTCCCAATCAGATGGCGTGTCACCATTTCTAATCATAGCATTAGCAAGATCAGCTAACAAACTTGCATCAGCATGACCAGCAGCCTTTAACATTTCAGCTACGACCCCAGATGGGCCAACAGCTTTCCCAGATTTTATTTTGGCAATAACTTTTAACACCATGTTAACCGTTATAAGAATAGCAGGACTAGCAACTGGTTCAGAGGACAGGTCAGCAGAATTCCAAGGAAACCTTTCATTAAGATGGCGCTTGTAGTGTTGTTCCCAAGCAGCCTTTCCAAGTATAATCTCGGTAACTCGAACACTGGATAACTCGAACTCTCGTTAACTCGAATTGTTTTACAATCTCCCTCCCCTCCCCCCCCCCCCCCCCTAATACTTACTCATAAAAATTGCTTGATAACTCAAACATTAGTCAACTCGAACCATTTTCGTAGTCCCGTTGGTCTTCGGCGCATGAACAGATCTTCTTTTTGGACTAGATGTTGGGACAGGACGTCGTCAGCCACTCAACAGTCTCTTCATCCAGGGTCTTCAGACCAGATGTTCCATATGGGCGCCGATAGATTGGACAGTCATGGACAGCGTCATCTGCGGTCTATTCTGTTGCTCCACACTCGCAACCTGGTGAAGGAGCCACACCCCATTTGTACATGTCTGAACAGAAGCGTCCAACGCCGGTGCGTAGACGGTTAAGTCTGACCCACGCAAGTCTTGCGAGGGACATTCCCGGTGGATGGGAGACGGCGTCGGCTATGGAGTCACGGAGTTTAGAGGTGTTGTTATGCTATTCCGTATTCCATGTATTGTTCGTCCAGTGTGCCGCACTCATGCCTAATTCTTCGGTGCTTTCCAGAAGCTGTTGTGCGGCAGGCACAAATGGGCGTCTTGATTTCAGTCGCAGATGCTCACCAGAGGGTGGGCGCTGGAGTGCACAGTGGAGGAGATGGTGAGGGCCCAAGGCACGGCGGGCAAGGGAAATCGTGGCTCTTTTGCGGCGGAGCTCAGCAGGTTGGATGCCTGCAAGAATGGGTAGGCAGTCCGTTGGGGTGGGACGCAGGCATCCGGTCACAGTGCGCAGTGCGTCGTTAATGGTGGTGTCAATGTGGCGGACGTGGGCCAAGGTATCTGTGCGATGGGTTTTTGCATCAGCTACCCAGCCGGAGCCCACCAACCGCCTTAGCAGTGCGACGCACGCAGATAGTTTTTTTCGCAGTGACTCCAAGTGTCGGCGGTACATGAGTGACCTATCCAGGGTTACACCGAGGTAAGTAGGCTCGGCACAATGGAGCAGGTGTACTTCATCGATGTTAATGTTGATCCCACGCTGTGCTTCTCTGTTGTTGAGGTGGAAGGCCGCCGTTACTGTCTTTGCCTTGCTGAGCTGCAGTTTCCATTTCTGGAGATACGCTGATAGTGTTTGCATGTCTTAGCTTAGGTTCCTCCCCATTGACTGCCAGTCTCCGGTTGAGTGCCAAGTCGTCTGCGTAAACATACTTCTTGTAGATAGTGGTGGGCAGATCTTGGTTGTAAGCATTAAATAGGAGAGGAGCCAAGACAGAGCCCTGAGGGACGCCGTTTCTGAGCCGGCGTAGTCTACTTCGTCGGCCGCTACCGGTCGTGAGGGTAAAACTGCGGTTCTGCACAAGTTCCATAATCATGTGGACCATGTGCCTGTCAGGAAGTAGACCTAGTAGTTTACAGGTTAGGCTTCTGTGCCATACGGTGTCGTATGCTGCCGTAGGGTCGACAAACACGGCACCAGCCTTCTTTTTAGCCGAGAAGCTGTCCTCGATATCTTGGGTCAACAGTGTGACCTGGTCTACGGTTTATCTTCCGCGTCGGAAACCGGCCTGTTCCCGAGGGAGCTGAGGGTCAATTATCGGTTTGACACGGGCGTAGATGAGTCTTTCGAGGATCTTGAAGGGAATGCAGAGCAGAGAGATGGGTCGGTAGCTCTTCGCATCTCCTGGGGGCTTCTTCGGCTTAGGAACTGCAACCACTAGGGCTCTTCTCCAGATCTTTGGGATACGCAGGTGTTGCAAGCAGCAGGATAGGAAGACTTTTAACCAGGACTTCAGGGTAGGAGCAGCATGGAGTATTAGCTCCGGGCATAGATGGTTAGGGCCCGGGGCCTTAACCGGCTTTAGGTGATAGATCGCAGCGGCAAATTCTTCTTCAGTGAATTTGCCAGAGATGTTGTCCGCATCTGGTGTTGATATTCTCCTGAGTTTCGTCATTTCTTTGAGGACGGACGTATCTGACTCACGATCTCTCGTTTTGTGCGCCCCGTTTTTCACAAGTTGTGAGACGATGGCATTTGCTGAAACGGAGCATTGGGGACGAGAGACACGTGATCTGCCAGTGAGGTTGTTGATTGTATTCCATGCTGTGCGGCTGGAGTGCATGAAGTCGATGGAGTTGATAGCTTCGGTCCAGCGCTCCTTCCTCGTTGTGTCCAGCCTTGTCAACAGAGCTGTTGCTAAACTGTTGGTGTCAGAGCCATGGGGGGGGGGGGGGGCTTGAAGGAAGTCGTGGTAGAGGCTTTCGGGCTCCTCATCCCAGCACGGTTTGTAGATCTTTTGTCGACCGCGTGGGATGGAATGTTTTGCCGCAGTTGTTAATGTCTCGCAGAAGTCCTGATAGGCTTCATCCACATTGGTGGTGTGTGGGGACGGCCTCCCTGAAGTTCTATCGGTTAACAGGCTTGCTTGGAACCAGTGTTGCAAGCTTTGGAGCCGTGATAAGCGAGGGTCAATGTTGGGACCTTGGGAACTTCTCTAGCACACGTCTATCTGGCAGGCGATTATCTGGGTCCACACTTGCGAAAGCCAGATCAGGATTCGTACCAGTATTCCAACGTTCAGAGAGGAAGCTCTATGCGCTCTTGGGATCGTGCAAGAGGGCGATGTTGTTGTTGGCTGCCTGGGCATATCAGGCTTTCTCCGCCGTTGTTGGAGTTCCTGTAGCCCAGTCTGTGTGGCGGCAATTAAAATCACCAGCGTGAAGGTTGGGGTGGGGGAACACTGGAATGGCTGTTGATGTTATTCCCGAGGGAGGGGACTTGTAGACATTGACGATGTTGTAGCCTGATATGTCAACACATAACCACTTGATTTCCGATTGAGCGTGGGATTTATCTACTTTGGACCAGCTCAGTCGGTCATAGACAAACGTGGCAAAGCCGTGTTTCCTGCGGAGAGTTGCGCCTGCAAGGGTGAAGTTGGTTATTGCCAACTTATCCACAGATGTACAGTGGGTCTCCTGGAGAAAAATGACAAGGGCTTAATGATTGGAGGCTAGGTTCTCGATGATGCTGGGTTTGCTGGCTGTGATGCCCTCGGTGTTCAGCTGCAGAATGGTGGGTCGTCGGTACTTTTCGACAGTGCAGGCACTGCCTCGCCCTGAAAAGGGCGTTTCCCTATCCACCCTGCGCTGAACAGGTCTAGTCGTAACTCGGGTGTAACAAGCTTTGCATAATTTGAAGTATGGTACTGACGGGGGGCACAAGAAGGTGCTTGTCTTCCTCCCCAATTCAAGTCCCGTTGGTGGTTCGAGTTAATTGAAATATACTGTATAGTGTGGACTAGGCATTGACCGATTGTGCTCGTAAATTTCTGAAAAGTTGTGGCGTAAAATGCGAAAAGTTGTTGGGTAAAATGCGAAGAGTTGTTAAAAAGTTGCAAAAAGTACAAAAAGTTTCTATGTAAACTTCAAGTGTTGCACCTAATTCTCGCCCAAATTTCACGATATTTTCACGCATACTTAATTAAAAAATTTTATGTTTTAAAATAGTATTGCGAAATGAAACCTATAAAGATAAATTTCTTGAAATTTGAATAAATGTATAAAAATATTTTAATAAATCTTTCGCATTTGCGTATATTTACAAAATGTTTATTAGAAACCAATAAAATGAAAAGTTTGAAACAAAACTTGTGCAGTTCTGGTTGTTCATTTGACTTTATCTTGCTGGCACTTAGACTTTCTTGCAATCAAAAATGGATCTTGGACTTCTTTTACCGGCACATCTTCGTTCTCTGAAATCTCCAACATATTCGTTTTCTGTTTCTGAAATCGTCGCCTTGGTTGGACAGGTCAAGTGATTCGTCCATGGCATCAAATTAGCAATTTAAATTACTAAAACTGAAATGACCGGACGCCAATTTGTTTTTATTGTTAAACACATGCACAGGCAACCCAAGAAAGTAACACGACATTCGATATTAAACACTGCCAGTGTTGCACTGAGCATATAAGTATAGTGCTGTAGTGCATACATGTAATAAATGACACTGGTCACTGGGACAACATGATGGGTTTGTGCAAAAAATAATCAAGAACTATAAACATCAAAACATCGTTTTTATTATCAAAAATTCTAATTATGACTTATCTAATTGTCCATTCTTTGCTAAAATTCGACCCAAAAAAAATCTTATAAAATTAACACCTATTTTGGATAAATTACAGACCAGATCCTAGTGTGGTAATATCTAGACAAATTTAATGAAATTTTGCTTGAAAGATGTATTTTGATAAAGTAAAACTAAAAGCAGTGAAAAATAATTATGTGACAGGAATCATGTAACAAGAATGTATTTTACAGACCAGATAATTCTTTCGGGTCCGTAATATGGTCAACTAGCGATCAATGTCATTTCAAATCATATATCATGTGCTTTTGGTATGACTTTGTAGTGAAATATCGTTGACATGCAAAATACCCTTGGAGACAATAACGACAACTTCTTTAATGTTTGATTTCAAAATTCGAAGCTAAAACACAAAATTGAAAGCTTATATACAAAGAGAAAATTTATAATACTAGCTTATAATACTCAACTATATACTAAATAATAAATATCCTACTTACTATTGTCCAACTCAATAATAACGTAGCTTGTCTCCAAAGATGGATTTACTCAACACACAACCTCCAAAGGGACTTGACTTTAATACACTCAACATTAGTACTTGACTTGAGATTAAAACACAGATGAACAAAAACACGCAGGTCCTCACGCGACTATTTTGTGCAAGCAACTGAATGCATGCATGCATGCATACGTGAAAAATAAAGACGCAAAAACAAAGAAACGCTAAAAAACGGAACGAAAACAAAATAGATATTTTCCGCCCTAACATATAAAACAAAAATCATAAATATATCATTTCTACCCTTGTATCTGCTTCCTCGTGGTTTCAGGGTGAAATGAATGAAGATGCCATCTGGTTAGTATTGGTAATACAATTCGTAGCATAAGCACACGTTAAAACTATTTCATTGTCACAATGTCCAGTGACATTTCCTTCGAAAGATAAGTGGACAATTTGGTTTTATTTTGATCCAAACTGATACTAATATTAAATAAGGAAAGAAAAAGATTGAAAGAATGCTTTGAAAACTTTAAAAATGTATTATTTTCATAATTAAATAGTACACGCTCAATTAAACTTTTTGTGCTATCAGAATATATTTAAGCAAAGTAGCTTAAAGTGCTTTTGTCTGTAAAATACACCAGGTCTATAAAAACACGCTAGATATTTGCTAATTACTTTTGGACGAAAATTTGTCTAGATATTACCACACTAGGATCTGGTCTGCAATTTATCTTTCTTTTCAAGAGATCTTTTTTGGGTCCCGGGTTCAAATCATTTCTTTTGGTCTAAGCTGGGTCTGTCCAAAGTTTAATGTTATTAGCAAAAAGTGCACAATGTTGTCAAAAAAATACACTATTAATATCAAATTTTCATACGTTCACATTTTGTCAGTTTTTTACCTACGGCACATGCCGAAGTTGTTGTACACTAGGCACGCCCCTGCTTCTTTAACTTGAAATATTTCTTAACGCTAAATATCAAAAGTCTTTATGAAAATATGTCTTAAAAGTCTTCATCGTCAATGCTGCTTTCCTAGTCACTGCCGTCAACCTCTGTTTCTTTATCGCTGGATTCATCTCGTATTAAAATGTCCTCGATTTTGCGAGGGAAATGTTCATCAACCCAATGGGTGGAATCGTCTTGCTCCCATCCATTTATATATATATCAGGGTAGTAAATGAGAGCAGTGATTGATTTCCTCCAGATATATGCGATGGTGTTTGATCTTTGCGAATGGTTAATCAAAACTTTCTGGAAAGGTGGAAAAGTGGATAAATTAGGGACTTTGTGCTGACCTCTTTATGGATTGATTTCTCGTGGTATCCGTACAAATAACATGTAAACTCTTCCAACTTGCCATTATCGACATGTCAAGCTTTGGCGAGTCTCCTAACTAAGTTCTCTTCAAACTTGCTGTGTTTAACAAAGATTTTCCATGCTATTTTCTTACCTTTTCTAAAAAAGAAGCATTATAATCATTGTCAGTAAAAGCATGGCAGCCTACAAATTCCTTTCTTCGATTAGTCGACAACTTAAAAACTTCAAAATGTTATTGAATTTACTATATAAGTATCGGCAACGATGTCCACCTTTTTGTAACCACTTGGGAGCGATTTCACTATCTTAAATGTAAAATCTTCGAAGGTACCAGGTGTTTCTCTAATTGTACGAATAACTTCCATTAAATCAAAGATAAAGTCGGTATTCAGCTTGACAATATCAGGAGAATCGTTATCTTAATTCGAGGATGATGTGAAATAAATCACTCTCATTTGTTTTGCGCATTGAAGGGGCGTATTGACGGGTCATCAAACGGATCGCTTGATCATGCGTGAATTTAGAGTAAGCGCAGCGGCGGCCGGGCATATTACTTTTCGTCGGAACGCTTATTTTATGTTCTCTGCGGCCCGTTGCACATGACGTAGCCTGTAATACACTCTACAACACGCACGATGATATATACGCGTGCGCGACGTTTGACTTTATGATCTCTCTTAAAGAAATTTTCGATACCGAAAGACTGTTATTCTCAAATTATGAAGCAAAATGCCTGTGGTAGGGTTCTTTCGGATGCTGTCAGAAAATGATTTTTAACACCCGAGATCACCCATAAATAAATACCCGAGACCGAAAAGGTTTTGTTTCGGTATTCCTGCCGTTAGAAAATACTAGTATTCCATCTTCGGATCCGGTATACTGATTTACTATGATCAAGCGAGAAATAGTTTTGCCGAAATATGTGCGCGTGCTCGTTTAATGTCGGCCCTCAATTTTTAAAAGCTATGACTGTGTCAACAGTTCTTGAGCAAACTAGTCTGGCGTTAGAATCCAATTCTACAGGGGGAATTCACTGTTTTTTCAAAACAATCCAATCGACGATTCAAAACAATTGTTCTCTTAACTTGCCTTTGAAGAGCTTTCTTCTAAAGTGGGTACTGGTGCACTTCCAAGGCATAGAAATGCTGAGATGTTCCGCCCAACAGAACGTCTAAAGAAGTTCAAAGGTCTATTGTACTTTTATAACGATATGTTTATTAGTGTACTATCAAACAATTATTATAATGTTATATTCACCAAACAGATTAGCTACGTTCTTTTCAAAGCTGCTGATTTTACTCTGAGAATTGAAAGGAATGTTAATCTGTTAATTAATACACGTAATGTAAACAATGCATCTTCTTGATATTACTTATTTCGTGTAAATCAAAACAAAAAGAGATGTGTGGTTAGCGGCCGGTAGGCTATCATATTTATCAAATGCCAAAGTAATAGAATGTAACCTTTTATATGTGAGGACGTTCCTGTATATTTATTTATTTCAAAATGTTAATACAGGTTCAAAATGCTTCAGTATTTACAAATATATACATCATAAAACTGCTATCAATGCATGTCCTGTTTTCTAAAAGTAAAATCAGTAGAAATAAATGCAATTATTATTCCTAAGTTCCAGAGGCAAAACATTATATATAGTTTTTCTCCTGAATATAAAAATGTCTGCCTACCAAAACCAAGCTCGAGCCTGAGCCTGGGTAGTTTCAATAATTAGTTTTTGTTTCTAGTTTCTCGTTTATGCTTATTAATTTCGAAATAATTTTTCAGCGGACTGCATACATCATCGTGAATACATTTATGTACCATTAAACAGGATTTGACACTCCTTTCATGTATGACCGATCGAATATTGTGTTCATTTAATTTCTCCATAGACAATACATGACGCTCTTGTCTCGAAATCAGTTAATTTCGATTGTTGAGTTTTGGTGAGGGGGAGTTTCACCAGACAGCAATATGTTAACAGGGGACCAATCATCATGTTGTAAACTTTCACTGCTGCATCTTGAGTGAAATATTCTCTTATTTTTCAGAAAGAGTCTTTCTTCTAGCTGCTTTCTTATATCGCTTTTCGAAATTTTTATTCATGTTTACAATTTGCTTCGGTTATGATCGAGTCTCGAAAGTTGACAATGAAAGGCTCGCTGATTTTACTCAACGTTTTTGCTGTGCCGAACAGTATTGATTCTGTCTTCCCTTTCTTTAAATTGATTACTAGCTCTGTTTCATGGGCGTAGGAGCGAAAACTTGTTGGGGGGGGGGGGGGGGACAACCACCTATGCCCGAAACATTTTTCGGCCGGTTGTAGGATCGTTAAATCAAGTATATGTGACAGCGTCCGCAACGACCTGATACCTCCTCTGCTTCTGATTTATCTTCTTCTAACACAATATTATTGGGTGCCAAATCGACAGTCAAACTTGCAGAACTGGTGTTGGCTGGATCATATGCAGGAGACAGAGTTCTACTTCTAGAAGTTGGCACCCTCTGTTGAAGAGGGCGATCTTCTTCCTCGATTGAAACAAATTTAACTAATAAACTGTTTTTGTGCTTTCGTTAAGATGTTCTGACTTATAATCAGAATATAGAACTGTCGAACTAAACAGACTAGAGCGTAATGACATTAGAATGATTAGATGGATGTCAAATGTGACATTGAAGGATAAGAAGCCTTCAAATGAGTTAAGAGAACGCTGTGGACTCAAAAAGTGTAAGAAAATCTTTGCAAAGGCGTCGGCTTAGATAGTTTTGTCATGTTGAGAGAATGAATGATAATAACTGAGTTAAGAAGTGTAGAGATATAACTGTATTGCATGTACTACATCTAATTTTACTTCTGTATGTTCTTTTGCGGTTCATTCTAAAATTAGTACCCACTAATTAACTAACAACTAAAAACATGTTAAATAAGAGCTAACAAACTAAATAATTAAAGTTATGATTTGTTATAACTAAAAGCGTTGGCTTAAATGTTGGTCATTGGTCAAAGACTCTAGGCTATAGTTGCCCGAAAACACTTTTAGTTGCCCGAATACTCAAACCCCGTCAAATAGGGCAAATGACGGGGTATATTTTACATCAAGTAAATAAAGTTATTCATTTTCGTGTGTTCACGAAGTCGCGTCACTAAATAACTTGCGTTTGCCAACGAAGCTGGCGCGATCGTCATAGAAAATAATAAATCGTAAAAAGGCCATTATGCCGTACCACGTGAGTATTTCTTGAAATCTTATTGATCGAGAGTGCAGATTTGCAGAGTTTGCCGGGGTAGGCATATCTGCTGAATTTGATTGGTTATTATCGGTTGAATATTGAAAGCTGATTGGCTGAAGCAGAGTTTGCCGTACCACGTGAGTACTTCTGCCGGGGTAGCCGTTGCAACTTATTTTTTCGTACACCGCTAGCAGTATCATTTTAATCGTACGCAGTATCATGCAAAAATATGGAATTATTTTCGGCTACCGGAATTATAATATGAATAAACATGTGCGAATTTCTTCATTTTCTTTTTAAAAAACATACTGATGGGAAAAATAAAAGATGCAAAGAAACGTTCGTTATGTGACTAAACACTCACAATCCTACTCGCAGCGCCATATACGGTCGACACAGTGATAAACAACATAATGTATTATAGCAAAACATAACCTCGTGCTACAAGCCGTAATGCCGAGCATTATGGGTACCACTGTACATATGGTCCGGAATATGGCTACTCTACAGGTAATATGGTCAGACATAAAAAAATCACGTTTAAAAATGGTTTATTTTTCTTCTACCTCTATCTTTAAGGGAATTAATTGCTTGAGGAACAAGTTTGCAAATTATACCTTGAAAATGGTAGGAATTAAAGTTACTTACTCCTAGTGAACTTACTCTCAGGTGCTTAATACAAGGGGGTCGTTTATTAATTTTTGGAAAATGTACTGTACTACTTTTATTCAAAATACAAAAGTTTCTTAAATTCCTTTGTTTAAATTTTCCTCTGTTTCTACAAAGTCATGTTTTCGGGCGGATAAATGCTTAGTCTTCGATGACATTGTTCGACCAGCCTTTTTGGACATTGCTTCATTTGGTTTGACGTTTAATGTGAACGAATGAGGTCGTTTAACGCTTGGCTCATTGTCTAAAAAAGGATTTTTGCGTTTTCGCATTCCTTTGCAAACAGCTCCCTTACTTCCCGATTTAACTTTTCGCCTCTTTACTGCCTCTGGCTGGACCTTAATTTTTTTCCCTAAAGATTTTCGCTGCATGGATGAGTTTGTCACGGTCTTGCGTGAATAAGCTGAATCACTCCCAAAATTGTGAAATGCTGATGCCAACTTTGATGGTTGATGTTGATATTTATCCACCAATCCACAGAACTTTGAAACACCTTTCCCTGTCAACAGTATACACCACAGTTGGATCTGTGAAACTTTGTATTGTATAGATGTTATTACCACTACTTGAGATTTTTTCCATTAGACAATTATCATTCGGCAAGTTATAACTTCTGCCTTTCTTTTGATTCCCTGAATAAAAATGTTATGCCATTACCGAGAACTTTGGTAACTAGGAAATAATACAAATAAATTAGTGGAACAAAGTTTAGGTGCTGCGCAATAAAGATAACAAAAAATTACTATTGGCTAATCTGCAAAGATTACTTAACGCCATATGTCCAGACATTAATACAATAAAATTGTTTCGTTCTCAATACGCCAACAATGGACACAAATAACACCCTCTCCAAACAAAGTTTAAAACCTTTGAATCGACTACTGTAAACTCCATCAAAACGGCCATTCGCGACACTTAATAACTTCTGTTTGTAGTGCTCATTGAATTCATTTGTTAATTTTAAAAACAACCCATTTACGTTGACCTGAAAACCAGTAATAAATGAGAAATTAGCCAATCAAATCAGTCCACCTGTATAAGCACATCCAAAATTCTAAAAAAGCGTCCAACTTCAATTAAAAGCATCATCATCAAAAATATAAATAAAAGAGTTATAATGCGAAAAAAACTTACTTCTTTTGTTCTATTCAAGATGTTATCTTTCAAAACGAGAAATTGTGCTTCCACATAATTATTTGTGTTGTTTCCTCGTAACCGCACATTCTTCCTGTAACACAAACACCACCTTTCCTTGAACTGGCTTAAATTTTCCATACAAGACTTGAGTTTTGGGTATTTCTCTCCAAACGTTTCTATTAGATTGGATAGCGCATTGTTGCTCTGTTCATCTTCTTCCGCATATACAACATCTTTAAACTTTAACATGATAGCTAAGAAAAACAATCTTTAACATTAAATACTTTTGAAAAATAAACCGTTCACAAATTTAATTCCACTGAAGGCAGGTATTTGTTTAAGGAATACATAACATTTAACAACCATACAAACATAAATTAGATCCTAAAAAGATATTGCGAACATATTTGGCAAATAAAACTTGCAAACATCAAAATACTAAGGCTTATTAAAATGTAAACAGCAAACATGACCATTCCATTATAAGACAAAATGTGTTTTATTTTAATGAAATATTTTCTTCATGTGAGAAAAGTTATCAAAATAGTCAATTTACATTGCCTATCAGTTTGTGATATTCCATGTCTTTGTCAAACAGCCACCGTCAGACTTGTTGCATTATGTAAAAAATGCAAAGAAGTTAACGTTGACTTAGGCCATATAGCATGAAGAGAGTCTCTTAGTTCGTCACAATTATCTGTCATAACAACACTTGGACCAATTTTACCTCTTTGATAAAACGCATGGTCTAAAATATAAAGCAAACCTCTTATTTTATAAAATATATACAGGTGAAAGTGCTGGAGTTGAAGGTGTTATACATACATACCTGGTAGGCATGCAGAAAACAATTTAAAATCCTGTTTAAAATGTGTCTGTAGTTTCATCACTAGTGAGAATAATGCCAAGTGGGAGTGCTCCAAGAAAAGAATGAGTGACCATCAAAAATACCCTCAGATAAAATTCTTCCATTCCACCACTAGAATCCAAAAAGACGAGCTCACCAGAACTCTGAACCTGTGAAAAGAATAAGGAATGTTTCAAATGTAGGTATATATCATAATATATATATCCAAAATGAATAAATAAATATAAACAAAATTTTTGGTAAAGTAAATTTAAATTGCAAAGATTTCACCTTTTTTAGGAGGTATGGGTAAGGTACTCTGTTTGGCAACATTACACAATAATTGTTAAAATTCAAACCTTTTCATGGACTGTTCTCATAAGAGGAGTTATAATATCAAGTATAAACGGGTTGTTTTCTACAGGGTCAAATTTCTGATGCATGACAATAGTATTTGAATTGGACAAAGTGTGTTCTTCCACCAGTACTAAAATAATTTTAAAAAAAATTAAATAACATTTTGAATAAAAAAAGCTTTTCATATCAGGATTTCCTAGCAGAATTGAATTGATTTATATATATAACCTATTTATGTAAAAAAAATATATATATATACTTAATTGTTTCAACTCAAATTAAAAAAATAGGCAATCAAACCACCTTTTACTGTAATCATTAAAATTTAAGATTTCCTCAAAGAAAATTATTTTAAATTAACATATATACAATGTAACTTCTCAAACATTGAGTCAACCAAACTTGTACCAAACTTTTCTCTATGGTATTCTGTATAAAGTCGATTAAAATCAGTTCGCCTTGAGAAAACCGCTCTGTCTGAAACCTTCTTATGCAATTCTAAATCACTTTCACAATATTCTTTTATTTTTCTATAATAATCTTTGTAGGCTAGTCCAGGAGTAAAATTATTTTCAAACAGTTTATATATTTCTGCTGATACTTCTGCGTTAATATCTCGGTTATATATGGTTATGATTCCACTCCAACTCAATTACAACATCACTGCCACTGCTAGATACATTCTTATGTTTTATGACCATGCTGTATGGACAGTCTGTATTTTTAATACAATGAGTGGGATTTTTCACCACTTTCTTCTTGCTGTTCATGGTAGCTTGGTTTCTGGTATTATGCTGGCACCGATAATATGATATCTTCTTGAATAAACTTTTTTTGCCAGGAAATTTCGGAGTTCGTTTTCTTAATGTTTCTTTGGTTTTCTGTTGATATTCCTACAATATAATTAATCAGTTTTAGAAAAAACATACAACAAGTATCAAATAACACAAGCTTCGTACAAATCTTCTCCCCATTCTTACCACCAGAATTGATTACTTTCAGTTTAAAACATTGCAACTGACTGGGAGATTCTTATTTTCAAACTTTTAGCTTCCATATTGTTAAAGGTAAACCTATCTACAAGGATATAAGTACAGCTACAGGGTAGCTATATTACTATCTACCAAACCCAAAGAAACTGCTGGGAGATTCCAAATAAAAACAAACCTTTGTCATGTGATTTTGTGCAACAAGGTTTGTGAATGATTAATATATATAATTGTAATATATACAAATAATTTTATTAGAACTGTGGGGACAGATAAAATAATGCATTCACCTGTATAAACTTGTCTTCATCCTCTAAAATACATACTCAATTAGGACTTTGAACTTTTTCACAGATCCAATAACTTCTATGATATCATATTCATCATCTTGGAGGGGTATATATAATGTCCTTTACAACAGCAAACAGCTCATCAATATTCCGAACATTTATAAACTGCGCACGAAATGATCGAAGAACTGACATCATTATTATTAGGCTAATGAGATTTCAATATCGTTAACAAGGGTATATATACATTCTTCAGACAATTTTTTCTACGCTGGATAACATAAATTACTTTAATATATACAAAATTTATATATATAGCTAGGTATATTTATCAACTGTTGAAGTCTGTTAATGATATTAATACACAATATACTGGATTTATCTGCAATTATCTAAAAAAAATTCTCATATTGTTTCCACATAAACACACTAATATCTAAAGCTAGTTATTCTAAACAATAAATATGGTTGACATTCCATAATGCTAAATTCCTGTGATTAACCCTTGTCGAAAATAAAGACTTCCAGCAGTTTACCTTTATGAAAAATAGTGTTATAAGATAGCTTTTGAATATATAGATTCTATTAAATTATCTTGATACAAAGCAAAATAATCTTATAAACAATATGCTTGGCTACATATATAACATTTTTACACCTGTATAATTAAGTTTTATGTTCGTTTCAAAATACAGGTTTGCATGTCCTTCTAATATGTTGAATATACTGTCACGTAGATATTAGAGGTGTGTTGAATCATTCACTTAACTTAAAACAACTGTTTTTTTATATTGGTTAATTTTCGCATAATTTTTACGTTCTGCCGATTTTTGCATGATACTGCCGACGGTTAATGATACTGCTAGCGGTGTACGAAAAAATAATTTGCGTAGCCGTTTACGTCATTTTCAAAATATATCCACCAGGCATTTCTGACCATGCTTAGTTTCTTCAAATCATGGCGCTAAAGGAAAGAGGTATTGAAGGGCTCTCAAGATAACAATATCAGTTTGCTAAGAACTATTTATAATGAATGTGTTGTGAAATGGGTTTGGAATAACAAAGATGTGTTTTTAAACACAACAGAACCACTTGCTTTGTATTCTCGTGAAGAACTACCAGTGAACAAGGATGCTTTAAGATATGTACCACTTTTACACGAAGAGCAAACGAGAAGTGTGTAGCATTGAGGTTTGTTATTTCTCTTTTTGCTAAAAATATTTATTATTAGGCCATGAAGTCCTGGAATAATCCTTGCTTTGTTAGTTGTCATGCATTAAAAAAAGGCCGTGGATATTGGTCCGAAAGCGGATCTTGCATTTCTGTGGATATAGACCTGACATTTCATTGTAAATCTGTTATTTACTTTCTTACTAAGAAATCTAAACTAACTTAACCCTAAACTTATCCACTTCGGTTTCTTTGTGTTTGGTTGGCGATTAGCTTAACACAAAATCTAAGGCTTCTTTCTTGTATTGAGTTATTTCTTAATGCTGATTACTATAGCTGTCATCCAAACTTTGTTTTTGACAAAGGTCAGTTCCCATCTCTGTCATCCACAAATGTTTTATCAGGACACCTGACGATCCCAGATAAATAAATAATTTAATTTAACTTTTCAATGATTACCTGAACAAAGCACCCTTTCTTACAACCTAATTTTTGTTAAGTTTCCTGATTTCACTTTAACCAGTTTTTTCATTTGAAATAAACTTTTCTTAGCGAATCTAAACTCCTTCTGATCATTTTGTGCGATGATAAAGTTCATTTCAAGACTTTCTGGTTCCGAAAGATTCTCTGTTCAAAATATGGGAAGTTCCAAGAAAGGGGTATTTAATACTTGTTATTTTTTTCTAGACTACAATTTTTGTTGGATGTAGCAACAATGGCCGAGAAGATGCGAGGAACTACCACCAACTCACCGCTGAAACATCAGGATTCCATGCTCACATGTGTAGAGGATTTGTCGATCTTGCCAAATATCTTCTTCGTGCCAGCAACGATTATGTCATTTTGGGTTGGTTCACCACTGACCCGTTAGAGAAATATTTCAGCAAACCACGGCAGGGTTCTGGTTGGTGGAACCTACTTCATATTGGCACAATCCGTAATTGAAAAAGTATGCATTCACCAAGCAAAACACGGTTGCATCTGAATTTGATGAAGCTGAGCCAGGGCACAGGTGTGAAATTTGTGGTCATTGCATAAAGAGGAATGTGATTTCGTTGACCAAGTGGAATAAATTGAACAGACCCTTGATGAGGAAGTTTCATAGACAGCATGAACTGAGGAAGTTTGTTGATACCTCCTGATGGTTTAGTACAGTGGTCATTGTTTCGTTTCATTATTTTCAGCTCATTTACTGACGATGTATGCAGAAATTTTATGGTGAATGTATGTATGCATGTTGCTATGAAGTACAATTTTTATGTTCAGGAAAAACATTGACAAACATCAAACATCTTTTTAAAAGAAATTTTCAATAATAAACACTCCTGTTAGCTTAAAGGAAACAAAGCTTAAGGTTTTGAAGCTATCATGATTTTATCATTTTCTGAGAAATTCTTATTTTTCTCGTTTTTACCTATGATTTACTATACACGCTTTTTTTTATAAGAATAGCAGGGTGAGAATGGGAATTTTGTGAAGAATATTCTAGGAACATGCCCAGGGTGAGAATTCTACTGTGTTGGAGAATATTTTGCTGAAATATAGCTGAATTTGCAAAAGTTGATAGAAGAAAATAAGATATGTATTTATAAATTGTGACATGTTGTGCAATGTCAATACATACGCGATCAAAACATGAACGCACAGTATAGAAGAAAAAACTTCCTTTTAAGAAATTTTTATGGAACAAAAAATAAGAATAAAACCTATTTTAAGTAAATAAATAGGAATATGCTAAGAATATTTCAGCCTGATTTGGAGTTAAAAATTAAGAATACTTGACCCTGGCCGAATCAAGTCTATGCTTATAAAAAAGCGTGTACTAATGTTCGATGTATGGTGTAGGGAGCATATTCTATTACCTTTTTTTATAAGAAACTTTTATTTCATTCTTTCCAATTTGAGGTGGAAATTGTTCTTATTTTGTTCTTTTTGCATTTAATACAAAGAGATTACTTCAATAGTGGTAATCTATTTCAGCCTCAAGATTTTGTTATTATTTTTTACCAAATTTGAGCCTCAATGATGATTGACCTGTCAATCACGAAATTTTCTTCCGCAAATATTTCTTCCCAAGGTAATATCGAATATCGTCAGAATAACTCTTTTAACATGGCCCCCAAAAAATTCTTTTCGATTATACTTTACATATTATTAAGTTTCATGGAAATGAAACATTTTACAATTAATTTTCTTCTCAAGGGATAAATCTAGCTAAATTTTTCCTAAGTTTGGCCCCCCAAAAAATTTAAAGTTGTTACGGCCCTGTATTGGACGAAACAACCTTTTTAAAAGGTTGAAAAGTTTTATTCACACTGCCCTTGCTGTACTTTACATATTTTATCTCAATTATGGTATTGGGAAGTATTTCCCGGCAATCTAGGGTACCTTAGTTTTGAATTTTTTTTTGGGGGGGGGGGGGGCGGCTGTCACTAAACGTAAATTATGACGGGGTAAAAAAAAATCCTGGGTCCGCCCCTGCACGGCTGGAGGGTTCGAGACTGTCTTATAGAGATGTTATCCTCTTTATATACTGCTGGTCGCGTGAGATGACAATATAAAGTTTGTGGAACATGAGCTTGAGATATCTCATGCAACTACAGTGGATTTCAATAATTATTTACGTGAGGTGTGTTCATCGGATTTGCTTGCAAATCCAATGAGTATTGGTGGTTCAAACTTGACAGTGGAAATCGATGAAAGTATTTTTTCACGGCGTAAAAACCACCAAGGACGTGTTTTACCTCAACAGTGGGTGTGCGGGGGAATTTGCCGTGAAACGTCTGAAAGTTTTATGTATGCTGTGCTGTGCCCGACAGAAGTGCGCAAACATTACTCCCTTCCTATTTTTCAAGGGCCCATTCGACAAGAGACTACCATTATATCAGATCTCTGGAGGGCTTGTGGTGGTGTGGCAGCAGGGGGATTTGACGGTAAACCATTCCATCAATTTCGTTGACCCAGTAACAGACGCACACACTCAATTCAGTAAGGGATTTTGGAAATCAGCGAAAGAACGCAACAAGAGACACAATTGGACACACCGATCTATGTTAAATTCTTACTTGTGCAAATGATGTGGCGTCAACGCCATAAATATATAAACAAGTTTGATTGGGTTTTGGTTGATATTGCAGCATATTGGCCGCCAAATTGAAACATTTGTAACAAAGAAACATTGATTTTGAAGAATTTGTAATTTTTTTTGGGAGGGAGGGAGGGTTAACAGAAAAGTACCTCGGCGTCTTTGAAAACAGATAAATTCTAAAACTCACGAAGTAGAATTAAAATTAAATTTTTGTTGTTGTATGAATTCCATCATAATCAAAATTTGATAAATTGGTGTTCCAGTTTCTGCCACTTTGTTTCAGTCCGTAAAGTGACTAGTTTCCACACTTTGTTTGGTGTGGACGAAAAACCTTGAGGTTCTCTGACGTAGATTTCTTCTTCAATTGGAGCATGTAGAAAAGCACTCTTAAAATCCATTTGGTGTAGCAGTAAATCTTGTTCACACCCGATTTGGATTAAAGTGCGGACAGTGTCCATTCTGGCGGTTGGAGAGAAGGTTTCAAAATAATCTACACCTTCAGTCTGAGAATAACCCTTGACAACGTAACGTGCTTTGTAACGAGGGTTTTTCGGATCTCCTCTCAAGTCTAACACTCATCTTCCCCCAACTGCAGACCTTTCTGGGGGTAGGTCGGTTACTTCAAAAGTCTCATTTACTGTCAACATTGTGAGTTCATTGTTCATTGCTTCACTCCATTCTGTAGCCTATGGACCTGTCACAGCTTCAGGGTAGGACTGGCAGGAGCTCGTCTTCAGCATCTGTCTGCTAGGGTTCAGTCGTGTCAGTGAATTTGACAAGGGGGTTTTTACTGACAGTTCTCGTCTCAAGGTCATATACCAGATAGCTTGGGCTGTCACTTTCATAGCCAACAAATTCAAACAACAAACAAACTCCTAGCGTCAAGCTTTTTTGGATTCTGCACAAGCGAGTAGCAGACGGATCCAAAAATGTGCAACTTTGCAACATTTGGTTTGATGCCAATTATTAGACCATAAGGAGTGTCCTTTATACGTTGGGAATAACATCGGTTGCAAATATGAGTGGCGGTCATGACAGCATATGTCCATAAATTTTTGGGCAGTTTTGACTCAAGAAGTAATGATCTGGCCATCTCAAAAAGTGTCCTCCAGCTCCTTTCCGCAGTGCCTTTTTGGTGCTGAGAATACGGTGCACTTTTCTCATGCTTGATTGTATGATTGATTAGCAATGTTTGGATTTCGTTTGAGGTAAATTCACCACCATTATCAGAACGAACACGTTGGACGTCTCCGGAAAGGTAAATGTCCTCATGAAAAGACATTGTTATATATAGACATTGCTCAAATGTCAACTTTGTTGTGTTCGGCAAAATACATCGACGCAACTGTTATGTACTCGTTCATACAGATAAGACACATAAATTACGAACGTTGTATACAGTTGAAACTCTTTAATCCAAACTAAATATTATACAGCGGCGTTCAACACACGTGCGTCGATGTATTTTGCCGAACACAAAATCTTTAAACCTTTGGCTAGGACGCACGTTTCACAGTCAAATTTGGTGTTGTCTGAGATTTTCATACCTTGCACAACTTTCTCCATTTTAGAAATGTCATGGATGTTGCAATGTTCAAGAATTTGATGCCATGTTTTCAATGATTCAGCTCGTGTTTTATTGACAGCACTTTTACACAGATAGTACAGTTTGTCCTCTTGATATACCTTAAAGGTATTAATTTTCGCGAGAATTAAATTCAATTGCCTATGTTGCCATTCGCGAAATTAAATTCTCGTAAATTTTTGACAATTTTGGCATTCGCGAAATTAAGTTCTCGCGAAATGCATTTTTTGAAAGGCGTTTTTTTAGCAAATTTTAGGTGCACAAGCAATGGCGTTCACAAAAATTTACAAATTTTTGGAGCCCTCGTCATACCTTTGCCCGTATTTTAATAGTAGAAACGATCCCCCCCCCCTCTCTTAAAGTGTGCATTAACAAATGCATGGCCTTTATTCCAGAATCGAGGATAATGCCAGATCGAAAGTTGGATACTTACAGAGATCAAATTTGGAGATTTTTGGGACCCTTAGAGACTGATTTTCCAAATTATTGTTTTTGTCAACGCTGGTATTGCTAAAACAATAAATGAAGGATCCGCACAACTACCATCGCTCGACCGTTTCACTGACATTACCCCGGTCACAGAGGATATTATGAACGCATCATACAGCTCCTTTCCAGGACCAGAAAGCCCCTATGTAAGCGAAAGAGACGACTCCTCGGACGAATCCGACTGGGACTTTGGTGTTGATGACGGGCGTAATTCGTTCCAACTATTCGATGAATAGTTTGTTGTACTTTTTATTTTTATTTTATTTGAAAAATGTTTATACAGGATAGCCAATTCAGCTAAATATATAAAATATAAAAACTGTTATCCTATTGGGTCCTGTTAAAAGTTAAAATAAGGTTATTAAAATGTATAATATATAATAACTAATGTAAAAATAGTATAAAAGACGAGGTTAAATAAATTGACTAAAATAAAATTAATAAAATACTAGAACATATATTCATTTAATCTCGACGTAAACTCGCTAAGAGTTGAGGCTTGACGTATATATAAAGGGAGCTCATTATATAAAACACCTCCCTGGAAGAAAAAACCTTTTTTAATACATTCCAATTTCACTTTAGGCAATCTAATTGAGATTCTACTGTTTCTAGTGTCAAGGCCATGTATCATCATCTTAGTGAAATAATTACCGAACACTTCATGAAGAAAATCGTTTTTCAAACACTTATAAACAATGACATGTGATCTTTTGAGTATTGTAGCCAGAATACCAGGAAGTTTTGGGTTTATGTTCGTATGTTTAAACTTAACAGCACGATTGGCACGCATGAACAAACGATTAACTTTATTCTTCTGGGTAACGTTGGTAAAAACATGCTGGTGTATATCAATTTGGCCGAGTGGATTGATAAGTATGGTCGGACTTTAGCGAGAAGATGAAGTCGGCCACTACATTTCTTATACTTCTTATTAAAATCTTCGTTCATCGAGAGAGTTGAGTCTAAATAAACGCCGAAATACTTGTAAGATTTAGTGAAATTGATTTCTACATCTTTTAAAAACAACTTCAGATTCGAAACTCGTGATAGGCGAATCGAGGTACCGAATAACACCGCTTCAGTTTTACCCTTTTTCAGGTTTAACAGTAGGTCGTTTTTGTCAAACCAAAGTGAAAGGTGATGTAAATCACTACACAGTTTATTTTCAATTTCAGTGAAATTATTGCTTGCAACATAAATAACAGTATCATTAGCGTATTTAATGATTCTGCTGTGTTTGAGGACTTTGGTGATGTCATTGAATTCAATCAGAAATAAAAGAGGCCCAAGAATCGAACCTTGGGGGACTCCTTTAGAAATGGGATACGCATCAGAGATGACGTCATCGTACAATACAACTTGTTTCCGATTAAAAAGGTAGTCCGAAAACCAATCAAATGAGTTTCCTTCAATGCCGTATGCTGGGAGTTTAGACAGTAGACCGGCGTGTCTGACTGTGTCGAATGCTTTGGATAAGTCTATAAGCACAGCTCCTACTAACTGATCGTTATCTATATCTCGTTTGATGTTATCGATGAAGTAGGTGACAGCAGTCTCAGTTGATCGTTTTGAACAGAATCCGAATTGTTGATGGCACAAAAGATTGTTTACTTCGAGATACATCATAAGCTGTCTGTGAACAAGACGCTCAAAAATCTTGGATATAACAGGAAATACTGATATCGGTCTGTAATTATCAAGTTTGGCAGAGTTTCCGGATTTGAAGACAGAAACGATTTTGCCAACTTTCCAGTTATTTGGCACACAACCAGATTTTAGTGACATGTTAAAGATCACGGTTAACGGATCTATTAAGACCGAGGCGCTATCTTTTATAAGATTAGATAGCAAATTATCGAGTCCTGTAGCTTTTTTACGCTTAAGTTTCCGGAGTTCTACTTCGACGGAACTGTTGGTAATTTCTTCGAATATAAACCGTTTATCCGTTCTCAATTTGAAGATAGGTAATTGCTTCCAGACAAAATCGACAACAGGATTGTATTTAATTAGGAGTGAATGGGCTACAGTACAGAAGAAATTTCCAAAACCCTTAACAATGGATTCAGACGAAGATGTAATTTTACCGTCTATCCGTCTATACCGCTTTTTATTATTTTTATTTGAAGACTTCCCCGTAACTTTATTCGAATAAACTTGTTTTAACGCCTTCCAAAATTTATCTGGGTCATGTACGGAATCATTTAAAACAGTTCTGTGATAGTTACCCTTGGCCTTTCTGATGGAACTAGTTACTCTATTACGCTGATGTTTATAGGCAGAATAATGCTCAACAAGTTTCGATTTACCGTATTTCCTCAAGAGAGTGTCACGATAGTTAATTTCACACTGCAGATCAGGAGTTAACCACAGAGTAACTTTCGAACTAATCCTCTTCGTAACCATGGGAGCGTGTTTGTCGAAGTAGTGCGATAAGATTTCCTTCATTGCAATCCACGCGGAATTCGGGTTGGTACTATTATAAACAGTAGACCAATCGGCATTTAACAAGTCAATGTTTAGATTAGCTGGGTTATATGGGCGGTAGTTTCGACACTTGATAGACTTTGGTTTTATTTTTGCGTGATTACCCGGGAATATCTAAGAGCTTTTCGGGAGTAGAGTTACTGAGGTGTGTTTCGCTTACAGAAAATATGTGAATTCCAGTATACGAATTTAAAAACATTGTCACTTCGGCGATATGATTTAATAACCCCTGAATATTTTGATGAAATAATTTAAATCCTCTGCTACGTACAGATTTCAGTAGGTCAGCGTTAGGGCTAACGGGTCGAGAAAGGTTATTAGAATCAGGAACATGACTGTTAATATCGATGCAGGCGACACATACTTCAGAATTTGGTAAACATTTAAGATGTTAAGTGTTTAAACATATCTCACACACCAACGCACCTTGATTTTTGCGAATAGTTTTCAAGCAGCTATTACATGCAGATGGGCCTGGTAGCGTTTCGATATCACCGCTTAACAGCAACAACATCTGAAGAAAACAATATTGTATTGTTCGCCAGAAAACCTTATGCTCTTTTAACTGAATCCACAATGATTGGTAAACAAAGCTTTCACATTCACCAGCATTAAGGTCCTTGCCTAATAATATCAACCCAAAACTGTCAGTGCAACAGAACGATACCTTCTTCACAATAAAAATAGCAAACACATAACAAAACACGGAGAGCGGCCAAAACGTGACTGAACGCTTCGCCGCCATTATGATTTTAATTGGTTAATTGACTTTTTTGTTTGTTTGCTGTTTTCTTTATTTTTACTTACGTTAGACTTGCTGTAATATAAACATTGCGAACAAAAAAAGTCTCCCTCTTTTCCTTCTAAATTTTGATGATATGCCAATCGCGAAAATAAATTTTGTAATTGCGATTCGCGAAATTTAATTCTCGCAAAAATTAATACTTTTAAGGGATAGGGAAAGCGGTCCCATTTGGGGCAATAAGCTCAGCGTTGTATTCATAAAACTTCAACTTGCATCCCCTCTTGGTAGCGGCTTGGACGGAGAATATACATTGTGGGTAGTTTGGGATATACAATACATTACTCAGCTTCACTTCCACGTATGTACCATCGAGAGTTTGTAGTTTACTCGTCACAGTACCTCTCTTTTTCGCAATGTTCTTTGATCTGGTACCATCTGCCAGCTCGACATAATGATCACTGAGGTTAAATGAGGGGTCGACATCAATAAAATTTGCATCATGATTTACAATGTGGGTATTTGCTCCACAGTCAACAAGGAATGTATCGGTAGGAGTGTTCAGTGACATCCCTTCAGCATTGACTTTGAATAGGAAACTGTGTCCTTCTGATGGCACATCGTCATCAGCTGTTTTGTTCAAATTGTCCTTGTTATTTCGTTTACAACAATTGTGAGTCCAGTGACTGTTTGTTTTGCATATCTTACAGTAACGATTCTTCTTCTTTTGATCACAGTTATTGGACTTGTGACGGGGCATTTGACAGTTGTAGCACACAATCTGCTGTTGTTTGTGGTTGTTTGGTTGGTGCTGATTTCGTATTTGTGTCTTCAAAACAGCAGAGTTTTGTTGATTGTCTGTCATTTTGTTTCTCGAGTTTTCTGTTTCTTCAAAATTTTTCAAGGAAGACTTAAATTGTTGAAAGTCTTCGAAGTTTTCTGATTGGGTTGACACAGCAACATACGCTTTTTAGTCGTCAGGCAGTCGCTTCAACACCATAGCTACAAGAAGTGAATCGCTCACTTGCTCACCTGCAGCCCTCAACGACATGGCAACACTTTCTGCTCTGAGAATATCTTCTCCGTTACGATTTCTGGGTGTGATTTTTGAAGAGTGGTGAGTTGAGTATAGAGTGTGATGATTCGTGGTTTACTGCCACTTGCATAATGTTCTTTGAGAATTTTCCAGGCTTTTCTCCCATCATCATTTGCTTCACGCATAACAAGGGTTAAGGATCGTTCATCCAGAAACTGAATAAGTTCTGCAAAAGGAGTTTCATTTTGATCAGCAGTAACATCATCTTTACTGACAAAAACTTGTTTCAGATTTTTAAGTTTTATATATCTAAGAATCTTTGTCTCCTGAATATTTCAAACTTCCTTTCATTTCCATCAAAAGTCAAATTCTGCCAAAGGATGCTGGGCCCATAACCTGTTGAATTCGAAGCTGTGGCCATAATGTAAAAGGGACAAACGAAATGAAATGAGACTGGATGTCATATAATGCTAAACACGCTTCTTTCTTCTATAAAAACAAAAACGCAACGAATCGACGTCCCGGCAGACTTCCTCATTCCCTCTCTCATGTCCCGGTTAGCTGACCCGCGAATGACGCAATTTTTAATTCGTGCTCTTCGCGCAAAGTATTATTTCCACGCCTCGTAAAATCGTGCGCGCCTTATTCGATCCACCACAATTTTCGTTTATGTTCAAATTCCTTACACGGCGGATTTTGCGTGTGATCGGAACGATTTTAATTGTTGCTTTTAGGAAAGAAATTTTGGTGGATTCGCAAAATAGTGAAATTTGACGGAATGGATGACAAAATATATATTATTTAATTGGTGGGTTGAAAAATTAATTAAGTAGAGTTAAATTTAGTTGTTTTGAGTACAAAAAGGAACATATAACATTTGTCATCTTTTATAACACTTTTTGTCCGTGAAACGTTTATAAAAAATTTATGCGAGAATTTATTTTTAAGGTAGATGATAATCGTTGACGTAGCGGAGTTGAATAGCACGCACCAAGAGTGATAAATCTGATGAATTTAACTTTTGGATATTTTTCTGTTCATCTTTCAAGGAAGATCTTTTGTCTTCCCTTGTCCATGAGGTTTGTTGCTCATGTAGGTTTTTAGTGGTTTCATGGGTGCCCATTGTTTAGTATGTATTTAGTAGTAGTCGTAGTGTAATTTTATTTTTAGTTGATTGATGATATCATATCATAATAGATTGAAATAAAACTAATAAAAGAACTGAGACTTTGAGGTAAAATAAAGTACTAGAATAAATATATAGCTATTTCCGTATACAATATAATTTATATATATTAAATAGTAAAGATGATTTATTATCGGCGTTAATTTTGACGTCTTGGCGTAACTAATTATTGCTTTAAGTGCACATTCATGGTACAGGAAAATGGAAATTTGCTTTCAAAATGACAATGTTTCAGAGTAAATTGTTAAAAATAGGTGAATTTATGACTTGCGACGGCCCCTTATTGGCTTAGGTATATCATAGTTATTTATGTCAACAAAATATTGAAAAAGTACACTCTCTACCGAACGAGAGCTTACAGACTTCATATATCGTGGACACCACAGAGCGAGGAAAAGCGACCTGCGAGGCGAAGCTATTAAAATCTATGGTTTCCAGAAAATTTCTTCCCTTAAAAAGGAATACTAAAAAGATTGGTGAAATCATCAATTCATAAGGGACAAATAAATGTACAATCTGCATCAGCTTCCACTTGAGTTATCCCAACACAATCTTGGTGAAGCTACTGTGGACAACGAGTGCATTCAATCCGTCTTCTTTCAACCACGTTTTCTTTTTCGGTATCAACACCTTGTTCGCAAATCTGTTAAGTAGTCAAAATAAGTAGTCAAAATTAAGAAAATTATCCAATTAGATATAAAGTTCTTAGAATTAGTTTCATCAAACTACTAAACGCAAATAACATTAAAAAATATGCTAAACACCTTGCAATTTTCGGTGGTCTTCACCAAACAGTTCCCAACAACTATGTCCAAAATGTGTTGACGAGTCTCCACTGCAGAGTTCGAAAGCTTCAAAGGTTTATCTAACAATCAATATATGGATATAAGTTCTATATTGTACTTAGACAGAGATGTGTAACTGAGGAGGAGTACTAACTGGGACGAAACAGCTATCTTGACATGAACCATGAACACTGAGCTACTTTCACTATATATAATAGACAATAGTTAGTAACGACGAACACTTCGCATTATAAATTTTAAAAAGAGAATTTGAGCATTATCGGTTATAAAAATAGGATATTTAATGCAAATTAGAAAGTGTACCTTCACAAATTAACC
Organism: Candelabrum cocksii; assembly: GCA_963930725.1. Classification (NCBI taxonomy): domain Eukaryota; kingdom Metazoa; phylum Cnidaria; class Hydrozoa; order Anthoathecata; family Candelabridae; genus Candelabrum; species Candelabrum cocksii. The sequence continues at coordinate 6,277,982 of OZ005673.1, read as the reverse complement.
TAGAGTAAAAGCAAACGTAGGCACCACAGTTCATACCATCGGGTTGCAATGTGTGCTCGATATCCGTGATTTCTACTAGATTTTTGCTAAATTTACGAAAAAATCAAACTCCAACCATTTTTCCGTATGCAAATGTTTGTGTTGAGGAATTATTAGCAAGGGGATCAACAAGGGTCATTGAATTATCCGATACGTTCAAACCATCAGCATCCCAGTGTGCTCGACTCGGATTGATTGGTATTATAACCTACTTAATTACATTAAGATCACGTCCCTGCCATAGTATTCTAAATGACCTGCCAGCCGCAATAGCCTGTACTTCTACAGAGCCACAGTAACAAATCTCTACATACTTCAGACACTAAATAGTTTTTTCCATTGCTAGTAATGATTCTAAAAAACAAAAAATCTTAAATGATTCTTAAAATTCATCTTAGAAATCCTCATTTATAATATCAGTGTATATATCTGTTCCCAAATGTTTATTGCAAACATATTATCAAGCGAAAAGAAAAAGGGAAACATAATTTTCTTGGATTGTCATGTATTGAACATTATTCATATAATATTATAGCCAATATATACATATAAATATACAATATGTGCACTGTTAGGAACCAAACTTGTTCGCTGTTTGTTTGCAGACATTCTTCAATTTCTTTGAAAGCATATTTCTTGTCGCCTTTTCGGTGGCATCCTGATACTTTTCATTTACCGTATCTAAAAATAAGAAAACTTGATTAATAAATTAAGTTATATATACTTAGTGAAAAGTTGGCCATCTATGGGTTAAACACCATAGTGAAATGTTAGTTTAGTAGGACTCATCCATCGTTGTATAGTTTGATACTTTGGTCTATGGTAAAATAGGGCATGCATAATAAAAATTATTCACCGACAATCACTTTATAAAGTGGAGTATCCACTACTCCAACCTTATTGCTTCCTCCTCATTACATCTGGAGAGGAATTCCACAGTGAAAAGTCTAAACGTAAAATAGATATACGTCGAATAAGTTGTGATTACATGCTATAATTTCCTAAATTAAACATATTGCAGTATAATTTCTATACTTGTATACGTCCTAAATAAGTTTAAAATATAAAATCAACAACTTACGTGTTTAGTATTTGCTTCACTGCATAACTAAAATCACTGTCTCGATTTTTTTTAGTTGTTGGATCTGATAGAAATAAAAATTTGTATTTTATTTCATATATATATATATATTAATAGTAACTTCCAAAGTTTGCTCATTATTCATAGATGCGATGCCTAAATATTCTTAACTTATCTTAAATTACTAGTTTGATGCATTTCATATTGAAATAAAAGCATGTTTTCAACCCTTCTCCTGTCCTGTAGCTCCCTCGAAACAAAACGTATGTCTAAAGAGCAATTTCTTGTTTAGCTAGCTCTTCGGTTGCCATTCTTTTTATAAAAGTCAAAACAAACTATGCATAGAAATCACGAAAACGCTTCCATGATGAACACACAAATAATATTATAAAAATATGAATAATTACAAACTCACGTTTGTTTTTGTTGTATCTAGCTTTGTTCGCTGTTTGTTTGCAGAATGCAAATTCTTTTTGCCGCCAAAAAAATTTTATAACGGGGGTAAAAAAAGATTAAAAACCTAAGATTTCGTTATTATTTGAAGTGAATTTTATTGTAACAATAATTATGCCTGTAGAGTAGCCATGTTCCGGACCATATGTACAGTGGTACCCATAATGCTCGGCATTATGGCTTTTAGCACGAGGTTATGTTTTGCTAGAATATATTATGTTGTTCATCACTGTGTCGACTGTATATGGCGCTGCGAGTAGGATTGTGAGTGTTTAGTCACATAATTCATTCACCACCTCGAATACCGACACAAGTGAAAACCCTTAACGCGAACTCTCTGGCCTGAAATTCACCATTTTGCATTTTGGCAGCTGCACAGCTAGCTATGCGTCGGTGTGAACAAGGACACCCCACGCTTGAAGGCCAGAACGTGTGTGAATACGGCCATGAAATGACCGCCCATGACACGAGATCGCGCCCGCCGACCACCACGTCAAATAACCTGGAAGCTACTATCGCATCACAAACTGAAAGTGCTACTTCGAAGGAGGACGCATCCCTGCTCAAAGCACTTATGGAACAGATGATCGAACTTCAGAAAGAGAACATCGCTTTGAGGCGAGCAGGCAAGAACGTCAACAACTCTCCATCGACTAAGAAACCTGAACGACCTACAATACAGCTGGAGTCCTCGGACATCGATTGGGCCCTGTTCATCGATGAATGGACCCGCTACGAAACCATGACATACCTTACCCGACAGGAGAACATTCGAAACGAACTGAGACTTTCATGCCCCCAAGAGGTAGGAAAGCTTTTATTCGACCTATATGGGGCTGAGAAACTCAATAGTTGTACTGAGGAGCAGCTCCTGACATGTATCAGATCAGTCACTGTCTGGGGTCTACACAAGGAGGTTCACCGCCAAAATTTCCAGAACATCAAGCAATCTGAGGATGAACCATTAACACGTTACGTGGCTCGTCTCCGCTCCCAAGCTATCATGTGCAATTTCACTATCACTTGCTCCAAACCCCAATGCCAGTCCCATGAATCATATATGGAGGACATGATCTCAACACAAATGATTGCTGGATTATACAACAAGGAGCATCAGCGCAAGGTGTTAATCGCTGCCCCAACTTGTAAAACATTTCGAGAGCAGTTTGACATGTTAAGCGGACTAGAAGCAACCGACAAATCCACATCCAATCTTGAGGGTAGTGCCACCGCTCATGCAGCGATTCGCTCGCAATACCGGCAGAGGAAGAAGATTAGGGATACCAAGGCTGAGTCTGACCAACCAGGAGATGGACTGCTGCCCAAACCCTGCCAAGGCTGTGGAAGGTCTTCACACCCTGACAATAAACCCTTAGGCCGTCGTTTCTGCCCAGCAAGAGCTACAATTTGCAACAGTTGCGGTATCATGGGCCACCTGAAAGCTGTATGCCGTAAGACAGCCGCAGCCACCTCAGCTTCCAAGTCAGCCTCAGTCGTGACTACGGAAGAGGAACAGGGCACCTCTACCATCTTTAGTTGTCACACACCCCAGCCAGTGGGACACATGGAGTGGTGCGACAGAGGGTTTAAAGAGAGACCACCCAGCCGACCACCCCAGGTGACGATAACAGTGACAGTCCTCCATGAATCACATGAGAAGATGGGAAAACAAATTCAACCATCATCAAAAAGGTCCCCAACAAGGACAACCGCCTACACCGACACCGGAGCACAGACCTGCACCAGCGGCATTGAGATTCTAGAAAAACTGAAGTTACCCAGGAGTGCACTGATCGCCACGCGTCACAGAATTCGTGGTGTCACGCATGCCTATCTGGATATCATTGGGGCCGCCCTTGTGTCCATGGAACTGAATGGCAAGAGGACTCGTCCAGTCATGTACGTTGCAGAAAATGCAGATGGGCTATATCTCTCGGAATCCGCCCTCAAGGACTTGCAACTAATACCTCGTGACTTCCCAAACAATGATGTAGTTCACCGCAACATTGCCTCTGAGGACATGGGATCAATAAGTGGTCAGGCACAGTGCGGCTGCCCGAAACGGATCACTATCCTTGAGCGCCCCACTAAAATTCCAATCCCACCAACGAGCGATAATCGTGAACGCCTGGGGAGGTGGATATTGCAGCAATATCGATCTAGTGCATTCAATACCTGCCCACATCAGCCACTGCAAAGCATGACGGGCCAGCCTCTTCAAATTTGTTTCAAAGAGGGGACAACGTCCCACGCGTCCTTCACACCTATACCAGTCCCATACCATTGGAAGACGAAGGTGAAAGAGGACATCGACAGGGATGTTGAGCTTGGTATTATCGAACCGGTGCCACAGGGCACCCAGACCACCTGGTGCTCAAGAATGGTTGTCACAGCCAAAAAGGACGGGTCACCAAGACGCACCGTGGATCTACAGAAACTGAACCAGGCTACCCTACGGGAGACCCACCATACCGCCACGCCCTTCCATCACGTATCTCGCATCCCACCGAACACCAAGAGGACCACATTGGACGCATGGAACGGATACCATAGTCTACCTTTGGCAGCAGGCTTTCGTGAAGCGACGACATTCATCACAGAGTGGGGCAGGTACCGCTATTGCAGGGCGCCTATGGGATTCCACGGCTCCGGGGACGCTTAAACCCGACGCTTTGATGACATCACTACGGTCTTCCCCAGGAAGACCAGGTGCGTGGATGACACCCTCCTATGGGACCAGGACATTGAGCAGGCATTTTGGCATACGTTAGACTACCTAGACCTCTGCGTGGGAAACGGTGTGGTATTTAATCCGAAGAAGTTCCACTTTGCAGAAGATACAGTCGAGTTCGCCGGATTCACCATCACGCCGAGTGGCTTTCGTCCGACTGATAAAATGCTCTCCGCCATAGCCGACTTCCCAACTCCACGTGACATAACCGGTATGAGGTCCTGGTTCGGACTTATAAACCAGGTAGCTTATGCGTTCTCCCAGTCGGAGGTCATGTCCCCATTCCGGGAGCTTCTAAAGGGACAACCAAAACAATTTTACTGGGACGATCACTTAAACCGCATATTCAATGAATCCAAGTCGAAAATCATTTCAATGGTCAGGGAAGGTGTCCGCCAATTCAATCCATCCCGCCCTGTCTGCCTATCCACTGACTGGAGCCGGTCTGGGGTGGGATTTATCCTACAACAGAAGTACTGTAACTGCACCTCGACCACGAACCTTAGATGTGGTCCAGATCATTGGAAACTGGTGCTGGCTGGTTCGAGGTTCCTGAAAGATGCCGAGTCCAGGTATTCGCCAGTTGAGGGAGAGGCACTGGCTTTGGTCTATGGGCTGGAGTCATGCAGAATGTTCGTTCTTGGATGCAACCAACTCGCAGTGACTATAGACCACAAGCCTTTGGTACCGATCTTCTCAGACAAGTCCCTTGACAAGATCAAAAACCCACGTTTACTCCGGTTCAAGGAGAGAACACTTATGTACTCTTTCACGGTCCAGCACGTACCCGGGAAGGACCACTCCGGCGCAGATGCAGCATCGAGATACCCGACAAGGAACCCCATAAGTCCAACGTCGAATGACAGCCCCGAGGACGCTATTCTTAACGCCATCCAGGCCAATCACGACACCAACGGCCATCTCCGCGCGGTGACGTGGAGTAGGGTACAAGAAGCAGCCGCGACCGATAAGCAATGCAATCAACTGACGCAGACCATCCGCAAGGGATTCCCACCGTCCAGAGAGGATGTCCCTGAGAGCATCCGGGTATTTTGGCCGATGAGAGACGCACTTTACGAGGTCAACGGCGTGCCGTTCAGAGATCAACGCATGCTGATACCAGCACAGCTGAGGGCCGAAGTCCTGGAGGGCCTGCATGGGGCACACCAAGGAATCAACGGAATGCTTCACAACGCACGGCAACGTTTCTTTTGGCCAGGACTTGACTCACAGCTTCGGTTGTTCAAATCACAATGCTTTACTTGCAACCGGATGGCACCTTCCCTCGCTAGGGAACCACTTTTGGAGCAGACACCGGTTCCCGAGCTGCCATTTCAACTAACTGTAGCAGATTTCTTTGAGCACGTGGGTAACAATTACCTCATCTATACGGATCGTTACTCCGGTTGGGTTGAGGTCGCTCTGATGTCCAAATCGAACGCCACCGCCGTTCTGTCACTCCTGCGGAGATGGTTCTGCACATACGGTGTGCCTGAGGAACTGGCAACGGATGGAGGACCACCATTCACCAGTTTCAACTACACCACGTTTCTTGCCAACTGGGGGGTTAACCAACGCTTGTCCTCCGCGCACTTCCCTCAGAGTAACGGGAGGGCTGAGGCCGCCGTCAAGACAGCGAAACGGATTCTGACGGACAACACGGACACATTTGGACGCTTGGACACTGACGGTGTAACGCGAGCACTGTTGCTACATCGCAATACCCCGACACTCGACGCCGGAATCTCACCAGCCGTAATGCTCTTCGGTCACCCGATACGTGACCACCTGCCATCTCTTCTTTCCAAAGAAACCATCAGGGGAGAATGGGCTGCCATCAGAGACTTACGAGAGGAAGCTATGGCAAGACGGGACCAACGGAACGCCTCATCTTTTAACGAACATACGAGATCGTTGAGGCCACTGAATGTAGGTGACCAAGTCATTATCCAGGACCAGAACGGACCTTCGCCAAGAAGATGGCACCGGACCGGACGGGTGGTTGAAGGCGCGGGACCTCGCCAGTACCAGGTCAAAGTGGACGGCAGTAACAGGGTAACCCTGCGAAACCGCCGCTTCCTACGAAGCATTGATCCGGGGGTCAGCGGCCCAGGCACCGGAGTTAGACCGACCGAACCTACAACGTTCGCCCCGGTCCTTCCGATCCACGAAGCAGCAGCACCGTTCGCCCAGCCACCGATAGTCACCCCGGCACCAACAGTCTTCCAGCCGACCACAATGACGGTCCCACCGACGTCCCCTTCAGCCACAGACGCAACCGACCAAGTACGCCTTGAACCGGGAGCGGCGCCGATAGGAGACACGCTGCCCGCCCCGCCAAGACGAAGCACTCGAATTGTTCGCAGGCCACGGGCCTTGTCTCCGCGACTTAGAGGCAAAAACCATGGGTACAGCGAGAGACGATCAACGTCCACGTTCGCAGACGTGTGATCGCGATGCGGGGGAAGATGTAGAGTAGCCATGTTCCGGACCATATGTACAGTGGTACCCATAATGCTCGGCATTATGGCTTTTAGCACGAGGTTATTTTTTGCTAGAATATATTATGTTGTTCATCACTGTGTCGACTGTATAATGCCGTTTATAAACATATAGGTTATGTAAAAAACAGATATTTAAGATTTGAACACAAATTCTTAATTACTATTTTGATTTTAGAAATACTTATAACCTCCGGTATAAGTATTTTAAAGGTTTTTTATAATACCGTTTTATTGCAGCGTAAAAAAACCTCTAAAAAACTTCTTTTTTCAGCTTAAAAAATCCGTGGTTTTTTTAACCCGGAAAAAGAGGAATAAAAGAAGTTTTTGGAAAGCGCTCTTTTTAAAACCGCTTTTCAAACGTTTTTAAAAACTCTTTTGGAAACGGTTTTTCGAAAAACAAAAAAAGAGGTTTTTAAAACCTCTTGTGCCGGCTGGGTTGTTTTTCTGTTTTCTTTAATTTTAACCAAAGTTTCCAACCACTCCTAACTTGAGTATATCGACGGTTTGTTTTTTTTCCAGAAAATTGGTGGCACAACAAAATATATATATAAAAAGGTCATTATATGAGATGATTGTCTTTAAAGAGCAGCCAAACTTTCAATTTCAATAATACACCAACATAACTCCAAAACAGCAGTTTCCCACTGCTTGAAAGTTATATTTTTGCAAATTTTTCCCGTATGGCGTTGGAATTTAATGGTTGTTTCAGCCAATGTCCTATATTGTCCTTTATTGCGGGACATGAAAGAGGGAATGAGGAAGTCTGCCGGGACGTAAATTCAAACGCAACTAACGCTACCATCTTGCCATGTGACAAAAATATGTACGGAACCGATAAAAAGAAAACAAACGAAAGTGAAACTAGAAAAATAACCGTCATAATATCAACAATAATTACATCAGAAAAGACTGTGTGTTGACTGTCGAGGTGAAACCTGCGAGAAGAGTGATAAGATGGATGTATTTGACGATGAAAGTGGCCGAATTAACCCTAATGTTGGTAACGGGCATAAACGAGGGTGTTTATCCCCTGTTTATTAGCGCAAGACGTTTATTTATTTATTTATTTAAAAATATTTATACAGGATTGCCATGTCAATATATATTAATACTGCTATCAAATTGGGTCCTGTTCAATTAATAAGTTAGTATAAAAACTGGTATAAAAGATATATAAAAATCCAAAAATTCACTCGCCTCCAAAATTTAAGAAAAATAATCGTTTAAAACTTTTATAAAATCATCTTCCCATAACCGACTCCGTACATATATTGGCAACTGGTTAAACACTTTTGACGCCATGAACTTAAAACTCTTCCTCGCTATCTCTAAATGCATCTTTGGGAGTTTCAGAAGAATTCCATTATTTCTCGTTTTGTTATTCAACACTTCGAAAGATTCTACCCATCAAAATTACTGTCGAAATCGCCAGTACAAACTACTCTACGAACGATAGTACAAGCTCTTTTTCTCCAGATATTCACTATATTTGGTAGAACGATCTCTGTTTTGGATTTTCCGTGAATAATTCTTTCGGCTCGTTCTGAAAGACGTTTTATTCGTTGTTCATTCGTTGGTGTTATCGACAACGCTATCGTCCCACAGTATGTCAACAGCGGGACAATCATTGATGTGTATACCTTCTGTGAAGAAATTACTGTCAATGATGATCGCAAACGATTCAACAATTTCAAACGACCAGATGCTTTACGGTATAATTCATCATGGAACAGATTGAGGTGTAGAGATTGGTCAAGTTTTACACCCAAGTATTTATACGAGTTAACTGGATTTATCGCTATGTGATTAACAGAGACGTCTAATGTGTTCTTTCCGTGGAGGTTTAAGCGCTTGCTCGTACCAAACAACATGGCCTCGGTCTTTCTTTTTTTAAGATTTATCACAAGTTCATTGTCACGAAACCAATTTGCTAAACGGTCTAAGTCTTCGACAAGTTTGTTTTCAATCACGATAAAATCTTTGTCACTAACATATAAAACTGCACTCTTTATCATGCACTCCATAAAAGGGAAGCTTTTTCAATAACGCTGCATGACTAATAGTATCAAAGGCTTTCGAAAGATCAATGAAAACCGAACCGATGAGTTTCCCATTGTCGATTTCAGATCGAAGATTATCAACAAACAGTGTCACTGCGATTTCTGTCGATTTTCCCTTGCGATATCCAAATTGTTTATTGTATAGAAGATTGTTACTTTCAAGATGGCTCACAAGTTGTCGATGTACAATTTTTTCGAGAATCTTCGAAAGCACAGGAAGAACCGATATAGGTCGATAATTGTTAATGTCGGAGGATTTCCCAGATTTAAACAGAGGATTTATTTTTGCAAGTTTCCATTCATTTGGTACGCAACTGGATTTAAGTGAGTTGTTGATGATATGTGTTAAAGGTTTTGCGATTTCTGCTGCTCCGTCTTTTAGGAATATCGGAGAAATGTTATCAATTCCTGATGCTTTTTTGATCTTCAATTTTCTTAAGTCATGAAAAACTTCGGTAACGGTTACTTCTTTAAACGAGAAGGTCGAACGAGTTGGCTTTAGGTATCGAGTAGCTTTAGACTGGTTATTCCAAACAAAATCCGTTAACACAATGGATTTATTCTTTAATACACTGGCAACGGTGGAGAAGTAACTACAGAATGCTTTAGCTATTTTCGAGTTACAAGCAGTGTTTTCCCCATCGATTTCAAAATGGGAACAGAACTCATTTCTATTGTGTTTAGACGGATATATGCTTTTTATAGCTGACCAAAAACGCTGTGGATTACCCATGTTTTCGTTTATAAGGTTCTGATTGTATTTATTTTTAGCTTGTTTTAAAAGTCTGTTGGAACGGTTACGTTGAGTTTTATATGAAGCCCAGTCATCGACATTTTTGGTTTTGCGGGCTTTCCGAAGTAACTGGTCTTTAAAATTCATTTCCAATTTGCATTCCTGGGAGAGCCAAGGGCAAATCCGTCCTTTAATTCTCTTTGAAATTATTGGAGCATGTTTGTTTATAGCTTCAAGTAAAATAACTTTTAGCTCTGACCATGATTTATTTACGTCATCGTGCTTATAAATTGGACTCCAATCGGAAAGTTTTAGAGTTTGACAAAAATCGACGGAACTGTAATTCATATTTCGGCACTGGATCGTTCTTGGAATGTATTTTTGGCTATGTGTTTTTCGAACCAATCCGATCATATCATGGTCACTAATGTCACAGGGTATAACATCCGAAGTTATTATGTTTAAATTATTACTCACTGCAATGATGTCAATTAGTGTAGAACTATCTTTTGTTGTTCTGGTTGGTTTAGTTATTAACTGCTTAAACCCATTAATTTTTAAAATCGATTTAATTTCTTTATGATCGTTGGTAATGAGATAGTCGCAATTTATATCGCCTATAATAATTACTTCTTTTCTTTCCATTGTTGTTACTGTAGATAAACACTCATTGAACGTGTTGTTAAAAGACTTTGATAAATGCTTTGAACTGTCCGGGGGTCGATACAGAACGTTCAAAAGAATTCCTTTTGTATGAGGATACATAATTTCCAACCAAACACTTTCTATATCTTCGTGTTCTAGATCTGTACGATGAGCAAAATTAATACCTTCAGATATATACACGCCCACGCCACCCCCAGGACCAGAATGTCTGTTTTTACTTACAAATCTGTACCCCGGGATTGTTATTTCTGAAGCATAAATGCTTTCTGTGAGATGGGTTTCTGTAACAGCAAAAATATCGAGTTTGAAATCTGATAAAATCGCCGATATTTTATGAACATTGTTTATTAGTCCTCGAATATTAAGATGACAAACCTTTAACCCTCGTATTGCAGAAAGTCTTTTAAGCTCCGGTATATGCCTCTGAATATATACTTCTTCGGTTGAGATGGTACGATGCTCAGAGCATACGAAACATAATCTCTCTGTATGTGTCCCTTTAAAACATTGTAGATGGTAAATCTGTTCACACCTCGAGCACTTAATATTTCCTTGACCACGATTGATGTTTCTGATACATGCACTACAAGTTAACGGACCTGGGCAGGTCTCTACATCTCCACAAAGTAGCACCAACAGATGGAAGAATGTTTTCACGTCACTTTTTACGAAAATATCTCTACGTTTCACCCATAAACTCGAGAAAATATAGGTTTCATCCAGATCAAAATCATCTGAAAAGTTTCGAAACTGTATTCCATACTTATCACTTCCACAAAAATGCAGCTGTTTAACCATCAATATAAAAAACAGTAATATTAAGAATCGTACGCCGAAAAAACGTGTGTCCGCCATTTCAATTCTCAAATTCATCAGTTCAACATTTGAGTTCAACATGAGCTTATAAACGAACCAACATAACTTTGCCAACATAAACTAGCAGTTGAATTGCTTTTTTCTGCCTTGTAATCGACATATCAACGGGTGTAACTGTTGAGACGGGCGCCACCCCTACCACCAACACCCGTACTTTACCGCATCGAAATGCTACTCATTCGCTGAGTTACAGACCGGTCTGCAAATTACCAACCAAGCAGGTAGTTGAATTGAAATTTTGCACAGGACCTTAAATCGTTAATACCTAACACTGGTCCAAATTTCAAGTCAAAAGCACATCTAGTTCTTGAGTCTGAAAGTGGCCTGTTATGCATATTTTACAGTCTGACATGCTATGTTTACTTTAGAAACCAGAGCCACAAAAAATTGTCAACAATCAAAACGAAATTGTAAAATTGATATTTTGACAAAGTTTGAAGTTTATTGGCCTAGTCAATCTGAAAAAATAATTTACCGGTGGTCTGTAAATTACACGCTGTAAAAAATTTCGTAATCTACATAAAATTCCGCTTCCAACGGTATATAACAAATTTGGCATCGAATTTATTCCAGGTTCGACCATTCTAGCTCTAATTTCTCGGACTCGTAGTTGGGTTAAATGTCAACAGAAATTCCTGAAGTACCCTCGTGGATTACAGAAAAAATATAATCATTCAGTCTTCTCATGATGTTTATGCTCTTCTTGATGGAGGTTTTTTGACCAAGATGCTGATATTAGAAAGGAGATAGACTCTCCTGGAAATGAGGTATAAAAAAATTTGATTAGATACAATACACTAAACTGTACAAGCTCTAATCAAGATCTGACACCCAAATAGTAGTGACTAACTATAATATTACTGATATAAGTGTCACTGCTATTAATTTTATTTTTAATTTATTATCTGTCATCGTAATGGTCTGCTTATTCTGCTGACCTTTTTGAATGGTTATGTATTTGAATAGCTGGAACAAATGCCTGTGTGTAAAGATTTATAAAACAAATGGAGGATTACAAAGGCACATCAAGGCCAAACATCCTCAAAAGGCTCTTTAAATGGGTTTGAATTGACAAGAAGAGTTGGGTCAGTCTATTGAAATTCAAAAATGACCCTGAACACTTCCTCACAGCATTCAACAACATTTTACAAGACCTCATACCATTAATCTTATGAATCAGCATCTTGATGGTGTCAGTTACAATGTGATTCTTCTTGAGTTCTCTTCCCTTTTTTGGAAACACTTGGAAAATAAGGGAGATAACTCATCTAGTCCAGGGAAAGGGCAGTCGCTTCCCCAAAATGAGCTTTCAAGGCTTCAATATCTGTCTGATCATGCTGTCCGCTGGGGCGCAGGTAGGTTTTGCAAACTAGGGGGGGGGGGGGGGCGCAGTAGAAGTGGGGGTTTGGGGGCGTTTTTAGGGTGATGCAAAAAGGTAAAATTCAAACAAATTTTTGTTTTCATTAATGACGTCATAATTAACCAATTTTTCTATAATAACAATCAAAAGTAAAAACTAAAGTTTAAAAACTGGTTCCTTCCATCTCACATGGAAAAGTATTGTTCGCATTTGTTTGTAGGGTTGAGTAGTCAACAATCAATGTTATCACGTTATATATGTTCTTGTCTAAATTCCACATATACAACGTAAAAATACTTTATGCATTCTACCTCATGAATCTACAAACTCTACTGTAAGTAACAAAGAAATTAAATTTTAATTCTAAGCAGAACTTAACCTACAGAGAGCGCTCCTATTCACCCCTTCACTACACAACATAACACTTAAACATAACACTTAGAAGTAATGTATGTATATAATTCAATAAAGTCTCTCGCTACAAACGGGACAAAATGATTAGCCAGATAATTTTTTTTTGACTGGGTACCTTCTCTAAAAAACAAAATATTAAATATTTCCAAGTCATTTAAGGAAGATCGAGGGAAAATTATGCTATTATGCTAAAAACAAAGGTTTTAGCTTATCTGCCTCAGAATCAGGATATAGCAACTGTATTTTACGATCAATTACACTTGACAACCGCAATACACACAAAAAGGTGAAAAAATGCTCCCTGAACAGTTATACAGTTACGAACTGAAAAGCGATTTTATCTGACGTACATTTCCAATGTTTTTGTATTAAATCAGTTGAAATGTTTTAAGCGTTTTTACGCTGCTGGTGTAGACGGATTACCACCTGACATGTTGAAGGACTGTCGTAACCAAATATCAAAACCTCTATGTCACATTTTTAACATATCAATAAAATCGTGCACCGCTCCATCATTATGGAAAATAGCCAAAGTTGCTCCAATATACAAGAAAGGCCCAACGACCGATCCAGCCAACTACCGCCCGATATCCGTCTTACCTACACTGTCTAAGATCTCAAAGAAAGCAGTACATCAACAGTTTTCTGACTTTCTTGAAAAGGAACACCTGCTAGCTGAGAACCAATTTGGATATCGGAGGAAAAGGGCAACAAGTCTGGCTACTACCTTGTTTTTAGACAACATCAGGAGACAGGTCGACCAAAGGCTTCTTGTCGGTGCAACATTTATTGATCTCAGCAAAGCTTTCGATACGCTGAGCCACGGTGCTTTGCTTGATAAGCTTCCATCGTACGGTGTAAATGGAAACGAACTGCAATGGCTTACTGACTATTTATTCCAACAAAAGCAGTATGTTCAAATTGAATCGTTTCAATCTGGTTTACAACCATGCTTGACAGGAATCAGAAGTAGAGGAGGTATCAGGCCGTTGCGGACGCTGTCACATATACTTGATTTAACGATCCTATAACCGGCCGAAAAATTTTTCGGGCAAAGGTGGTTGTGCCCCAAACAAATTTTGACTCCTACGCCCATGGTAATAACCTATATATATTTTGTATTCTTTGTTTATTATTATTTTGAATTATATGCCACAAAAATGTTACTTGCCTCTATATATCATATGATTATAACATAACATGATCTGAGAAAAAACAACAATGACGTAATGTATATAACAATATATATGTGTGTCAATTAATTTATTTATTCATTTATTTTGTCAACTACAGTAATATAATCCATATAAAATATAATTGGTACAAATAACGGGAACATTTACCGTTACAAATAAACCCAATATATACAAAAATATTAACGAAGACTGTAGTTAACAAGGAGACATACCTAATACTTGAAAAAGTAATTAAAAAAGTAGCCACCAAAAAAGAATAAACAAGAAACAAAACTAAAAAGAAAATCCTTTTCCAATACACAAAAGACATCTATTCATATTAAAATAAAATAAAATAGCGAAATTGTGAAAAAGTGAAAATATTAAATTTTGAAAAATACTCGAATTAATTGTAATTTTGTAAAAAGTGCTGTTTAATTGAGTTTGTGAGGGAATTATTAGTTTTATGATCAGTCAAATTCAGTTTATCCAAGAATAAGTTCCATAAGTAAGGACCTTGATAATGAAGCGACAACAAACCATATTTAGTAGTTATTATTTTAGGAATAAAAAACTTATTAACTGAGCGGGTACAATGGTTGTGTACAGATTTGGTTAAAGCAACGATACTCTTTGGTCCATCGGGGAAACCTTTTAGAAAATAGCCATACAAAAATTTTAAAACTTGCAAAGTTAAGACATCTTTGATTTTACAAACCCCATATTTAAGGAATATAGGAGTTGACGGGTATCATAATTTGAAAATGTAATGATTCTTAAGATTTTTTTTTGAAGTTTGTAAATTTGATCAAGGTTTTTTTTAGATGTAAATTGCCAGGCTAAACTACCGTATGTTAGATGAGAGTAAAAAAGAGCATAGTATAATAGAAATAGGTTTTTAGTTGGTAAAAAATGACGTAGCTTTGATATTATTCCACACGTTTGAGATAACTTATTACATAACATTCTTGTATGTATATTCCAGTTTAAATGCTCATCAATATATACTCCCAAGTAACATACAGAAGGTTTCATAGTTAGTTTAAATCCATTTATTTTGATACTAATAGAGCATTTAGCACTCCTCTGTGGTCTAAATAAAATCAATTCAGTTTTCTTTGAATTTAGAGAGAGTTTATTAAAATTTAACCACTGGACCAAAAGTTTAAGTTCGTAGTTCATTATTGTTTCTATTGTCTTTAGACTTTTGCTACAAAATAAAATGTTAGTATCATCGGCAAAATGATGCACAACAGATTTTTTAAAAACTTTATGAAGATCATTAATAAAAATTAAGAAAAGCAAAGGCCCTAATGTGGATCCCTGGGGTACACCACATTGGACTGTTAAAGAGGAGGATTTACAATTTGACAACGTAACAAATTGATTTCTATTAGTTAAAAAGGACTTAAACCAACTATTAGCAACACTATTATTCCGTAATTGTAAAGTTTATCAATTAATATTTCATGGTTAACAGTATCGAAAGCTTTTTCCAAATCTATAAACACACCACAAGCATATTTCCCACAGTCAAGATTTTTTTTAATTTTTTCAATTAGACTGATTAATGCATGACTTGTAGACATTTTGTTTCTAAATCCAAATTGTAATTTATAAAGTATTTCATACTTTTCTAAATAATTGTATAGTCTTGTGTACATACATTTTTCAAAAATTTTACTAAATATTGAAAGTAGAGAAATAGGTCTGTAATTGGAGCAAAGTTTGTCATCGCCTCTTTTAAAGACAGGAATGACCTCTGCTGATTTTAATAAATCTTTGAAAAATTCATTAAAGGATTGATTTACTAGCATTGAGAGAGGTTTGGCAAATAAAGTAGCACTTTGTTTAATGAGAACAATGGGAAGGCTATTTGGGCCAATTGATTTTTTAGTATCTATATTTTTAATAATATTTTCTACTTCAGACAGGTTTGTAGGTTCAAGATACATAGAATTTAATTTGTTATTAATTGAAAATATCTGATTTGAATGTGTAGATTTACGGATTTTTTTGGATATATTTGGACCAACATTAATAAAAAAGTTGTTAAATAATTCGGCCATTTTAACTTGAGAGGTTATCTTTTCTTTACGGTTTATTAACATAGTTGGATTCGTTTGTTTGATCTTTTTTAATGAAGATAAAGAATTTATGCCTTCCCAAATTTTCTTAGTACAATGACTGTTTTCCTTAAAAAAAGAGTCATAATATTGTTTTTTTTTAAACCTTATTTCATGAACAATTTTGTTTCTTAGACTTTTATAAGAAAGATACAGAAATTCCTTTGCAGTTACATCTTTCGATGTGATAAATTTTTTTAACAATTTGTTACGGTTTCTCATTTCACGTTTAATGTTGTTTGTTATCCAGGGTTTACCTTTTAAATTAATTTCTCTTTTTGTTAATCTTCTAAATGGAGCATGTTCATCAAGCAAGGTTTCCATTGTATAAAAAAAGTTTTCAAAGTTTTTATTAACAGTATTTGCATTAAAAACAAAATCCCAATTTATCGCCACTAATTCCTCCTCAAATTCCTCCTTGTGAAAACATTTATAGTTTCTAACAAATTTTATATCAGGTTTTGGTCGAGATTTTTTATACAAATTATCAATAACAACAAATTGAATGAGATGATCTGAAATTTCAATTGTAAGGTTACCAGCAAAATGATTGAGATCAAGGCTGTTTATAAATATGTTATCAATAAGAGTTTTAGAGGATTGATCTTGTTGGATGAAGTATGTAAGGAGAGAAAAAATTTGAACACATTGTTAGATAAAAATTATTTATTGAGTTAAGGATAGAAATATTTAGAAGATTGATATTGAAATCACCCATCAACATACAAATTTTGTTTTCACATGATATTTTATTCAGCAGGGGGGTTAGAAAATCTACGACAAACACATTGATAGGCATATGAGGATGCTTATATATGCAGCCTAATATTGTTTTTTTATTGAAGTGATTAATTTCTAGAAAAGTTGATTCCAGCTCGGATGGTATTGAGATGAGTAAATCATTTCTTATGATATGTGGTAATGAAGTAGAGATAAAAAACCCAGTTCCCCCATGAGTACTTTCTGTAAAATTATAAATAAATTTATAGCCAGGTATGGTACCTGGTAATTTCGATTCTTTTTTTAATTTATGTTCACAGATGCCAATGACATCAGGTTTAATTTTAATTAGTGATAAACAATTTTCTAAATCTTCAATGTGTTTGTTCAATGATGCAAGGTTTATATGAAAAACTGAAAATGGATTTTTTAATGGAATTTTATTGAAATCATCAATATCATAATATTTTGAATTTATTGATGTTGGGTGGCTATCAGTATCAAAAGGTGTTTCAAGTAGATTATTGCAATCCCTAGCAAATTGCTTGTGATTTTTGACCAGCTCGTTGTCATTTGGAACTTGGCAGAATGGCAGATTGTCAGAAATACAAATTAAACAGAAATATGAATTTTCAGTGGAATTGAAGCTTTGGAATTGCTTAGCGGATAAATTTAGACATTTTTTATGAAATATTTGGTTACAAATTTTGCAAACAACCACTTTATGATTGTTTTTAACAGTTAAGCAGCATTTCTTACATAGTTGATGTTTAATGAAAAAATCTTACGATAATATTAGTTTTAGTTTTAAGTTAATTGCTGGTTTTGTTTTAATGCAGAAGTTGTATAATGATTAATGAAAATTTATATCAAGCACAAAAATCAAAATCAGGATATAGATTGACCAAGGTGGTAAGATGGTCTACCACAATCCTTTTCTCGTTCATGGTTCGTTTTATATAAACTTTCCCGTTAAGACAAAAAGTGTCGTTTATTAAATTTGACCTTTTTAATAATCGGCAATAATATGAAAGCTTTTCAAAATAAGGACAAAGATTTTCTCTAATAAATATCTTCGTCCCTTTAGGGCCTAGTCTTGGTGATTTAAAATCCTTTAGCTTCCTCCTGTTTTGAAAAGTTTTCGTGACGACTTTTCTGTTAACAAATCTAATAATTGATTTCTTGGGAGACGATCTCCCAATGCGATGACACGCCTCAATATCGCGCTCGTCGATCGTAACATCCATCGCCTCGAAAATCTCAATCACCGCCCCCTCCAGATGTTCGTCTTTCACGGAGTCAGGAATGCCGTCAACCACGATGTTGTTCCTGCGCTTATAACTCTCAAGATTATAAATTTCTTTTTCAAGATACACTTGATCTTCCTCCAAATTATCAACTCGTTTTCTTAAACGTCTGTTCTCCTCCACAAGATTTTTAATCACGACGTCTTTTATATGGGAGACGCTTTTATTGATTTCTCCCAGTTTGTCAGTCATAAAAGTTTCAATGTTGCTTATTTTCGATGAGATATCTAAGAGATGTTTCTCGAATTTTACCAACTGATCGTTAAAGTCATTCATCCTTGTCATTGATGCAAGGTTAATGTGATTGGAGAGAATGGAAAGTCAAAAAGTGTAAAATACTGACTCTGCAACAAAACCAGCTTTCCAGGAATTACATCATTTCCCCGCTATCAGGAATTTTGTATAATTTGCAATAAAAATTTCTTAAATGGAAAACTTCGCCCGGTGGCAAGCAGTCGGGCGTTGTAATCCAAAAAAGAAAAAAAGCACTGCAAGGGAGAATGAGTAATGAATTTAATGGATTTAACACAAATTACTATTTAATTAGTAATAAGGGAGTGATTAAAAGTTGTTGATAACAGTGGGTTAGGAGAATTTGAACGTTAATCGGTTAAAAAAAAGATTAAATTCCAGCCAAGATCACAAATATATTACCAAAAATACTGGTAAAAATACACAGCAAACTGCAACACGAACCTCCAAAGTATTAATACCAATTCTGTGTAAATCTCTGAAAAATAACCACCTTTAAATAACCACACTTAAATTAATACAACGACCACTCACAAAAACACGTCTTGTCAGTTCAAAGTTCAAATCGTTTTTATGACGCAATAATACAATATTTATATTTACATAATTAGACATCAGTCATCCCGCTTCATTACAAAGGGGAAATACATCATAAACATTACATGATATACATATATAATATAAGTTTGTATTATTTAACAAAATTGCATACCTTAAGGCAGTGGTTTTCTTCTTCTTAATCGTCTTTGAAGAAAGAAATAATTTTGTTAATTTATCCTTCCTGAATCAACAATTCGTTTTTAGATATAAACTCATTACAAAACAATCTCTTCTCTAAACCTTCGTAATCGAATTGGAGTGACTCTTTTGTTTGTTTTTTCAAAAAATCTTGGACTCTTTTAAGCAGCAAGACTTGGCTAGCCATGGTGCTGTTACTAAAAGAGACAGAGCGATCTGGTAGATTTCCATTTGACTCGAGAAAACGACACCGTGACCGAAAAAATTCATATTCTAAAGTAAACAACAATAATGTACTTTAATCTCTTGGTTCCGTAGTTCTAGATTTGTTATTGCTCAAATGCTTGTTGCTCTGGCTCAAATTTTTTGTCTTGCCGAGCCCCACTAAGATGGCAGGTATTTTATTTTGTAAACCTACTATTAACGCATCTTCATCACGGACCGCCAGGCGCGCACAGCCAAATTGCACGGAGCGAAAAAATCATATTTTGCCAACTAAAGAATGTAAAGGATAAAACATTTTACTTACCTCACAAATTTACTTTTAGATATATTAACGGGTGGGGCAATAGCCCCCTTAGCCCCCCCCCCCCCCCATCTAAATACGTTCCTCGTCATAATGAGACCTGTGGGACGCTGAGTATGTGACACGTATCAGTTTGTAGATGATGAAATGGTATGGGTTGCCATGGTAGGAAAACAAGATGTAGAATGACATGAAATATGTAGAGTGATGCTACACACCTTGATGAATTGCACAAGCTTGGTTCTTCTATGGATAGAGGTGGTTGTGGTACATCTGCAAGGAGGGAATATCTTTGTTTTTATCTGCAGAACTCTTCTTTCGCAACACCACTAAAAAATTTGTAACATCCATTGCTTGCATTGCTTGTGATTAAAGTGAAAGATTTTTATGTGAAAAATAACTTGAATAAATGTGAATATGCAAAGAACCTGTTGGAAAAGATTTTAGGATTGTATTTTAGGATAAGATGTCACTCTTACGCCAAGGATATCAAGGAGAAGCCGAAAATAGGAAGAAAGACTACTGCAAAGATACGCTCTAAGAACAGAGTTGAAAAAAATTGAAAAAGTTGGATGAAGAAATTCCATTCCGAAGAAAATTTTGATTTGTTTGACCGAATCCGCCAAGTATCCACAAGTGATAAAAAAATTTGCAGCTGCAATATCATCAGGGAAATATGACTTTACTGCAGCAGATGTCGTTTCATGAAAATTTTTGAGTGCTAGTTGAACATTTAGTTTGTTGTTACCAGGGTGCAAAGATTTGTAAGAAAGTTGTTGGGCTTTTCGCATGTTGCTGGAAAGTTTTGCATCTTCTTCGTAAACTTTGTGTAGGAGGTGCCACGAAACATCCCCTGAAGGAACATGTATTGGATCGGAGAAACCTTCGAACTGGAACTCAGGGAAAATAAATCGCTTTGAATTCAGTAAATTGTTCCGAATATTCTTTAAGATGTGGACACTACTTTCGCGAATGGAGTCTATCCGCCGGTTTCCCGAGTATTAACTTTCGCGAATGGGCCAATGAAGAAAAATGAACAAAATTGTCTGGGGAATTAAAACTCGAGCGAGGTGAAGACAACAGGGTCAAGACAAAAGACAACAGGGTCCTGTTTCAAAAGTAGAAGGTAGCTGACACTAAAATTATGGCGCAAAGACATCAGGGTGCTGTTTCAAAAGCAGACGGAAGGAAGCAAACTTGACGAAGGAAATGCTTCTGTTGTAGCAATAACTTTGACTAAGACACGATAAAAATTTTATCAGTAATAACAGTTTTTGTTCCTATATCGGGTTTTTGTTCATAAGATCATGAGTATTAACACTTTGTAAAAATGATGGCTAAGAATACAAAGAGCACTCGTGTTGACTTCAGTTTCTACTTGGTTTTTATTTACATTTGAAAAGTATAAAAATAAAGGACGACGGTTTATTTGCCGACGAATAAGCAATAAAAAATATTTTTTTGATGATTTTGCCTTGCGAATTAAACTTCGGTGAATCCAAAATATTGGAAAATTTTGCGAGGACAAACTTTCCTATCACCAATGGGTTTTCCATCACCAATGGGTATTGGGTGGTATTTGTTATACCAGATTATAACAGATACCAGAGTGAGGACCCTGAGCGACCTCCACCCCCATAGCTCGTTTTCCTTCTTTCTAGTTCTCAATTCTTCGCATTCCAGTTGCCCAGGGCTAGTTGTTGTCATCTGGTAGGGTTAAGGTGCCTAGCCTCTCATTCCAAAATTAACACCGTATATATTTAATTAATTAACATATTATCTAATTAACATATTTACTATGGGTGGCAACTGGACAAAATGCTGAACTCTTTCCTTTCTATCCTCGTCATTGGGTTGTGGGAGCCCATTAGCCCTGTATGGCAGTCCCCTAGTGCCAGTAGCACGAGCAAAACACCTGGGTGGGAGAACCCATTAGCCCTGTAAGGCAATATCCTAGTGCTAGTGTCACAAACAATTCACTTGGGTGGGAAAGCCCAATAGCCTGGTAAGCGATGCTAGCCATGGTGTTGCAATCCAAAGTACCCCCAATTATGGGAAAAATAAAATTAGCATATGAAAGTGTCTTCTCAAAGAATATCATACCGCCTCGCTCGTCGCGCGGGTGAACAAGGAGCGCGTCCTTCAGTGAGACGCCAGGCTGAGGTCGTAAAGTATGCTACTGGCTGTGACAGGTTGTCTTTGTCCTCCAAAAATACCTTCATGTCACATGAAATAGCGTCCTCGGACCTCGGATTTTCTCTATAAAATCTTGCTCAAAGCAAAACAAAGCTGTCAAATATGTCAACATCAATATTTCAACATTAAATATAAAAACCCTGACATGCGACATTAAACTTGCAAATTCCATACAAGAGGCCAAAACTCAATCTTGATAGCCTTGCCTTACAAGAAGTTCGTCGTTGTGGCTCTGGTACCATTGGGTTTGACTGTAAAAGTTTACTAAGTTGGCAATTTGTCTGGAGTGGATATAAATCTAAGAGTAGAGATGGAGTAGGTTTTATTTTGGCACCTCATGTTAAGTTGGTTGATGCCCAAATTCATCTTGAAGCGAGAATACTATCTGTTCGTGTTGTTGCCCATGGTTTGTTCCTGACTTTGATATGATCTTATGCCCCTACTAATTGTAGCAATGAATTTCATTTCTATGGTACCAGTGGCGGATTCATAGTACGGCAAATAAGTCGGCCGCCGAAGAAGAAATAAAAAATTCTTAGGGCGTATCGTCAAACACGCCTGCATGTTTTGTGTCATTTAACTGTTACGCCCGATTTCACATCTCAAATTTATTTTTGCAGTAGTTTTTCCAACTTGTGTACAGGTTACTTTCGAAATACTCATTATTTTTAGTAAAGGAGTTGGGACGGAATTAACATGCCAAAAAATCTTGCCTTACAGCTACTATATTTTTTTCGCCTAACGGACACTATCTAGTCCCAGTACTTTAACGCAAGACAATACTCGTATTAGGTTAAAGAGCTAGGGACTAGGTAGCGTCCATTAGGCAAAAAAAATTTCGCCTAATGGATGCTACCTCGTCTCTAGCCCTTTTACCCAATACGATTAATATATATTTTTTAAAGTACTGGGACTAGGTAGAAAACATTAAGCGAAAATTTTTTTTTGCCTAATCAAACCCAACTAGTTCGCAGTTTTTTTAAAGTTATAGAGTGCAAATAGTATGAATAACTGGAGAAGAGTTTGGTTCCGTTCAGCGAAAATATCTTGGACAAAAATAAGGTTCGCTCTCGACACATCTTTCATACTAGCATATGTCAGATTTACTTTCAGTACACAACGGTTCCCTACATCGCAATTTTAGAGCTGGACGAAGATGCAAAACGGTGAGTCTAGTACCTCTACAGTAAATACCATATAAATAAATATTTAATTTGTTTGTTTATGTTACACTGCTTATATATACAAATATTTTGTCAGTCAATAAGTAGACTAGATTGTTTTTGAGTTTGCATTATGTCTTGGCTAATCACTTTCGACACCTTTTAGCTAGTTGGTCTGACATAATCAAATGAATGAAAATTACATTCTGTCACTATCATGGTTCAAGAATGAACAGTTCAATATTGTTTATTTTGTTTAGCTGCTATACTTTTGTTCATTGTAAAACATGACTTGAGTTTATATATGCCATTTTTATGGAGCTTATCTGCTTTTATTAAACATTGTTTTTTATTTGATTACAACATAAATACAAGACCAGCATAATTTTAAAATGTATTTCTTCTTTTTCCTAGATCCACTGCAACTAGTATTGACTACACAGGTCCTTATAACAGTGATGTAGTTAATACTCTACACACACCCGATAGAATTACACCGAAACATTTCAGGTTGAGACTCTGAACAATTGTTCTAAAGGTTTGTTTACCTTAGTGGTACTAAATTTCATGGGTACTTATTTTTGCAGTTTTTATGTTTATGTTTGTTTATGTGTATGTTACTAGGTTTGTCATCTGTTCTATGTATATAAGATATTTAATCATTTTCTAATGTTTGGTCCTAAACGTTCTAATGTATTATTAAATACATAGGTTAATAGATCCAAGAGTTAACCTGTTTAAACCTAAAAGGGAGAGAGTATTAAATGTTATGTTCTGTCACCATAGGCAAATTATTCGGGGAGGCTCTTTTCAGGCTAATCATTTTGTCTTGCATGTTGTGTGCGATGTTTGTAAACTGCAGAATCTACCTATTGATATTCAGTTGCCCGCCAAAGCTCTTAAGTTTGTCAGTACTTTGTCTGCTATGAAAAGGCAGACTTGTATTGCCTTTTTATCCTGTGTGGATCCAAATGTACAAAAGTCAACATCTAAAACTGTTGATAACAATAGTAACAATATTTGTTAAGATGTTACATTTCTCGAAAGAATGAAATTAAAAGATGCAATGTCTGAGTTAAACATTGTGTGTTTCCAAGAGCAACTGAAAGAAAGAATTGACCCTTGATATTGACCCATTCTCGCTAAAGAGTTCTTCATTTGATAAAAAATGTTTTTGCTTGTGACAGTAATTCAAATTCCCAGCAGGCAAGAACGACTGAAAGTTTTTTTTGAAGTGGCAGAGTCAGTTTCCTTGGCTGTGTTATTCAAAGAAACTTGATGGTGGTTTTTGCTTGCTATGCCTTTTGTTTGGTGGAGATTTTCCATTGAAAACTTATAAGATATCTGTCTTGTATACTTATTTATGTTTTGGATCAATATACATTTTTAATCCAAGACACAAACAAATTTTCACCTATTTATTCTGCTTTTATTCAGTTAATATTTATATTATATACTGTTGTCTCATTTGTGTACCCAAATGACACAAAAATGTAGATAATGGTTGTAGAAAGGATCTTATATATTCAGATCATCAGAGGGAAAGAAAGAGGAAGCGTTTCCATGACGAAAATTAAACTGGATATGGTCGACGTTCGGGAAGTTCGATCACGAGTCAGATTTTGAGTCATCACTTATATGCCCATTGTTGACCATCTTTGTACAGCACTTCATATGGTTGAATGGATGCTTACAATAGGCTGGGAGAGCAGTTTGGTTTTTGTCCAATATTGCAAGTTTCAAGGAATACATAATACGCGACGCCACAAATACGTGTCAACATTTATCCAGAGGATTTGGACAGTGAATTCGAACCGGAACTTGCACACTTTTCTCACTTAACAAAAGGACTTGTTGATGCAGAGATCATTGATTCTTTCGAAATTTTCATGTACCAACAGATAAGCGGAAATAATTTCATTGAAGCATTTCCAACTATGGGCATTATGTTTCCTATCTATTTGTGTATATTCGTCACCAACTGCAAAAGCGCATTGGGACATAAACAGTTTCATTGTTGGCACTTCTTTCTATTAAGAATATGCTGCAATAGTGAAGCGAAGTATAGATTTTGGGGGAAATAATAGACAGATTTGTCAAAGATAAAGACCAACGAAAAGATTTTTAACATAAGTAGTTATTTGTTAGTGTTGTTATTTGTTAGCACATTTGAAAAATATCATCAATAAATTTTATCCATTCTCTTCTATTTCAATTACAGGACTCACGAAAACGATTCACTCTTTCTCATTAAGAATCTGTCTCATTTCATGTCACGAGAAAATGATAGAAATGGGTTTGTACTAAATTTTCCTTGCAGATTGAAATTACCCAAGGGCCCGCGCACCCTGAAACCGCTGCTGTTCGCATACCGTAAATGGACTTTTAAACGCCCCCTTATATTAAACGACGCCCTGCTTAAAAACTCGATAATTTAATTAGAAGGGTAGGGGTGAGTAATATTTTCGCCTAAGGAGAAAAAAATCCTGTATCCGCCCCTGGGTACCTCAACTCTGACAAGCTAACAAAGATATGCTCAAATTTAACCGCTTTAAATCCATTAACCTGGGTGATTTCAATGCGTTTATTGGAATGGATTCTAAGAATAGTGGTGCTTGGGACAATGTTCCAGGTTCCAACAATTTTTCCAATTTGGAAACAAATGGCAATGGAGAATCTTTCTTGAAATTTTGTTCAGAAAATAGGCTGAGAATCATCAACAGCATCTTCCGGACAAATATAATTCACAGGGAAACATGGGTTCATAAGCCAACAGGCAAAGCAAAACGCCTTGATTATATAACCACTAGGAAATATGTATCAAAATTTATCACATCTTGTAGAGCATATCGTAAAACGGCATCCATCTTTGACACAGATCACTACATGGTAACCATGACATTGAAATATCCTACAACAAACAAGAAACTTTTTCAATTAGGATCTAAAAAACAAACACCCAAGCCAAAGTTGAACATATCCCTTTTGCGCGATAACAAAGATCCTGCTAAGCGCTATTCAGATCAACTAAATTCAAAGCTTGGGTTGGAAGATATTCCAAATGACTTAGAGCAAATAGCAGATCACATTACAATGGCGATACAAGATTCGCTGTTTGCCCGAAAATTATTCCTGAGAAATCTTCTGAACCCTGGCAAGATCTTGAATTACAAAATCTAATGAGTAATCTGCATAAAAATCCAAAGAATAGGGCTCTTCAAAAGCAAATTCGTAAAAAAAACCCTTAAAAGATTAATATTTTCATGGAAAAGCTGTTGCTTTAAACACTGCAGCAGAATCAAGGCAGGTCGAGAAGGAATTTCAACTTGCTAAGACTCAATCTATGCATTCTACCACCTCAAAAATTACGATCTCAAAAGAAAAGTTAACAAAGCATTTCAAAGAACATTTCCACTTGTAGAAGGAGAAATTAATCATGCTCTTTTTATGCTAATACAGATCTAGGAGCGCATAACAAAAAGTCAACCCTTACGAGAGTATATTAACACTCAGTATCTGAAATATAGTTCATGTGTGTAGTAGGGAAAATACAAATTTGACTAAGCTTAGTTTATTTTTCATTCTTAGAGTCCCATACTATCGAGATCCCTGGATAGATATCTCAAGACTTCTGGGTAATCTTCCTATTGAACATATTAAAAGAGAAACACAGTCTAAGACTGGTTTCACCAGGCTCCTTGGAGTCGTGACTCATATGAAGCCTAAAGCTTCAAAATGAGTACCTAAACTGTACAGTACTGAAAATGGCAAAATTTTTTCGAAATTGGCGAAAGTTTCTCCCCTTAAAGTATCGACAATGAGATTAATCTTTTGTTCATTATAATAGAAAAAATAGTCGTCATCACTATTACCAGTGCCATAAGTTTTAAAAAGTTGCAGAAACATTTGAAGCATGATTATCAGATATAACAGCTCTAACAATCAAACCAACAATAAACAATACACAGAAACACTCAATGACATGTTGAAAAATCAATTTGCCACTTATTCGTGTTTCGGGACAAGCTCGTATTACATAGGGAATGGACTTCTTTAAACTAACAATCATAAATACTAAGGCACCTTTTAAAAAATTCCCTTCTTTATCAACACCAACAAATTTCCCTCGATGATACTCATTGCATTTTTGCAAATACATTTCATCCAGTAATAATACACAATCCTTATCAAACTTTTCTTCTTTGAGAAGAACCTTTAATGCTTTAAGAGGATCAATACCTATACAAGCCAACTTTTTTAACAGTTGTAAAGATAGCAATGGAAACTCAGCTAATAGGTTAACATATGCTTGCTTAGATGTATATCGTTGCAACAAAGCAAACCGAAGCATTTCCGATGAGTACGGTTTCTGGCCTTTATAAGAACAAATATTCTTCATATTATCGAAAATGATAGAGGACTTTTCTTCGTTAACATTATGCATGTACGAGACAAAGTTACTAAGGATACTGATACTAGTCAATTTGTATTTGTTTATTCGCTTAAACCATTCAGGAATGGGCACTTAGCTATTCTTGTAAAATAACTTTACATGCAGATCAGAATCCACATGTATCGCTTCTGTAAATGGAACATCAGAATTGGTCTCATAAAAAATATGATGAAATAAAACATGCAAGTTGTATTTACGAAAAGAAAATCCATTTAGAGCGGACAGTCTACTTAACATCTCAATATTCTTTATATTATCCAATTTTTTAAGTAATCAGGAGTAACAAAAATGCGTTTTTTAGGAGAAGGTCGAGATGGACCTGGATTTGTTGAAAGTAATGATGTAGGAACAGTTTTTAAAGTTTCGGCTTTGTGAATCTTCGGTACTGGGTCAAGTTCATATGCCACTCTAAGTCGTTTTCCTTCTTTTAAAAACCTAGCTTGAAAGTGATACCAGAATGTTCGTTTGTTCGTTTGGAATCCAATCCTTTCTATTGACAAATTTAATCCATTTATTTCGCAAATCTAAATGTTTTCTTGCAGAAGGAAAACTAAAAACGACAACCAACTACTGAAGACTTGTTAACCATTTTCCAATTCATTAAAAATATCAAAGTCGGCCGTGTATTTTAAGTAGGCCGTGTCTGGGGTTCTTTTTTATGCATTTTAGGTTTATTTTCCGTAATTTACAGAAATATATTATATATTTATCTTAACTTCGGTTTGTCAAGATATAGAAGGGTTTTCAACCAACTATTTTATCCTCGAACTGGTTCTGTAAACACTCCTTTAACTCTTAATTTATTATTTTGTTCTGAAAGAATTATGAAGCCTGGTACTGTAACATTTAAACCAGATCATTTTGTTCCTTTGATCCCAAACCTCAATCTTACAAAGCCTGACATAAAAATAAAGGATTCATTAAACGCAATTTTTTCATTGTCTAATAATTCTACGTTAAAGTCTTTAAGTAGAAAACGAATTACTTCTTTGAATACCAAACACGCTTCGGAAAAGGAAATATGTAAAGTGTCTTAATCCTCAAAATTTTTTTTTGTATCTGTTACATCTGTCACTTGCTGAAACCCTAAGGATTTGTTTTTCTCAACTTAATAATCATTGTTGAAACGTTTAGATCGGAGATTAGAATGCAATTCGATATTGAACTTGGGCAAACAGAGTGTCTGGAGGAGTGATACAACTATCTGAAGCGTGTAATGAACAATTTTTTTATTCAAGTTTTGCCAGTCACCAAATTGTCCAATATTTACAGTAAAATTTCTCAGGGAATCACAAAACACCGACTAGAAGGACATTGATAGAACTGGTAAAAATCATTTTAAGGAGCAGATGGTTTTCATTCAGCAGATTAAACGCATCGTCGTTTAAAACATTTGGCGATGTTTCGACACATCTGTTGGAAAGGATAATGAAGCCTGCATCTTCATCTGTATAATTTTTCAAATTTTTCGAATGATCCCGAAGAACAACAACTAGGAGTTTTCGTATCCGTATCCAGCAAAGACACCAAGTTCAAGACACTATTGATGTACAAGAAACAGGTGATTCAAATTCTTGAAGACAACGTCTGTTGAAATCTTCAAGGGCAAAGAGAACCCCGTTAACATGGTTGCAGTTTCCAAAGCCACCAAGGCCAATGCCAGCAGGGCAAGAACAGGCAGCAGAGCAAACAACGGCAGAATGATTGGAAAGCTTCACCACACTTTTCTCATTAATGTCTTGAAACGAACATTGAAGAAAGTGAATTTGTCATCTTTAGCTACATCAATCTTTTTAATAAAGCCTTCAAAGAAAAACTGAATTGCTCTCAATTTCTTGTAGGCAGTACTCTTAAGAAGGATGTGCTTGAATTTTGATGTTTGAATAACCAAATATTCATAAAGCTGCAGAATATTAAAAGTCGATGTGTCATGCAGATGATCTGCAAGGAAGATGCTTGCACTGATTATACATGGCCTCAAAGGTAAAATCTTTTTCGTGACAAAGTTAGGACTCTTCTGAAATGTTACTGGATGAAGAATTGGAGTTCTTTGCGCGGCAAAATACAGCATATGTGCGAAGAATAAGATCGGCTTTGACACCCGATGTTTTCTCCCTGTATTGTACAAGAACATGCTTCAATTCTTTTACAGTCAGTGCGCCAAGATCTTCTAAACAATCAACCATCTTTTCTCTGGGTAGAAAAGACTTGAATGCATCCATTCAAATAAGGAGATCAAATAAGATAAATAATCGTTTGTTTGTTTTTCAAGTAAAAGCCGAAGCGATTAAAGCGACGACTACATCGGTTGCCTCAATTTCACGTTCGTGTTTCACAGTGTGACGTATTTTTGAAAGGAGTCTATTATCAATTTGAATAAAGGAAAAACAGAGGTGATGCTATTCGGTACGAACATGAAGTTAGCAGCGTAAGAACACAATCTAGCTGTTTATTTTGAAGAACACCTTGTAACAAATACTAACCTCCTACGTGTACTTAGGTCACAGTCTTGATCAAAGTCTCTATCTAAACCACAGTTCCCAGTCGTCCTACAAAAAAGGGTCGAGTCGTGTGAAGCTGTTGATGTCGCTGAACAATCACCTTACTGAAGATGTTGCACTGAAGATTTACATGACCACAATTGTCCCGATTCTCGTCTATATGGGTACACTAAAGCTTCAGTTCACAGCAACACAACAACAGAGATTAAAGTCCTTGGAAAAGAGAGTTTCGAAAGTCGCGAGAAAGCAGGTACCATCAATCAAAAATTTAATCAAAAAACATTGTTGCCGAATTGTACAGGCATGTTTAGAAAATGACACCTGTTTCAATTTCTCGAATTATTTCCAGCTTAATCAACACACGGAACAACGGCTACTCAGTAAAACTACCTCGTTATAAACTGGAATTTGGCAAAAAATCGTTTAAATCTGTCGGTAGTAAATGGTACAATGAACTTCCACACGAAATTCGCAAAAAATGCGGTAAAGAATCCAGTAAAGAATTGAAAGATCATTTTAATTAATTTAGTCTTGATTTATAAGGTACTTAGAGCGTAAACAAATCAGTCATAGCCTGCCCTTTCTTTTCTTACTAGTTGGTTATATCGATTGTTTACTCTCTACATAGTATCCTTTGTTTTTAACTTATATACTAATTGTCAATAAATAATATTTTTAGAATCATTCACCTTTTCTCATGCACATACATATATGAGGATGCATATTGATAACAATGTATTTTTCACTGAAATGTTTATCCTCATTGTAAATATTCGTTAGGTTTGTACCTGATGTCCGTTGATAGGTTTTGATCCACTTTTAACGTGGGTTGGAGACTTTGTAGTTCATTCATAACAAACTCAAGGAATGCATTAAAAAGTATAGGTGACAGTAGGCATCCTTGGCGTACACCTACTGTAACAGTGAACCATTGGGTAATGTGTCCGTTTATCACAACAGCACATTCCGTTAGGTCATAAAGCTGCTTGATTATGTTGACGATTTTACTTCCTATGCCTATTGATCTCAGCATCTTCCAGAGAGCCTTACGCCATACCGTATCAAGAACAGCTTTAAAATCTACGAAATTAAAGTGCAGATCAATCTTCCTCTTTTTAGCTTTCTGCATTGCCTGTCTTACTAGATAGATGGCATTCGTCGTTCCACGCCCAGGTCGAAAACCATATTGTGATTCTTTCGATTTTTCTTTTATCTTATTACTCATTCTGTTGAGGAGCACTCTTAGAAAGACCTTCCCGGGTATAGAAAGGAGGGCTATCGCACGATAATTAGCTGGGTCTAATTTGTCACCGTTTTTATGAATAGGCGATACTAGCATCCGGGACCAATCTTTTGGTGATTTTTCCTCGTTCCAAACTTGTTTGCTTATCTTTTCAATCATTCGTAACATTGGTTCTCCTGTCATTTTTATCACTTCAGACGTTATTTCATCAATTCCAGGGGCTTTCCCACGATTCATGGACTTGACAGCTTTAATTATCTCAACTGTTGTTAGAGGATGTTCATTCTGTGTGTTAGTTGGTGGGTCTGGTAAATCCAAAACTACATCAATGTCATGTGGGAAGGCGGTGTTTAGGTGTACCTTGAAATATTCTTCCCAACATAGCATAACTTTGTTAAGCTGGCTGTGTATTTGACCTAGTCTAACCATAACCATGGCTAAAGACTTTTTCGGTCGCCCTTCTAGTTCTCTCGCAGTCTTAAAGAGGTTTCTTGAGTTGTTAGCTTTGAAGTCCTCTTCCAAACAAGTCATTTTTTTCTCGAGGTTCTCCTACTTAGTCTTTTTCACTTCAGCCTTAACTTGTTTGTTGAGATTCCTGTACCTAACTTTTTTACTAATTGGTGCTGACCTAGGGTTCTTGATCATTTCGATTCCTGCTGCCCTTCTTTTCTCACAGAGTTTAAAAGTTTCTCTACTCATTCCTTCCAATTGTTTGAACATGCTCAAGCCAACAACTTCCTTGGTAATCTTATTTGTGGTAATTTTGAAAGATTCGTATAGTTCGTCGACATTAGTTTCAAGATCTAGTAATTGTGGAAAAGCTCCACCAATTTTTACTTGAAAAACTTCCGCAATCTCTCGTTGTTTCAAGTGGTCTATGTTAAACTTCCAAGGTATCTTCTTTACTACCTTTCGTTTTTGCAATTCAAAAACGCAGGTAGATAGGGTTCCCGTTCATTTCGTCGCAGATCATTTCGTCGCATTCATTTCGTCGCAGTTCATTTCGTCGTAAATCATTTCGTCGCAGTTCATTTCGTCGTAAATCATTTCGTCGCAGACTTCAAAGTGCTATATAAAGCGCTAATTAAAACGAGTGGCTTTGAGCAGTTCAAAAAATTTAAAAAAATTTAATGAGTTACTATGTTAAAGTTTATTTTAGTAAGGCATTAGTTATGTTCATAAAGCAATATTGTGTGCGACGTTTCTCAGATATTGTGGGATGTTGTCGGTGTTGTATGAAGCTACCACTGATTTGATCCTGTCATCCACCGCTTTATACTTCTTCTTCTTTTGCTGAGTTTGATGTCCAGCTTGAACTCGTTCGATTTTATTTGCTACTGCTGATTCTTCCAGGCGGAGCTTCGCGACGAGAGCTGACATGGAAGGATGAGCATTGCTGACAACACGGTTGAATGCATTATGCCATCCCTCTAAAGAATTAGTCGTTCTTGGAAGATCATCTTTGACGCGTTGAAATTGTGACCACATCGATTCTACGAAAGTTCGACGACGGCGTCAAGATCCTTTTCCGATGTTTCCTATATTGTTCAATTCAAAGTAATCAACAATTGGATCCAAATCCTCCGGAAAATTCTCATCGTTTGTTAATTTTTCAAACCCTTTGATTACATCATCTGGTGGAAGGTAAGCGAGTGCTGCTAAACATCGAGACTTAAGTGCAAATTCTGGATCTGTTCCATACCAGATTTGTAGACCTGCTGCCTGAATGCGTCTCCACAGACTTTGACTGAGATGGAAGAAACAACCATGGATTGTTGCATCTGAAAACTTCTCTTTAAATGCAAGTATAGCAGCTTGTTCGAAATCTATTGAAACACAACTGGGATTTAGTTCTCGATCTGGATTAATATCCTTTAAAAATTGAAGCATAGCAGCATATGATTCTCTCGATTTATTCTTCAGAAGAACGTAAACACATGGAATTGTTTCGGAATTTCCAAGTAAGGCATGGATAGTGTAAAGCTGAGTATATTCATTTGGGGCAACGTAGAATGTAACATCTGCAAGCCAGTTTGCTGAACTAATGAGCATATCCCTTCCTCTTGCGGAAGCAAAAAACACCATATTTTCTGATGAACATCTCATGAATTCTCTGTTATCGGACGTGCACTGAAGCTTTTTTGGAACTATATTCACCTCGGTTTCGTCATCGTTTTCATCATCTGGCTCAAGAGCTGCTCGTCGTTTCCTTCGTATGATTTGTGAAAGTGCTGTCGTCGTCGGTAATGCTGGTGCAATCACAACAGGAACTTTTGCAATTGCTTGTTGTACAATATTCTTTCCTGTACTATCGCATTCGGTTGCTTTCGAACGAACTTCCCCAACAACTGTTGCCACTGAAACACGTGCTGAAGATGGAGCATGCAAATTGTGCGCTGTTGGTAGTTTTACAACTTCATCTCCATTGCAATGCATTCGTGCATTACACGTTCTCAATTCACATCGCCAGTATGTTTTTCCATCAACTGCTCTTTCTTTTGTATTAAACATAACCCTCAAAAACAGCCTTATCACTTCCTCTATTACTTTTAACAAACGTTATCTTCGGCATGATGACTAATGAATTGTTTCTCTCTTTTGAAGTCTGGGACAAAATGAAATGAAATGCAACGTAGCGATACACAACTCGCCCGACAATTCGGGCGCGTAACGAATATTAATTGTATGTCTATAAATGTATATACGCGCATATTATTCCTTAAAAAGAATTAAATTGTAACTATAAATGACATTAGGAGAATAATCCTATACTTTGTTTTTCAGGTTAATTCACGGGGAACTCGACCAATCGTTAGACATTAGCGAGGTTACGAAATCAGGACGACAACGACAATCGTGACACAAAATTTTTTTTAGAAATAATATTTTCAGGCGAAATCTTATTGTGAATTTTCGAATGTCGCGGCCGATGTCGCGACCGATGTGAAAATGCATAATTTGGCGATGTCTATAAACGGCAACGTGTATATTTTTTTCAGTTCATGTTGCAGATAATCGAAATTCTTTGCGTGAGCAGAACATATTGAAAAAGAAGCTATTAGAGTCGATAGAAACATGTTGCTACCGACATTATCTTTAAGATTTTAAAAGAATTTGTAAATGTTTACATAAGTTTTTACTAAGTTAACTGTGGCTCCATTAAAAATGTTTCGCTGCAAGATGAGTAACTAAACATGACATTTTAATTTTGCGTAATCATCACTCTAATAAGATGTGTGCCTGACGATTATTACAGAATAAGTATAAAAGTATTGTCGATTTCTTTAAACTGTCTGCAAGTGTTTCAATTTTATTGTTCGACAATACAAAAATAATTCTATTTTAGTAAGGCAGTTGTCCCCCCCCCCCTAATACAGGCAATAAATTATTTGCATTACAACAAAATGCGCGACATGAACGCGACGAAATGAACTGCTCAAAGCAACTCGTTTTAATTAGCGCTTTATATAACACTTTGAAGTCTGCGACGAAATGATCTGCGACGAAATGAACTGCGACGAAGTGATTTACGACGAAATGAACTGCGACGAAATGAATGCAACGAAATGAACGGTCACCGGTAGATAGTAGTAAGGAATGTCAGCTGTCAGAACCAATGCCTGCTGAGTTATACAATTTTTAACATTACATTTACTTGACTTTTTAATGAGGAAAAGGATTTGATTCTGGGTTTTTCCATCTGGAGATGTCCAGGTAACCAGTCTGTGTTTTTTTTTGCTGGTAAAAAGTATTCATTATGCCGAGATCATTCATGGCACAAAATTGAAGTAATGTCTCGCCACTTGCGTTTGCACTACCAATAGTAAATCTACAAGCAATATTTGGCCAGTTTATGTATGCATCATGCCCAATCTTTGCATTGAAGTCCCCTAAGATGATTAGGTTTTTTGTTTCTTGGGGTCAAGTTGGTTCTATCTTGGAGTTGTTCGTAGAACATATCGATTTCAACGTCACTATAAAATGTGTCTGGCGCATAGACCTAAAAGATTGCGAGAGGTCCATCTTTCAATTCGAAGGTTACATTCATTATTCTTTCAGAAATAAGTTCGTAGTCTGTCGTGCATTCGTGCACTCTTTAGATAATATAATTGCAACACCTTGCCTGTGCAAATTATCATTTCTCCAAGAATGAAGAACAGCATGATGATCTCCCTCAAAACTTTCCTCAATTTCTTTTGTCCAGTGAATTTCTGACACTCCAAGGATATTGATCTTTAGGCGCTTTATCTCTGACAATAGTTTAACGAGTTTGAAATCTTCTTTTAAAGTTCTGACATTCCATGTCCCAATATTTTGGTAGTGCATCATCCATGTCGCAATGGTTTGGTAGTGCATCATCAATTGTTTCGAAGTTCTTTAGGTCTATCGATAATGTACGGAGTGAGTTCTGTTCTGGGTCAAATGGTAAAGAAATCACAAAGGCGGTGTTCATAAAATAGCTTTCCTTGAACGAGTAATTAGCCTAATCAGGCAAAATGATAACTAAAATTCTACAATGAAACGTTCGAAAACTGTAAAAGAAGTTATGTAATAATATTTATAACTTAATACTAAATCTAAATAGTTATAACTATCTTAGGGGAAATAAATTTCGCGGTTGACAGGCCTAAAAACTGCGAATTTTGCGGAATTTACTTTCGCGGATGAAGTCTGTGTATGTGTTGATGAAGTTGTGTGAACTATGTAATTTATTTTTGCGGTGGGCAGAGTTTAGGGGGATATTTAGTACGATATAATTTACGTAAAAGGTCTATCTAAATTTATTCTTGAAACAAATCAAAGGCATTTCTAAGAACTTTGCCTGTTTCCTCGATTGGGGGAAAACCTCCAGTTCACTTATCTGCCAAAGTTCGAATTATTGTCGAGAGAGAAGAAGCGCTGGGACGAGTTTGAGAATTACCGAATGCCCCGATAACTCGAACCATTTTCTTGGTCCCTTGGAGGTTCGAGTTATCGGGAGAGCACTGTATTTTCTTATATCTTTAATTGTACAGCTCTTTGCATGTTAAGCGACACTAAAAAAAAACGAAAGAAAAATTGATTTTCGCGGTAAGGCATTTTCATTAAGTTTCGCGGATAAGGTATTTTTATTAGTAAATTTCTTACGCGAAAATTTCTTCCCTTAAGGTACAGTCTATTCCCGGTAATTTGACCACCGGATAACTCGAACTCGCGTTAACTCGAATTGTTTTCATGGTCCCATGGTGGTTAAAGTTATCGGGAGTGTACTGTATATAAACATTTTATCTATACTTGCTTACTACCAGCGTAACTATGTCTTTAGTAAAGTTATAATAACATCCTCCAACAAAATTAGTTTTAATCTGCCAAAATGTTTCCCAATTATATACATACCTGGCTTATTCAATGGTTGAATCTTGACAAAGAAAACATATCTTCCAATCAATTTGCTTTTCACTACTAACACGTGTCTGAGGTGATATAAGTTTGAAATCGCGTATACTAATTTAAAAACATCTAAGTTCCATCTCAATGTATCTTCCTTCGACATCGCTCATGCACTGTCTTGCAAGAAAAGCGGCTTCGTAACATTGAGATACAATGAAGTTCGAGATATCACTGCAGAATTGTTGAATGAAGTTTGTGTCGATGTGAGAAAGGAGCCGATTCTTTTGGAATT
The DNA here is from genome assembly GCA_963930725.1 of Candelabrum cocksii. NCBI lineage: Eukaryota > Metazoa > Cnidaria > Hydrozoa > Anthoathecata > Candelabridae > Candelabrum > Candelabrum cocksii. Next base: position 6,241,003 of record OZ005673.1, on the reverse strand, counting down.
GAACAATGAAGAACTCCCACGTCAGGCAAACAACAGCAAGGAAGCTCGACTCGATATCAGCGCACTCAACTTCTGGACAACTGGTCAAAGAGCATTTTTTGATGTAAGAGTGTTCAATCTCTTTGCTCAGAGACGCTGGAAACTGGACGTTGAGAAATGCTTCAGATCGAATGAAAACGAAAAAAACGACATTATGGCGAACGTGTTATTCGACTCGAGAATGGTTCGTTCACTCCTTTGGTTTTTGCGGCAAATGGCGGCATGGGGAAAGAATGTATTCACTATTACAAAAGACTTGTAGAAATGATTGCTGACAAGCGTAAGGTTGCAACCTCAATTGAATAACAATGACCATAATATTCAAATAAGAAACGAGTAATTTGATATGAGTAAAGTGTTTTTCTTAAATTTTATTCCTGAATTTATTGTAATAATGTATAAATTGTAGCTCGTGGGGAGTGCACGAGGGTAAATAATCGTGCCGATAATATTTAGAATTGTATGCGTGCCGGGAATGCCTCCGTGCTTATAAAAAAAAGAATCAAACGTGCTTCCTTTGAGCATAGATTAATCCAACAAATCCATTTTTTTTTTGTTAATGTAATGTGAAAACTCATTTTGAATGTGTTTTGCTTTAATTAACCTTTTTTTTACAAGATTTACGAAAATTTCTTTTTCAATAATAGCCAGCCGACCTGATCTAATAAAATGTTTAAAAAAGGAAAAAAAACTTTGAAAAAATATGTTTACATAGTATAAATGGTATTATAGTACTTACATTAAGTAAAAGTAGTTTCTAATAGCTTGGTCTTTACGATAAGAGATACTTTAATGTCAGAAATTCGCGTCCAGAAATTTTCGCGAATGGTCCTACAATTCGCGAAATATTTCATATTTGATCATTCGCGAAAATAAATTCCCGCGAAAGAATTAAATGTTTTTGCAGATTTGCGAAATTTTTCAAAATTTTATATTAAAGTGAAAAAACAGACATTTTCTTTTTTTGTTATCGACATTGAATAAATATTTACAAACTAATCAATACTATGACAGTCTTCACCGGTTTGGTACTTTTTTGTTACTTGGCAAAACATCGTTCTAATAGGTATCACGCGAAACTGTTTCTCGAGTACGCTCTTTAATCTTCTTTTCGGTTTTGGTTCATTGATACTTGGCTCGACGATGTCATTAAAAACGAAAGAACCCATTATCGCACTCTCTTCTGGCTCTTTGTACAACTGGGAAACCATTTCCTCGTATCTATTTAATAACTTTTTGTTTAACATTGTCACTTTAAAAGAAATAACAGAATTTAACCCATTCGATAAAGACTCTGTGAAAAATTTCATAAGAAATTGATAAAACTTTGAAGAATTAGCGAAATATTCCATTTTGAACGATTTGCGAAAATTCCTGACATTAAAGCATATCTTCATTGGCATCTCCATTAATTGCTCTGCAACGGTATATAATATGGCCAGGTTGCAGAATAATAATTCTAGGCTATGCTTTGATGACGTCATAATGCTCACTTGAGCACTCAAAACTCCTTATAGCTTAATTTTTAAGGCATGAGATAAATATTTTTTGGAATCTTCCTTTCCAATAGTAAATAATAAGAAGGATTTTGCGAGTATTTTTTAAAACCAAAAAAGTAATGACCTGACTTTTGGAAGTGGGTTATGGTTCAAATAAACATGCGCTCTTCCCCGCATATAAAATCTTTAATGCCGATATTTTCAACCTGGTTTTACGCGATGTTTTATGCGTTATAACAGACATGTATTTACGTATTCTTTGTGAATGTTTGTAGAGAAAAGCACACCCTAGACTTATTATGTTAAAATGAGATATTTTAAGAGCACCAAAATGCGTTTAGAAATATACTTAAAAATTGTAACACACTTTCTGCATGAATCACGATCATTGAATCGAATATTGGTATTTCCCATTTTTCGTAAAATCATACACTTGCAAAACATGCGCACGTTAAAAAGCTGACAAGGAGGAAGATAAATGCAAACATTAATACAAGCTTCACACAAACGTTATTCTGGTCTTCGCTTTATTGAGCAGCCAGATGTTGAGCTCTTGGTAGCTTTGTAAACATTGTTCGAACTGGTCTGGAGTGAAGCCTTTCGTCATGCATCTCTGTTTCGCTTCATCCACACTATGAAGTTGATTAATATGAAGCAAAAGTAAGCTCTTTTACCCCCTAAAGAATTTTACTCTCCGAAATAGTTTAGATTTCAATAAAAATTATTGTAAATTTAACCCAACCAGTATTTTTCTACATCTTCTCTATAACATTACCATATATATGCATATAAATATATATATTTTCAAATAATTTCAAAAATCAGTAACAACACCTACCGTATTTCAGTAGCTTTTCCAGCAATCTCTCTAATGAGCCCATATATAGCGTCAATCGCTTGAGCAAAAAAAAAACTTTTCCCGATAATAGATACTTAAAGACATCGCTAGATTTAAAATTTGTGGATGGCATCGCGGTGCTCTATATTAGAAAATTTAAATTCCCTTAGAAGTATATTTCACTACACACTTGAAGATCGTCTGTTCTTCAGTTAACGAGAACTTTGACATTTCCATTAAACGCATCGCCTCATCAATGTCTTCTTTTTCCACGTTGTCAGCCAGTCTCAGACGTGCCTGCAAAAATAAAAACTAATAATTTATAATTTAAGTATAGAACTATTGAACTACTCATGGTTACAGTAGAATGTTTTTGCGGAATATTTAAGAGACTTCCATGACAATCATAAAGGTCAGCTATACATTCGTTTTTCTAGAAAAAAGAGTAACGATGCTTTTCTCAAAAATACGAAACTGATTTAATATAGAAACCAGGGATTGTTAAGACATATGTTCGTTCCACTAATTTTCCTTGTGCAAAGAAAGTTCTCACCAACGCAGTTCCGATTCTGAGAACAGCAAGCAATGTCCTCGCTGAGGTGAACGTCATATCTCGACTGTGCCTCGCCTCTTTACGCATCTCGACATAGGCGCTAACAATGTACTCAGTGAGCTCGCGAGGAATGGTCGGCTGTTTTTCTTTGCACAGGGCTATGTACCGTCTGAAACAAGGTTCGGTTTAACCCCCAATGTAGACACACATAAAACGTAAAGGCACGGACAAAATGATCAAATACTCATTCAACAAGTGACAAATAAAAATTAATTTTTTGATGAAAAGCATGATTACTTACAGTACTACGGAAGTACTAGAAATAGTTTTGTTGTGTAATAAGGAGCCAAATAATTCATTACGCAATCATATACCCAACCAACTTTAGTGGATATGAACATGCCGACAATTGGAAAGAAATGACACGCGAAAGGGAAGAAGCTCTCTGATCACTTTCTTAATAGGGCAGGAGAAAACAAACTTCAACGGGATTCCAGCGTAGTATGAGCTCACCTCATAACATTCATATCGAGAGGGTTGTATTGAGCTGGAGGGTGTGTAGAATGCTGGTGAACGTATGTTATATGCTGCGCCAATCTAAAGCACAGTAACGTGCTAACTAAAGTCATATAGATGTCACATCATGTGTAACATAGGAGTGAATTTCAAGATTTTCCTTTCTGGTTCTATGAAATTGAAAAAGCAATCCAATGACTCCACATATTGATATGTAAAGAACAGGCAAATCAAATCAAAAACCTTATCAAGCAAAAAATCCATACCTCAGATCATTTGTCCTGTCGGGTTTGTCCTGGATGAGCCAAAGCAGGTCAAACCTTGAGAGCAAGGCAGCTGGCAGTTGTATGTTCTGCTCGGCGGTTTTCTTGGGGTTGTAGCGCCCGAAAGCCGGATTGGCGGCAGCAAGGATGGATACCCTGGCATTCAATGTAGTGATGATACCAGCCTACGTATTGACATCCCGTAAATACTATGTCGAATGTTAGTTAATAAAAAAGCAACATTCCGTTGAAGTGATTAGAAAAGAAACAGTGAAATTCTCTGATCGCACATTTAAAAACACCTAACAACTTTTACAAAACAGAAAAATGCTTATATCACTGTAAATTAAACAGAAATAAAAATCATGAGAAAAGATAGCAAGGCAATTGATTTAACTAAAACTCCTTTAAACCCCAAGGGGATTGCCTCATATCCGGAAAAACTGAGGTCTAACTAATTTACAACCCTAAGTTAAACACAAGACATTTGCACTTCTACATCCGTTTGCAATTATAAGTATTTGAAGGTATTTACTCATTTGTTGATCGAAAAGTTTAACGTTTGTCAGTTATATAATAATAATAATAATAATGGAGTTTTACGGGACTCTCCACATATAACAGTGGCTCTTCTTATCCCAAGGTTTAGGTTCTGGCGTACTTAGGGCACCCATTTGCGCCTACAAAATCGCTTCACCAGACAACCCACCATTAGAGCTAGGCTTGCATTACGCAATGAGTTTCGCTCAAGAACTCAACTGTAACTCAGAAATCAAAATATGTCCAAGCTGGGTTTCGAACCAGCACCGTTTGATTTTGATTTTGTGGGTTGAATGCACTAACCACTAAGCTACAGTGACCATAATATTATGGCTCTTAACGAATCCAAATATATTTGTCCCGGAAATAAGAACAATCCGTGTAAGATTAAAGGTGTAAATTTTGGTATCACATTAGTTGTCAATCATTATCACTATCGGCTTACCAAGCAATCAAAATGCATAAGCTATTTTGGGTGTGTGATACTTGCAAAAAATATGTATGAACATAGCAGAACCTCCAGTTAATCAGATTATTGAGAAGTTGAATAAACTTCACAATAAAATTGATAAATTATCGACAAATATTTTTGACGGACAGCAAAAGCTTTACTGCAGCTATGCAGACGCTCACGTCTATTTTCCATGTCATGCGGGTTAGACGGGGTTTCAACAGATGATATTCCCCACAATTTGGTAGGTTTAATCATTTGCTGATTCATTGGAGCAGATTTTTTTACAGCTGGATGCCCTTCCTAACGCCAACCAATGTGAGAGGGAAAACAGTGGTGAGTTAACCCACGCAAGATACCAACTTTGCATTTTAAACTCCGTTGCAGCAGTGCATAAATGACATAGGTGCTTACATCAATGAGGTCAAAGATGTTACATGATCCGCATACATGGTTTTCATCCATTTTCTTTCAAGGTTGTTGGGGATCTTCGGGAGCTTGGGTTGTAACCCCATTAGGTTTCGAGACTGGAACACCTTTTCTTTCATCAATTTCGTATACGTTTTTTTTATTTATTATTTTTGTAAGGGTTTTTTCTTGCTAAAACTTTGTAATTATCCCATAACTGTTTAATTGCATAACCCAATTATACCTATTACGTTGTTAACATCCGTGAATAATTTGGTATAATAGGTCTAGGGGGTATGCGGGTTGTGTGGGTCGTATAACATCTTTGAGCTCATGGACTTTAAGCATCCAAGCCCTTAATGATAGCTGCCACTGAGTTTTAAATACAAAGTTGGTACCTTGCGTGGGTTAACTCACCACTGTTTTCCTCTCTCTGGTGTTGGTGTTAGGAAGGGCATCCAGCCGTAAAAACATCTGCATCAATCAGAACCTCCATAATTGGAGAAAATCATCTTTTGAATAAATAAATTAAACATTTGTGGCACCTTTGCAATGGAGACAGTCTGTTGTTCCATAACCTCGTGTATAGCTGAGCGATCTCCATCCTCCATCTTATCGAACTCATCAATACAACAAACACCTTGATCAGCCAAAACCAAAGCTCCACCCTCTAGTATTAACAAGGACATTTTTCCCCTGAGGAATTCTGATGCAAAATCAATATAAAAATTCTGATTATTAATGGATGTACAATTCATTCACACTTTTTCATCTACTACACCTATATCATGTTATGCTATTAGACCTTTTACAAGGAACAAGAAATTGGTTTTAAACTTTATATGAAACAGGAGGTATATATCACACAAATGCTTTTATTAATGTGATTGCTTCAGATTATCGATTGCATATCAAACAAACAAAAAACATCTTTTTGTCATCTTCGCCTTTAAATCATCACAAGCAGTAGAATGACCTCAGCTTGAAAACTTTATGAGGATCAGTAGCCTTTATAACAATGTTAACAGCTTCTATGGAATCAAGTCATCATCGGTCAATAGTTGAAGTCAACATACTATAATATAAGTATGAAAAAAATTTTAATGTTGTGGAATAAACACTAAAGTTGCCAACAGGTGTAACTGGGGGTGTCTAACCTAATAACCTATAATTGTACAAACAATTCATCTTCTCAGGAAGCACAGTACTAATGACTTTCATTTCCCAGGTTGTTTTGATATTAGGCGGTAAACATAATTTTCTAGAAAAACTGTTGTGGCAGATCTGCACTGCATTAATTCTGTTATTTATTGTTAGTGGAAGAAATGTCAAGCGTAACCAAAAAAACAAGGATTACTCGTGAAGCTTCTGGTATATTTGGTCTAGGAGCTGGCATTAAAAAAGATGATAAAAAATTATGGGCCGCAGGTTACCCACTGAACCAACTTTATGCATGCATGCGGTCATGCTCTCGCTCGTGAGAAAACTTGTTTTTACATTTACAGTTATTACTGCTGTGTTTTGTGTTAAGAAGAAATGTTACCTTAGTTCTGATTTTATTGGATTGAATTGTGATGTTGAGCTTCTTGTGGAAAATCGTGAAAATTATCATGCATCAAGTTTGTGGATTTTCAGAAAAAATGTTCGCAACAGACCTCGCTCAAGTGGCACATTTTCCTGCTTGATTCTACTACTTTGTGGGGATATTGAAACGTGCCCTGGGCCGACAGAAGGTAACGGATACACCTTCGTTAGAAAAGATCGCGCGGGTGGTAAAGGAGAAGGCGTAGCTGCATATATATCTAGCAAGTTTATTGAAGGGAGGCACTGGAGACGGAGAGAAGACCTTGAAACAGAAAATATTGAAACAATGTGGATTGAGTTTATGCAACAAAATCCTTCCTTATTTGCATCACGTACAGACCCCATGATACATCTCGCTATTTGAATGCATATTTTCCAAAACTTTTTAATAACCAATTAACAAAATGTGTGAACAATTTTGACGAAGTAATTGCTATCGGAGATATAAACGTTGACTTTTTGAAAAGGAATTGCCATGACAACATTAAAAATATATTTCAAGTAAATGGTTTTAAGCAGCTTGTTAAAAATGCTACTCGAATCACCGAACACTCAAAGACATTAATTGATATAATCGCGACTACCAAAGCAAACAACATTTGTGAAACTGTAGTCGTTCCAACCGCTTATAGTGACCACAATATGGTTGGATGTATTAGAAAAATAAACTTTGTTAAATACCCGCCAAAGAATATAGGTAGCCGTAATTATTAAAATTATGATCACCAAAATCTATTAAATGAACTTAACGATATGGATTGGATACCACTCCTCAGCCTTACCAATGCAAATCGATCCGTAGAAATGTTCAATCCTGTTCTGACAAATATCTTTAATTGTCACGCACCTTTTGTCGAAAAAAAGATCAAAGGCCATCCCTGCCCATGGATCGACAGGGCAACAAAAGTAAAAATGGACAAGCGTGACCGATACTTACGAAAAGCCAGAAAAACAAACAATTTAGAGGACTGGAACCGATTCAAATCTTCACGAAATAGCTGTAACAATATGCTACGCAAAGGTCGTTCCAATTACCATCAAAACCTACTAACTGAACACCAGTACCATCCAAAAAATTTCTGGAACGTTATAAAAAAGATATTTCCTACCAAAAGTAAATCTTCTTTCGGCCAATCGAACGGGAATAGTGACAAAGCAATCGAATTCTCAAAGTATTTTTCATCAGTTGTAAATCAGACAAGTTTCTTTCAACACACGCAAGTTTGTAAGGAAAAGGACCCAAATCAATAACACCGGAGACTGATAGGAAATTTGTTTTTAGCTATGTATCGAACGTATTCGTATGTAAACAGCTTAAAAGTTTAAAGAGATCGAAAGCGACCAGTTTGGACGAAATTCCGAACTCAATGTTAAAAGACTGTGCCGATGCTATCTCTCCAGTGATAACTCACATTATCAGCCTATCACTAAAAACTGGTATTTTTCCAGAACTATGGAAAAAAGCCAAAATCACCCATTTCTGTATTACCAGTACTCTCAAAAATCATTGAAAGAGCTGTACATACACAATTAGTAACTTATCTAGAAGAAAACAAACTCTTCTCAAACTGCCAGTTTGGGTACCGAAAGCATCGGTCAACTGAACAGGCTACAGTTCTTCTAAGCGATAAGATACAGAAGGATGCCAACGATGGATGTCTAGTTGGTACGATATTTATTGACTTAAGTCGTGCATTGGACACTATAAACCATAGTACGTTAATGGACAAACTCAGTGCCTACGGAATTACAGACACAGAGATTGAGTGGTTTAAATCCTATCTGTTCAACCAACGTCAAGTTGTTGGTTTTGAGGGACATAAATCAACCGAAGAAGCAGTAATATCTGGTGTTCCTCAGGGATCAATACTAGGTCCACTAATGTTCTTAATTTTCTATAATGACTTAGCAAAACAGTTAAGTCATGCAGAGGCTATAATGTATGTAGATGATACTGTATTATTATACGCACATAGAAGCATTGACATGATCAACAAATGTTTAACTGAAGACATGAAATCCTTTTCCGAATTCTGCAACAAAAATGAATTAATGCTAAATATGAAGAAGAGAAAAACCGAAGCAATGCTGTTTGGGACGTCAAAGCCAATAGGAGGAAAAAAGACGGAAGTGAAATACCGAGACGAAACAATCAACGAAACAGAAAGATACGTGTACCTTGGCAATGTGCTAGATCCTACATTGACTTTACATGACGACTTCCAAACGAAATACAAGAAAGCTTCAAGCAGAATGAACCTTCTAGTAAAGATCCGACCATTACTGACTGTTAAAGCTGCAGAGAAAATCTTTAACATGATGATTGTGCCTTTGATAACTTACTGTGGTAACCTTCAACTTGAATTGACGAAAATACAACAGGATAAGCTAACATCATTGGAAGACAGATACAAGAGCATCTTAAAGGAATGTCGAGTACAATCGATCGAGAAATGTCTAAAACAAAAAGCTTGTGTTGCAGTGAGAAAATGCTTAAATGGAGACGTTTGTAAAAATTACATTAATTATTTTCAGATAAATCGACACAAAAAGGAAACAAGAAACAAAAACTCTCTAATAAAACTACCGAAAGTTAAACTTGAGTATGCACAAAAATCTTTCTACTTTATGGGTGCACAGCACACATTTATAACAAACTCCCCGTTGATACAAGGAGGGAAGAGTCGTTAAGGCAGTTTATATCAAAATTAGATTCCTTTTATTTTAACTCCTAATTATTTCCTTTAAATAGTATATATAAATAAATAGATAACTTTTACCTTTTATATTTTTATTTTGTATTATATTATTAACAGGACATGTATTATAGCAGTATTTAGTACTAAACAGTTTATCCTGTATAAATATTCACTTTAATAATTAATAATAATAACAGTAATAAAACAAACAAACAAGTAATAAGATGCTATTTGTTTCATAAACCAGAAGGATCTGCACAAGGTACAGCATCTAGCAGAACGAAAAGAGACAATGCAAAGATTGTTCTAGAAAAGATAATTCCATTTTATCTCAAAGGAAACATTCCAATGCTGCCACATAAAAGGGGCTGTGATAAAATTATTGAATTGATTGAAAAGAGTGCTAAACTTCGAGAAATACCAGTAGATCGGCATTCAACTCCACGAGCATTGGCTAAAGTAAAAAAATAAAAATTGAATTACAGAAAACTTTCCCTTTGTGGACCAGAGACGAGCAATCAAAAACCCGAAAGATATTAAGTTTCTTCAATCAATGAAAACTGACAGAATTGCCTTATTTGGTGTTTTTCATCAAGCATTGACATCGCAATTGAAGCGGAAGCAGACACGCATACACAAACAAAAGATCTATCAAGAGAAGGCAGCAAAAGAGAGAGAAATTACTGGTGAATCAGTTCAGCTGGCTGAGAGTGACAGCAGTCAAGATGAAGAGAATGACATTGAAGATGAAGACTTTGCTGTTCCATCACAAGGTAAAACTCATCATCGAGTCATTCGTCCTGGAACATCAACCTTCATTCCACATATTTTGAAATCTTCAAAACTTGTTTCATTAGCTACAAGAATGAAATTGACACCAGCTCAACAGGCAGCAAACACCCAAACAATCGTTGAAGAGTGTGATGGTGACAAAAGCAAGTTGCAGTTTCATATGCCACTGCAGACAGGTCACAACGTGAAGTTGGAAAGAAGATCGCTGCAGCAGTTAGAGAAGAATGAATACGTCCAACATATGCATCACTTCACTGGGATTCAAAATTCATGAATACTTTATCCAACCAAGAATGTGAAAGAAGAACGGTTGACTGTGACTGTTGGTAATGAGAAAGAAATGAAGCTTCTGAGAGTTCCAGCTTATCCACCAGGCACTACCAGGCGTTCGGGAGAAATTATAACAGAAAAGCATAGAACTTCTGCAGATATGGAACTGTCAACAATCTATTGTGTCAATGGTGTTTGACACAACAGCATCCAATACAGGCTACATGACTGCTGCTTGTCTGCAACAGGCATTAGGATGACCATTACTCTGGGCAGTATGCCACCATCATGTTGGTGAGGTAATGCTGGCACAAGTGTTTACAGACCTGAAGATAGAAGCTTCAAAATCTCCAGAAGTATATGTGTTCAGCAGATTTAGGAAATTTTTTGAAAGTGTACCCCATACCAACAAGGAAACACTTGCATTATTTGATTTAAGCTCTTATTCTGATGAAACAAAAGCTCTAGTACAGGAATGGACAAATGAGGCACTCCATCACGCAGCAGCTTCCACACACCATCAACATGATAATTACAAGGAATTCTCAGAACTGTGTTCGTTATATTTAGATGGTCACGACAGAGAATTCAAATTCAAGCGTCCCGATGCTTTGCTCAAGGATGGATGGCCAAACTTTTGTATTCTGCAAAAATTGTTCCACTGCAACAACAGATAAATTCCTTGTCATCTGGAATAATTACTAGCAAACAACAGTGTGACATTGGGTGAATTTGTTACATTTGTGTGCCTGATATACAGTACATGGTGGAACACTTGTGCCACAACTTCGAATGCTCCTTGGAACAACTTATCTTTGTACAGGAAGTGTCTGCAGTACAAGGCAGTCAATTCAACTGTGTCAAAGAGTGCTGTAACAGCTCTAGCAAGTCATCTATGGTACTTGACTGCAGAAATGGAACCATTTGCACTCTTTAGCGATGTTACCCCACTACATGAGCTTCGCCACTTTGCTGACAAGCTGTTAGTTTTAAAACCGAAAGATCAAGACAATCAGGAAAACCCAAGAAATCGCATTGACACTGGTTTCGGGAAGCCACAATTTCCAATTGATATCACTTCTTCTACATCCCTTCATGATTTGAACACATGTGACTCTTTGTTTGTTTTCAATGTTTTGCATCTGGATAGTGATTTGTTGACTGAAGAAGTAGATGAATGGAAGAAATTGCCATCTTCCATTGCTTCAAAAACCAAAATCTGTGCCATTAATGTTGTAAATGATTGTGCAGAAAGAAGGGTAAAATTAAGTGTGGACTTTACTAGTGCTGCCAAAGCTGAAGAACACTTTCAGAATATCCAAACCAAAGGCCAAACCCTCGAAAATGAATCATAACTGCTGACTGTTTGAATTTTGAACATGTAAACAATGTTTTATTGTTATGATGACCGTATTGCACAATTAACATAAAAACAAGGAATTATTGTACTTGTAAAATTTAAACATTTTGGCAAAACGCTCTTTATTTTAAAAAATTTTTTTGCACAAAATAATGATGTAAAAGTACAATTACACATTAACCTCATATTAATTGTGCAAGAACTGTGTTAAAAACTTGAAACCCTTATATTTCTTTATCCTGAAATATTACAATTTTATTTAAATTTTGATATTTTCAAAAAATTCAACCTCAATGTTGATCCGGTAGATCTCTCTCTATACATTTAACGTCTGTTTTCCATGCTGGCACGGGTTAGACAGGTTTACTGATGGCACGCCTCCATCCTACTCTATCCTGCGCCAACCCAGGCTGAGTACGTTTCTCAACGAGATCTTTCTTCACAACCTGGCTCCATGTTGTCCGTGGCCTGCCTCTGCCACACTTACCATCAACAACTAAATCTCTACACTTCTTAACCCAGTTATTATCATTCATTCTCTCAACATGACCAAACCATCTAAGTCGACGCCTTTGTTGATGATGTTATTCAAAATTAAAGATGTTATTCAAAATTTACAAAATTTTGACAAAATCATTTCTTCAGGAGGTACACTTTTGTTAAATTTCCAAAATAAAAAACTCACATTAAAAAATTGATGACGGGTTTGATGCACCCTAATCAACACCCATACTTTACTGAAACAAAATGCTACTCATACACTGAGTCTGCAAGCCCAATAGGACTTGAACTGGCAACCACAAAAATCCAAAATTACAAATGCTTTACTAATGTTAAAGCATTAAAAAGTATTTGTATGTTTGTTTGTTATTGATTTTTAACAAGGCCTCCAGAACACTCATTAAGCATTATCATTATACCTGACTCGGAGTTTCAATGTATTAATATTCATTGTTTCCATTTGTGCTACGGTTATTTTGTGTTACGGTAACTTTGTGATAACATGGTCTAATAAGAGTAAATGTTACCTAACATCATTTCTCCTGTTAGTGTGTCTTTGGTAACAGCGGCTGTGAGACCAACACCTGATGAACCGCGTCCCGTTGTGTACTGGCCTGAAAGCAATTGAAAGTGGGGAGCCTCATTATGAATTTGAAAATGACTTATATGAACATATCCTACAATACTATAATATTTTTTATTTGGTCCACATCAAAACAGTTTTAAATAATAATAATAATGATTGACTTTAGATTAAAAGAGTTCCCTATTGATAATAATCAAATCAAATCAAAAATCAAATCAATGTATTTCGTGCTTATCAAATTTGGGTAAATATCTGTGCACAAATACAAATAGCACAGGAACGTTGCAAATAGTGAAACACTACAAAATACACAACGACCTCATATTGATAATTTATGTAACTCAAAAGTAAAAGTAAAACTGCAAAGTACGATAAAAAAAACTTAAATTGCCAAATGTTCTCATGGCAAAAATGCTTGAGTGGTTGGATTAGGTGAGAAAAAATTGGAATGAAAAAGTAAAAAAAAAAAAAGAAAAAAGAAAAGAAGAGACAGCAAACAAAAAATTGTATATATATACACTAGAGATAAACTACTACATTATATAAAATAAAAAAAATGTATTATGAATTTTTGTCTCTAAAGTAATTAAGAAGGGCTTTCTAAAATTTACTTTTAGATTGGGATCGGTTTTGGTCCATTTTAAGTTCTGTAGGCAGAGTATTCCAATCACGGATACATTGATATGTAATGGAATTGATACCATATGTAAATGTATTTTTATGAGGTACCAAGAGGTTGTTGTTTGCAACTGACCGTAGATTATGATGGTCTCCAGTTCTTTTCATAAATATGTCATCAAACACAGGGGGTAGTCTAGAATGTTGATGCTCCCATACTAATAAACAATTTAGACTGTGAACTAGATCATGAAAAGGGAGTATGTTAGAGAGAGTAAACAAGATGTCAGTGCTACATTGAGGAGGTTGAAAGAAGATTAAATGAAGAGCTTTTCGTTGGAGAGAAGAGATTCTGTGAAGAGAAGTTTTATGTGAATGACCCTAAACCTGGCAAGCATATCTGAGATGTGAATTAAAGATGGCATGATAGATGTTTAATAGTGTATCGAAAGATACATAGTGCCTGACCTTAGCCAACATTCCGTTAGAGCGAGAGAGTTTTAATGAGATATTATGAATATGATTTTTGAAGTTCAAATTCTCATCTATACCAAGATATTTAATTTTGTTAGATAAATTAATTTTCTCTCCGCTTAGCCTGAAATTGAGATGTTTAGGGATATTAATATTATTTTTTTTTATTTAGGAGAGTTTTAGGGCATCTAAAGATAATTAATTCAGTTTTACTAACATTTAGAGATATTTTATTGGCTCGAAGCCATTGTAAGAGAGTTGATAGGTCATGATTAATATATTTGTTAACTTTCTTAAGAGATTTATTTATTATCAATAAATTAGTATCGTCTGCAAAATGATAGCAAGTTGAATGTGATATAGATTTGTTTAGATCGTTTAAGTAAATGAGGAAGAGCAAAGGTCCAAGTGCCCTGGGGAACCCTGGGGGACTCCAGCTTTAACAATGTGTGTGTCAGAGAAATGACTATCAATGGATACAAATTGTTGACGGTTAGAAAGATAGGAGGCAAACCATTTGGAAGGTATACCTCGGATACCATAGTAGTACAATTTGGATATTAATATGTCATGGTTCACTGTATCGAAAGCCTTTTGCAAGTCCAAAAAGACACCACATGCATACTGTCCCTTATCAATAGCAAGTCTGATAGATTCGGTAATTTCAATTAGGGCATGTGTTGTTGAATGTTTATTCCTAAAACCAAATTGATACTTGTACAGACAATTGTATCTGGATAAAAATGAATAAAGCCTTGTGTGCATAAGTCGTTCAAAGATCTTGCTGATATTAGATAAAAGTGATATAGGCCTGTAATTACAGTAGTCAAGTTTGGATCCTTTTTTAAAAACAGGGATGACTTTAGCAGTTTTAAACAAGTCAGGGAAGATGCCTTTTTGGAAGGAATTATTGATAATGGTGCTGAGGGGATTGCATATAGATTTAGAAACTAGTTGAAGGAGTGTTGTAGGAAGACTGTTGGGGCCTATGCTCTTTCCTACTTGAAGATTTTTTATAAGGTTATCAACCTCTTCTTTAGTTGTTGGTGAAATGAAAAAATTATTGGTATTAGGTTCAAGTAAATATTCTTTAAAATCCATTTTAGACTTTTTAATTTTATTTGAAAGCTTGTATGCTATGGAAGAGAAAAAATTATTAAAATGGTTGGCTATGTCCTTTTTGTTTGCTACAATGTTATCATTTATGTTAAGACTATTTATATTATTTTTAGTTTTAGATTTAATGTTTATAAGTTCTTTTATGCCCATCCAAGTCTGGTTTATATTGTTAATGTTGTTATTAAAATGTAAAAGGAAATGTAATGATTTTTTTTATTTGTTTTAAGGTGGTTGCTAATGTTAGTTCTATATATTTTAAATTTTTTATAAAGATTATTTTTAGTTCTTATGTTACTAGCTTTGAGAAATTGTTTATGGATTTTATTTTTTATTTTAATAGATGTTGAGATGCCTTTACTCACCCACGGTTTGTCATGGTATTTTAATTGCCTTTTAGTTAGATTTTTATACGGAGCATGTTTATCTAGAATAAGCTCAAATTGTTTTAAAAAAATAGCTACCGAGTCATTTACATCGTCAGTCTCCTTAATATGTAAATCCCAGTTCACACAGGAAATATCATTTACAAACTGATCTTTTTGAAACCTTTTGAAACAGCCTCAACTAATGTTTTTCTTTTTAGCTTGATTGTTCCTTTTAACATTTTGTATAGTAATAAACTGAAGCAGATGATCAGAAATTGTAACATTTATATTGCCAGATGTGATATCTTTACTGTAGAAATTAAGGAAAATATTATCAATGAGAGTTTTTGAATGGGATGTGATGCGAGTTGGGTACAAGACAAAGGGGAAAAATGTGTTTGAAGTTAAAGTATCTAGAAAATTGGCTACAATGCTATTATTTTCATGTTGGAGAAGGTCAATGTTATAATCTCCCATTAACATAAACTGTTTGTTTTCTAAAGATATTTTTTCCAATAAGGGCACAAAGTAGTTTTTAGTAAAGTCAGATGCACACATTGTGGGATGACGATATACACAACCGATAACTAAATTAGTTCTACCAGGATACATTAGTTCAATGAAGCTAGATTCAAGTTCCTTGGGTTTATAAATGGTTAGGTCGTTGCGAAGTTTAAAATTTAACTCAGATTTAATATAGATGAGTGTCCCACCCTTTTTGGCCTCAATTGGTGTGTGAGTGTAAGTGTAACCATTTATATTAATGTCAGTTATGGAATGATAATTATTTTGGAGCCTTGATTCAGAGATGGCAATGATTTCAAGTTTTATATGCAATGAATTTATTAAAATTTCAAGTTCAGTGAGATGATAAGATAAAGAAGCAATGTTGAGATGGAGAAATGTGGAAGAAGAGGGATTGGTGAGGTTATTGATTTCAGTAGTGTCAGCATATCTACAGTCAATAGGAGTGTCAAGATTGTTTATGCTGTTAAAGAGAGGGCAGTTGGGAAAATTGTTATTACTATAAAAAGAAATGTTGCAACCAGAGAGAGTGGATTTAAATTCAAGATCATTTATGTCACTGAAAGGAAAGATGCTTCTAGAGCAGTATATACAGTACCAAGGGTCGGTATTTTCAGCAAGTTTGTCATGGGTCTTCTTATCAATTCCGTTACATTTCATATGTATCCATTGACTGCAAGAATCGCATTGAAGAGCCCTGTGGTTTTTCGCTACAGTCTTTTTACAACCCTTGCATGGAAACTTTTTAATCATATTTAGAAAATAGAAAAATCAAATAGAAACACAAACAGAATTTGAAATGGTCTGTTAATGAAAATGTGTACTTCTAAAACCTCCAAAAACTGTGCAAATAACTATTTGTTAATTTTTGTTGCGAAACAAAATGTTTGAAATGGAAAAGAAGTAAGATGGCAATTAAATCGTGAAATAGACTTAATAAATAAATTTATCAGCTGTCAGGTATCTTCTTTCTTTTAATTTCAATTGAGGAGTAGTCCTTGTACAAAACAAAGCTCCTGTCTGTATGTCCATATTTCACCATTAGCCGAGCAGGGAACGCGACATGGCCGCTAACTATCTGTCCTTCTTTTTTCAAATTTTTCCTTGCAAGTAGTGCTTGATCTCTCCTCCATGTTGTGTCGGGACCATATTTTTGATCTACGATCACCTGACTAAATTTGGCCATAGTATCTGATTGGAGAGATTTTTTAAGAATATACTGGCATACGTTCCAGACATAAAACTCCGCAAAAATGTCTCTTCTCCCGGTCTTAAACTTATTTGGCTTTGATCGATGAGCCCTTTTGATCCACGTGCTTGTGTCAGCGAGATCATCACCACATATATCAGCAAGCACTTCCCCAAGCAAGGTTCTGGTGTTTGACCAAGATTCATCGTTTTTCCTCCTTGATTCCCTTGAAAACAAGGGTGTTTCTGCAGGAGCGATTAACTTGGTCCTCTAACTTGAGATTTAGCGCCTCATTCTTCTCTTTTTCTAGGGATAGATCTTCTTCGAGCAAATCAATTTTGGAATTTTGTTCATTTCGCTCATTCTGCTGTCTCTCAAAAACATGTCTGATATTCAGTAGATCTTTTTTTGTTTTTTGACGCTAGATCAAGTGCTTTACGTGCGGTCTTAAGTGCATCATCAGCAGTTTTTTTTATTAAAGAAATTTTCTTTGATAGTTTATCAAACTTATCGTCAAACTTTCTCGACAGTTCTTCATTTCCGGAATCGAAATGCTCAGTAAGTTCCTTTTTTAAAGTATTAAGTAAGCCTTCAATATCAGCTTGCTTCATTGCCTTGAGGATTTTCAATAATGTCACACAATTTTTGGAGAATATAGACTTTAGACCATCATTATAAAAGGTTTAATGAAAAATTATGTATATAAGAAAAATGTAAAAAAAATTAAATGTGGGTACAAAGTGTTGAGAAATGGCCTATGGCAGATACTTCTCCTACAAAGTACCACCTCGACCGCTTGCAGCGACCCTCGTGGGTATGTAGGTTTTTAAAGCTGCTGTAGGGTGCAGATCTCAATTTATGACTCACAGAATATTGAAAAAATAATAATTTAGATAATTATAAAACTGAAAACAGATGTTGAAGAAATGTTGATGTTATGGCACAAGTATTTTATGAAAGACTTGATGAGTTGAACTTTCAATTAGATGCAATTATAGTGGAATAAGGTAGGTAGAAAATAATGAGTTACAGGAAGTTGAACTTTTGATTAGATGTAATTGAATGTAATTGAAGTGGGGAAAAATGGTTGGGAGAATGTAAAGAATGATCAACCAAAACACAATTTCTAAGACTTTTTCACTAATTATTCACCAGAAACAATAAAATTTATTTGCCAACAACCAATAAACCAACAGTGCAGTAAAATCAAAGAAATAAACTCAAAGAATAAACCCAGATCAACATAAAAACAACAACAATGTCAATATAATTTTGCAGCTTTTTAAACACACCCTTCTGTAAAAAGCAAAGGCAATTAATTGATAGATTGATAATTGATAGATTTGAATAAACAGAGTAAAAAGTAGGAAGAACTCCCAACATACTTCTAGGCGCTAATCGGTCAATGTACCCTAAGAGTTGTGATTTAGCCACACCCGGGTCTCCCATCAAACACATATTTATGTTGCCTGAAAGAACACAACAAGTGTCTAAATTTTCAAATGATCTTTAAACATGGCACACAAAAGTCACTTCATTGTTATAAAAGAAATGCTGCTACTGTTCCGCCAGTCAATAAAAAAGAAAACAACAATAGAGGTAGCAAATGCAACTAAATCACCTCTAATCTTCATTCCATTAGGATTTTTGTCAACACCTCCCACTAACAACAGCAACAGAGCTTTCTTTATGTCATCATGACCATAGATCTCTGGAGCAATGGATGAAGCAAGCTTCTCATAAAAATCAGTTTCTATAAAACACAGGTAGTGGTAAACATACAGGGGTTGCACACATCAATCATTGTTTTGTATATCATCATTCCTTCTTTCATGTTAGCATAGGTTGGATCGAATTCAAAAAAATAAAATTGGTGATAC
Organism: Candelabrum cocksii; assembly: GCA_963930725.1. Classification (NCBI taxonomy): domain Eukaryota; kingdom Metazoa; phylum Cnidaria; class Hydrozoa; order Anthoathecata; family Candelabridae; genus Candelabrum; species Candelabrum cocksii. Next base: position 6,221,934 of record OZ005673.1, on the reverse strand, counting down.
AAGCATGAAATTTTCACAGATTACTAATATGCCTATGAGGAACATTTTCTGATATAGGGCCAAGCCATGTTAAGCCCTGGGGCCGAGAACTGCGCATGTCACAAATTTACCAGCATGGAAACGAGGCTGAAGCTTAAAACAGCAAATTACAGTAGTTATAATGACTTTTGGTGAAATATGAGGTTATATTATTACTCTATGCCTATCAGTTCACAATGTTTCCAAGACATTTTGGCGCCCGTATAGTCGTCACGTCACCACTTTCTAAGTATATTCCAAGTGAGCCTTGGGTACCCTGTGGTGATTTTTTTCCTTCTTTTTACAGCCAATTAACAAATCTGAGATCGGAATAATCTCTAAATATAAAGTAATGATGCCTTAAAAATGTATTGATGTGTTTCTCACTTTTATTTATCTCGGTGTAATCACATTTTCAGACTTCACACTTTACGTGGATACAGTCAGAAAGATCCTGCCGCGGATGTTTGCCCCGGATCATTCCAACTATGCCAGGTGGTTATCAGTGCATTGTCGGGATATGTGTCTACTTCCTTACAAGCATCCATACATATACAACCACTTCTATGATGGTGCATCTGTTGTGCACAAGACAACAAGGTTGTTCTCTTCCATTGCATTAGATCACGCCCATGAGCAAGTGAATGCTGTAGTGAAAGGCGATGGAGGTGTACCAGTTGGTCTCACCGAACATCCAGCAGCTCTAATACGATGGATGGTGGCCGGCCTGGAGATATCTAGAATGATTCAAGAGTTTGAGGGACGCACTTTTTCAGCCAAACAACGAGATCACCATGAACAGAAGTCAGCTGTGCAGTCTGCATTCTCCCGTGATGTAATCAACACTGTGTCTTGCTATGACAAACTGGGTAATCCCTTTCAAGATGATAACAAGAACCTAATGACGATCCATACTAGGGACATCATGGACAATAAAGTAGTTGAAACTGTCAGGAACGTGGGCAAGATTGGAGAGGAGCAGTTTAGATCATTTGTCAAGGAGAAGGAACGGTGCATTGATTGCAAGAAGCCGGTCACAGACACTCTAAAGAAAAACAACCTACCATTACTAAGCACTCAAACTAAGAAGACAGTCTCAAAAGACAAGGAGAAGGTTAAAGTGTTGAGAGAGGATTGTTCTTTGTTCTCGTGACTTTACATAGCATGCCAAAACCACGATGGAAACTTAGAGGACTACTCACCTATGAAAATCAGCCATGGCCGTCATCCCTCTCAGAACTCGGTGAACTTTGCGGAAGAGTGAAAGCAGACCTTATAAAGTTCTTGCCAAACGCTACCCCACAGAGTACCACACAGCCAGAAGTAGAGGTTGTCATCCTTGATGGTGTGGTGATTGTGCAGATGTTGGAGCCACGAACGGCTCGCACATTTGACGAATGTGCAACTGCTACTCGTGTGGATCTTGTGTGGGATGTGTATCACGATGATTCCCTCAAGAAATCTCTCCAAAAAAAAGAGGTGCTGGGCAACGGCGAAAGATGGTAGAATCTACTAGAATCCCGCGCGACTGGAAAGGCTTCCTGAGACTGGATGAAAATAAGGAAGAACTGTTCAAACTTCTAGCAACAAAGGTGCGTTAAAATACATTAAAATGTTTTGGCTGTCAATAACCTTACACATCAATATTCTCATTGTATTTTAGATTGTTTCACTGGCAGTACCAGAGGGTAAATAAATCTACTCCACTCATGGTGAAAACGTGCTGTGTTCTTCGAACAGAACGGATCTAGATGTCTTAGTGCCATGCAACCACGAAGAGGCCAATACTCACCTTATGGTCCATGCTAACGATGCTTCTAGATGCGGGCATAGAAGAATCAAGATCAGAAGTAACGACACTGACATGGTTGTTGTAGCCATTGCAAACGTCAACTCTCTCTATATATATACATTTAACCTTTATTTTCCATGCTGGCACGGGTTAGACGGGTGTACTGATGGCACGCCTCCATCCTACTCTATCCTGCGCCAACCCAGGCTGAATACGTTTCTCAACGAGATCTTTCTTCACAACCTGGCTCCATGTTGTCCGTGGCCTGCCTCTGCCACACTTACCATCTACAACTAAATCTCTACACTTCTTAACCCAATTATTATCATTTATTCTCTCAACATGACCAAACCATCTAAGCCGACGCTTTTGCAAAGATTTTCTAGTCCACAGCGTTCTCTTAACTCATTTGAAGGCTTCCTATCCTTCAATGTCACATTTGACATCCATCTAATCATTCTCATGTCATTATGCTCTAGTCTGTTTAGTTCAACAGTTCTAACTCCCCATGTCTCCCCACTATATAGAAAAATACTCCTTACAAAAGCATCATACACAAGCAAGCACCCTGCCTTTTGTGCGAAGAGATATCACTCTAGAAGTTAGGAGAGGATCTAATCCACCCAGATCTAATTCGAGTTATACAACTTTGTTCTGCGCCTCCTCCTGTACTAATCATGTCGCCCAAATAACAGGTTAGTTAGTTTAGTTAGTTTGGCCGTCCATCAGGACGCCCCACATCTTTCACACAATTCCTCCATTCCGCTCTGTCTTCCATGATCGTCCTTAACTCCTTTACGTTATCCATTCCAGTGTCCTGTAGTAAGTTGTCTATGTAGTTGACTCTTCTTCTACCTCTTCCAGTTCTTCCTTCTGTTGGCTGCCAAAGTTCCATTCTGTTTGCTGTTTCACCAAATAACAAAAGCCATCCTTTGTCTCTAAAATGTCATCACCTATTGGCACAGATTCTACTGGCTGTCTAGTTGCTAAGGTAATTTCACCAGTACACACCATACAAACATAGTCCACTACTGAGGTAAGTTGACCCTTTATACCACTACACTTCGTATAAACCCAATGATCACAATATTTGCAATATATTGAATTATTACCAACACCCTTACTACATACAGAGCATGGCCATCTACCTTAAGCAATAGGTGCTGAAATGCCAACTCCGCTGACCATAACTTTTGTCTTACCCATGTTAACTCTAAGCCCTTTTGACTATATACCTTTCTTCCAAGTAGCAAATTCACAGTTAATTCGCAGTTAACTCTTCTAGACTATCTGAAATAAGCACAAGATCATTGGCATACAATAATTCCCATGGACACCCTACTCTAAACTCCTGAGAGAAAGCCTCCAAAACCATGATAAAGAGTAACGGACTAAGAACAGATCCCTGATGAACACCAACCTTAACTCCAAATTCCTTGCTATATGATCCATTCACTCTAACATGACTTCTGGCATTTTCATACATAGACATAACAACTGACACTATCCATTCATCGACTCTTAACCTTCGCATCGCCCACCAGATTACTTCACGTGGTACTCTGTCAAAAGCTTTCTCTAAATCAACAAATGCAAAATATAACCTCTTATTCTTTTGCAGATATTTCTCCTGCAACTGCCTGACTGTAAAAATTGCATCAATAGTTCCCCGTCCAGGCATAAATCCAAACTGCATATCATCAATATTCAATATCTCTAATAAGTCTTGTCAATATCCTTTCTAATACTGTCATAACTTGGTCTAACATTTTCAGCCCTCTATAATTACTTCTCTCCAGGGCATCACCTTTACCTTTGTAGCAGTTTACTATAGAGCTAATTTCCCAGTCCGCAGGGACTACACCTTGACTGATGATAGCATTTACAAGTTCAGTGATGATGTCAATACCATCCTCACCAGATGCCTTCAGCATTTCAGAAACAATACCTGATGGGCCAGCAGCTTTACCATCTTTCATCTTACTAAGAGCCGATTTAACCCAATTCTTTTCTATTCTGACATCAGGACCCTAACCCTAATTGCACTAACTGGTGACAAAAGACTGCGGTCCCATTCAAACTCCTCATTTAGTAATTTACTATAACTTTCCCAGGCCAATTTTTTAGCACTATCATCAAAAGCTAAATCTCCAATGTCATTTCTCACACACTTTTCTCCAATGATATCCTGATTTGTCTTACTCACCTGCTTTGCTATTTTAAAAACTTTGTTTTTCTGATCCTCTCTACCTAGCAAATTGGGAAATCGTTCTTCCTCTGCCCTTTTCTTTGCTGTATAAACTTCTAACTTTTCTGTACGCTTTGCTTCTAAACATGGCTCTTTATTCCCACCTGCCTTCCATTCTTTCCATAATCTATGTTTCTCCTTAATAGCCTTATCAACAACATCATTCCACCACCAAGTCTCCCGTCTCCTGATAGGGCCCTTAGTCCATCCACATACACTATTAGAGGCACCTAATAGGCTGCCTTTCAACTTAGACCATATACCTTCAACATCAGTCTTTATTTCTACTCTCTCCAAGTTTTGTTTAAAACTGGTACAAAAACTATCCCTTACTGCAGAGTCTTTTAATTTCCAAATTTTTCTTCTAGGAACAAAAGTCCTTTTCCTCTCAGTTCCTGACTTAATGCTCAAGTCACATACAACCAACCTATGCTGACTAACACATTCCTCTCCTGCAAAAACCTTTACATTACTAAGCAGATTCCGATCTGACTTCCTGATAAGGATATAATCAATCTGGGTACTTGAATTGCCTGATTGAAAGGTCACTAGTTTGCTATTCTTTTTCTTAAACACAGTATTACCTACCAACATATCCATAGCTTCACTAAACTCTAAAATTCTTTCACCTTCAGTGTTTCTAGTTCCATACCCATAACCTCCATGTATACCTTCATACCCTCTAGGTGTACTTCCAACATGTCCATTAAAGTCACCAGCTACTAACACTATCTCCTTTTCTCCTAACTTTGATACCACCGCTAAAAGACCATCATAAAAAGCATCTTTAAGACTATCATCCAAACCACACTGGGGTGCATAAACAGAAACTACTGAAACTACATTCTTACCCACTATTAACATAATAATTATCCTGTCATTAACCCTATCTATATCTATCACTTTATCAATCTACTTTTCAGCTAAGAATATTCCTACTCCCCCTGTCCCTTCCTTATTTCCCACCCAAAAAAACTTGTATGAACTCTCTCTACCTGTAATCATCCTTGTAGATTCTCCTTTCCATCTAACTTCCTGTATGCAACATAAATCAATATGCCTTCTACTAATTGTTTCAACCACTTCTCCTGGCCTTTTATGAAGACTACCTACATTAAGAGTACCAACTTGAAAATTGACTTTCTCATCTAAACTACTACGATTTTGATGAAATAACTTGTTGACGGTCGAGTGATGCTTACACCTTATACCACTACCATGCGCAACACCTTTACATGAAGTTCGGGTCCCGTTTACGCAGTTGTGTTTAAAATTTTGTTGTACCATCATGTGTGTTGGAGCGGGGTTTTTATGAACTGGATGCCCTTCCTAACGTTCAACCTGATTTGTAGATCAGGAAACTAGCTGTTTTTATCGTGACACCATTACTAGGGAGATTACCAACCAAGGCTAAAAGAGCTCTCCCTACTCTTTCCTACTTAAAAGTAGAGATACACTTGCCATAGATGAGATGTGGATAACACATGGATCTGGAAAGAATGTCCAGAACATCCCAGTTCATGCTGTTGCGTCGTTAGGTCCGGACAAATCCATGGCAATGCCAGTGTTTCACGCGCTCACTGGCTGTGATACAGTGTCATACTTTCGAGGACATGGAAAGAAGATTGTGTGGGATGTATGGGGCGTTTATCCAGAGCTTACACCTGTCCTGAGTATCCTGAAAGCATCACCAGAAGACATCACTGCAGAATCCATGGCTGTACTGGAAACGTTTGTTGTCCTACTGTACAACCGCACCAGCAGTATCACGAAAGTGAACGAAGCAAGGCAACAGCTTTTCTCAAAGAGATCGCGAGAGCAGGACATCATCCCTCCAACACAAGCAGCATTAGATCAGCATGTCAAGAGAGTAGTCCTACAAGGAGGACATGTGTGGGGACAGACACTTGTAAGTACTCCCAAACCCATCCACCTGGGGATGGCAGCTTCAAGATGGACACTGGTCGCCGTATTGGACAAAACTCTCACAAGCCAAGAACACTTGTTACGAACTCATCAACTGTGGATGTAAAGTGTCATGTACCGGCAGGTACAAGTGCTTGAAGGCCAATTTGGCATGTACAGGTCTGTGCTACTGTGCCGACAATTGTAATAGTTAGTGCGTTTCTTTTCAATGAATTTACCTGAGATTTGCGTCTTTTTGACTGCGCAGAACCAATTTGGAGCCTTCAAATATATTTATATATAAATAATAGTAGGAATATATTCCTACGAGGGATAACATTTCTAAACACCCTTAAGAATACAAGAATTGACGTTGTATTCATATTTTTGGGAAAAATGCAGTTTCTCCCTAAAGAAACTGATAGAAACAAGAATGAAATGTGAATATATGAGATTTTACCACAGGATACTCAAGCATTTTTGACAAGATATACAAATATGATAATAGATTAGCGCAGGCATTCTAAAGTCTTTGTAAACAATTAAACATGTGTATAACAATAAATGAAGTTGTTATAGTTTGTTTGTGTTGTTTCAAAACATAAAATGTGCTGCCTAAGGAAAAACTTCTAGCTTCAGCCTCGTTTCCATGCTGGTAAATTTATGACATGCGCAGTTCTCGAGAGTAGGCATTTACCGATTGTGCTCGACAGCTTTTTAGCATCTTTTGGCTTTGGGAGCAACTTTTTTCATTTATAGCAACCTCGAGCAATATTTGCCTTTCAGGGCAACTTTTTAGCGAATTTTAGCAAAAAATGGACAATTAGATAAGCCATAATTAGAATTTTTGATAATAAAAATGATGTTTTGATGTTTATAGTTCTTGATTATTTTTTGCACAAACCCACCATGTTGTCTCAGTGACCAGTGTCATGTATTACATGTATGCACAACAACACTATACTTATATGCTCATTTCAACACTGGCAGTGTTTAATATCGAATATACGCTAATGCTAATGCTAAAGATTTATTAAATTATTTTTATACATTTGTTCAAATTTCAAGAAATTTATCTTTATAGGTATCATTTTGCAATATTATTTTAAAATATAGAAACTTTTAATTAAGTATGCGTGAAAATATCGTGAAATTTGGGCGAGAATTAGGTGCAACACTTGAAGTTTACGTTGCAACTTTTTGCAACTTTTTAGCAACTTTTCGCATTTTATACAGCAACTTTTCGCATTTTACGCAGCAACTTTTCAGAAATTTACGAGCACAATCGGTCAATGCCTAATGGAGAGAGAGTTGAAGTAGAAGTATGAAGCATTTTACTTTATAAAAAAGGCGTTTACAAATAGAATAGAAAGTCTCATTGCATATGCACGCATTTTACTTTCTAAAAAAGGTGTTTACAAATAAAGTAGAAAGTCTCATTACATATGCACGCATTTTACTTTATAAGAAAGGCGTTTAGGCTGGCCATAAAATAGTGTTGAGAATAAGTCAGGTTAGTCGGGAAATAATTATGCCAACCTAGCAATGAGTCATAGAAATCAATCCATGAAAGCTTTTGTTTGATTGTTCAAAGTTAGCATTTTACCACAGAAATTAATCTAATATTTAAAATACTGCATGTCGTCGCATCACCATCCGACAGTCTGAAAGCTAATCGATAGCTTAAAGCTGGAAGATGTCCATGCAAGAACGGAAATCAGAAGTTTTATGGCAGGGGAACCTTTAAATAAACGATTTTGAATGAAGACACTGATGCTCTAGAGGCGCTTAGCCAATTTAACGCACGGTTACACCAGACATGAAAAAGAGTTTTTGCGAGCTGTTGCTTACAATCTCCGTGACAAACGTGCCTTATAATGTATTATAAGAGAAATAAAGATATATAATATATCGTTTAAATACGTCACAGACACGAGCTTATAAGATTTCTATCGCTTAGTTGATCTAAAAATTAAGGAAAACTCCACAGTTCATCCGGCGGTAGCACAATGGTAATGGCGTTCGGCTCTTATCAGAAAGGTTCTGGGTTCGAGACCATGCTATCACAAATTTAGTTTAGTGAGCGGTTATAAATAAACAACGCTGTATTTCATCAAAAATAACCGTTGCACAAATGGGAAATTGAATACACTAAAACTCTGGGTCAAGGTCTTCATGATAATTTTTAATGAGCGTTCTGGAAGCCTCGTTAAAATAATAATAAAAAATAAAATAGTTGATGATGAATTAAAAGAAATTGGATTCTAATCGTAAAAAGAAAAATCTTTTAATATTGTTTCGAATCGTTCTTGGCCCCAGGGCTTAACATGGCTTGGCCCTATATCAGAAAATGTTCCCCATAGATATGTTAGTAATCTATGAAAATTTCATGCTTGTATCACCAATTTGAACAACCTTGGTCGATAACAGCTGGACTATGTGGGATGTAATAATTTATTTATAACAAATATTTCTACAGGATAGTCATTTCAAAATTTATAAATTCTGTTTTCAATATGAGTCCTGTTAAAATAAAAATTAAGATACCTAAAATATTAAAATCATTGGGATAATAAATACTATACATATAAACAAATTAAAAGTTGCAAAATAGGGATAATGGGCACAAAATGTGATACAGTGTGTCAGACCTATATGCTATAATTTCACTTAAAATGTTCTTTCAACTCGTTTCTAAACTTATTAAAATTAGTTTCTTTCCTAATACAAAAAGGCAAGTCATTATAAATTTTTGATCCTATAAATTTAACTGATCTTTTGCCATATTCCGTTCTCACTTTTGGTAGCTTAAGCGATTCTTAAGCATTGTTTCGAGTGTTTAATGAGTGTTGCAAGAGATCAAAGTATCCTTGGAAGTTCTCAGGGAGCTTTCCGTCCAAGCAGTTGCGTACAAGCATACATAGCTGTCGTTTTTATTTTCAAGTGGAGTCAAACATGTTTTTGTTTTTGTTTGAATTATTTTTGATGATTTTAGAAGCACGCTTGACGAATGAATCAAGCGTTCCTTTCATGGTAATTTTCTCCTTAACTTGGTTAATGTTGAAATAAGTTAGGAGGGGGACAATCATTGTAGTGTAGATTGCTTGGGCTGTTTTTAGGTCCATCTGGTGTCGTAGTTTAGCCTGGAGTTTCAGTCTGTTTGTAGCTTTTTAGTAGACGTTCTCGAAATCTGTATTCAGGTTTAGAGTTGAGTCAATCTGAATTCCAAGATATTTGTACTCCATAGTGACATTGATGTTATTTCCACATCATCATCATCATCATCTACATTTTTCACGTCTATTTTCCATGCTAGCATGGGTTAGACAAGGTTTCATGATATTCCCCACAATTTTGTAGGTTTAATCATTTAATGATTCATTGAAGCAGATGTTTTTTACAGCTGGATGCCCTTCCTAACGCCAACCTCAGGAAGAGGAAAAACAGTGGTGAGTTAACCCACGCCAGATACCAACTTTGCATTTTAAACTCCGTGGCAGCAGTGCATAAAGGGAATGGGTGCTTATATCCATGAGGTCAAAGATGTTACATGACCCGCATACCCACGATTTGAGATATTCAGTGAATCATCTAGCTTCAACAGATTTTGAGGTATCCCGAACAGCATCACCTCAGTTTTTCCTTGTTTTAAATTCATAATTAGCTCGTTCTCTTCAAACCAGTCAGTAAGTAGAGTAACATCGTTGGTTAGCTTTTCTTCGATCTCATTGATTGATTTACCGGGCAGGAATAACACGGTGTCATCAGCATGCATGACAATGTTTGAATTTTCAATACAATCGCCTATGTCGTTAAAATAAACCAAGAATAGCAAAGGGCCTAATATTGACCCTTGTGGTACACCTGTGAATAAGTTCTGAGTTTCTGACAAGCTATCTCCATACGAAACAGTGATTTTACGCTAGAAAAGATAGTCTGTAAACCACATTAATTCTGTACCTTGGATTCCATACGCTTTCAGTTTTATTAAAAGCTTTGCATGGCTTAGAGTGTCAAAGGCTTTGCTTAGGTCGATAAACAATGCTCCAACAAAGGAACCTTTATCTACTTGATGTCTTATGTCGTCGAAGAAGGCGGTAGCAGCAAGTTGGGTTGAACGTTTCGCTCTAAAGCCAAACTGAGACAAAGTAAGTAGCTTTTGTGATTCAAGGTGTGAAATGAGCTGTTTATGAACTGTTTTTTCTAAAATTTTCGTCATTGTTGATAAAACAGAAATCGGCCAGTAGTTTTCAAATGAGTTTCTCGGGCCAGTTTTATATATGGGTGTCACTCTAGCCTTTTCCCAATCGGATGGTATTGTCCCTGTTTTCAGGGAAAGGTTAACAATGTAAGATAGAGGGCTCGAAATCACAGGAGCCATATCTTTAATCATACCTGGAGGTAGCCCATCACTTGTTGCTTTCTTTCTTTGCAATTTCTGGAGTTGATGTTCAATTTCAGTTTTTGAGACATTGAAATTTGAACCTGGTTTCGGTTTTTGTTGGGATTGGTGTTTGTTTTCTCCAGACAAAGTCTCGAAGCTTGAATGTTGCGGACTTTAGTTTCATTTCGAGAGTATCCCCTTCTAAATCCTCTCTTCTATCCCAGCTAATACGATTTGACACATACGCAGCTACTCCACCTCCCTTGCCTGATTTCCTCGGTTTATTTATGAAAGCATATCCCGGAATATCATAAATTGTGTCAACGTCAGTGTTGTTGAAGTGTGTTTCGCTCAGCGTAAAAATGTCAATATTGCGGGATCGTTGAAAAAATTCATTGATAAGTTCAAATTTTGAAAATAAACATTGTATATTCTCGTGGAAAATATGTGTTCCCCTTTGACGGAGTATATTCAGGAGTTCTGCAGGGTTTGAAGGTCTGGGGTTGATCTCGATATCCCCACAGAGCAAGCATAACAAAATAAACCAACTTTTACTTCTGTGACGATAAAAAGTCAGTTTCTGCTTTGTAACAAACAAACTACTACATAAATACGTTTCTTTTACTCCAGTATTAATACTTTCAACTTGCAAGGTTAAACTTATACCATCACTTGATGTTATAAAACGAGGTCTTGAAATCCAAAAGCAGCAAAATATTACGACAACGAACACGGAGCAGAAGTAAACACGTCCGACCGCCATATTGTCTCAAGAGAATGGATGATGGAAATCTGATGGTTTATTGATTTTCCAGCGTGAATGTCCTTCCTAATGCCCGTTGAATATTTAGCTCATCATGAGTTGCATTTGACGCACATTTCTTTTGTTATGTATTATCAATAGAGCAATTACGCAGTTCTGTATATTTATGCATGCGGAATATTATCATTGTTGTTTTCAACTCAAGAAGACTTGTGTAAGAGCAGTTAGTTTTTTATTATCACAACACTTTTGCGTACTCTTATAATTCTAACAATGCCAACCCCATAAAAGTAGAAAAGCAGTGGTGAGTTAACCCACACAAGATTTTTTAGCTACCTTCAGAAAGAGCCAAAACTTCTTCCTCAGACAGTTCTGTATCATCAACTTCCTCTTCAGATTTGTTCATTTTTGCAATCCTCTAAAGAAATATGAAAATGCAATTTAGAAGATCTGGTTTCTAAAAGAACTAACAAGTTTTCACGAAAGAAAGAAATGTATATTTCTGCAAAGATAGAAAAGTAACATGCAAATTAAATTTTTGATCAGATATACCTTTGTTTACCAGAAATAGACCTTACACAAATCTCTTACAAAAGTACAAACTTTGCACAACTTGTTTGTCTATATTAATAAAAATGTTCTTCTTTTTTGACAGCAGCAATGGAAAATTATGCCTAGACAATGGTCCAAACGAATTTCAGTGTTGAATATAAACTCACATGAGCTTCAAATACTGTGTCCGTATTCAAGCCATGCATGCTGGCAGCAAACCCTTGTTTCAACATGGGCAGTAGAACCCCAGTTATTTGCACATGATCACCTGGCACAACAAGACGAGTGTTTTCTCCATGGGTCACAATAGTCATGGTACGAGGGATGTTCCCCACAGGAACTTGATCACTGTGCTCTTGGATCTTCAGCTCTTGGTACTTGATGAACTTCGATCCTCGAGTTTGAAGGTACAACTGTCCTCCGGTTCTATAAGAAAAACAATCAAGAGTTTGATGGATTTGAAATGTTTTTCAGGTATACTATCAAAAATCAAATTCAGACCGAATCTAGTTAGAAATAAACATTGCGGGAAGAAGGTTGAAGAGAAAGCGTCACATTGAACAACAACAATTTAAAAAACAGAATAACTAGTTAAGTTGTTATTTGTTATGTTTGGGACAAATTCTATTCTTTTTTTTTTAGATTTTAATTTATATATGTTAAATATGTATGAGAACTTGGGAATCCCTTTAATATCGAGCAGTACGTAAAAATTGGTAGAATCGTTGACTGGTACGTATAGTAATGCAAGTTTTATTGCTCCATTGGTCGTTATTTGAAGACAAATTCAAAAGTGTAGAGTCTTCTGCATGCTTTCTTATAAGCCGAATCAATGTGTTCACTTAGTGCTAGAGTCTGGTCAAGCCTCACTCCTGGGTACTTGTAGGTTGAGGTGCACGACAGACTTTTCAATCGATGTTGAGTATCTAAAGATTGATTTTTAATCCGTTTTGAAGTACCAAAAAGCATCACCTCAGTTTTCCCCTTTTACATATTGCACACAAGGTGCATTGACTCCAACCAATCGACAAGGGCATGGAAATCTTTATTTAATAATTTTTCTATGTCTTCTTTCCATTTTCCCGAGCATAGCAAGTAACTATTTTCGAATGGAGAAGTACTGATTCAATGTCATTAAATGTTAGTAGGAAGAGCAAAAGTACCAGAATGGACCCTTGTGGTACGTACACCACAAGTAACATCATGCAACTTGGATATCTCACGACCCAAGCGTACAGCTTGTTTCCGGTTAAATAGGTAGTTTTAGAAAAGTTCTTTTTCACGTTTCATGTATGCCATAGTTGGACAGGTTTTCGATTATATGAGCATGTTTCAATGTGTCGAAGGCTTTGCATAGGTTGACAAATATAGTCCCTGTCATTTGACCGTTATTCATGTTTTGCCAAAGTTGCTGCAAGTTCTGTGTTCTGTTTTTTACGAAATCCGAATTGTGTTTGGGACAGACTATTTCTGTCTTCAAGAAATTTCGAAACTTGAGAATGTATAGATTTTTCGAAAATTTTTGAGCATACCGGTAAGACTGTTACCGGATGTTAATTGTCAAGATCAGAACTACCTCCAGATTTGAAGATTTTCCCAATTTTGAAGTCCATGGGTACGATGGAAGTTTTTAATGTTGAGTTGATTATGTGTGCAAGTGGTCTGGCAATGAACCATGCAGAGTCCTTTAATAACCCAGGTTTACTGCCATATTCGAAAAGAATTTACAGAAACCCAATGCAATCTTCTTCAAAACCTTTTTGGGTCACTGGTAGATTCAGTTAACAAAGATTTGTAATGACTATTCTTAGCTTTTCTAACGATCACGTTCACCTTATTATGTTGGGTCTTGTATGCGTCAAAATATATCTGAGATCTTGATTTATGGAATTTGCGATGAAGCGAGTCCCGATAATTCATCTGATTTTTAATGAGTGGAGCATGGTCGATAAAAATTCTCAATAAAATAGATTTCAATGAGTTCCACGATTTATCTGGATTGTTTTCAGTGTAAACAGAAGAGAGATCAGTATTTTGTAGATCTTGTTGTAGATTCAGTCTTCTCAATATTAAAATTGTTGCCTACGCAAAAAAATTGAAAATACGATTTCGAAAATTTAAGTAGAATTTCCAGACAGATAAGTTCCAGACCAGCATTTTCTATATCTTTTCTTCTCACATAATCAATGTTTGTTTTTACATAAACTCCAACATTGTAGTCTGGAAAATTCAGTAAAGTTGATGGAATACTGTCATTTAATAAACTTTCCGTAACTCCAAAGATATAAAAGTTATGCTTTTCAACAAACAAAGTTAGTAAATCCAACTTTCCAAATAATCCACAAACGTTTAAATGTCCATTATAGTCTATCAGCTAGGTAGACCTAACCTTGACTTTTCTAGGGGAAAATTTTAACCTATTGTATCGAAAAGGTATGGGTCTGAAATTTTAGAAAAATAATGTTAACCATCTTGAAATTTCTTGTATCGGTGTATTTTGCCGACCTGGAATTTTACGGACCAGAATTATTTTTATTATTGCTTGGATTTAAAATGCTCATAACTTTCAATTGAAAAAATGTTTTTGCATGAAACTTTGCCGGGATATCATACAGGGGTTACTCTTTCTTCCTATCAAAAAAATTTACAATTATTCACAAGAAATGCTGACATAAGCAAAAACTTTTTTCGACTTAATTTGTTATCAAAAGATTTTTTCTTCAATTTTGTTCAAAATAATGTAATGAAAATCAAAACTACCTGCATGTGTGGATGTTAAAAGTTTGAACTCTTTAGCTGCATTAGTTCACTAGATATACATTCTACAACTTTAAGTGATGTTTCTGTATTAGATATATGTTGTCATTTTGTCTTACAAAACACCAACTTAAAGGCCTGAGTTCCAGTGCTCTTATACAAAAGTCGACTCGTATTTAATGTTTTATACAAGAGTCGATTATTCCTATACATAAGTCGATTCAAAAGTAGTGTTCAGTCTTAAAACGATGTATTAGGCACGTACCAGAAATTTAATTAAATTCATTGTATAAGATTATGCGGTGTACAGACGTTTCAAAACTGCCGATTCGAAACTGGCCGTTTCGAAATTGATGATTCGAAACCGGACGGTTCGAAACAATATTTCTTATATTTTTTAAAAATTACAATATTTTAGTAAGGGGGGGGGGGGGGGGGGGGCTATTAAAAAGGGCGCAACGTCGCAAGCATGAGGGATAAATGGAAGAAAAAGCGCATGAGGAGATTAAAACGAAAAAGGAGAAAGATGCGAGAGAGATCAAAGTAAATCAAAAAAATTGATAAACAAAATTAAAATTGTTTAAAATATTTATGGGGCCCCTATTTAGCACTGGCCCCGGGTACTTTGCCCCCTTGCCCCCCTCTCGGTGGGCCTGGGTTCTGGGTTCGAGACCATGCTATCACAAATTTTGTTAAATGAGCGGTTATAAATAAACAACGCCGTATTTCATCAAAAATAACCATCGCACAAATGGGAAATTAAATACTCTAAAACTCTGAGTCGAGGTCATCATGAAAATTCTTAATGGGCGTTCTGGAAGCCTCGTTAAAATAATAATAATTTTAAAAGGATTTTAAAAGAAGTAGATAAAAATATCTATATTAATCAGGACAGGAGCAAAGAAGAAAGAAATCTGTTTAATAAACTTCGAGTTGAAGCTAAACAGAGAGAGGCAGAAGATAGTTCGGGGGAATGGGTCTACAGAGTAAGAGCACCACCGTGGGATCTGTTTGTGAAACAAATAAGAAAAAAGCCCTCTTCAAAATAAAATCTTGGAATAACAAAGCCAGAAGACTAAGGAATTCTCATCCTCCTTTCTCTTTAGCATTTTGTAACATTCGAGGTTTACGAACAAATTTTACAGATGTTGAAGCTTTTTTGTTCGAAATTAAACCGGATGTATTAGCGCTTTGTGAATCTAATCTAAATGCTGGTATATCTTCTAATGATTTCCTTGTTCCTGAATATCTTCCTTTGTTTAGAATGGATTCCTCCATTCATATGCATGGTCTAGCAGTTTATGTTAAGGAAACGTTACCAATATCTAGAGAAATTGACCTGGAAGACCCCAACCAACCTTTCATGTGTTTTCGTTTGTCTCTTCTACATTCAACTAGTTTTCTCTTCCCAAGCTGTTCTGTTATCAAATCAGTCTCAAAGTCCGCTGATTCAGCTATTCTTAAACATTGCTCAAACAACATCTTTGTATTTGGTGACTTTAACATTCACCATAAACAATGGCTAAAATTCTCTAACGGAACAAGTAGCTCTGGTGTTGAAACCTATAACTTTGCAGTATCTCAGTCTCTCTCGCAATTAGTTGATTTTCCAACCCGCATTCCTGATCAATCCAGTCAATCACCTTCCTTGTTGGATTTATTTTTAACCTCTAACCCGGACATCTGTAAATTATCTCATGGCGCTCCTTTAGGTCGTTCTGACCATGTTGTTATATCGGTCAAAGTTAACTTCAATAGACAAGTTTCTCATGAACATCCCATGCACAGAACCTATTTTAGATATGATCTTGCGGATTGGCAAAAATTTCAAGCACACATTCAGTCTGTCCCTTGGAAGGAAATTCTTTCCAACTCAGCTGATGATTGTGTTAATGAAACTACTTCAATAATATCTGAAGCAATAAGATCATTCGTTCCTTCAAGGAAATATGAGATAAAACCTCATTCTTCGTCTTGGTTTTCACCAGCATGTGCTGCAGCCATAGCCCATCGTAATCATTTCTTTCATTGCTACCGACGTCATCCGACTGATCTTAACAGAAAATTGTTTATTGTCTCTCGCTATAACTGTAAATATGTTGTTCGTAAAGCAAAAACTGTTTTTGCTGAAAGAACTAAAGATCATATCAATTAAAAAAAAATAGGTTCATGTAAATTTTGGCGTATCATTAAAAATGTCCGGGGCAATTCTAAATCATCTGTGCCTCCACTATTCAATGGTCCTGAAGTCATTAATTTATCTAAGGATAAAGTTGAACTATTTGCTAAACTCTTCAGTTTTCATTCTACCCTCGATGATTCTTGACACGATCTCCCATATTCCACCTCCAAAACTGACCAGACTTTACAGGATTGCTTTATATCTCCGGATAACGTTTCCAAGATAATTTCCAAAATGGATTCCACTAAAGCTACAGGACCTGATGGAATTCCTGTAATTGTTCTTCAGAGATGTTCTACCGAGTTATCTCCTGTTTTGTGTGCTGTTTACAAAAAGTGTTTGGATGAATCTTGTTTTCCTTCATCCTGGAAATTTGCCTCCGTTATTCCAATTTTTAAAAATTGTGGTGACCGTTCTAATCCTAGAAATTATAGACCGATTAGTCTCATTTCCATTTTAAGCAAAGTTTTTGAGACTTTACTTAACCAGACCTTAGTGGAATTTATTGAAAAAAATAATTTATTTTATGATTCCCAGTACGGGTTTCGTTCTGGTCGTTCCACTGCTGATGTTTTGACAGTTATAACTGAACGGTTTTATCGTGCCCTTGATGTTTCCGGTGAAGCGCAAGCAGTTGCTCTTGACATCTCCAAGGCATTTGATAAAGTCTGGCATCTGGGTCTATTGCATAAACTCAAAGCATATGGTTTAAAAGGTTCCTTTTTCAAAATTATCTCTTCCTTCCTTTCCAACCGTAGACTCAAGGTTGTCCTTAGTGGTCATTCATCTTCAACTTTTTCCATCAATGCTGGTGTTCCACAAAGATCAGTTCTCGGACCAACCCTGTTCCTACTCTACATAAACGATCTCCCAGACAATTTATCATCCAAAACCATTATTTACGCTGACGATTCCACATTGTATTCCTGTCTTGATAAATCAGATGATTGTGATAAGGTTAATTTGGCCTCTGTTTTCAATAAAGATCTCAATTCGGTAGTTGAATGGGGTAAGAATTGGCTGGTTAATTTCAATCCATCTAAAACTAGTCTTCTTTCCATTAATCATTTCAAGCAAGCATATTTACCTCCAAGTTTGATGAATGGTTCACATTTGCCTGAAAACAATTCATTTCGCCTTCTTGGTCTCATATTTACAAGCGATCTCTCATGGCGTT
The DNA here is from genome assembly GCA_963930725.1 of Candelabrum cocksii. NCBI lineage: Eukaryota > Metazoa > Cnidaria > Hydrozoa > Anthoathecata > Candelabridae > Candelabrum > Candelabrum cocksii. Next base: position 6,204,156 of record OZ005673.1, on the reverse strand, counting down.
CATACATTGAAACCATTGCAAAATCAGCTGCCATGAAGGTTGGCTCTCTTTTACGAGAAATGAGTTACCTCACCCCTGAGTGTATCCTTTACCTGTACAAATCGTCAATACGTCCTTGCATGGAATACAGCTGCCACATTTGGGCAGGTGCTCCTGCGAATTGCTTGAACTTGTTAGACCGTGTTCAACGGCGTGTTTGCAACGCAATCGGCGCAAACTTATCTTCGAAACTGGACTCCCTATCACACCGGCAAAACATAGCTTCTCTTTGTCTTTTCTACAAGTTTTTTTATGGACGTTGTTCAAGCGAACTATCATCTCTTACACCTTTTCCCAGAATTTTTCACCGTACAACTAGGTTTTCGTCATCTTCTCATCAATGGACTGTTTGCATTCCAAACTGTCACAGGGATTTCTATAAGAACAGTTTTTCCCCGCGAACAACCAGACTTTGGAACTCCCTTCTACATGCTTTCCATCGGTCTATAACCTTCAACTGTTCAAATCAAACATTCATCGATATCTGAAAACTGCGTAACTTTCCTTGTAACTTTTCTAGCTCTTTACACTCAAGTGGCCTTTAGGGCCTTGTTCTGAGCAACTACAATAAAAAAAATAATAATAATAATAATAAAAAATAAAATAGTTGATGATATATTAAAAAAAAAATTGGATTCTAATCGTAAAAGAAAAATCTTTTAATATTGTTTCGAACCGTCTGATTTCGAATCGTCAATTTCGAAATGGCCAGTTTCGAATCGGCAATTTCGAAACGTAGTGGAATCAGATTATGCATGTACATTGTTCTACATCTGAATGTCTAGGTAAATAATAAATAGAAAATAAAATATAACATGGAGTGTGGGGGCCCTGCAAAAAAGAAACTATCAGTTAAAAGTAAACCAACCGAGTGTATCATCCATGTCGTGGAAAGTGCTGCTAAAGAAGACATTTCTGCTTTTACGCAGCAATCATGGGAGGTAAGTAAGGTCAACTGTTACAATATTTGAGGACTATTTCTAAACATTTGGTTTATCAGCAGATGAAAGAAATTCATCAATCTTTATCATACACTCTATTTGTAATTATCTTCATTTTTATAGACAGCATTGAAAGCCTCGTCTGTGAGAGAAGACAACCGCCTTTCATTCTTTTCGGAGATGCCTGATGGAACCAAGTACGGAAAACATCGAACATGTTATGCTGTGTACGCAAATTTAAAGGCTTTTCTGAAGAAAAAAGATGACAAACCGAACAGGAAAAGAAGCTCTCGCGTCTCATCTTCTTCATCAGGTAGGTTCATTCAGCTAAAATTATGTTTTATTGTGTTTTAGTGAATTTTTTTAAAAGCACTTCTTTATAATATTGCCTCAAATACTTCGTCGTTAATATCTGTCTGCAGTAGCTCCCTTTCAATGTAGTGCATCAATGTTAACCTTGTTATCATTCTGGCACCTAAAGAATGCGCAATCTGCAAGAAAAATAAAACTGAAAAAGGAAGTGGTTACGAGAAGCTCCAACAATGCATCACCGAGTCAAGCGCCACTACTCTTTTAAGTTACGCTGAAAGTGAAGATGATTATTTGTCAATCCAGTTAGCTGGTTTGAATGCATCCGAAATAGTCGCAAAAGAGTTCAAGTATCACAGATCATGCTATAGAAATATAACATGTGGAACAACTACAACATATGCAAATGACAACGGCGATGAAAACAAGAAGATAACTCTGCGTGAAACATGCTTTGAAGAATTGAAAGATTTCATTGAAGAGAGGGTGATAAAAGAAGGCGATTTCATAAGGATGCCATACATTGCTGAATATTACGGAAAGCTTCAAGACGATCGTCAACTGGAAAGAAAAGGATTTATTGTCCGAAATTTGAAGAATCGATTGATGAAGGTGTTTGGTGACGAAATTGGACTCTTTCATAAATCCAATGGCATATCGGAAGTAGTTTATGGGACCAAAGAAGTTCACATCAACACAGAGACTTCTTTGAAGAAGGTAAAGGAATCTGGTTGTATGGTTCGCAACAAACTAATGAATTTGACAAATGTTTACTCCTGTTGGCCTCCAACTGAAGACGACCTGTTGCAAGGTGATTCTGAGGCACCTCCATTAACAAACGCGCTACTTTCATCAATTCTATCAACAAGCGGCAAAAAAATTGAAAGAGTAATGCGCATCGTGAATGCTATTGCACAAGATTTGCTTTACAATGCAAACATGGGAAAGAAGAAAACGACAAAGCATGTGCAATTGGCTATGGCTCTAGCAGTGAAAAGAAAGACGGGCTCTGTGAGTGTCATCCGTTGGCTGAATCGTTTTGGTCATGCGATATCTTTATGACAAAATAAACACCAAGAAATCCTACGTTTGTGCAAGGAGAAAGCTGAAAGTCTAAACCTTACGGAAACCGACTTAGTTATGGATCATGCAATCTACTCAAAAGCAGTTGAAATAATAATGATAGATCGCAACGCAGACCTGCAAGAGTTCATCAACTTGAGAATGGGAGGCTTTCATGCTGCTTGTATTTTCATGGGTGTCATTGGAAAGAGGTTCGCCGATGCTGGTCTGAAAGACCTTATCGTTGAATCTGGTCTTTTGGGAGAAGACTCCGCTCAGCAAGTTTTGAAAGGGAAGCACTACAACAACGTCATGCGTGTAAATTTGTATGTTGCGGAAGCACTAACGAGATTGAAGCTTACACCATTCGAAGATTGGCTCAAAGAATGAAATTAACATGGAGCGTACACTGGATTTATTGACAGCGAGGAATGTACTGATGTCAAAGCAAATATCAATCCAACACATTTCAGACAAGGGATGCACAGGTTCAATGATGTATTTGAGCTGTACAATGAATTTGAAGAAGAATTGTCAAATGAAAAGGAATACAAAATGGCAGTATTTTGAGATTCTTATTTGGACATGGTACAGATATTGCGTGACTTTGCAAAATCAATAAAGAATGGAGATTGGGACTTACACATGTTTGCTTCAGAAAAGATGCTCCACTGGTACCATTCATACGACCGCTACAACTACACACGTCGTTTTTCGTACTACTGGGCCTCCCAACAAGCACTTGCCAAAAAAACATCCAAGTATATTCAAACGATTCAAAGAAGGAGATTTTTCCATATGACGAAGTAAGGGCAAGTTCAAAAAAGTTTCACCAGATCAAGTGATGGAACAAACAATCAACAAGGATCAAAAAGGCCTGGGTATCATGATAATTTTTTGGATTATGTAGGGTTATGTAGACTTTTTTATCCTTCAGCTTTAGTTTTTACTAATGAAATCTTGAATAAATTTCAGGTGGCATCATTGGATTTTCAGTCAGCGAAGGTACGATTCAGCGATGGGAATTGACGAGTCACATTGTTGCAAAGTTGCGGTCTAATATGGAAGAAAGTATTGGTATCAACAAGATTACTCCGAAACCTAAAGAATTACAACGCAGCAGAATCAAATTTGATAAAGATGCAACAAGAAAATGCCACAACAAATTGAAGGAATTGTCTCCGATTTATGAAAGATGCGATGCACTAGTTTCACTTTCATTGGGTATCAATGCAACACACGAAGTCAAACAAGATTAACTACGGGCCAAAGAAGTTGGAAAGAATCAAGTTGAAGATTTTATTGAGACTAGGATCAAGAAAAATCAAATTGGTTTCTACGACACAATTAAGAAGAACAAGTTAAAAACTTTCTATTCCATGAATGCAACAAAGACTGTTTCAGTCAAAGATAGGAATGTCATCATTAGATCCGATCGCAGTTTAATTGCAAGACTCCTTGTCATTCGCGAAAAGAGCGGTGTATTGATGAAAGAATTGTTGCAGTATTCACTCGGACCTGTTGCATGGTCCCTTGCAACCCCAAATGGAACCGTCTTCAAAACAGTCAAGTCGAAGTTGCTGACAAGCCTGGAAAATAAAATCAACTTGGTGGATCAATTGCCTCCAAATACTGCTCAAATATACGATGGAATGTGCATCTTACAGCAGCTCCCGAACAGTCTTGAAACATTTGGTGAAATATCTGAGTATGTCTTGAGAAGGATTACCTCGAATGATTCCACCCACATCTTCTTCATCACCGATCAGTATTGGACCAAATCAATCAAGTCTTGCGAGCGAGACGTACATCAACTGGTTCCATACGAATTACTGCATCCCGACCCGACCAGAAAGTTCCGAAACAGCTAAAGAAGTACATGTCACTTGGTTTGAACAAAGAAGAGCTTGACGAATTTTTGCTAGAGAACTGGAAAAGTAACCGCATCTCTCGCTACATGAAAAACAAGTAAACATCTCCCTTGCTCGCAGAAATCCAGAAGCTATAGTTCAGACAGACAATCACAAATCACAAATATTTATATTTTAAGTTTTGGAAACTGTTCAAATAAAAATACTGTATTCTGTTCCCCAAATTTAGACCAGAAAAGTTAGATATACTCTTCAACGTAACCTAAGTTCAAAGTCGAGTGTATAAAATGTAAACAGGGGTCTCTTTTGTCGCGATCAATCTTCTATTTTCATCTCCTAATTTTTTACACTATTTTCTTTCTAAAACCGTTTATTTCACAACCAAAAATTTCGGATACGAGATGAAGATCATTAATGAAGTGACTTGTCAAGCGGTCGAGAATTTGAGCTCAGACCAGGAAGAAGCAGATACCAAGGTCTTTCTAGCTGCAAAGATTGCTCAAAGTTTTCGTTGTCGCAACATCTGCATCTTTACAGCTGACAGTGATGTTGCAATTCTGGCATGTTTTTACGCCACAAAATTCGGAAGTCGACTGCTGATAAACATCGGAACAGGCTGTAATGTCAGAATTCTAGATGTTGGTAAAACTGAGTGGCCTCCAGATGTATTACAGAGCTTGCCATCTCTTCAATGCCATTTCAGGTTGTGACGCTGTAAGTGCCTTTAATGATATAGACAAAACTAAATGGTTGACAAAAGTCAAAAAAAAGAAGAATTTTTGCACGCAATAACCAAGCTTGGTGAATCGTTAGACGTAACCCACGATCTATTCACCTTCGTTGAATTGGTGGTTTGCCACCTTTATGACTTTCCTGAAGAAAGTGACATCAATGTTCGATATAAGAAGTTCTGCAAAAGGAAGACACCTGAACCGCACCAATTGCCACCAACAAAAGACGAATTGCTCCAACATGTTAAACGGGCTAATTAACAAGCTTATGTATGGAAGCGAGCGTTGTTGACAGACCCCGAACTGCCATCTCCATCAGGACATGGTTGGAACGACAACGGAGATCATCTGGAAATTGTATGGATGAAACAACAATCAACCCCATTGCCTGTTCTTGAATTTGTCGTTTGCGATTGCAAAAGAAAGAAATGTGGAGAGAATTGCCAATGTCGTCTTTTGAACATGGAATGCACTGATTTGTGTAAATGTAATGGAGATTGTGATAATGTAGTCTACAATGACACTGACACAGAAGGAAGTGACACAGAAGAGAATGACAATGAGAATATCAATGATGGCAATGACGATGTTTACCTTTAAAATAGTCAAAAGCAAAAAAAACAATCTTTTCATAATTTTTTGTTTATGCCAGCATTTTTTTTTAATATTTGTAAAAAAATTTTATAGGAAGAAAGTGTAACCCCTGTATGATATCTCTGCAAAGTTTCATGCAAAAACATTTTTCAATCAAAAGTTATGAGCATTTTAAATCCAAGCAATAATAAAAATAATATTGGTCCGTAAAATTCCAGGTCGGCAAAATACACCGATACAAGAAATTTCAAGTTGGTTAACATTGTTTTTCTAAAACTTCAGACCCATACCTTTTTGATACAATAGGTTAAAATTTGCCCCAAGAAAAGTCAAGGTTAGGTCTACCTAGCTGATAGACTAATACTGAATCTATTTCTGTTAGGTAGAATGGTGTTACACTTTTCAACATTTCCAGAGGCAAACAAATCTATGAAAAACCATAAAACACAAACACGTCCGTTGTGTGTCTTAAGATTTTCTTGAAATATTGTTTCATTGTCTTGCAATTAGGTAACTATAATGAAATTACTTTAGACTGCAGTGTGCTTACAATTATTCTTCATTCACAAAAACCCAAGAGAATAAAGGATAAACAGAATACCTGTTAGCCTTGCAATCCTGACTCTCACAATTTACCAGCGGCATAAAAGTTGGTGAATTGATGCACTGGTACGCTTCTGCACCACACCGATCGCAGGTGTATGTGGCCACCGACATAACTGGTTTAACTTCTGTACACCGTGTGACAATTCCACGAACAACCGAGAGTTTGCCAATTCTATTTGCCTTGATGTTACGCACAGACTCAGCTTTTTGTTGGCTGTTATGCTTGAATTGTATCTCACTAGAGAGTAATTTAACCTAATAGCACACAAAATCATTGCAACTCAAGTAATGACAATTTTCGAAAAGTAAAGAATGCAATTAAAAAGTTTTAAACATCTACTAGTTACTTTACTTTTGACTTTACTTTTGAAGTCAGTTCCATATCATTATAAATCAATTTCAATTTTAAACACAATCCCCTCCCTAAAATTTAAGAGTTTTTAATGTTTGATTGATGATTATTGAAAAATGAAATGCAAATAACACAATCATGTAATAATTAGAGTTGAATTTCGACATTTGTACTATTACTATTTGTTTTATTTAATGTAAATCCATTTATTTCGTTAATTCAATTCAGTTTCCCATAATAAACTTTCAATGAACAATTCTCAGGTGCATTTAATTCTTACTATCTTCTAAGGAGTTGTGGTGGGTACAATTTCATGAGGTCAACTTGCGTTTTGCCCGGCTGAGGCGGATGGAGTTGTCGCTCCATCATCATGCGATGCTCAATAAACACATCTAGAACATCTTTATGCTCAACCTAAAAACAAAGAAAATAAACTTTTGGCAAATGAATAGCTACTGTACAGTCCTTTAACGCTAGTAATAAAAACCCTAATGATTTCATAATGAACACTTTAAAAATTGTAGTAATACAGTGCTGTCCAATTTTTGTGTTTATGACTGTTATGACCATTTTCCATTTTCACCCATATCTGCTGTAGCCATTGTAAAGTTGGTACTACAAGTCCTATTTCTCGTTTCCGTTTCCCATCACTTTAGAGAGCACCATTGGCGCTACTGTCAGATGTTAATAAGTAGCAAATTAGGCATGAAAGTTCAATTGCCACATGGCCTGCAATCCGAATGGAAAAAGAAAAAGGAATAAATTGTTGATGTTGTTAGTAAGAAAAGAAAAACAATGATAAGAGATTTTTTTGGTTTTTTTTAGTTAGGAAATACACAGGAGAGGCAGGGCCTATGACTCAACAGAGTCCTGTGTATTGGAAAGAAAGATCGGTAAAAAAGACATAGACTAAATGGAAGGTAGACAAAGGAGTAGATGAGAAATAAGTGCAGAGGGCTGAAATAAAGTTAACAAATTTTCATAAGGTCTAAACAATTTATCCTTTGTTTGAAGGCTTGGAGGTAGTAAACATGGCTTTTGGGGAATACACTGCATGGGAGCTTGTTCCACCAATTGGAGACCAGGACAAAGAAGAAAGATGAGTGCATGATGGTCCTTTAGGAGGGAACGGAAACATTGAACTGGTGGGAGTTAGAAGAGTACCTCGTGTTTCTGGGGAATACAGAAATAGGTAGGACAGTAGAGTGCAGTTCATCTGAGCAATGACCAAAAAAGTATCTATAGAACAGACAAAGTGCGGCTACCCTGCGTCTATGTTCCAATGGTTGAAGGCTTTCTGTTAACCTGAGATTATCAATTAATTGTACTGACTTGCGCTGGATGCAATCAAGAATTTCCTACACAGACTTAGGAGCCCCGCCCCAAACGGGTGAGTTGTATTCTAACTGAGGTCTAATTAAGGATTTATACAGAACTAGAATTTTGTCAGGGGGAAAATACTTCTGCGAAACAGAAACGCCAACTTCTGTGAAGCTCTTTTGGTCAAACCAAATATGTGCTCATTCCAGTGTAGGTCAGAACTCACTCGTAGGCCGAGTTGAGGTAGGTGACAGGAGAAAGGGTGGGTATCGTTACCCATAACTACATCTGGGAATGAGCGGTTCCGCTTTCTGGAGACAACTATTTGGTCGGTCTTTTTGGTATTAAATTTGACCATGTTGTGGTCTACCCATTCTGTAACCCTAATTAATATTATTAATATTTGCAGACTCAGATCTTTTAAGGGAAATGTTTTGGGCCGTGGCCTCACTGTCACGAGCAAAAGAGTAAGAAGCATGGAGGTAGGTGTCGTCAGCGTAGGAATGTACGGAGGAGGATAAAAGGGACAGTAGGCCGTCAAGAAACATCAGAAAGAGAGCTGGTGACAGCACTGAGCCCTGAGGAACTCTGCCTTTATACGATGCATACTAGAAAGGTGGCCATCAATTCTAACATCTATGGACCTTTCTGTTAGAAAGTCTTCGATCCAGTTTGAAAGCTTTGCGGGCAGTCCTAAGGAAGTTTAGCAAGAAGAGCTTTGTGCCAAACCCTGTCGAATGCTTTGGAGATGCCGAGGGATAAAATTCGACTTTCACCAAAGGTTTCTATTGCAGAGGACCAGACATGGCTGGCATATGTAACGAGATCACCTGTTGATCTAGCCTTTCTTAAACCGTATTGATAGTCGGAGAGCAGTTTGTGTTTTTCGAGATGACCTAGCAGATTGTCTACAATTATAGATTCCATTGTTTTAGAGAGTAGCGATGTTAAGGCAATGGGTCTATAGTTATATGGTAATGATTTATCACCCTTTTTGGAGATTGGAAAGACATGTGCTAATTTCCATGAGGAAGGAAAGATGCCGGGGGAATAGGAGAGGTTAAAGAGTATGGCGAAATGGGGGGCAAGTTCCTTTGTGCATGTCTTTAGCAGGATAGCAGGTATGCCATCTGGGCCAGAAGATTTGTTAGTACATAAACATTGGAGTGTTTTGGAAACATTGTGTGCATTGAACCTTACTTCAGGCATCAAGACTGTTGCGACAGGAACTTGGTGATCGAAGCATTGACCCGAATGGTCAACATTTGATGTTGAAGAAAAGTGTGAGGCAAAAATTCAGCTTTGTGCAACGGATGACATGCCACGCTTCCATCGGGATGAACGATATCGGGGAATGTTGATTTGCAGAAATTTGATCTTATGGATTTCACCATCGACCAGAAAGCTTTAAGGTTGCTCAATTTGATTTTGTCTTAAATGGACTCCATAAAAGAATCTTTGGCCTTTCGGATGGAGTTAAAGCAAGCATTTTGGGCAAGAGTGAAGTTTTCACGATTCTGTTGGGTATTGTTTCTTTTCCACTCACGGAACGTTTTGTTCTTGTGGTTCACTGCGCGAAAACACTTACGATTGAACCATTTTGGCGAATGAACCCGGCCAAGGCGTTCAGTGGATGGAATGGCCAAACGCATACCAATGTGGATCCATTCGACAATGCTGTCGGCAAGTTTTGAAGGGTCGTCGGAAGAAAATGAGGCCCAGGGAATGTTGCTTGCGATGAATTCACAAAGAAAGTCCCAGTCAGCCTTATGAAAGTTATAGACAACATATGATTTATCTGCTGAAGGCTGGTGCAAGGAGTTTCGATTGCAGCTAGTTGTTATTAGGCAATGATCTGAGTTTCCGATCTGAGCAGATGCCGTTGGTGCTTTGAATATTGACAGGTCAGTTGTGAGGAAAAGATCTAAGGTGTTAGCTGAATCACAAACGCGATCTGGAATACGTGTTGGGAATGTTACCAATTGTTTGAGATAGTTTAAAGTGGCAAAAGATTCTGCTTCGAGGCCTGCTGCGTTTGCCCGCAGGGAGGAGTGCGCAAGCCACGCCGGGTTGTGGACATTAAAATCACTTAAAATGGAAATTTCGCACCAAGGGAATTTGATTAGAAGTGTTTCGATGTTGTTGGAAAAATGATCGAAAAATATTTTATGTTGCCACAACCATTGACTTTTAACCAAAGTATCTGAAAGTCCTTCTAAATCTGTTAAAATCATCTACTGTAATTGTTGTTTTTGGAACATAAAAATTTTGTTGTTTGTTGTTGTTGTTGTTCTACTCTAGCAACCTGGACACCAGAACAGACAAACTCCACCTCGTGGAGACAGGCCAGAGAAGAATTCATAACATGGGCAACGGAGATGAGGGGAAACAGTTTCCAGATTAGTGGGATCTGCAGGACAAACCTGAGTTTCAGTCAGGCAGAGTAAATGGGGTCGTTTGGCCAAAAGATGTTGATGTACAGAATCGATATTCGTATTTAACCCACAAATGTTGCACAACGCAATTTTAAATTTTAAGACAGAGTTCGAAGAAGTAGGAACATCTCGGGCAGAATCTAGTGAGCTTGACGGACCCAGCGGATTCGCAGCACTGGGAACATGGACCTTTCTAGCCTGGGCGACGTCCAAGCCAGTATGATTATTGAATGAATGTACTGTCATTAAGAAGGAAAGGATACCTGGAACATCTTGCCTGGTAGGGAAAGCCAATGACATAAGCCACCAGTAGCAGCAGGAGTGGTGGTATTTCACCAGGGCGTTGGTTTTAACCCAACTACAACCTTAAAATTACATTGAGGTGGCAATGTTATCAATAACAATATGAATGAAAACCTCATCAAATGGATTTTGGAGCAGCGAGCTAAACGCCTCTGTATTTCAGAATTTTTATTAGTTGTAATACAAGACCCCTCTTATATAAGACGTCCATTTGAGGTCAATAAAAGAAATACACAATCAGTCTTCTATTAGAGGAAATACTTGACAATACGAAACAGTCAAATGACTAACTACAGGGCTGTCATTCTGAGGCGAGCCCAGGCTCGCGATCGCCTTGAGCTCGCGTAGCGAGCTTTGAGGCGATACTTTTATTGATCGCCTCACGTTCTAAAAAACTGTTCATGGCAATCCTTTTTTATTGTTTTTTTTCATCGTTATGATCATTTCTGAAGATTTTTTCCTTCTCTAAAGTATTATATAAAATATAATTTTAATTTCGATAAATCTATAGGTTATTTTTTTTACAAACTACACATACAATCTATTAATCGATTCGACCTCCGTATGCAGCTATGGCAATATAGAAAAGTTCAAGCCGCTTGAGATTGTCGAGACAACTTTAAACAAACATCAAAAAGAAGAGTTTCTTTTTTTCATGATTTTTTTACCAATAAAAATGTCTTGTTCAGGCTTTCTTTGCATTTAAAAGCACACCTCAAATTATTTTCTTCCCATAAGGCGACTATTCGCACGCCTAATCGCGTTTGTTGTTGTTGTAATTTTCAACTTATTTTTTACTGAACACTAAACGTTCCGAATATCTAAAAAATTATCAAGTTAAGTCAAAAGAAGATATTTGAATGGATATTTGTCTGTACAATGCCGAAATGTGGCTTCTTCCTTACACTTTTTCACTTAAACCATTTCTTCAATCTCTTCAATTTCTTACCTTAGTAAATATCAACTTTTTTTCTACATATTTATTTATTACATAAAAAAGGAAATTCATATGAAATGTATCTGTGACTGAGCATCATGGTAAACTACAGGACAGTTGCAACGTTATGCACATGCATCGTCAACCTCATTTGGGCAATTCCATTGTGACAGACGTACAATTCAGAGTATAAAAAGTCTAATTGAAGGGTTAATTTTGCTTTTCTCTCAAGATCTTTTGCATATAGATTAAGTTGTAAATCAAAATTGTAAGAAAAACTTGACTTTTTTTCAATTTTAGCTTGGTCTTAAATAATAATCAAAATACTGTGACGGACGTATCCAGATGGATACAAAATCCTAAACCCTAATTAAATAACTTGTGATTCCTGTGACTACAAAGGTGTGATTTCGTAGATTGGTTATTCACCACGTGTATTATGCTTGATTTTAACTTAAAGAAAACTTTGATGTATGGAAAAAAAAAATCTCTCCAAGAAATGGACCTTTAAACATTGTGATGGACGTACGTGACGGACGTAATATTCCGCACAGTCATCATCATCATTTACATTTTTCACGTCTATTTTCCATGCTAGCATGGGTTAGACGAGGTTTCAACAGATGATATTCCCCACAAGTTTGTAGGTTTAATCATTTGATGATGCAATGGAGCAGATATTTTCTACAACTGGATGCCCTTCCTAACGCCAACCTCAGGAAGAGGAAAAACAGTGGTGAGTTAACCCACGCAAGATACCAACTTTGCATTTTAAACTCCGTGGCAGCAGTGCATAAAGGGCATGGGTGCTTATATCCATGAGGTCAAAGATGTTACATGACCCGCATACCCGCCAATAGACTAATAAATAAGAAAGAAAATACCTTAAAGCAGCAAATTATATGAATCTTTGAATAGAAATATGGAAATATCTGTACTAGAATACAAAAAAATAAAGATAAAATGACATAAAATAATATTTTAAAGGTCTTCGAATGAAAATTGGCCACGTGTACCAGCAACAATTGATTTATCAAGTTTTGTCACAATTGTGTCCTTTGTGTAAAAGATTTTGTGTTCCTGTGGTGGCCATTTCCAATATGAAGTTCCAGACTTATACATGACATTCACTTCAATGGTAACAGGACCAGCTACTTTTGTAACCTCTCCAGGAAAGTCTTTGTTATCGTAGTCAACCAAAACCAGTCACCAATATTGATAATTTCAATTTCAGGTACTGAAGTAGGATTGTCGCCAATATCAGAAGTTGAGTCAGTTTCAACAATTGGTACACTAAGAATGTCCACTACTATGAAAGTCTCTCCTACTGAAGTTGCAGAGACTTCGAGTTGTCTTGAATTGCGGGCCTAGATACAGTGCAATTTCATCATATTGAGAACGACATGACTTTTCCCATACAGGTATTTTGGTTGCTGATTTCTTACTAACAACTTCTGATGGTACATACAAGATTGTAATGTTTTTATTTAGGTCCTTGGACAGCTTAGCATATGATTCACCATCCACTGCTACAGCTGCTGTAGCACGAACATGTCTCCATATCAATCTTTAGAACCATTACATTCATCAATTAACTTTCCATAATGTGCTTGCTGTATCCTCTTGATGTATCTGTGTACCAAAAATCCATTCAATTTGCTTTTTAAATCTGCAAAGATTTCTCACCTATTTTGGTCAAATTTTAGCTTCCTAGAGTATCCAAGAAAATCTTCTTCAATTAATCTTTATTATGGAAATTAGATGTTCAGTGAACATAATAAGCAATTACTACTAAAAGACAAAGTTTCTAGCTGTATTTTGCAGTATATCACTTGGTAAAACCAGGGTTATTATCTTTGTGACGGACGTAAGTAAAATATGTACGTCCATCACTGTTTTTTTATGATGTAGTGCCTGAAATTAAATTCGTTTAGAGTTTTATTGATTGGCATACTAAGCTTGTTTAAAAACCATAAAAGAAGTTTTTTTCCATAAATTGATAAATAATCTGACACAACTTTTATTGTTTTTTTTGTGACGGATGTACAAAATAAAGATTCACTGAAGTTTGGGACTGTAAAGTTGTTCAAAAAGTATTTCGAATGATTTTAACCCTTGAACCAAGTTTTCAAACAAGTTAATGATTGCATTAAAAGACCATAAATAAATGTTTGAAATTGAGTTCAACAAGAATTATCACCTTAGTTTTAAATTTGTTGAAAAACCTGTTGCATTTTCGCTTATTAAACACTTAGATTCTATTGATGGTAAAACAAAAAATTAAGTTTTCCTACTATTTCAACTATAAATTCAGATTCTAGATAGAAAAGGCTTTCAAATGGTACCAAATAACCTATCTTTTGAAAGAAATTTTGATTTCATACATAGGTTGACCTTTCCGTGGAATTGCCCATTTGATCATTGTGTTTAGTAAAAGTAATTTTTATTTATGCAAAACAAAACCAACGCAAAAATTGCATTACTCTGAAGTATAAAACTTTCTTGAGAAAACAACATTAGATGTATGTTACGCCATCTCACCGGACATCAGATAATCACGATGAACATGAAAAAAAAATAAACAAATATAACAAAAAAAATTTACTGACACAATATTGTCTTGAAATAGAATTTTACAACGTGAAAAGAAGATAATAATATTTTTTTATTAAAATAAATGTAATATGTTGCTCTTAGCAAAAAAATTTTATATATATTGTAGCTCTCTGAATTCACAGTGGCATTTGGCATTGCCGTCGTAACTGCCCACGGAGTAATGAATTACGTCGGCAAAAAAATGGCATTCTTCTTGCTCTTTTCTTTACCGACCAGGCCTTATTATAGCCGCCAGACAGAAACAGAAATCTTCCTAGACATTTTGTCCGACAATACTTGTGTTAAATTTCAAAACATTTAAACCCATAATTATTGAATAAATGGTTTTTAAACTTTCATTAAAATGAGAATATTGTTTCACATACCAAAAACTGTTTATCTCAAACTGCAGACCTTTCAAGGAATGTTTTAATCGTGTGTGCAATTTGAGTTTCATACATATACGCGATTCTTTCTGCACTTGCTAAGGTTTACTTTGTGCTGTCCATAACTAATGTCCCAACTCTTGACCGATTGTATACTACGTAGAGAGACCTCTTTATGCTCAATGCCTTGGTTGTTGGTCTTCCTGACTTATGTAAAGAGACCCATGCTGTATAACAATATGTAGTACAGAGATACATGCTGTCATTTCCATGATCAAAAGACAAAAGTTATTCATTTTTAGGATTTTAAGTCTTACCAACGGAGGTTAGATATTTTTGCCTTAAAATTGTTTGAGTCTATTTTGTAATATCCTGCTTTATTAAAGAAAACACACAAGGCCTTAATGTATTTTTTAAATAACACAAACCGCAAGCACCTGAAGCGTAAATAATAACATTCCGTTGAGAGTAATTTCTGCGAGTAATATCGACTGAGTTTATGTTTGTTCCAAACGTAAGAGCAGTCGTGCAAACTTGCTTTTTTGTGCTTTGTCAGCGTTCATCACCGTACCAGTGAAGGACTGCATGGTCAAATTAGGCAAATTATATGCAATAAATCACAAGGCCTATATGTAAAAAAATCAGAAATTCTGTGCGGTAGATAGGTCACATGGCAGATCAAAAGCCTGACATACATTCTATGATCATTTTTTTTCACTGTACACTGGAGTGGCTCCGCCTGTTGTTTCTACTACAAGCTTTTACAGTAGCGTAGCTCTGATGGCGATACGGAACAGGGTACAGGTAGCTTATGCTTCCTAAGGGTGCCAGTGAGTGAAAGAACCACCCATCTTAAACGGTTCTTTATGAAAAAATTATGTATGCTACCACCCAATTACAGTAACTAATAAAATAAACAAGAATTTGCGGTTGTAGGCATATGGCTGAAAGAACATTATAAAAGAGATTTTCGAAAATTTACACATTATTAATTTTGAGAAATTGCCGCCGACAGAAGACATTACAGCGGCAAAATGTTGCCGCCGTCTTTTATGTCTAATTTAGAGGGTTGTTATTGGCTTGTTTATCGCTGTCAGGAAGAACTAAGGAAGTATTAATTTAATTTATTTTCAACAAACTCTTCTCTTGTTTACCTTCTATTTTTATTACTTCTTTTCCTTTCTAATTCTAAATATTATTCTGGAATTGTTGAATTCAACAGTTCTGAATGATTAAAGTCGGACAAAGTTATTCTTAAACAGACAATGGTTTTTGAAATCACACTTGCATAACATTAGAACAGCATTAAACAGGACGAGCATTAATAGCAGCTGTATTGTATATAATTATTGCACATAATTTATATAATTACTGAAGTTCAAATCCTGTATAAATATTCATAATAATAATAAGAATGTGCGCACCTGAATGTTATTTTTTTTGTGCGATGTTTTCAAAAGATGTTTTGCAAGAGGAAATAAATCAAGCTGATAAACGTAACTGTTATTTTATATTTTACAATATATAGAATATATTAAACTATTTTATTTACAAAAAATAATAACAATGTATTTTTATTTTAATAATAACGTGGATAAGGTGGTGCGAATTGGCGCTCCTTAAGAGGGTGCAGGGGCCAGGCGCAAAATATAGCCGAACGCCAACAAGTCAAACCGTATGTCATCATAATATCTGCCGGGCAACGCTAAATGGGGCTCTGGCAGCAGGGTGCGGCCGCCCTGTATATATAAAGAAAGCTTGCCCTTGCTGGTGGATGCTATATGGATTGGCAATCTTTCCGTTGAGCGCATACCATCTGGTGGAGATGGTGTCTCCTGGTAAAAACACTCAGTTTCTTGGTGCTGTGAACTCAAGTTGGCGTTAGGAAGGACATCCAGCTTGTAAAAATTTGCTTGAATTTAATTATGGTAGTACTTAGTAAACTTCGTGAAAATGGGACTGGAAACAATTGTGTTGAAGGTGTCATTAATGGTAGGGCCAGTAATCGTGGACTGGCCAGACCTACATCAAGCAAAATCCCATGTCAAGAATTGTTCAGAGTGGCCACCATGAGAGGTAGATCTGCTGAGGTCGTGGAAACTATGTCACGGCATGGCATTGACCTATGTTGCATACAAGAAACTCGCTGGCGTGGTGCTTCAGCAAAATTCATTTCTGGTAAAGACGATAAATACAAGTTTTTCGAGGTGTTGGTGTGCTTCTCGCTGAAAAGTGGGTTGAGAAGGTGTTTGATGTTACATGTAGTTCATCAATATGGGGACAACAAAAAAATCCCTATTTAAAAAAAATCTTTTTTTTTTACTACAAAAATCTACTTATAAGAGCAATAAATTTTTCTCCAATTCAAGCACCTAGTAATGAACTTTATTTAAGATGCAATATTTTAAAATTTTATGATATAGTCAACATCAACAACTGTTTATTTGTTCACGATTTTGTAAATGAAAACCTTCCCCATGCCCTTTTAAATATTTTCACAAAATCATCAGATATACACTGTCACGCAACACGAAACACTGAACTTTCCAAACTCAATATACCTCGGTTCAATACTTCAAAATATGGGAAATACTCGATATGTTACCAATGCATTTTAAATTGGAATGATGTTAAAGTATACTAATTTAAAAAATATAAAAAATTTGAAAAAAGCTTTAAAACGCCTCTTAATTAAAAAAACCTTTACGCATTATGAATCATTGCTGTGAAAAGTACTTACCTTTCTTACCTCAATCATTTTTGCATGGATTCTTGATTTTTATATTTATATTAACAAATTAAATTTTTCATATATTTACACGAACGGAAGCATTGTTATTACTCTCTCTCTTACTTTTAATAATTATAAATTTTTCAATTCAAATAATGGTGTCATTCCTTTGCCTAGTTTTCTATTGAATGACACCAGCCATTCACAATAATCACTTTTTAAAATATATATTTCTTTTTTCATTCTATATAGTTCATTTAGCATATTGGAAAAAAGTATGAAGTATTTAATTGTTATGTTTATATTAGTCACTTGTATTTGTATTATTTAAATTGTGTTATTGTGTTTGGTAAACAAAACATTTGATTTGATTTGAGCTGCTTATTCCTTGTGGGGACCGGAATGGTCATATTGGACACGCAGCTGATGATTACGAAGGTATACATAGTGGTTTTGGATATGGAGAACGCAATGCCGATGGTGAAAGCATACTCGAATTTGGTGCTGCTTTCAACCTAGCAGTTACCAACTCCTTTTTCTGCAAGCGGTGTAGTCATCTTATAATGTACCAATCAGGCCAAAATCAAAGTCAGATTGATTACATCATGGTCCGTAAGCACGACCTGAAGCTTGTTAAAGATGTGAAAGTCATACCTGGGGAAGAGTGTACTGCTCAACATAAGTTGTTGGTATGTGGCCTGGCATTAAAATCTGAAAAACAGTGTCCTAAAGTGTTTGTGCCCAAGCGCAGATCCTGGAAGTTACGGGATCCAGCTGCCAAAGGAGAGTATGTACATGCTCTGACAAGGTTATTGTCCTCTGATGAAAGCCGGGAGGCAGAAGACATGGAGAGTATCTGGAACGTGCTGAAAGACAGCCTTCTGCAAGCCACAGAAGAAACCTGTGGATGGACGAAGAAGATAAATCTCTGGAAAGAAACT
Source organism: Candelabrum cocksii (assembly GCA_963930725.1). Lineage (NCBI taxonomy): Eukaryota > Metazoa > Cnidaria > Hydrozoa > Anthoathecata > Candelabridae > Candelabrum > Candelabrum cocksii. Next base: position 6,186,003 of record OZ005673.1, on the reverse strand, counting down.
TGGTGGTGGGATGATGTGAGCCAAGTAGTAGCAGACAAGAGGCGCCTATGGAAAGCATGGAAGAATGGTGGGAGCAAAGACGATTACCTTGTGGCAAAGAGGGCATCAAAAAGAGCTGTGTATTTTGCCACGGCAGCAGCAGAGAAGAAAAGGTTTGCTATTGTCCAGAAAGATAGTTTGGAAGTTTTTAAAATTGCCAAGCAAATGAGTAGGGAGAATGTGGATGTTGCTGGAGAAAAGTGTGTTAAAAATGACAGTGGCAACATGTGCATTGACACGGCTTCCACGAAACAGGCATGGAAAGAACATTACGATCGCGTTCTAAATGAAGAGTTTCCCTGGGATAAGGAGTTTGACTACAGCCAATCCCATTGTAGGTCCTCCCCCCCCCCAGATGACAGAGGAGATGGTACAAGAGGCCATCCGAAAGATAAAACCGGGGAAAGCTGCTGGGGCTTCCGGTATTGTTGGTGAAATGTTATTGTCCGGTGGCAAGGAGTGTGTTAAGTTTATTGCTCTACTTGCAAACTCTATCATCAAGGATGGCAAGGTGCCAAGGGATTGGGATGTTAGTTATGTGATCAGCCTCTACAAAGGAAAAGACGATGCCTTGGACAGGGGAAATTATAAAGGACTTAAGCTCCTGGAAAATGTTATGAAAGTTCTGGAACGTGTGATAACCTTGTCAAAATCGATGACATGCAGTTTGGATTTATGCCTGGTCGTGACACTACTGATGCTATTTTCATTGTCCGACAGCTGCAAGAAAGATTTCTTTCCAAGAACAAAAATCTTTACTTTGCATTCGTGGATCTGGAAAAGGCCTTCGATAGGGTTCCCCTGTGGTGGGCAATGAGGAAAGTTGGTATCCCTGAATGGATTGTAAAACTTGTTCAGGCTATGTATTGCAATGCAAGAAGTAGAGTGAGTGTTGACCACAGCTTTAGTGACAGCTTCAATGTCAAATTGGGTGTACATCAAGGATCCGTTCTCAGTCTGCTGCTCTTCATCATAGTGCTGGAGGCTCTTTCCCTGGAATTCCGTATCGGCTGCCCATGGGAGTTACTCTATGCTGATGACCTAGTTGTCATTGCAGAAACATTGGAAGAGCTCTGCCAGAAGTTGCAATTATGGAAGACAAGCCTGGAGAATATGGGCCTGAGAGTCAACATGAAAAAGAGAAAGATCGTGATCAGTGGACCTGATATGAACACCTTACGTGACACTGGTAACTGGCCCTGTGCTGTATGTCGCACTGGTGTGGGTAGTAATTCGATCTACTGCTCAGGATGCTTGCACTGGGTGCATAAAAAATGCAGTGGTGTTCGTGGTAGACTCACAGAGGATGCTGACTCCCGATGCATGAGGTGCTGTAACCTTGCCCGGCCCATAGATGTCCGCCCATGTGACTCTGTAATGGTGGATGGTCAGAACTTGGAAGTGGTAGACTCATTCCATTACCTTGGCAATATGCTAGGAGCCAGGGCTAAAAAAATAGGCGTACGAGACATCAATCGTACGCCCAAACCTGCCTTGGATGTACGATACCGTACGTGCGAGCATATGATCGCCATGTTTTAACTTTGTTTTACGTTACGTAACATTTATAATTATGAAGAGAACCGACAGACATGTTTACAGGCAATGCTACAGGTTTTTTAAAAGTTCCATTCAACTTAGAGACTAAGAACTATGCTGCATTCATAGAAGAAAAAATAGTTATGTTCCGCGTTTTTATTTATTGTAAAAAAATACATCTAATCTTGTTTTCCCAAGAAAGTTTTATATTTCAGAGTAATGCAATTTTTGTGTTGGTTTTGTCTTGCATACAATAAAAATGAGTTTTACTGAACACCCCCCGGTTTTTATTTGTTTCGTTTTTGTATCAAATGAGGTTTTAACTGTCCCGTAGTTTACCATGATGCTTAGTCACGGAAACAGAATATTGTCACGACAAAAAAGTAAACATTTCATTTGAATTCTTCTTTTATGTAATAAACAAATATGTAGAAAAAGTTGATGTTCTGCTCAAAGTCGACGCTTTCTTGAAGTTGGCCGCAATAACTCATTACCAGACCCCTGGGTTAACTCAGAGCGGACTGGCCAACTTTGAGCAACGAAATGTTTGTTTATGTTTGTACGTTGACTTTCCACCACATGCAGGCCATGTGGTTTGAGAGAATTTCAAGAATAAATGGTGTAAGATTTTGGTAAGTTCATTTCCTTAATTTCACCCCAGAGTAGCTTGATTTGCAAACATGTTTCAAATGTACTAATATCATAAATATAGATAAAGGGAAATTAATGTGCCCAATAAAAGTGAGATTTAAAGAATGGTTACATAATGGCTTCCACCACCTGCACAGCACACATGTGCTCCAAAGAGAAATTTATGTATTAATTGACTTAATGTAATACACATAAAATAAATTATTGTCTTGGTGACTGGAAATGGTAAATCAAATACAATAATGTGCATACCGTAAATGACTGAATAAACGCCCTCTGCCGAATAAACGCCCCTGCCAAATAAGCGCCCCCCATAGAAGTAAACATATTAATAAGCGCCCCCCCCCCCCCCCCCTGGGTTGTAAGGGAGCGCTTATTCAAACAAACGTATAAAAGACAAAAATTGATATTAAGACGATATTATGATATTATTAACTATTAAATATAGGCATTTTTCTTACATGCTGATTTATGTCAAATTCTATGTCAAAATGTGAATATGTTGTTTTTCGTTTTTCCAGCATCCTTTTAAGAATTTTGGTGACCCGCAAATCCTTGGTATTTGCGATGTACTTTGCAGGAATAACAAGTCCAACTTCTCGTTTTCTTCAGTTTGTAGTATTTGAAATTTTATTTTGACTTTTATTAGATACTATGTTATTTATATGTTTATTGATTTCTTGATTCAAATGAATAAGCGCCCCTGCCGAATAAGCACCCCCTCCGAAAGTTAAATTTCTAATAAGTGCCCTGGGCGCTTATTCAGTCATTTACGGTAATGTAGTTGCACTTAATATTTCATTGTCACTTCAGATGGATCTCATAGAAATGACTCACAGTCCTGATGGTCCATTCAGCTACGTTGAACATGTTGTTGATCATTTCTCAAAATTCCACACTCTTTTCCCTTTAATGACCAAACAACCTATTGAAGTTGCAACGAATTTGAAGAGATACTTTTTTACATTTTTTGGTTTACCAATAATAATCCAATTGGACAATAGCACTGAATTTATCGATTCCATTATCAAGGCTACAATAACTCTTTGGCCAGGGCAATCAAAAATCATAAATGGTGGTGTCCGTCATTCCCAGTCTCAAGGACTTGTAGAACAAGGAAATTGTACCATAGAAAAAATGATATCTTCTCGTAGTCATGATACCAATACTACAACATGGTTGAAATGGTTGCCAGAGATAGTGTTAGTAAATTCAATTTATTAAAAGTGTCAGCATTGCGATTTACTGAAATTCATATGCATTTTTAAGAACCAATTGAATAATTTTGAATAATTCAATTAGACAATTAAAATTTCTATGAATTTCCATATGTATATACTCTGTCCAATGCTATGTTTGACTGGATTTATTAATGTTGTTGTAATATAAGGCTGGTCTCAAAGTTTGGAATTCACAGAGGGAATATTTGTGCAATAGTGCACGCTTCTCTTGTTTCTCTTGGTAATAGCTTCGGACTTTCTGGCCAGCCCTGCATACTTTCATCAAATTTCATTGTCCCAGTTATAATCTTAATCTGATAAACATATATAGGCATATATGTTACTATTGGTTGGACTTTTAACATGCAGTTTTTGAAACACTTTACACAGTACTTTGCAATCTTCATTTTAGTCTGAATAGCACAATCGGTAATAATATTATGACTGCTGACTGTTACAGCATATTTGAGATACTTTTTTTTTGTATAGATGCTTTGATTACTACTGTTGTGTCGAGCATTAAAAAGACTCCATTCCAGGTAGTATTTGGTCAAAAACCGAATCTGCTACACGCATCAGGAGTAGATTTTGACACCATACATATTGATGATATTACTGATATCTTGGAAGAAGATCACGAGGAGCAAAATTCCCTAGAAGTTCAAAATCAGCAACAACAACAGCCACCACCACAACAACAACCACAAACTACAACAAGCAGCATTGAGAATACACAAACTGAGCATCAAAAGCAGCATACAGAGGAAATTGTCAATTTCAACATCCACAAAACAAATAAATCACCAGACAACTTCTCATTTAACATTACTTGTCCAATTCGGCGTTTAGTAAGAGAAGAAACGAAGACTAATCTAGAACAGAGCAGAAAGGCGATGATTAATAAGTCTGAAAGACATAAGCTGGTTTTGTAGCAGATTTTTATCTTAAAACATTAATAATTGACATTACCTTTATCATTATCACCATTACCAACATATTTACTCCTTCTTGTTTTGGCATCAATGACCAGGATGAACGACATTAAAGACCAACTCGTTAACTTTGAAAAACACCTTCTTGTTATGTCAAAAAAGGTCGACAATATCGAGAATTTCATGACAAGCAAAGTTAATGAGATTAGTGAAAGCGTATTACATATAAAAGATGTCGTAATAAAAAATCTTGTCGAAGAAAACCGTCGATTAAGAGCAAAGGTTGATGCTTTGGAAGAAAACCAGGTTTGTTTGGAGAAGGACATTCATAATCTGGAAAATTACAACCGGAGAAATAATGTTGTGGTTGACGGAATTCCGAACTCCGTGGAAGATCAACATCTCGAGGGAGCCATTATTGAAATTTTTGACGCGATGGACATATCGGTTGATGGCTGCGATATAGAGGCGTGTCATCGCATTGGAAGATCAACACCAAAGAAAACGATCGTGAGATTTGTGAACAGGAAGGCTTGTGTGCAAGCCTTTCAGAACAGGAAAAAACTAAAAGACTTCAAATCGCGTACTCTAGGCCGCAAAGTGACAAAGATTTTTATAAGAGAAAATCTTTGTCCTTATTCTGAAAAGCTTTCCTTTTTTTGCCGTATGTTAAAGCGGGCAAATCTCATCTCTGAAACATTTTCTCTCAATGGCAAAGTTTTTATTAAACGTACCACAAATGAGAACAGAATTTTAATTGACCATGTCAATACATTGGTCAATTTATATCCTGATTTTCAGTTTTGATATTTAATAACCCTCCTAGCTTGATTAATGTTTTTTGTTATTCCAAAGTTCGTTTTTATTTCTGCTAATTAACAAAACCAGTTTTAGTTCTTCTCTTTTCATGGAAAGATGTTTTTGCAAAGTGTGCAAAAAAACTGTTAAAAACAACCACCATGCAATACAATGTGATATTTGTAACTCTTGGATACATAAAAAATGCAATGGATTAAATGACATTGATTACCGTTTATTACAATCAAACGTCTCTAATTGGTTTTGTATTTTATGCACTAGTGAAATTTTTCCATTCAGTCACATTTCGGATAATGAACTTTTCCAAGTCTTCAACTCTAATATTATTATAGACTCAAATGAAATTCCTGCTAATATGAAATTTCTTCCTTCTTATGACCGTAACAAACTCTTTTCTATGTTCAATGACTTTTTTACCACAAATTGCGTTGATAATTCAAAAGAAGGAAATGATTTATATTCAAATTTTATAAAGTGTAAGTATTTCAATATTGATGACTTTGTCTCCTCCAAATTTGACAGCAATAACTCTTTTTCAATTTTTCATTTAAATATATCTTCGCTCAACAAACATTTTGATGAATTTTGTATCATGTTACGTTTACTTAACTTTGATTTTAGTATTATTGGTTTAACCGAAACTAAACTAAAATGTGACGTTCAACCACCAATTCCAATATCATTAGAAGGTTATAATATTGAACACACTCCTACTGAATCATCTTGTGGTGGTGCACTTCTTTATATTTCTACAAAATTAAATTACAAACCAAGAAATGACTTGTTGATGTATAAAAAATTACACTTAGAATCGATTTTTATTGAAATAATTCGTCCCAAAAAAGTAAACATTATTGTTGGGTGTATTTATCGTCATCCATGTATGTCTATTAATGTTTTTACAAATGATTTTATTCTTCCTCTTTTTTCAAAGTTAAATTCCGAAAACAAAAGTATTTTTTTACTTGGAGATTTCAATATAGATTTAATTAAAGTTAATTCTGATAATGAAACTTCTGATTTTTTCAACTTTATAACTTCTAATAACTTTCTTCCGCATATTACTTTACCAACAAGAATTACTGAAAAATCTAAAACAATTATTGATAACATATATTCTAACTGTTGTGATAAAAATATGTTGTCTGGTAACTTAACATCAACAATTTCTGATCACTTACCTCAGTTTTTCATTCAACCTAACTTTTATGAAACATTTGTTCCTCGTAAACACAATATCTTTCGTAGAAATACCACATATTTTGATAAAAAAGGTTTTCTTTCTGAATTTAATAACGTAATTTGGGATGAAATTCTTGAATTTGATAAACTTAACACTGACAACAGTTTTAATTTATTTTTGAGGTTTTTAACGGATTATTAAACAAGTATATGCCACTCAAAAAGGTCAGTATTAAAAGCTTCAAACTCTCTCTCAAACCGTGGATAACAAAAGGTATTTTGACATCAATAAAAATAAGGAATAAAATTTATCGCAAATATATTCAAACTAAAGATATTAATAACAAAATCAAGTTAAAATCTCGGTATAATTCATATAGAAACTTATTAACTAAACTATTAAGATGCAGCAAACAAAACCATTTTAAGAAATACTTCATTGATAACTCAAAGAACCTTCGAAAAATCTGGATCGGTATACAACGTTTAATAAATCTAAAAAGTAAAAAAGATTCTGTTCCAACTGTTATTCTAGATGATAATGGTGTTTCGCTGACCGATCCTGTGAAAATTGCTGACAAATTTAACTCATATTTTACGACAGTCGCACATAACATCCAATCTAAAATTCATTCATCTCATACAAATTTTAAAAAATACCTAAATAATCCGAACCTCAACAGTATTTTTATATCTCCAACTGATGAAATAGAGATTTCCTCATTAATACAAAATCTAAGTAATAGAAAAGCTACTGGACCAAATAGTATACCTATTGTGATCCTAAAAGAATTAGGTAATTCAATTTCTGTCGTTCTTTCAAAGTTATTTAACCTATCTTTTACGACTGGTGTTTTTCCAAACATTCTTAAAACATCTTCAGTTTTGCCGCTTTTCAAAAAAGGTTCTAAATTAGAATGTTCAAATTATAGACCAATATCTTTGCTTTCAAACATCAGTAAACTCTTGGAAAGACTTATGTATTCTCGAATTTACAATTTCCTACATAAATTTAATTGCCTAAACAAATTACAATTTGGGTTTCGATCGAAGTATTCAACAGCTCATGCCTTATTAAGTATAACAGAGAAAGTGAGAGAAGCTATTGATTCTGATCTTTTTGCATGTGGTATTTTTGTTGATCTGAAAAAGGCATTTGATACAGTCCATCACAAAATTCTTCTCGAAAAACTTGATCACATGGGTGCAAGAGGCATTGTTAATGAATGGTTTGCTTCGTATTTGCAAGATCGGCAACAATATGTAACGATTAACGGGTTTTCATCATCGTTAAAGTCAATCAGATGCGGCGTTCCTCAAGGTTCTGTGTTGGGCCCTTTGTTATTTTTAGTTTATATTAATGATTTTCATAATTGTATAAAGTTTTCAACAGTGCATCATTTTGCAGATGACACTAATTTGTTATACATCAACAAGTCAATAAAAACCTTATGTAAAAAAGTAAATTGTGATTTACAAAGAGTTAATGATTGGCTTAATGCAAATCTTATCGCTTTAAATGCTAATAAAACCGAATTTATCATTTTTAAGAAGCATCATAAAAAAAATGATTCTGAAATTAAAATCATGTTGAATGGACCACGTTTAAAACAATCAACTTGCATTAATTATCTGGGAGTTTTAATTGATGAAAACTTAACTTGGAAACCCCACTTAAGCGAACTTTGTAAAAAATTGAGCCGATCAAATAGCATGCTTTCAAAAATTAGATACCACGTTAATACAAAAATTTTGAAAAGTTTGTATTTTTCAATTTTCTCGTCACATTTAACTTATTGTTGTCAAATTTGGGGACAAAAAAGAAGCATAAATCTAAATAAATTATGTTCTATTCAACGATCAGCACTAAGAATTATAAATTTTCAACCTTTTAGATCAAATGTAACTGCTGCATTTACTAAATTTAATATCTTTCCATTTTCGTCTACTATTAAACTCCTCAACATTATGTTTGTTTTTGATTCTTTAAACCAAAATATCCCCCCTTCGATTGGCAATTTCTTCACTAAACTTTGTCATTTTCATCTTTATCCATCTCGCAATGCTTTAGCTAATGAACTTAAAATTTGTTCATATAATACAATTTTTTATGGAAAATACTCAATTAAACACCAAAGCATCATTGAATGGAACAAATCAATTAGAGACATTAAAAATATTTTTGATGTAAAATATAAAAACATGCATTGGTTAAATTCTATTTTTGATTTAAACAGTAAACAATTTTCTAATTTAGTCAAACTTAGCATCAGGGGTAAACCTTGTTTAGCTTAGTGTTATTAAACAAATATATGTTTTGCTTGGTGGTTTGTATTTTATGTTGTGTGTATCTTTGCCAATTAGATAATATATATTTTTTCTAGATATATATTTTTTTACGCATATTTCTACTGTGGTGTCACTACATTGTTCAGCTTTATGCTATTGAGTGACACCAACCATATATTTTTGTAATTTGTTTTTCTATGAATTTTTTGTATTTTTATTATATGGTGAATAAACAACAATTTCAATTTAAGAAGAGAAAGGCGTTTAATTTTAATGTGGAGGATCATGTGACATGTGGAATGCCAAAGAAGTTCCTGCACAAATCCAGTATTAAAAGAATCCCATGTGTCATCATTGAAAAGTCACCTGGAGTACAACCAACCTACAAGTTGATGTCGGAATTTGGGGTTTTGAAAGGTAGACATGACGCTTCAAAGCTGATGCCTTATCCAGGGAAAATAATTTGGTGCAATCCCGACAAAAAAGTGACGTTACAAGCTGCAGCAGCTAAGTTCCTAGCAGGGGATGCAATATTATGTAGGTGTAAAGGAAAGTGCCAGACAAAAAGTTGCCTGTGCTGCAGAATGAATGTACCATGTGGTTTGCGGTGTCATCAAGGAAGGAACCAAAACTGCTTAAACAAGGGTGTACGCAATGATAACATGATCCTACCTAGGTATGGCGGTCGGTATGGCATTGGCAATACCATATATCGTTTTATCAACACATGCTCCTTGGATACGTGGTTTTGCATTTTAAAGTATTTTGGAAATGATATTTTGAGTAAATTGGAATTTTACGAAGATGAATTCAAAACTTTGATGAACCTAATACGCATAAATGATTATTCTGGAGGAAGAATAAATGTGGCTGAAGTAAATAATATTAAGCCAAATGGCGATACTGTAGATTTTTATGGCAGTGAATTCATTTTATTTATCAAACCTTTCCTTTCGGAATATTTCAAAAGTTATGAGGTCAGGTGTGATAGCCCATTTTGCAGTGATCCTGACACAATGCTATTGATTGAAGAATGCCCTGCAGTGAGCTCTACCAATGCTTTCACAGAGGAAATGTTTGAGAAAGAAATAACTTGCTGGTTCAGTTCGGAAGAGAACACTGGAATATGTGGAAACCAGGTCACCTTTTGCACTCCAAAGGAAAACTGTTTTACAGACAAAAATATGAAAACAGGGTAACTGGTTGATTTTAAATTTATTAAGTCTTATTATTATTATTTCTCCAAGAGTGTAAAGAAATGACTGTCATTTTATTTTAGAGAGCTGTTTTACCAGAGAGAAAAATTCACATGTAGAGCAAAAATTATGGAAGTGGGAGTTAAGGCATTATTTTACTAGAGAACAACTATAAAATTATCCAAGTTACTTTTAATTGTCTGCTCATTAAATTTTCATGAATTAAAACTCCTCTATGGTTCATGACGTACCTATTGTTCCGCCTGCTCACTCCGGATTGGAATTTAATGATATGAAATTGAGCATTTACATTTGCTCTCCTCTCGATATTCTCTTTCGTATTAAAGAAATAATGTTTGACCTCACGTCTCTTTAATGATTAATTATAGGAACAATGTTTTTTTTCAGCTCATGTAGAAATATCAAGCACTATTGCAATGGCAAAAGGCAGATTTACAAGAGGCTTCTTCTCAACACGCCACATCTTTTACCGATAAATGTAGAGACGACTGATCCGAAGTCACTTTACCCTGCCAGGCTGAATATTCCATATAGCAGCAACCAGTATTACGTGTAAGATATCAACAGCAGATTTAACCCATTTAACCCCTGCTCACATCTTTGGTGAACAGTCATAATGACAAAATTGTTAATTCTTTAATATGCCTATATTGACAATTATTTGTGGTCGCACTGTTTAATACTTAAAATTGTATTTTCATATTTAGTTTCGATCTACATGCTATATCACTTTGTAATGGTCACCACTACACAGCTAAAATTAGATGATGATGATGATGGTTGGATTTTCTATGACGGGAAAATAGCGGGTGTTAAAGAAGTAGAGAAAGATTTTATGCCAATTGGATTCACACCCTCGTTCTGTTTTTATGGTAAATTATATTTACATTTCTGCATATGTCCATTGTTTAAGGCGAATACAATCCTATTTCACTTACTACGAATCGTTTTAGTCTTGGACTATGCTCAAAATGGTGCAAGTAAAGATTTCGATGATGGAATGAATGAAAAAACAATGACTGGATACGAAAATGAAGAAATTCCAGATGGATACTTGTTTGAAGGTATCTATCTATTCCAAGTACATTCCAAGTTATGTATTCTTTAGACGGTTCTCCAATGGATATATTATTCTCTAAAAATTATATATGAGAATTTTATTGAAGCTAACTGTATTATGAGATTTAAATAAACGATTAAATTTGACTGTTAACGTAACGATTTAACTGTTTATCCAGATGCTAGTACAGCCAGCGCATGTAAAGACATTCCGGATGTCGGTACCGAAGAAATTATAGAAAAAATGTCTTTAATGCCAGATGGTAATTATTCTTTATTGCCCGTCATTGTGTTTATACTGTGACATCACATTGTGCATATACTGTGACGGAGAAAAATACATTCTCAAATCTATAATTATGCAACGTAATGCATGCATACATGTTTACTATTTACGTGCATACAGTTGCATAGAAACCAGCTAAGGCACATACCCGCTTACTTACTGTCCAGTATAAATTTGAATTCTACTCTCAAAATGTTATCGTATTATACATAATAACGTTTTTAAGCTAAACCAGAAGGTACAAATTTTAAAATATTTGTGATGTTTTTCCATACCAGTGAAATTTTAAACCAGCAAGTCTTTCATTTCAAAACATTGTCTTCTGTGTTTAGCAACCATTAAAGCATTTACAGCGATGGGTCAGTACGAGAAGGAGAAAATGATTTTAGGTTATTTCACCGACAGTGATACCGTTGAAGATGTCATCTCGCAAACAAACAAATGAACTAATGATAAACGCTCCAACACAAATTACAGAAACAACAGAAACACTCATTGATATAATTTTATCAACTAACCCATCAACCATTTCTAAAGTCATTATTGAACCGCTTTCACTTGGAGATCACGAATTAATTGGTTGTGTGAGAAAACTTCATAATGTTAAATATGAGCCAAAAACAAAACGTCAGCGAGATTACAGAGATTATAGCCCGGAATTTTTATTACAAGACGTTGCAAATATTAATTGGAATTTATTGTACGAGACAAATGACGCCAAAGTGGCTGCAGAGTATTTTACGGCATCTTTGAAAAAGTGTTTTGACAATCATGCACCAATCAAGTCCAGGTCAGTTAAAGAAAAACCCGCAAGATGGATAAAAGGAACCTTGAAAAAACTTATAGATAGTAAAAACCAGCTACTACGGAAAGCAAGGAAGACAAAAAATGAAGCAGACTGGAAAGCTTATAAACATGCTAGAAATCACTGTAATAAAAAGGTCTAATGAGGCAAAAAGAAATTACCATCGCAATTTAATTAACGAGAACAAAAACAATCCACGAAAGTTTTGGGAAGCTATAAAAGCGATCTTCCCATCAAAGTCTAGAAACTCACTACCTTCACTACAAGATGCCAAAAAGAAGGCAAACGTTTTTGCAGAATATTATGGAACAATTGTGACCAAGCTCAAAGCAGGTATAACATCGTTCACTAACCGCATATGGAGAACACACAAACCGAAAATCAGAAGGATGGAGAACGTTTTCAAGTTTTCATACGTCTCAGTTGTCTCCGTGGAAAAACAACTACGCTCTTTAAAAAGAAAGAAATCGACAGGTGCTGATGACCTACCGCCTGGCATGATAAAGGACTGTGCAAAGGCAATATCTAAGCCTCTGGCACACATAATAAACATTTCCTTAAAATCCGGTACCGTGCCATCCATTTGGAAGAAAGCCAAAATGATACCAATACATAAAAGTGGAAACAACAGAAAAGCTGAGAACTTCAGACCAATATCCATACTACCAATATTTTCTAAAATTATTGAAAGAGCTGTACATTCCCAGTTGTCCAAGTATTTGGGAGGCGAACAATCTTCTAACAGATACTCAATTCGGCTATAGGCGAAATCGTTCGACCAAACTGGCATCTACCCTTTTATTTGACAACATCAGAAAACAAATTGACGATGGAAACTTAGTAGGAGCAGTCTATATAGATCTAACGAAGGCATTTGATACCGTAGGGCATGCCGTGCTGTTAAACAAACTGTCAGAGTTCGGCATAGGGGATTTAGAACAAAAATGGATTACAAACTATTTGTTTAACCGTGAGCAGTTTGTTTTCTTGAATGGCCACTCTTCTGAAACCCATCATCTGTTGTCCGGAGTCCCACAAGGTTCCATACTTGGGCCTTTGCTGTTTATCATGTTTTTCAATAACTTCCCGCAACACCTGCACCATTGTAACGTTATTATGTATGCTGATGACACAGTAATATATGTTGCAGAAAAAAGTAAAGCAAAAATTGAAAAGCTTCTAGAAGAAGATCTCCAGCATATTGGAAAGTATTTTGATAATAATGAATTGATCATCAACCTAAAAAAAGGAAAAACTGAAGCGATGTAATTCGGGACCGGGAAAAGACTATCCACAACAAACAAACATCTTGAAATAAACTATCAAGGACATGCAATCAATAACATCACCAAATTTAAGTACTTGGGAAATACCGTTGACAGTCACCTGAATTTTAGTACCAACTTTGAAAAGTTCTACAAAAAAGCGTGTGGACGGTTAAAATTATTGAAGTGCTTACAGAGTTATTTAACACCTGACTCCGTATATTGTGTTTTCACGATGATGATCTTACCGTTACTTACGTATCAAATCATCATCATCATCATCATTTACATTTTTCACGTCTATTTTCCATCCTAGCATGGGTTAGACGAGGTTTCAACAGAAGATATTCCCCACAATTTTGTAGGTTTAATCATTTGATGATTCATTGGAGCAGATGTTTTTTTACAGCTGGATGCCCTTCCTAACGCCAACCCCAGTAAGAGGAAAAACAGTGGTGAGTTAACCCATACAAGATACCAACTTTGCATTTTAAACTCCGTGGCAGCAGTGCATAAAGAGCATGGGTGCTTATATCCATGAGGTCAAAGATGTTACATGACCCGCATACCCATCAAAGCACAGTTAAATTAACTTTCACGGGCGGACAGAAGAAAAGATTGAAGTCTATTGAGCAAAGGGCAACTCAATTAGTCGGTCGTAAAGTACCAACGGTGACAAATGTTATCAACAAAGAGGCATGCTGTCTGGAACGAAAATGCCTGGAACACAATTGCTGCGCAAACTTCAATGGATACTTTACAGTTAACGATCACGACAAGAATACGAGGAACTCTGGCTATCTCTTGAAAGTGCCTAAAATGAAATTAGAACTTGGAAAAACTTCCTTTTTATATTCAAGGACAAAACTGTATAATGATATACCTTTAGATATAAGAAAGAATGCTTTTAAAACAAAAATCAATGAATATTTTAATTAGATTTTTGTACTTATTTGTAATAAAAACCCTTCTTTGAATCTTTTAAAACTTTTTATTATTATCACTTATTTTATTTTTTAACTTATATATATATATATATATATATTTTTTAATTTTTATTTTACGCAGACAGGTCTGACATTGATAGCAGCCGATATGTATATATTGTTTATATTTTAGACGCTGAAGTTTTTTGCACCTGTATAAATATTCTGTTTAATAATGATAATAAAAAACCATTCGCTAAAAAAGGAAATGTTGACAGTGAAAGATTTCAAAAAGCTGCCAAACAGCTTTCAAGACATTGACATAAACTTTGACTTTCTTTCAAAATACTGTTCTGAGGTAAATTGACCACTAGCCATATACGAATGAATGCACATAATGAAATTAGGAATTTTTTACTGTTTACCTCCACACAAATCTTTCAGTAGACCTAAGTTTCTTAATGTTTGGCAAATGTGAGCCTGAGGTTTTTTATGGTTTTCATAAAAGAAACATGAATCAACAGTTAATAACAACCAATTTTATTATTTTTTCTATTATTTTAATAATAATCATCATACGTAAAAAAGTAATTATATAACTTATTGAAAATATAGAGGTGTTTTTACGTTTTCACGGAAGGAATAATTTTTATTGCAGGAAGCAGAAAAGACCATTCAAGAACTGCTAAAAAGGAAAAAGAGTGAAAAAAACATGGAAGTGTCCGAAATGCAACAACAAAATGATCAGCAGGAGCATTTTATGCGATCGATGTCTGCAATGGTACCACTTTTCTTGTGCTTCTCTTCTTAAAAAGCCTTCCGGTGAATGGTTTTGTCAAAAGTGCAAGACCTTGGTTGAGGAAGGTGAGAGTTTTGAAACATACAGTGTTATACTACAAAACCTAATTTTAGCACGTACTCAAAAGTGAATTACAGCATTTTAGACAAGTTACCAGACCTAAGCTCCATTTTCAGGCAACTGGGTAATATTTCAGCAAAACTTTGTAGATATTCATGTCATTTTATTTGCGAAAATTAATGTCCTTGAAAGTTATTTTGTTTATTATTTCTAAAAATGTGCATAATACCAATACCATAACCACTGATTTATTTTTATAGAAAATAAAAAGATCGAACATTTGAAAGAATTAGGTATGTGCATATAAAAAATATTGTAATGAATTTAATTAATATTGACTAAATTATTCCTGGAAAACTCCAGAACGTGATCAATGAACATCAATTGTGTTTGCCATTATTTTACTCTCAGTTTTTTAGGTTTGTATAATTTATTTATGGTTGGTTTGAAAATGAAGTTTAGTTCTTTATCTCAATTCCTGGAAATTACGACACCCTTGTGAAGCTATATAATAAATATCTTGGTACAATTTAAAGATGTCAAGTATACATAATATATTATCAGTTTTTATTATTTCTTAGAAATTAACCTTAGAATTGAGGAAAAAGTGGAAGAAAAGATTAAAACTTTCGTTAAACAACTTTGGCTGTCAGGTTCGCTAACGAGCATTGTCCAAGACTCAGGAGATCCACAGAAGAATTGTTTGTTGCGTGTGGACTGTTCAAACTTTAGTTCATTCTGTGCATTAGAAAATAGTGATCCGACCTTGTACAAAGAAATGAACTCAGTTGACGACGACATCTTCTCGTCAAGTGTCACCGTGAGGTTCCTGTCAAGAAATTTCCCCAAAGAATTTGCTCTTGGCAATAGAAAACGATCGCCAAGGACCTCATACGTAATTGCAAAAGACTTTGATGCATACCACAAAGATTCGAATTAGCACCCTGCGTAACTTTAATCTAAAGAAGATATTTTCCATTTCCATTTTATCAAGCAATGTTAAAAATAAGAATTTTGATGCATGAGAAATATGAAACCTGGAAACATAAAGGACATACACACTTTTCTTGGAAGAACAACATTTCATAGGCATCCCAATCATACAGCAGAGGGAAATAACCTATGTTCTTGTATAACTTTCGTATATATTTCTTCAATCTTTCACAGAAAAACTGGCGAAGATTAAAATTTGCAAATCCGGAATATGATCCACATTTGTTAAAGAAATTTAAACTAATGTAAATGATGATTTGGTCATTAGTTGTAAAAATAACAATGCTAATATTTTATTTTAAAATTTATTTCGGCGTTCTGAAATATGTTATATTTAGTTAGTTTTATTTTAAATAAATGAGTTGGAAAAATATCTTACTTATATTATCGCTCACAACATTTATTTCTTTGCTAATTTCCAAGCCTGAGTAAAAAACGTGTCACAATATTTTGATTTGGCAATAAAATCGAAATCTCTTGAACGGCGGAAACCAAGCATAAAAATGTTAAAAACATAAAAACAATATTAATTCCATGCTTTTTAAATTTATTCATAAATATAAAGAATCATGATTGCCTTGATATTTTATCATACTCTCATCATGTTGCCCAGAGACACACAGCTTATAAGCAATCGTGGCCAAAACGATAATAATAACCTTTAGTATTTGGGCATTCAGCTTGTTAATATCTTTAGTATAGTATACATATATCTATAGTCTGTAGTCTTTATTAACTTTTATAGCTCAGAGGCCAACATTGAGCAAAATGGCCAACATTGAGCATCACGCGAATAATGGCCAACTCCGAGCAAAAGGCCAACTTCGAGCGGAACAGTTGATATTTAGTAAGGTAGGAAATTGAAGAAAATGTTTTTAAAAATTACAAATACAAAAACAAAGTGTAAGAAAGAAGCCAACCACATTGTGGTTTGATCTTTTTTTTCTTCCATCGAATGCAGCATAGTTCTTCTGCATTTATCTGTCTCCATGTTGAATAGAACTTTTAAACAACATGTACCATCGAGTGTAAACATGTCTGTCGGTTTTCGGCCTTTTTTCTATGATTGACGTCAAACCATGGCGATCTTTACTAACAGGCCTCGGCAACGGCAATTTGATTTACAAAACTGGGGGCCGATTTTCTGTATAAATATACAGCTATTAGAACACAAATTGTGTATTTTTACTTAAAGAAGACTTTTAAACAAAAAATGACACATCGTGAAAACTATTTTTTAAACTATTTTTTTCATTTTCCAGAAACATATAACAAATATATATACAAATTGCCATATTAAAGCTAAAAACATCAAAACAACTAGCTAATTATATATACATTACAACTAGATAAATTATATATATATATGCATTCTCATTCATATTGACCTTCAGTATATTAAGTTAAGCTTCCCCTAAAAACTGTAACATTTGTACAGACAAATGTCCATTCAAATATCTTCTTCAGGATATTTCACAATTTCACCATAAACACATGCAACATTCAGAAGCAAAACAACATATTTATCTATTCAGTGTATGTTTAGTTGGACCAGTTTCTTAACATTTAAAAACTTTTTCGACTTTTATTAATCTGTAGTAAGTAAGCAACAAAAAGAAAAAAGTGGCAATAATATTAATATTCCATTTTGCGAAAATTAGAGTCGGTCGGGCACGCAAAACAACTTCTAAATTTGATTTGCCTCAATTTGATAGTTTTTGAGATATTCGAAATGTTTAGTGTTCGGTACGAAATAAGTTGAAAATTAAACAAAATAAATGTGATATAATTTTTTAAGCTTTTTTTCCAAGATTAATCGTGCGCCGAAACTATAATTTGTACACAGATTTTGTCTGTGGCGTACGACCTCGTACATCACAAAAAAAAGATTTTTTGAGCCCTGAAGAGCTGGTAGCGGGTGTGCTACCAGCACCATTGCCCGAACCCGTGCCGCATGGGGAAAGTTCAGAGAGCTGCTTCCAATTTTCACTAGTCGTCACATTTCTTTGGCCACTCGTGGAAGAGTTTTCAACATATGTGTACATTCGGTCATGGTATACGGAAGTGAGTGCTGGGGCATGAGAAGAGAGGACAGACTACGCCTAGAAAGAGTCGATACAACCGCCCTCTATAAGCATTTAGTAATCCCATCTCTGGATTCTGTGCTGCGATCCAGTAGACTCAGATGGTTTTGTCATGTCAGTCGGAGTGACTCTTGGATAAAACACTGTATAAGTCTTGTAGTTGAAGGTCAACGTGGGAAAGGAAGACCAAGAAAGACCTGGCAACAAACGATTACGGATAACCTGCGCGCGTAGAGCCTACATGCTGATGACACCTCTGACCGTGAAATCTGGTAAAGTTCTCTACGGTCTGCTACCGAAACGTCCAACCCCTGGATCAGGGAAAGAAGACGGAAAACCGGATGGTAAGGTAAGGTAAGTAACAGTTATTTACAAAGTTGAATTATTACACATCAGACATTATGTCAAATTATGTGTATATACCAAACATCTATCATTAAATACCGGACAATGTCCGATGTCCGGCATTTATTTTAGGGCCTGTGTACAATGCAGAAATGTGGCTTTTTTTCTTCAACCAATTTCTTTGCATGCCTTCAAGTGCATAGACATGTTCAGGCCTAATTTTTTCTTATGAGAAAGCCTGCTTGTTATTCACTTTTATGCGTGTAAATTCGCAATAATATTAGATTCATGTAAATCAGGCATTATATCGGCTTTCGTAAATTAATCTGCTCTGGTCACGTTACGTTGGTCGGTTAGGGTTAGTTGGCCTGTTTATTTTTTGTATCTATATTCAATATATACTACTTTATTGTCAGAAAATTTTGCGGGAAGAAAATTTAGCGAATCAAGCGTTTCGTAAAATTTTCTTGATTTCGTGGGAATTTAATTTCGCGAATCAAGGAATATTATGTATTTCGCGGGAATTTAATTTCGTGAATGGCTAAAATCGATATCTTTTTTTGTTCCTTTTTTGGAAAATACAATCGAAATTCAACATTATAGTTAGTTTATTAACCAGATTTTATTGTCCTTCACACTTTTAAAACATGTTGTATATAATACTAACATAACTCTAAAGAAATACCAACTATATTTTTCATGATATCTAATGTTCAATGTCAAAAATATCGAGAACGTTACGATGATCATCTTCCGGATCATTTCCATCATTGTCGCTATCGCTCTCATAAAAATCAAATGCAGGGTTAACAAAAGCCTCTCTTCCTCATTGATTTCCGCTGTGTTGATGTTGTTCTCGTGCGTGATGCCATTCTACGCTTGAAAACTTACAACAAATGATGTTTGATGATCATAATAGGAAAAAATTGAAAATCGGAAATATCGGAAAAAGTGCTAGAATTTAATTTCGCAAACAAAGAAAAGGTTTTTTCATGGGAATTTAATTTCGCGAATGAAGGAAAAAAACTTTTTTCGCAGGAATTTAATTTCACGAATGAAGGGCCAATTCGTGAAATTCGCGAAATTTTCTGACATTAAAGTATCTCATCGAATCCTTCAGCATGCATATAAAAATTAAAGCAATACAGGCATATAATGCACAAAAAAGAAAAGATTTGCAAATGTAAAGAAATTTATATTTTTTGGCGATCATATGCTTGCCTAGAGCTATGGACAAATGTTGGGCTCGCCATGACTATAGAGGCGATACTTTTAGTGATCGCCTGCCTCATTTCATAATGACAACACTGTAACTACATAATAATGTTTTGTTTTAAACAAATTGATACTAATCAAAGCTATCATTACCTCTCGCTCTTTGTAATAGGGTAACATTTCAAAAACAACATCAGAGAATAGTTGAGTGTATCTTCGAGTGTTGTTCACAATACATTCAGCAAACTCAGGGTTTGTCTAAAAATAGTAACATCAGTATACAGACTTTATCCTCATAAAACATGTAAGTACACAGTACTAAAATTCAGTTTTGTACAAAACAACCTGCATTCATTCAAATAATAATATACACATATTTTGGAACAAAGAGTTACAAAGTTAGGAGATAATTTTACTTACTTATACAATAAATTAGTCCAAACTAATCATAGATAATCATAATCAAAGTTTATTTAAAGGACCATCTATCATAGCAGTTATTTATTGGTATAGTTATTATATATACCTTCAAACATTAACTTTAAAATATTATTACAATAATATCAATATTCCTGTCTGTAATATTTATTTGAATTCTATAAACACGCACAGACCGATAAATATGTCAAATATAATAAATCTTTCAGAAAATCAAGGAGAGTGATTTCCCTGAAAATGTAATTGATTAAAATTGGTGTACTGAGAAAACATGAAAAGGGAAATCAGTTCGGTAGATACTGATGTACAGATAATCAAGAAACTACTTTGTGTTTTCATGTGAAATGCAATAAATCTTTCTAAACGGAAGACATAGTGGACAAAGATTTTAACATGCAGAAAAGTGTGGGAAAAGTGTTTTAACTTGTGAACCCCAAACAGAGGGACTGAGTGTCAATTCAATGACGACTCTCTCTTAATCTGATCTTTCCTTTTTTGGTTCAATATGTTTTTATTAAATTTGAAACTATGAAAACAAACAGAAATAGCAAACGTTTTACTTAAACAAAGCAACATGTTTTTTATAACAGATCATTCATGCATATCATTTTTTAAGTATATCGTCAACTTCCGCTATTTCAGACTCTCCAGGAACCGGGGCAAAATTATATTTGTTATCGCGAACTTCTCAATATCTCAATGTAAAAAACATGAGAAATTAGCAAGAGTTTCAAGGGAATTTCCTTTCTGTTGAAAATCCCATGTGACAAAAATCATTTGTAATATGACCGCACCTGTACAAGGCTTTAAACTTTGTATAATAAATCAAGATAAGGGCGCTGTAATTCATAAGACAATTTCTAAGCAACAAAAGTATTGATTGCTAAATAAAGCAGATTATCTGCGCGGGCAGATTGCTAAATAAATAACTTAGCGATGAATCGCGCGTGCACTGGTTTTTAATGAGAAGACCGGGTCACTCCATACATTCTCAAACTCAAATCTGTCGACAACTACACCAAAATTAACCAGGAATCTCCACAAATTGCAGAAATCAAAGAAAATAGCTTCATGATGAAAACCAATAAAGCGGTCAGTGACCTCCGTGCAGAATTTCAAGGCTGCAGTAACTTGTGACGAAATCTTAAAAACTTTTGCTTGGGCTGATAACAGAGTTCTGTTGGATTGGGGTATTTCGATAACCAAGTCACTTTACGAAAATAAAGGGTCAAGGAAGGACACAAAAATGTACCATGGTGTAAGCATTGGGTCAACTATTGCAAAATGATTGTTATAAACTGGATAAACCCTTGGTACAACACTTAACTAGACAAATTGCAGAATGGTTTTAAGAAATACTGCGGAACGATCAATGGAATTTTACGGAATAAAATTGATTCAGAGGCTGACAGCAAAAACGGCAAGGGAGATCTTTATGACCCACAGCCAAGCATTTGATGCCGTAATTAGAAATTGGAATTTTAGGGCAACCAAAATTTTTCATTCCAGATGACTGCTCAACCAAACTAATCAACCTGCAAGAAAATTTTTATAGTCTCATTCCATGTTAAATGAACCACCCACATGCACCACCTCAGATTTTGCTAAAACTTGGTGAAGTGGTGTGTATCTATGGGATAAGTAACTACTGAAAATTTCAGCTCAATATATGATGCAGTTCTTATAGAAACAGCTGTAGCTGTAACCACTGTAGCGCTGCAAAACAACACACATGAAAATACTGGCATTGTAAGTAAAGGTTCATGCTAAAAGATTTTCAAATTGTATAAAGTTAGGTTCCTTGAATATAAAAAAAAAACTCTCAAGAAAACATATTTAATTTCCACTTACTTCATGTATGTCATCTAAGTCTATGCACAAAGAGTTTTGTATTCGATGTGCCACGTTTGTCTAAATAGGTCTGATAATTAAACAAAAATTTAACAGAAATTCTTCATAAAACAATTTGCGTATTTCTACTGCTTAAAATATTTTTAACCATGGAAGAAAAAGAGAAATCATTAAAAGTTATTAAAGAACAATTATTTTAGAAAACTCACCAGAGCATTACCATATTTGAAAGACTTTCCATCAGGCCCGTCTGTATAAAATTCTGACAAGAATCTTTTAGCGCTATCTATGAATGTTAAACTGTAAACAACTTCTAAAATCATGAAGCAGGATATCAGGCTTTCTCATATAAGGCGTGCGATCGCACGCGCACGCCTCAATCATATCACGTTTGTTTAATTTTCCCCATATTTCGTACAGAACATTAAACGCTCAGAAAATCTCAAAATTATTAAATTAAACAAAAACTTAAACAAATTTACATTCACATTCACTTGAATGACCATTAAAAACACGCGATGATTGTTGTTTAGTGACATAGTTTACAACATTGTTATGCTCCTTCTGTATGCCTAAGTTGTCGTTGAAAGATGCGCAAAATGTTTCATTTGTTGATTTATTGTCAACATGCTTTATCTTTTGATTTTCTATCGTGTTACAGAGTAGTTCTTCTGCATTAGTTTGTCTTTGAGTTGAAAGAAACTGTAGTGCATCATGTTAGCATGTCTGTCAGTTCCTTTTGAAAATATTTGTGTTAGCTGGGTTTTAATTCTCTAGCCAATTTTGTTTTAAATAAATAAGTTTTAAACGTAAATTCCGAAAGGGCTAGTCAGCGCCGTACCCAGAGTTAGTTTGGGCTTTATCCTTTGAATCCTTTTGTATCCTTTTGTAGGCTTTCGACACTTGATGATGTCAAGGTGGCCATCTTTTCGTTTGCCGCCTTTTGAGCAAAAATTTATAAGGAGCAGCTAGCAGTTCAATTTTGACATATTGACGAGACTGTTTGAGTCAGCTCGTCTAAAAGCAGTATAGCCTATTAACTGCGGTTCGTCAGGTACTGTAAGTAGGTATCTGTCAAGTTGGGCTTTAAAACAGGCAACAGAACAGTTTGTGATTTCCCTAATGTCTTTTGGTAACACGTTAAAGATTGAGGGACCCTTGAATGAAATGCTGTTATAACCCAATGACTTTAGTTTACATGATGACAATGTGCTTAACTTGATAATGCATTTTCGACCATGTCTCTTTGATGTAGTACATTCGATTTTTTTGTGGATTGGCTTTCACTTGTGTTGGGTACAATATTCTCAAGTACCTTCCACACATTTATAATAATGTACCTTTCACGTCTACGTTCGAGAGAATATAGTTTGAGATTTTGTAAGGATTCCCAATAGTTTTTCCCTTGCTGCGTTTTTATCTTCCGAATGAAGCTCCATTGGATCGATTCCAATCGTTGGATTGGACCCTTTTTGAAGGGAGACCAAAGCTGGCAGCAGTATTCGAGATGTGGGATTATTAGAGACTTCCATAAGGTTAGCATTACAAATTGATCTCTGCTGTAAAAGGAACGTAATACCCAAGCAGCTTTCATAGAGGCTTTTTGAATTATCTTATTAATATTTAAGGTAAATTCTGCTGTGGTTGAGACTATCACTCCAAGGTCTAGAACTTGATCTTCTTCTTTGATAATGTCATTTGAGCTAGAGAAGTAGTGCATTTCTTTCATGAGATCTTTGTTGTGACCATAACGTAACAGAACAAACTTTTTGTCATTAAAGAACATGTTGTTCTGTTTAGCCCAATCGTATACTTTGTACAGATCGTTTTGTAGCTTGTTAACATCTTCACTGTTATTTATTGATTTGAAGAGTCGGCTATCATCTGCAAAGAGTTTGACTGTTGAGAATTCAATGTCATCATCAATGTCAATAACTAGGATGAGGAAACAGATTGAACCTAACACACTTCCCTGTGGTACGCCTGAGGTTACTTTGGTTGGCTTGGACATTGAACCATGGACTATTGTAGTTTGAGTGCGATGATTTAGGAATGACCTTATCCATTTTATTATTTTGCCAGATATTCCTAGAGATTCCATTTTACAAAAAATAATGTTGAAATCAACGTTGTCAAAAGCCTTGGAGAAGTCCAAATACACAACATCAACATTAGAATTGTTTTCTAGTTCAGCAAGTATTGTGTCATATTGGAGTAGGAGCTGGCTAATTACATGACCTGCCCTTGCGGAAACCGTGCTGGTTGTTGTTGAAGAGCTGATTGGCTTCAAGATGACTGACTATGTTTTTACGCACAATCTTTTCAAAAACCTTTATGATGTGTGACGTAAGTGCAATTGGGCAGTAGTTTTCCACTAAACCTTGGCATCCACCTTTATGAATGGGTGTTATTATGGCGTGCTTTAACTTTGGTGGAATATACTGATCATTTAATGATTTTCTCCAGAACATGTAAAGTGGAGTGGAGAGCGGTTGGCAGCCAGTTCTTGAGAAGCAATGCTGGAAATTCATCTGGACCAGAGGAAGAATAGGGCGATAGTTCGTTGATCACAGATATCAGCTCTCCTTGCGTAAATTTTATATCTTCAATAAGGTTATTGGTTTTTTGTATGTATGTTGGTGGGTTTTGAAATGGTTTACTAAACACCTTTTTAAATTGATCAGAGAGAAGTTCTGCCATTGTATTTGGGTTGTCTGTGTGCTCCCCGTCAGCTATAAGCAATGGTCCAATACTAGGCTTTAGTTTTGATTTGTTTTTGACGAAGGAGTAGAAGTATTTCGGATTCATCTTGATACATTCTACAGCTTTTTGTTCCTTTGAGATCTCAACTTCTTTGTACAATTTTTGTAGGGAAACTTCGATTTGAATTAGTTTGTCTTGGAGTTTTTTCGTTATGGAAGGGGAAAGTTTATTCTGAAGACGTTTGTTTATACGTCTTCTTCGTTGAAGTAGATTGTACCGTGATGCTTGCCACTTAGATTTTTTGTTGAGATTTAAATTTGCTTTGGCAGGTATAATTATTTTGCAAACGTTGAAGCAGGTTTCAAGAAATATTTCTAGCATTTCTTCAAGTGATTTATTAAGAAATTTTTTATTCCAATCAATTTTGTTGAATTCATAGGTTATAAGAAGCCAGTTAATGTCTTTGTGATGAAAGTTTAGGTCCTTGAACGATAAAATGTTTTTTGTTTGGTTTTTGTCATTTTTTATAAAAGATGTTTTTGAAATTTTTAGGTTGATTTTTGTTGATACTTTCAAGATCATGTGATGAGAAATACTTAGTAATGGTCTTTTGTAAGATATAGTGTGAATGATTTCGGGATAATTTGTAAAAATCAGATCCAGAGTATTACCATCTTTATGGGTAGGTTTGTTTATGATTTGTATAAGGGAGAGGTTATCAGTGAATTGGTTGATGGTTTTTAGCATCAGTTTAATATCTTTTGTTGATTTCGCAGTTGGGAATAATGTAGACCAGTTTACATGCGGAATGTTAAAATCGCCACCAATAATTATTGTGTGGTCTGAGTATTCGAAGACTGCTTCTGATAATTGAGTAATGGCTTTTTGAAATTCAGTTGAGGTTGATGGATGACCATGAAACTGATCATTAGGTTGGCGATAAACAACACCGATTATTAGATTTTCAATCTTGCAAAGCACTAGAAGGATTTCAATTACGCCGCATGAATATGAAAATACAATTTCAGCGGATGTGGCTAGGTCAGAGCGGAGGTAAATAGCAACCCCACCACTGTCTCTTCCTCGGTTTGACTTTCTTTTGCGTGATCGATCACTTCTGTATACAGTGTAGTTTGGTACATTTATTTCAGCCTCAGTGTGATCTTTTAACCATGTTTCAGTTAAGCATGCAAAGAGTTGGTTGTCTAGTTTAAGTAGGTCGTTAATGTAAGGTACAGTTGATTGGATGGTTTTAGGTTTCAGTCCTTGTACATTAAAATAAGCGAAGTGGTTTAGGCATGGCTGGAGTGTGTTGGATTTTGGCTGGAATGTACTGGATTTTGGTTCTTGAATGGATTTTGATGGAAAAGGTTGTTGATTTTTGTTTCTATTTGATGCATGATATCTTCGTTCATGGAATGGAGGATGCATAAAAAATTAGGATTTTGGTGGTTTGATGAAGGTGAGATTTTGAGAAATTGGTGAGAATAGTATTGATTGAAAAAATGTTGATTGTTAGGAAAGTCTTTGATATTTGTCTTGTTATTAGGTTTGATCCTTTTAGTCCCTATGATGTGACGAAGAATACAATTTTCTTTGTAGCATTCCTGGTACTGGAGTGAATCAGGACACATATAGCTCGGATGGAAGAATTTGCACTTTGCACCACGAAAACAGCCTAGGCGACGGCTAGTACCATGTTGAGTATAACGTAGGCAAAACTTTGGATGGCTATATTTGCATGATTTGCCGCGCATCCCGTGCTTACAAATACCCTTTTTGAAGTGGTCACATATCTCAGGAGATTTTTCAAGTTCCTCTGCATCATTGGTTGGGTCTTTATGATTGTTGTCTTCAGCCGTTGGTGTAAGTATGTCTTGGGTTATGGTTTTGTCAGAAGATTCTTGTGCTGTCAGTTGTGTTGGTTTTATATTATGTGAGTCATTGTTGTATGGGGTTGAATAGATAATGTCATTGTCATCATTTTTTGAGTTTGGAGTTTGAGAAGGGTCAATATGAGTGTCAATGTGAGTGTGGTTGTCGTTGATTTTGGTGTTTGGTTTTTGAGTACCTTTGTTGCCTATTTTTGGGATTGTGGATTCAGTACAAGAAAGGCAGAGGTGGAAGATACCAGGTAGTTTTTTTGGATTGTAGATATTTTCCACTTTGATTATTCAGAAGAATTCAAATCACAAAATCATTTTTTATAAAACGTTTAACGTTTAACGCTTCCGTCCTCCAGTTTTAATAATAGAAGAAGGCTAACACCCTGCGTCCCGAGTGACAGATACCCTCCCCCTCCCAAAACATCTAAAATTTGTTTAACCCCCCCCCCCCCCCCGTACCTTGGGACGTCATTTATGTACACCAAATCATTGTTGGATATGAAACAAAACAAGAAATATTTCAATTGGAGCACTTAGTGTTACTAAAAAACTTGCATTAGTCTTTTTAATCTGTGCTTATGAATATTTTTACATCCATCTCTATGAGATTTTGCCTTCTTTCCAGCTGCTTGCACAACTTTAAATTACTGCAACATTTTTCATCTCCGAACTTTCACATCACATCATGAAATTTTGCCCAATTCAAGATGATTTTTGCTAATTTCTACTTGGGGGTCATATATAAATGACGTCCCAAGGTACGGGGGGTTAAACAAATTTTAGATGTTTTGGGAGGGGGAGGGTATCTGTCACTGGGGACGCAGGGTGTTAGCCTTCTTCTATTATTAAAACTGGAGGACAGAAGCGTTAAACGTTTTATAAAAAATGATTTTGTGATTTGAATTCTTCTGAATAATCAATCAGTTAAAGCACATATTTGTCAGTTTTTAAAAATCTTTTTCAGCATATTTATCGTATATTTTCTTTAGTTCTTCTAATCATACGATTACTAACCATAGTAACATACACACTTCTGTCTGTCGACACCGATGTTATCTGTAAACATTTTTTTTAAAACAAGGCCTTTTGTAAATAAGTTTTACTTATTTAGCTGAATGTATTGATGATACTTTGAGTCCCGCAATAAATATTTTTTAATATAAGTTTATTTACAAAGATTTATTAAAATATAAAATCAAACTCGGTATTTAGAGACTTAAACACGTTCTGTATTAGTTTTATATCCAAATTCTAGACAGTCTACCAGAATTCAATTGCAATACGCTTCGAAACTGCCGACTCGAAACTAGCAGCAACGTACCCGGCCGTAATCCCATACCATTTGAGCGGTTAGTTCTGCATTAGTTTGTCTTTGATTTGAAAGACCTGTAATACATTCAGCTAAATAAGTAAAACTTATTGACAAAAAGCCTTGTTTTAAAAAAAATTGTTACAGATTTAAAAACATCGATGGCAACAGACAGAAATGTGTGTGTGTTACTATGGTTACTAATCATATGATTAGAAGAACTAAAGAAAATATACAATAAATATGCTAAAAAACATTTTTAAAAACACAAACACAATATGTAACTGATTGATTGTTCAGAAGAATTCAAATCACAAAACCATGCTTTGTTTTTTATATACCAGAGCTGCAAGTTTTTAAGAGGTTTCAGGTTTTAAATATATTTTTGTATTTCAGTTTAACTTAAAATGATTCACTAAAGCGGGGTTTACACACACGAAAAGTTCGAGCAAACAAATCTAAGCGACAAAAATTCTTGAATCTGATTGGTTAAAAAACATTGTTCACACGAACAAAAAATTCATTCGCTCACTACCATTTACACGAGCGAAAAGTTTGAGCGAAGAAATCTGAGCAAAAACATGCGTGCTAAAATCACATGGTTTTCTAAATGATATTGTTCAAAACGGAAGGAAGTAAACGCAAAAATTTATTTCTGTTAGTGCTATTAAGAAAGAGAATAAAGTCGAAATGACGAGAAAAATAAAAGGAGAAAAAATAGCATGACGTTGTTGGACCCTGCAAATCTTTCTGGAACGCCAACAAAAAGGAGAATATCACAACTTGGTGTGCGAAACGAAATTATTTGATCATGAATGTTTTTATAAACAATTTCGGATGACACACACAATGTTTAATAAGTTATTGAACTGGGTTGCTCCAACAGTTTTAAGTTCTTGGTTCATGTTTTTTGTTTAAGTCTTGTTTAGCCAGAAGTTGTTTATAAAAATAATGAATTTTCATTGGCTCAATTTCTTTTTTCGCTAGCTCTTAGCGCCAAAAGTTCACTCGGTTTGAACTTTTATTGAACGCGCGAAAATAAAAAATAAAACTCTCGAGTGACGCAATGCTATGTTATGAACAAATCAAATTCAGGAATTTTTGTCGCTCAGATTTGTTCGCTCAATCTTTTCGCGTGTGTAAATCCTGCTTAACATGAACTAAAAAGGTTAACGCTTCCGTCCTCAAGTTTTAATATAGAAGAAGGCAATGTAAACAAGGAAGTTAAGGCTTTGAGAGTCAGACTTGTACTTGACGCTTAGCCCTCGTGTTTGGGGTTCACAAGCATGAACGACCCCCACTTGTTTACAATTTTTAAAAGATAAACATTTTTGTTAAAAGGCGTTTCATTTAAAGGTTATCAATAACATATACGTCAAACAATAGTAAAATAGATTGTTTAAATTGTTGGAAAACCAAATGTCAGATGCTTTGTTGTTTTTTAAATTTAAATCATAAAAATACAACAACTTTTCAATAATAGTCGCGGAAAGAGGAATATTTTATTAAGTGATAAAAATGTTCTGCGTTAAACATCGCGTACGTAAATCTGTGAATATGTAATTAAATATGTAATTATGACATAAACAACCAAGTCAATGTATTTTCAAATTTAAAACCAAACAAGAAACATGCTATGTTTTAAAAGTAAAGACCGCACATGTTTTAAACGACACAGAATTAAAAAATGAGATTAATAATTTATCGCGCATCATCACACGTCTAGACAAATTCAGGCGAGTGGATATCGCACGCCTGAAATGTTTTTAACTTCGGTTAGGCGTGCGAAGCACCACACACTTGAATTTTTCTTATGAGAAAGCCTGGCACAGAGGTTTTCATAGAAACAATTTTAATATTTAAAACAAAATTATTTTTTTTTGGGAATAATAACTAATCGTCCCATCGGACAGTTGGAAGGCAATGATTTAAAAGTTTCACTCGTCCGCGACAAAATTTGGTTAGGTTAAACCACTGTGAATGGAACTTTTTTTACACTGCCGATTAAAACCCCAGGTCTGCTGAGTGAGTTTGAAACTGGAACTTGATAACAACGGCAATTTCTACCGCCATTTTAATGGCTGGTTTGACGAGTAGAGACTGAATTTTAAAATTTTGTAAAAAATAGCAGTACAATGTATTTTTATGGCGTGCGATAATGTGCGATTAACAGCACGCGCAAATCGATTTATGGCGTGTGTGGGCGCGTGCTCAAGATACAGACTGAGATTGTAATTATTTTGGACTATTTTTTGGGGGGAAAAGGAATTCTTTTAA
Organism: Candelabrum cocksii; assembly: GCA_963930725.1. Lineage (NCBI taxonomy): Eukaryota > Metazoa > Cnidaria > Hydrozoa > Anthoathecata > Candelabridae > Candelabrum > Candelabrum cocksii. The sequence continues at coordinate 6,155,814 of OZ005673.1, read as the reverse complement.
AAACTTAAGACGCAGGAATTAAATGATGTGAATAGTCAAAATCCAAATACTGTAAAAAATACATTGTAAAAGTTGTGATTAACTCCCTCAAAATTTTCTTCCTTTTTATAACAATGTAGATATATATACTATAATCAAGGAGGGTAATATTGATGCAAAATAGTTCAAGTTTGCTAAAAAATTACTTGAAAATAAAGAAAACAATGTTCCAAATCAGTTTGTAAAAATGTTTAAAATAAGCATTCTTCATGGTAGCTGTTTTAATAATAAATATACATGTGAAGGTTTCAAAATTGTTGCATCCACAATTTATATTAACACACACAATATCCATGCAATTTATTATAAAACATTCTCCATGAACAAGAAAATACTCTAAACAGATTTTCGTCACGTTGAAAACGTTTATATCAAACGTTTGAATAAATAAAATCTGTTTGTGTCGAAAGTTTTTTGTCAACGGCCCCTAAATTGTTGAACGAGTTTTGACTTCCTTAGCATAAGACTGTAGTACCTTTTTCTTCTGTGTAGTCTGTAGGCATTTCAAATGATCAAAAATGTATATAATATACTAAACAATATAGGTAGATATCTAGAGGATACTGTATACTGTATCTAGTAGTCACAAAAGCTTTCATAAGTTCAACCACTTATAAAAGTATAGTTCCACCATAGAAACCATCAATTTTCTTCTGACAGTTATTATATCTACTTGATTTCAAGAGCAATTCATACTAACTAACTCTCACTCCGCTTTTTGATGACAACTTCGTCTCATTCTTATCAAAAAATGTTTTTATTAATTGAAGATTTGGCGCGAAATTTTGCACGTGACTAAAAAGTCAACAAGAGGTCAAATCTGCTTTAAATTATATGTTGACGCAGAAAGTGCTATATGTCAACTATACTATACTATGTATATATATACAGTCGACTCTCTCTAATTCGAATCTCTATTATTCGAACTTTCTATAATTCGAACGAATTCTAAGTCACCGTCAATTTTCCTTAAGAAACTCTTATAATTTACTTTCTATTATTCGAATCTCTGTAATTCGAAAACCTCTATAATTCGAAAACTTTCTCAGGTCCCCTCTTAAATTCGAATAAGAGAGATTTTCTACTATTCGAATCTCTCTATAATTCGAACAAAATATTCTCCCCTTGGGATTCGAATTAGAGAGAGTTAACTGTATTAGGAATAGACCCAATTCGAAATGTAAAGCTTATGTAATTCCCTAACGGTCATTCCAAACAAAAGAGCTTCATGTCATAAATGTTATTATGGATCTTTTGTTATTTGTTATTATTTCGATGCATTGCTTCCTGTAAATGAGTGTACTAACGATAGTATTATTGACCGTTTTAAATGAGAATATAATGTTGGTCGTTGGCCGTTAAATAGAAGAAGCCTGTTTTACGAGTACGTAAAGATTATCATTGATGAATACTCGCGAAAAGCCCTTTTCACAGCCCGTGAATTTTTTTTCTGAACCTTTCAGGCAGCATAGCAGATTTTGACCAATCAGAGAACAGCTCAAACGTGACGTAATGCGTAAATTATAAGAATTTTTATTCGCTGTGCGAGCGATATTAGTCCAGTCACCATGATGGTTGACCTGCAAATAAATTGGATAAAGAAGTGTTTGGTACCATTTTATTTAATGTTATGCACAATAACATATTAAAAACGAAATCCCTTTGGGCAAAATAAGTTACGAACATTTTTATTTACCTATATCACTATATCAATTATTCTACATAGAAATGTTCAAAAACTTGGGGGATGGCTACCATAGAACGTTCAACAATGTTGTTGTTGTTTGTTGTTATACATTATTGTTTTACACACATTTATAAAAATAATCAGTGACGGCAGAGTTGACTAGTACACGCTACAGAAGGTCAGTTTTAGTTCAAGGTGGTCTCCATCTTCTAAGTTTACAGCATAATTGATTGCCATAAAAAGAACAAACTTTTATTGGAACATACATTACCTTTCTGTCCTCAAATTAAATTATGTGGATGTTCCAAAGGAGAAAGAAGTTATTGTCGGCTCGTTTCTTGAAACTGTGAAAGCTAATACTGCCAATAGTAAATCATCATCACATGAACAACGAAAATGTCCAAAAACGAAGTTTAAAACGTACGGTGACTAGAAGCAACATTTTCATCATTAGAATTTTGACCACTTTTGTCCGACATTGCTGATAAATTTTTGCAAAAAACAACAATTGAACCAGCCAAACTGGGGGTTATTTTTGTTTGGATGCTTTTATAAAATAACCAAAAAAAAGGAAAAAGTTACTGTTGTAGTGTTGTATTGTAAGAAATTGTTGCGGACACTGGAAATAATTAAAAGTTGCAGGAAGAAAAAGTTGCGAATTGTAAAAAATTAGTTGAAAAAGTCGCGAAAGTTGCGAAAATTTGCTCGCATCATTTTCTTCCCTCAACTTTTTCTTCCCACAATAATTTCTTCCTTTAAAGAAACTCAAATATTTCTTTCTAAAAACAAATACTTTAGGCGCTGGGGTAAGTTTCGTATGAAAATCTCTGCGTATTACAGGCCCGTAGACACTGCCATGTAGACAATTTTTTTTTATGGTTTAGAGAAACAGTTTGCGACGATACATGCGCATTAGCAAATTTTCTGTTCTTCTTCGCGCAATCACTGACGAAAAGTAGAACCCACTACGGGTTCTGCGGTGGGTAAATATAAACGTAAATGTAAACGATAAATATTAGCCAATCAAATCAAAGGGATTCTTATTATCAATTTATAATGACGTCATAACTTTGAAATATTTGTAACTATACAATGCAACAATGCATTTTTGCATTTTGTGGAGACTGAAAAAAAGTTGTTTGTGGAAATTTTCTTGTTTGGTTTGTGGACGAGAATTCAACTACCTTATTCCCTTCAAATTTCGCCTCCCTTTAATTTTCGCACCGAGAGGGGATTAAGTCCTTAAAACAGGAGGCGAAAATTAAAGGGAGCGAAATTTAAAGGGGGCGAATTTACTTTGGGAAAAAATTAGAAACGGGTTGAATGTGAGAGTTATTTTTGTGAGACACCCGAAGGTCGAGCCCCTTTCCCGACCCACGCATATGTGCGTACATCGTCTAATACGAGAAGTCAGAACAAATTTGTTTATTAAGTTCACGACTCTTTTATCATATCAAGTGTATTTTGCGCTGGATTTCTTAATTTTCAGCCTTTTTGTCGATTTTTGACCTAGAATTGAAAATTAAGAAGGAGGAGGTGGAGTAGGGCTACCTGGGTACTTAACTTCTTTATAAATACAACTAGCAATGAGCCCGTCCTACGGACGTTAACAATAATATGATGATTGAGGAATTCTGTATGTATGTATGTTACCAATCTATGCTAAACCTACGCAATCGATAAATGACATCACATCTAATTAATATATTTAGATAAAAACTTGTCAAAAAGTAATTTCTTTTGCTAAAAACCATCCCAGGGGCATCACAATCATATCCTGAAAATTTGGTTCCAATCGGTCCAGTCGTTTGGGCGTGATTGGCGGACAACAAACAAACAAACATACTCAGGTTTTTCCTACATTATAGTAGGATAGTGTGCACGCTTTTATTATAAATTGTTTTATAAGAAATTACAAGTAGGATCAGGTAGGATGTCCCAAAATTTAAGAAATTTTTAATACTATCTCAAATACTAGGAATTCTGTAGAATATATTTTACAAGGAACAATAACTGAAATAACTTAAAAAATTAATCGTCTATAACAATAACATCATCATCCTCATCTTCTTCCTCCACATCCACATGATGAACATCTTCCTCTCTCTCCTCTGGGTTATGCTGCTCTTCTAAATCGATTTTGTCATCCTAAGATTCTACTTCCAATTGGGTTGCGGTCTTGGTTATTTCCTCGGGTTCGAGGTAATACTATTCGAGTAGTTCTATTCAATGGACTGATAGGGTAGAAAGAGAGGTCAAGAAATTGGGGGGAAAGATGATCCCAGTACCAAATAACTGGACCCCCTATTTCCAACCGCTTGATATCTCAGTAAATAAACCATGCAAGGATTTCTTGAGAAATGAAGCACAGGTGTGGTATTCGGCTCAAATATGCGACCAAATCAAAGCGGGTAAGCGCCCACGCGAGATTAAGTTTGGGACACAGATATCGGTTGTTAAACCTCTGTACGCAAAATGGATTACAAAAATTTATGACTACATTCTGTCTAAGCCGACATTGTTCGAAATGGATGGGTTAAGTCGAAAAGTATTGAATACGTGAACAAAAAGATTGAGTTGGATCCGTTCAAAAAACAATAAAAAACATTTTTTGTGCAATAATTCTATAAATAGGGAGAAACTTACGTGTAGCTATATTTGTGCATCTTTTTATATTTGTACAACGCGGTGAGTGATGAAGTTATAGGTCGATCCAGGTCAAATCTTATATTTTCATATTTGGCAATTTCAGTTCCCAAAAACTTATTTTCGGAAATTTGATAGAGTACAGTATGTATCAAAATAAACCCGACCCACCCAACCCCAACCAACTTTAAGTATAAAAAAAATCAAGGAATCAATCTTTGAACCGAAGGTGCAAAGGGGGACGAAAATTAAAGGGAGCGAAAACTTGAGGCAGGCGAAATTTGAAAGGAGTAATGTCACACATCTAATAACTATATCCTTATAATTGTGTCTGACAAAATGAAGTAAGTATATTGCATTGGTTTACACAAAAAGGGACAAATGCGTCCATGACAGGAAAAAGGTCTGATGTTGCAACTCAAGTAGTTCAAATGAAACGTGTTCATGCCTGTTGTTCCACCACGTGGACAATAAGAGGTGAAACCTTTGCTTGAAATTTTACCGTCCATACTGACAGTGTAAGGGTTATCATGCGTTTATCAGCACTGCATAGTCACTAAACCTTGTGCCAATTTTTTGTAATCTTTTTTACCAGATAGCTACTGGTTGTAACATCACACCTGATGGATGCTTTTAGAGTCTGCTTGGCTTGTTTTGGTTGATACACTGGTGTTGGTGTTGTTAAATGCACTATATCAAAAGGTAAGGTCTAGGTAAGAATAGGGGTGCAGCCTAGCACAATTGCTCCTACAAAGTCTGCACTGGGTGGTAAGAGAAGCCTTAAGACAGGGAGGAAGTCAACAACCTGTCCCATGAAAATTTCCAATGACGAAAATCAGTTCCGACACCCTAGATAAGGTAAAGAAGCCACCACACACACTTTCAAGTGTGTTCAAGACAATAGTCAGAGACAAGCTCGTGGGAAAACCCATAACATGAATTAGACGTTGGCGATACTTGTGCAGCATGTATGTGGTGTTTTTTTTTCGTGATGAGCAAAATAAACCTTTAATCCAAAAATTGCTTGAGTTGTTCTTAATCTGTTAAACAAGAATAGAACCCTCGCCAAGGCGTCGGTTTGGCAAATGTCAATCAACACAAATTCCCGTATAAAAATTCTTTGTATAAAATAAACAAACGAACATTTATCCATCACGTGGTTAACGTTTAACCGAAATGACGTCTGATTGGAGATAGCAAATATTTCACCAACTATCGCACAATATCTGTGCTGAACGTTAATATCGAAAGTTATTGAAAATTAGCATTCAATCAACTTTGCTAGTTCAGTTAATGAAAAAGTGGAATCTCGTAGAAGGTCAAAACAACTTTATCATCGGGAACCAATTTGAGTTTTAGGATTAAGAGTTGTTAAACTATAAATTAATAAACTAACAAAGATATATAGTAAAATAACGCAAATACTTTGGGGTCAAATCAGATTAGAATTATTAAAATTATATTAAGTAGAAACAATTAAATTCAGAAATCTATCAAATATAATTTAATGCAAAAAGAGTGACAATTTTATTTTGTTTATTCTTAAAAATAATTATAACTATTTTCTAATTTTAATAAAATGTATTTTGTGTTATATTTAAAAGCGGAAAGAGAAAGAGAATCTTCCAGATTTTCAAAGTTTGAAACAATTAACTCATTCCATAGTTTAGGACCACGAATTGAGATGCAAAATTGGCAAATTTTAGTTTTACAAAACGGTTGACTCCAAATGATCTTGTATTATATAGATTTTGTTTAAGAGTATAAATTCGTTCAAATATATTGGGAACTAAATTATATTTACATTTATATATAAAATCTGAAATATATTTATTTCGTAAACATTCATTGCTTCCATATCATCGAAAGGAGGATTTGTGTGAGTAAGTAGATGACACGAATCGCATGTTTATGTGTTTTAAATATCGATTTTAATTTGCTTTTATGTGTACTTGCCCACACTAAGTTTGCATAAATTAGATTTAAAACAAATATATTTCTGCAATGAAAATGAGTTAAAATACATACTATATGTCAGTAAAAATCAATAAAAGTAAAAGCACAACTCGTCCTTTCGTGTTTATATATTATCAAATTCTAATGTCGTCACAGGCAATGGTGAAATCATCAACAACATCAGAGTTTTTGTCTGTAAAAACACTCCTACTACCTCTCACACATATAAGGGCAGAACGTATAACAATGAATGAAATTTTACAACGTATCCAAGTTAGAACTTTTTCGTATCGATCGCCGGTTTTCGTAGCAATTTCTTCAGCTAGGTGTTTGTGAAAAACTGAACATTCTGGACCTTCACCGCCGTTAACGGAGAAAACAAGTGGGGTAAAGGTTCCTTGTTCGACATTCATAATACGTTCGTTATATCTTCGTTTTTTCTCATTTTCGTGAGATTTGAAGATAACGTTCTGCTCTTTGTTGATCTGCGAGGAAGAATTACAATTAGTGACACGTACGTCAATGTAGTTGTTTTGCACGTGACGAAAGAATCCTCTCGCACGAATGTCCAGTCTTGCTTCATCTCCTTTGACGACTTGAGTCCGAAACGTCTCACCATTGATCGGCTGCAAGGGGGGTTCCACTTCAACATCATTGCACACTCTCTTCAGTAGGTTAGCCTCGAAGTCGCGGAGGTTGTTGTGACGCATAATTACAAATCCACCCTTTTTGCAGTCTAAAGCGTGTGTAACGTTGAAGGTTTGACCGCAAGAGCAGGTAGATGGTAGTCCCTTTAGTGGCTTGTTGTAACGAAGTGTCAGTGCATCTCTAAATTCACTTTTGTTAAGGAGAAACCCATGCTCTTCTAAAGGTAATACACTCAGCAAACTGGAGGCACCTTTTGATTTTGCTTGATGAACAGCTCTTAGTGTTTCAGAATCTATTCGTGTTTCAATTTTCTCAGCTTTTTCCTTCAATAAACTGTCGCATTGAACCCGAATATCGTTTCTTATGTTTGTGTCTTTTTTAGGTAGCGCATCACCCTGCATAGCCATTATTGCACATAACGGAGCAGTTATTTTCTTGGATGCTTCAAAGTCTGAAGCCGATTTTTCAGAAATCTTGGGTAAACCGAGAACGCCGAGTCTGATAGGAAGTGAAAATAACTCTCGTTCCACAACTGAAATTTCGGAGCCCAAAAGTGATGGAATAAACTTTGTGTCTATCACATCATCTAGGGGTTTGAGTAAATGTTCGATGTCTGGAATTGTATGAAGAAAATAGCTGAATTTGTGCTGTTCACCATGTATAAACGCAGCAAAAGCTGCTTGTGGCTGTGTTTCTGCAAATTCTGCCAACTTTTCAACTTCACTGCACCATTTCTTGACTTTTTCTTTCATAAAAGATACTTTAAACTCTTCACTTCCTAATGCAGCTCTAAGGTGTCTTTTCCCTTCCATAGTGAATTTTATCTTGCTGTTTTTAAATATCTCTTTCGCTTCATCTAACCGGTTCGGATCCTTTATAATGATCCACGATTTTGACTCGTTTACAAAATATCCAAGCTTTTCGCCTTCATTTATCACAGTATCCCACCAAACTTTAAGTGATGCTAGTTTTCCGGCGCCTGTTGCATCATCAGCTAGCCATATTTATTTGACATCTGGAATAGTGGTTCTGAGTTGGCGAATTAATGGACTTATTCCGAGAGCATAAAAAGACATAGCAAGATTGTCGCCTTGGGTTGTTCCTTTGCACGATGATATTTCCTCATTTCCCCGAATTATTAGACGGGAATTGGAACGATAGGTATTGATAAGTACAGTTGAGAATGCAGGGCAAATGTATTGCATGTTATTGAGTGCCACTTTTCTATTTAGAGAGTTAAAAGCATTTTCAGCATCAACTAAAATCACGGCTTCCGTGTCTTCATTAGAAAACATGTCTCGCATGGTGTGAATGGTCGCTTCAGAGCCACCTTTCAGACCTGTCGAAGCTTGAAGTGGACCAGCTGCTTCCTGTATTTCTGTCTTTAAAACCCATCCAATTGCTTTTCCGACAATTCGTCGAAGCACTTCTCCAATTTCAATTGGACGATCGCCAGGATTTTTGTTTAGAGGAATTAGTCGATATGCCACATAAGGTTCCAGAACAAGCGGGTCTATGGCGGTGGTAGATATTTTTTGTGCAAATAAAGCGATCTGTTCGCGAAGATCTCTACTTTCATTTTTGTGTTTTCGGCTAACCAGAATTAGTTTGAATTGTTCAGAATCAAAATTCGATGGTCCTGCAGCACCTTTCGTCAATCGGGCAGATTTCTCAATCATAGCTTCGTCAATGGAGTCAAAAAACCCTTTATGCACTTCTTCTATCGGTCCATTAAATAAAGAATCATTCTGGATTTCCGATGGTTTTGGGTGTTTTTCTTTAAGTTGTTTCAAGGTATTTTCATCAGATGGAAGGATACCATTATCCCATTCTTCAGAGAGAGGTTTGAGGGCAGCATTCACTTTCCCTTGAAACATAAGTTTTGAAAATATTCTCGCTGCGTCTTCGTCTGTTCTTTTTTTTGAAGATATCAACTTCTTTTGGATGTTTCTACCCTCCTTGATTAGGTCGCAGATATCTCCATTCGTCCATGTGATTAATCTATCATGTAATCTTTTTAAATGGTCTTTTGCTTTGCTTTTTCTGGATGGTTTCTGCAGTAGAAGTGAGGGCAATACCATGAATACTTTTAACGATATCCCTTTTAACTGAGTGTCACTATTAAATTGTTCCATCCAAAACGTTAATTCTTTGATGAAACCTTTGACAGCTTGGCCAGATGGTATTCTGTTTCCTCCAGTTTATTATTTCTTCATATGCATTATCGATGGTGTTAACAAAGTCTACACTCACAATATTTTTCCAATTGTTAGTTGGAATTCTATTAATTCTACCATACGATGGGAGGTTTGGTATTAGTTTGCTGGTTGTTTTCAAATCTGTTTGAGGATATTTTTTTTCTGGTAATGCTGGTAGCATTCTTGGTGTTCGTGGTGTTTTCGGGGCAAGATAAATTGTATTATTTGTTTTGTTGTCATTTGTTGGAGTCTCAAGATCGAATGATGCCGGTCTATTTTTGCATTTCAACATGTGGCGTCTTATACCTGCTGCTGTAAGTAATTCGTGTTTGCAGAAAAGGCACGAGTGTCTTGACTTGTTTGTTGCCATATTCTCAAGATTTGACAAAAGTTAAAATATTAAGTACGGTGAAATGTTAAAAGGTGTTTTTAAAAAATTTTCCGAATAGAAACCATTCCACAACTTGCGATAACGATGCGCAAATTATTTAATTAAACAAAATTATGAACGGATGTTGTTTAATTGAAGTTTGCGATTTTAAAATGTGATTTTTATAAGAAACAAATCTGTTTACCACAACAACAAGTAAAATCTCTTAAAATGTTTAAAACAAATAAAATATGAAAAGAAAAGTTTTCCCAGACTCATACCCTATTTTTTCAGGATATGGGGCAGTCCACTGGGGTTACAACCCAATCTCCCGAAGATCCCCAACAACCCAGAAAAAGGAAGAGAGAATGGATACTTGACTTCGAATATCTCAAGGAAATGCTAGCTAGAGATTCAAGTCTTGAATATTCCGCACCATAAACAACTTACGAATACTTTATCGTCGCTTTCCTTTCCAGCTAAGCAAACGCAAGTAACATATAAGCCAACTATCGTATTTAGGAGCAGAAAAAACACGTCTTGTCCACTCAGAAACCAGTCTCATCAATTGCATAAATTAGATAGTTGTGTATAAAAGAAAAATAAAGTTGTTTTGGCATTTTTTTTCTTTAAAATATTTCTAATTTTGTATAATATTCCTACTTTAGATATCTTGTTATTTATTAAGTTAATATGGCGTTCCCAAGATAGATTTTCACCAACTAACACACCTAAAAATTTAAGTGTTTTTCATTAAAAATATCATGCAAGTTGGAAAGAATGTTTTTATAAGCGCCATCAGGTGGTCTATAGCAACAAGAAATCATAATATTTTACAGAATTTTCTGAGAATTTTCTTGTGGTGTAACATAAATTTTGAAATCATTGAAAACAACAACTATTAAACACATTGAAGGAAGCTTTCTTCACCAAATCGCCGAATTCACTAACCAGCTCAACGACGTGTCGGACGATCGTGTATCTGTCTTCCTCGGATTTCTTGTACCGCACAGTTCCATTGAAGACCCAAATCTACGAAATCAGTTTACGTCGAAACAGATTCTTCACATTTCCAAAGATCATTCGGTAGTGAGAACACAGACTCTCATTTATGTAAATTTTGGTTCCACTATCCAAACCCAAATCAACAAGTCTGATTTCTCTTAACTTACGACGAGATTTCAATAATCTAGTCGAAGATTTCGGTTGAGAAATTTTACAATGACACGCGATCTGTCATACATGGGATGGCAGGCTTGTATGTCACTCGGTTTTAAGTGTGCGTTGATTTTTGAGAACAGACTTAAAACCTTTTCTTCAAGACAGTCGTTCGAAACCGATTGAGGGATTCCGACAACTTCGATGGAATCTCGACGAGAGTATTGTTGAAGCTCGTAATGTTCTTTCTCCAGATTAACGATGCTGTCTAGAACATCTACGTCGGTTGTTGGTGATGACGCAGACTCGCTTATCGGGCCAACAGAAAGGCTTGAATATTAGCAACTGTTTCTGTGAGTTTGGAGACTTGAAGTTCCAATGCTTTTAGCGTATCGCGAAGGATGTTATTTTCACTTTGAATATTGGAATTTTCCTCTTGCATTTTTATGCAATGGGCAACGAGGTCTCCCTTCGAAAATTTATTTAATTGGTCAGCGTTCAAATTCATTGTTGTTATTATATTAAAGTTACACCACAAGAAAAAAGTTGATTAGTTCGAAGTTATCTTGAATATATTTAAGATATGAGTTATATTTATTGATTAATAGTTACGTTATATTATTTATTCAGCGTTTATCTAATGCAAGAAAACAGATTTGTATGATATATTATGCTATTTATTTTGAGTAAAAATACTCCGCCCGGTGGCAAGCAGTCAGGCCTTAAGATCTCCTCAAAAAGTAACAAACAAACAGTGTGAAGCAGTTTTGTAATGAATGTTTAATTGCGTCGATAAAGGAAAAGCGGCAGTTTTTGCTTAAGGCAAAATTAAAGCAGATCTAATTTTAAAATCTATCTTTCCTGAAGGTATGACTCCAAGTGATACCCAGCTGTTAATTGACAACGCAAGGAAGACAACAAAAGTACGTTTTCCAGCCAAGCCAGTTTCATCAAGCACCACAAATAAAGCAATCCAAGAGTTAAATCACAAAAACATAAAACACGTCCGCTCTCGTTAACGTCTAACGACGAAACAAAAAATTGTGACCAAGTTGTCAATTTTGATAGCACTTTTTCAGAACCTCTAAAAATGCAGCATGAAAAATCAAAGAATTTTAAAATTAAATTTATAACACCAATCGCTTATCTTTACAAAAATGTATAATAACCATGTAGTTGTGGTAGAATTTTTTTATAGTTTTTTGGCTTTGAAAAATGTGAAGTCTTACTTTCAAACAGTAGTTCTTTTGAAATATATTATTATAAAATGTGTCATATAAAAACAGAACAGGACCGGATATATCAGAACAGAACAAATTGTTAGCCTTATATTAACATAATTCTTTGAATAGATGGAAAATGCTGTCTTCACACTGACGACCTGCCACCGAAGGCGGAAACTATCACCTTATTCAACGAGAAAAAGTGTCTTCATGTGTTGCAAAGAGGAAAGGAAGGAAATTTGAAATATGGAGACACGGTAACCTTACCAAGCACTGTCGACAAGCAGACTGGTTATCATATGAACTGTAACATCTACGGGGTTTGAGGAAAATGTCAAGATGTTTTCACGGTAGAAGGAAGACAATGAAATGCTTACCAAATTCAGATGTGTTGACTTTGTGTCAAAGGAAGTCAAATACCATGGTCCATGCAGAGTGAAGTACCAAAAGGAGTCTGAGCTTGTTAGCGGAAATAACAGCAAAGTAGAAAAGGGTCATTGGCACAAAGAACGAGAAAGACACGCGGATTGTTTTAACTCGCTTCCAAGATACAACCAGGAAAAGATTACAGGTCGAAAACAAGTCTTTCTTCTCAACTACATCTTGAAAATATTGACAAGTTCAAGGATGCAACTCCAACAGTAACTCACTTGCAAGAAAATATTACAAAGCATTTTAAAGAAAGTATCAAACTAGAGAAGGTTACATCAATTCGAGGGACCCTTGTATTCTCTTTGAGCCTTTCCGCTTCTGCAGCTATTCAAATACAAGGTTCGAGTAGCGCTGCAAAGAAGTACGCTCATGGAATGTTGCTCTTGCATTAAGAGAAGATATCATGCGAGCAAAGTACAACCCACTTCCTGACAACATCACCATTAAAAGACTCGCAAAAGGCAAAATTGAAGTTCCTGACTCGATCAAAGAGTTCTTCCAATATCTAAATGCTGGTTCTGATCTTCGAGTCTGGGGAAGTGATCCAAAGAAATGAAGGATCGATTCATTGACCTGAGATGTTATCTTCAATGCAACCTCTGGTAGAAGAAGCCAAGGAAGCATTTAGAACTTGGAATTAATCGGAAGAGTTTGACTGGCAGCCGCAAGATACTGGAAATCATGAACAGGTTTGGTCACTGCGCTAGTTATCATAACGTTGAAGAAATAGAAACATCTTTGACGTTCGAAGCAAAAAAGGAAGGTAAATTGCTACTGTATGGGTTGAATCCTTTCAGTAGCTCGGGGCTTGGCACCGCTTGGGATATCTTTGACAGATTTGTAGAAACTTTTAACGGGAAGGATACACTACACGATAGAGTTGGAATAGCATTTAAGAAGAAGCCTGAAGATCCAACAGCTGCATCAGTCCAAAGAACAAGTAACCAGATTCCATTGAAAAGGAAGGAGAAAAGGGCTTACAATCCCTCCGGTTTGCGAATCGAGCCGTATAGAAAGAAGCTAAAGCTGCAAGAGGACCTTACATCTGTGGAAGAGATACAAAGAGCCGAAGAATCTATCTATCAAGCTTTTTTGGGCTGAAGCAAGAAGAGCTGAGAATGTAAGAATGTAAAATGGATGATAATTATCATTGTTTTGTTTGACGAGAAGAACGAGACCCCAATGTGGACGGGTGGAATGCAAAACAGCAAAAAAATTGGAGGAGGAAAGAAAGATCATTCAACAAGTTTGGTATTTATTACAGATAAACGAATCCCCTACGTCCCGTTCTGTCGTCATTGAAACAATGAGAAGATATTTAAAGATTGAGTCTTCTACTGTTCCAAACGGGTGGAAAATTGCCAAAATATGTCCCATTTTTAAATCAGGAAATGCAGATCTTGTTGAAAACTACCGATCAATTTCCGTACTCCCTGTTTTGTCGAAACTTCTGGAGAAAGCTGTACACAAGCAAATGTATGTGTATCTTGAGACAAACAACCTTCTTAGTGACTGTCAATATGAATTTCGTGAAAAACGTTTCACTAAACTTGCCACCACCTTGTTTTGTGACACAATTCGCAAATACGTTGATAATGGCTTTATGGTTGGTGGTTTGTTTCTCGATCTATCTAAAGCCTTCGATACAATCGGTCACAGTATTCTACTCGAAAAGTTATTATTTAATGGAATCAATGGTCCTGAGCTGTCATGGTTTACTGACTACCTGTTCAACAGATCCCAACATGTTGAGCTAAATGGTTTACTGTCAAATACTTGTTGTGTTACTTCTAGCGTACCACAAGGATCAATTTTGGGTCCCCTCTTGTTCATCACGTTCTTTAATGATATAAAAAAAGTATTAGCAAGTGTAATATCTTTCAGTACGCGGATGACACTGTACTCTTGTTTGCTGGTAAAGACATTCAATCTATCGAAAACTCGCTAAACGAGGATATGTCAAGTGTGGGCAGTTACTGTGAACAAAATGAATTGTTGCTGAACCTTAAAAAAGGGAAGACGGAAGTTATGCTGTTTGGAACTTCCCAACGACTGAAAAGAAACGGAAGGGAGCTCAATATCGTTTACAACAACACCCGCATCAACTTCGTTACTGAGTATGTCTATCTTGGTAACCTGCTCGATAACCACCTGTCTTTAACAGCCAACTTCGACCGAGCCGTCAAGAAAGCATGTGGACGATTGAGAATCCTGTCCAACGTACGAAAGAGCTTGACCACCGAGACTGCCACTCTCATCTACAAGATGATGATCTTGCCGATCATCACCTACAGCTCAACTATCAAGACCTGCTTTACCGAAACCTAACGTCGGAAATTCTCCTCGATTGAACGCCGCGCTGAAAGGATTGTTGGTAAACCAATTCAGCCAATTGTAAAAGTTATTGAACAACAAGTCTGTTCTCTGGTTAATAAATGTCTATAAAGAGCTATGTCACGAAACCTTTGACATATACTTTGAGGTACAACGACACAAAAAGAGGACGAGAAATAACGATCTCTGTTTAAAATTGCCAGCATTGAAGCTTGAATTTGCAAGGTCTGGTTTTTACTATGGTGGTGCTAAAATATTTAATAATTTATCTATATAGTTTTTTCAGTATTTTACCTAAATTTACCCTATTAATTTATCATTTCAGACTTTTCTAACCTATTTAATATTTTGTTTCATTTTTAAGCTTGCTTGACAAACACTGATAACAGTTTTTTATATGTATATATGTATTTAGAAACTGATGTTCTTATCCTGTATAATTATTCGCTAATAATAATAATAATAATAATAATAATAATAATAATAATAACAATAACAATAATAATAATAATAATAATAATAATAATAATAATAACAATAATAATAATAATAATAATAATAATAATAATAATAATAATAATAATAATAATAATAATAATAATAATAATAATAATAATAATAATAATAATAATAATAATAATAATAATAATAATAATAATAATAATAATAATAATAATAATAATAATAATAATAATAATAATAATAATAATAATAATAATAATAATAATAATAATAATAATAATAATAATAATAATAATAATAATAATAATAATAATAATAATAATAATAATAATAATAATAATAATAATAATAATAATAATAATAATAATAATAATAATAATAATAATAATAATAATAATAATAATAATAATAATAATAATAATAATCATGGATTTACCGGATGTGACTATGCATCCTCTCTCTGTAGAAGAGCAAAAGTGAAACCGTTCAAAATTCTTTTAAAAAATGCTAAAGCACAGCAAATGTGTTACATTGGGATCAATCCTGTCGAAGAAGCTCTGATTGCCCAATTTCACGAGTGGGTATGGCTGAGGTACGGCCGACAAAAATGCAAAAATGTGGATGATGCTAGATTCAAAATTTTCTTGCAAAAATACAGAAAAATTCCATATCATCTGTCAAAAAATGGATGGAAACATGCTTCCGCCGTGTTCACGTGTGCTGTTACAGAAAATTTGTCGAACACAAAAAGATGGTTAGCAACAACAGATGCTATACAACCACGAGAATTGCCAGAAACACATGGTTGGGTGATTGATGAAGAGGACGAGTACAAGAAACATTGGTTCGAGGGAAATGCAACACCAGCCACCATTGACGTGACTAACTCAACTGACGAAGAAGGTTAGTCGGAAAAAGTGCAGGTCATCATACCGTTTCAGTAATTTGTTTCATTTCACCCGCAAATTTGTCTGACCGCAACATGAAACTCTGTTCATTTCACTTAGATGTTACCAAAGTTCACTCATTTTCCGATTTTGAATAACTCTTATTTCCCGAGTAGAATCTTGTTTACAGTTTTTTGATAATAAAGGTATTTCACCTTTAGCTTCGATATTTATAATTCAAAATCACTGAAGATTCAAAATAGAACAAAAACACTTCATTTTGTAGAGGATGAAGGCGAGGATGAGGAAGAAGAAGAGGACGACAGCGACGAGTTTCACGGGAGCGAAAATGATAACGACTATAGCAGTGATGAAGATTAATAGGTGATAAATATTGCTAGAAGGTTTCATGGTTATTCGGTTAGCAAAATATCATAAGAATGATTTTTGGTACATAATTATTATATTATATTCTTATATAGCTCGGTATTCCGTATCGCTCAACCAATCTAAAGATCGCCAAGAGATCTTTACATTTTGTTTCAAGAAAAGAAATATGTTGATGATTGAAATTCTGTCTTGTTTATTTGATTAAGATCGGATCCTATATCTTATAATTTAAATAATAGTGATAACAATGAATATTTAAAATATGGAAATAAGGGCTTACTGTCTGTTTAAAGTATTTATAATCTATTGGCACCAGATAGTACCAAAAGGACCAGCTGACTTGGGGAAGGTCTCGTATATCATGATAAGTTTTTATGAATTTTGATTACATATGGATAGTAGAGGCTCCGTGCAAAATTTGTGTCTTGTTTTATAGGTAAGTTTGCGAGCCCTTTTAGGGATTTTTAAGTCCAGCTAACTTAGGAAAATCCCCGAAAATTTTGGTAAATTTTTTTATTTTTACAATATCAATACGTTAATAGTTAATATAACAAAGTTTCAAGATTGTTCCTTATAGGTTAGTTTAGGTGTCACTTTGGGAATGTTTATTTGGTCATAATATTGTGAAAGCCCCGGGTAGAGACTAGCTGACCAAGCTTAAAATGATGTAGAAGTGACACTGTATCGGGCCTCGACCTCAAATATTTTGTTCTTTATGGGTAAGTGTGACCCGTTGAGAGCTCCTAGTACTATCAGGTTTTGTGTTGGGTTCGGATTTGCAACACTCGGTTCGCCATGTTCGAAATGTTCACTACAAACCCTATCATTTGAGCATGACTTCCAAATCTTTTTCTTGTAATTTTCTCTTCTCATGAGTCTAATCTTCTCTTTTTTGAAATTTTGTCACCATTGCAAAGAACACTATGAAACATAAATAACTAGTATGGTGGTTCACAAGAACAATTTTGATGAATTGTTGCATGAATGTCACATAGTTCCACTTCCCACTTATTAACTTTCTTTGTGCTGTTAAAGCAACAAACTACTGCACAATTGGCAAGGTCCATCCTACAACTTTGATACAACTGCAGTAAACTCGAATAGATCATAAATACTCCATTTTCTTTCCTCCTCTCTTACTAATAAAGGGCCAAATTCAAAATGTTTACAAAAACGAGGACACCTAACTCGTCCCAGACCACTCGATATAACGCAGTCCAGATACTGTCTAATTGGTGTATTGTTTGTGTTGTTTTTTTACTATGTTTTTTAGAATTCTTGTAAAGACTTCTAAGAAAAATGCGTTGTTATTCAAAAGATTTTCTTGTTTACTACACATGAAATATACGTACCTTTAATGTACCAGTTCAATACAAGCAAGTTCAACACTTTTAGGCACGATTTTAGTGTCGGTGTCTTTTTTAATAAATCGAATAATGAAACATGAAACTACGATGGAAAAATGGCTAAAAATTAGTAAATTGTGATCTCAAAATAATGACGTTAAAGAAGTTTAAAAACCTAGTATCTACAATAGGCTGGAGTGAAAATAACTTTTTCGCGAAATTCAAAAACATAGCCCCCGAAAAAGTTGCTTTTGTTCATGAAAAACACATTTGTGAAAAAAAAAATAATAATAATTATGTCTTGATGAAGCTCAATCCACAAATCAAAGATGGCCGCCAGCTTTGCTTGAAAATACAGTAAATTGACCATAACTTTGCCAATACTTGCCCAATTTGAAGCTCTATGAAGTATGCCCAATATGAAGCTCAATCCACAAATCAAAGATGGCCGCCAGCTTTGCTTGAAAATTAAATTAAAGTAAATTGTTCTTGATTTATATTTTATTGTGTTCATGTTTCTTACACAAATAACGAGATCATGATCAGCTATTCCCATGTAGAAAACTCCTTTAGCAGAGATGTTATTGCAAGTAGTTGTAAAAATTGCATCAATGAGTGTTTCAGAAACGCTCGTTATTCTGGTTGCTGTCTTTATAATCTGAGTCAAATTATACATTCTGAAAGTCTCTTTTAATGGCTTATTATCACACCTTTTAAGGTAGTCAACATTTACATCCCCAAGGAGCAGAGTCTCATTATTCTCTTTGGTTGCTAGGGACAACGTTTCGTTGAGATGTTTTTGAAAGTCTGCTGGCAAATACTTTCATACAGACGGGGGTCGATACAGCCCACTAACGAGGATTTTTCTGGTATTTTTCTGAAGAATTTTTATCCAAATTGCCTCCAAATTATCATTTTCTAAATCAGAACGTCTTTTAAAACTTCTATTATCGGAAATAAACATAGCAACACCTCCATTTCTCCCAACAGTTTGATTTTTGGAAATGAATTTGTATTCCGGTATATCGTAAAGTTGTGCGTTGTCATTGAATGTATTGTTGTTTATGTGAGTTTCACTGACTGTCAAAATATCGATTGCAAAGTCTTTAAGTAATATTTGAATTATTTCGATATTTCCCAACAAGCCTCTCACATTTTGATGGAAAATCTTTAGTCCTCGCATGTTCGTAATATCACCTAATGTTTGTAGACCTGGATTGACTTGAACATCATTGCTAAGCATAATCAAAACAAACATTATCATAGTATTTGAATTATTAAAACATTTAAACTTTCTCTGCGAGTTAAATACCCATAAACTTGACAATATGTAAGATTCCTCTTCTTGAAACATACTCAATTTATTAAAAGTAATACTGATGCCATCCGGAGTTGTAAAACTTGTTTTTTTACCAAAAACAACACAAATACAAATACCATAAGTCAGAAAAACACGTCTGCTCTTGGAGCTGTTATCATCAATGCACAATGCAGTGAATAGACCAATTGTTTGAGTTAAACTTGAAAGCGAATAACATAAAACCTTGAACTTACGAAAAGATTTTCACAAAGCGAGCAAAAATACGTCCGCTCGGAGCAATATCATTATGACATCATCAATGTCATCATGAGCATGACATGAACAAGAAAAGCTTGTTGAAATATGATGAAAATTGGGCAAGTATTGGCAAAGTTATGGTCAATTTACTGAATTTTCAAGCAAAGTTGGCGGCCATCTTTGATTTGTGGATTGAGCTTCATCAAGATATTATTATTATTATTTTTTTTTTTTACAAATGTGTTTTTCATGAACAAAAGCAACTTTTTAGGGTGCTATGTTTTTGAATTTTGCGATAAAGTTATTTTATATTGGGTGTGGAGGGTGACTAACCTTAAATGCTCTGGTCACCTAATTCCTGGATAACTACCTTCGCGTGATGCACCTGTCTTTTTTGACAAAATGTTATCCCAGGGACCAGGTAAGGGGCAATATATTCCCTGTGCGTCAGTCTGAAATATGTGATCCTGGTGTTCTTGGGCAGACAGGGCTCTTTAGTCTTGGTAGACAAGCTGTCTAGTGGAAACACGAACAATTTGAAACTTTGGGCAGCAGCAAAGTGGATGGGTTCATAGCAGACGAGTTTCGAGTAAACCAATGGTAGAATCCTAGGATGTCAAACAAATAGTTTTGAGATCAACGGACTAGATTAGCTAGTACTGCGGTAGGCCATCCTTGAGAAAGACCCTACTATAATCTCTCAATCTAAACCACAATGTTTACACAAATTAAAAAACGACCCTCCGTCCAGGTGAACCATCGAGGGTGCGAGAGTAATCTGCCCGAAGACTGCTTAGCAGTGAATATTGGAACATTTAATGTAAGAACATTGTACGACGATGAAGCAAAACTAGACAACCTGATACTAGAAATGAAGCGTATGGATATAGACATACTAGGCTTGTCAGAGACATACTGGTCCATAGAAACATCAGAGGCGTTCAAAAGCGGTGACCATGTAATTATCCAAACAGGAAGGAAAGACAATATTCACCGTCAGGGTGTTGCTTTTATCCTTAAACGATCAATTGCAAAACACCTTCAAGGCTATGATCTAGTATCTGAAAGAATGTTATCCATTCAAATTGAGACTACCAAAGGTCCCTTGTTTATCATTTAGTGTTATGCCCCCGATTCATCCTATAGTGCTGACGAGATTGAAGCTTTCTACAGTGAGCTACAGAGTCAACTGTCCAAACTCCCATATAAAAAGAATTTGATTCTATTAGGAGACTTCAACGCAAAAGTTGGTGATTCCTCTTTTAACGACTGGCAAGGATCAGTAGGCAAATATGCCATTGGAAACGTTAATAGCAACGGTGAGAAACTGCTCCAGTTCTGCGCTATAAATGAATTATCACTTATAAACACTATCTACAAACAACCCAAACACAGACTGGTTACCTAGACATCGCCTGATGGTCGAACCCAAAACCAAATTGACTACATCATTCTACCAAGTAACCAAAAGGGATTGACAAAAAGATGCCGTGTCTACAATTCGTTTGATGTGTATAGCGATCATTCTCTACTCATGATGTGGTACACAGTCAAGACAAAGAGATGTAAGAAATTAAGAAGAATACCAACACGGTTTGCAGTGGATAAACTCAGTGAACCAGAAACCAAAAGAAACTTTGAAGTGAAAATAGGTGGAGCCTTCCACCACCTTTTGGAGTTAGTAGATGAGTTACCACTGGAGGAGGTATATACAAAATTTGTTCAAGCTACAAATGATACAACTCTTAAGACAGTCGGAAAACGCAGACGAAAACCTGTCGAAGGGATGACTAATGAAACAGCATGTCTTTGTGAGCAAAGAAGGAAAGCCAGAACTGCAATGTTTACCAACTCTAAAGATGAGGAACTTCGAAATAAATACAAAATCCTCAACAAAACAGCGAAAAAAGCTGTCCAAATAGAAAGAAGAAACAATCTCGAGAAAAAAGTTCTGGAAATGGAAAAAAACTTTCTTGCGAATAAAGTGCATAACCTGTATAAAGATGTTAAAGAGCTAGAAGACAAACCAAAGAAACCACTAGTGGCAGTACGAAACTATTTTGGAGACAAAAAAGCGAAAATAAAAGAAATTCTCATGATTTGGAAAAGGCACTTTGAAAAGCACCTGAATAAAACATTTCCTAGAAACGAAGATGCTGTCAATGAAATACATATACCAGGACCAAATGAAGAAGAGTTTTCCATTGAAAAAGATGATATACGGAAAGCGATTAAAATGCTCAAGAAGAGAAAGGCTCCTGGGAATGATGGAGTAACGGCAGAAGTTTTAAAAGCAGGTGGAAATACAATGGTGGAAATTTTGTATAAAATTTTTAACAGAGCGCTCAATGAAGGAGATATACCATCGGAATGGTCAAAAATGTTAGTAACGCCTATACATAAGAAAGGGAATGCGTGCAATCCAGAGAACTTTTGTGCTATAGCCCTCCTTTCGATACCTGGGAAAGTATAATAGAATTATCATTGAAAAAATCCGTAAAAAAACCGAAGCATTTACAAGTGAAACACAGTTCGGCTTTAGAAGGAATAGAGGTACAGTAGATGCTATATTTATTATGAGACAACTCATAGAAAAAGCAAGAGAAAGAGGTGTAGAGCTCCACGTTAATTGTATAGACTTTAAAAGTGCATTTGACACTGTATGGCGTGAAGCACTGTGGAGAATGCTCCTAGCAATAGAGGTTCATACTAAAATTGTAAACGCGGTGAAAGAGATGTACCGAAATACCAAAGGTGCAGTGATTATAAACGGAAAATTGACGGAATGGTTTGAAGTATGCATAGATGTCCGACAAGGCTGTCTTTTATCACCTACCCTGTTTAACCTATTCCTAGACTATTTAATGAATGAACTTACATGTCTACAGAACGACATTACCATGGACGAAAATTTATGCTGCGATGTTAGGTATGCTGATGACACAACGCTTATTGCTGCTACCTTTGAAAAATTACAAATGTCAACTGCACAACTCCTGGCTGCATGTAGAAAATACGGTTTAAAGATAAATGGGGACAAATGTCGAATCTTAAGTCCTAATGTCTAAGATGATATTGAGATAGACTCTAAAGTCGTAGAAAAGGTCACCCAATTCTGTTTTCTAGGTGTTCTTATTCCAGGTACTACGAATGACATTGATAAAAGGCTGGCAATTGCATACTCATCATTTGGTAGACTATCTAAAAACGTCTGGTGCAATAGTAAACTACCAATTAAGTTGAAACTTCGCTTAATGTATGCACTGATCATGCCTATAGCGACTTATTCTTGTTCAACATGGACCCTCACCAAAAAAGATACTGACAAACTCAGGGTATTTGAAAATAGCTGCCTAAGAAACCTTCTTGGTGTCAAGTTAATGGACAGAGTGTCTATCAAACGTTTGCATGAAAGAGCAGGGACAAAGCCAGAGATTATAAACTTCGTCAAAAAGCAAAGACTCAAGTGGTATGGCCACATTATGAGAATGGAACAAAACAATCTTGTGAAAAAAGTCATGAAAGGTGAATTCAACAAAAAAAGAAAAAGAGGTCGACCTCCAAAACGTTGGGCGGACCAAATAATCAAAGACACTGGATTGACACGCGAAGTGCTTGAGACAATGACTGAAGATAGAGAAAAATAGAGAAGAAATGTAAACACGTGGGCAAAGTCTCTGAATTGGGATGTGCAGTAAAGTAAAGTAAGTAAGTTATTTTCACTCCAGCCTATTGTAGATACTAGGTTTTTTAACTTCTTTAACGTCATTATTTTGAGATCACAATTTACTAATTTTTAGCCATTTTTCCATCGTAGTTTCATATTTCATTATTCGATTTATTAAAAAAGACACCGACACTAAAATCGTGCCTAAAAGTGTTGAACTTGCTTGTATTGAACTGGTTCATTAAAGGTACGTATATTTCATGTGTAGTAAACAAGAAAATCTTTTGAATAACAACGCATTTTTCTTAGAAGTCTTTACAAGAATTCTAAAAAACATAGTAAAAAAACAACACAAACAATACACCAATTAGACAGTATCTGGACTGCGTTATATCGAGTGTCCTCGTTTTTGTAAACACTTTGAATTTGGCCCTTTATTAGTAAGAAAGGAGGAAAGAAAATGGAGTATTTATGATCTACTCGAGTTTACTGCAGTTGTATCAAAGTTGTATGATGGACTCTGCCAATTGTGCAGTAGTTTGTTGCTTTAACAGCACAAAGAAAGTTAATAAGTGGGAAATGGAACTATGTGACATTCATGCAACAATTCATCAAAATTGTCCTTGTGAACAACCATACCATTTATTTATGTTTCATAGTGTTCTTCGCAATGGTGACAAAATTTCAAAAAAGAGAAGATTAGACTCATGAGAAGAGAAAATTACAAGAAAAAGATTTGGAAGTCATGCTCAAATGATAGAGTTTGTAGTGAACATTTCGAACATGGCGAACCGACTGTTGCAAATCCGAACCCAACACAAAACCCGATAGTACTAGGAGCTCTCAACGGGTCACACTTACCCATAAAGAACAAAATATTCAAGGACGAGGCTCGATACAGTGTCACTTCTACATCATTTTAAGCTTGGTCAGCTAGTCTCTTCCCGGGGCCTTCACAATATTATGACCAAATAAACATTCCCAAAGTGACACCTAAACTAACCTATAAGGAACAATCTTGAAACTTTGTTATATTAACTATTAACGTATTGATATTGTAAAAATAAAAAAACTTACCAAAATTTTCGGGGATTTTCCTAAGTCAGCTGGACTTAAAAATCCCTAAAAGGGCTCGCAAACTTACCCATAAGAAACAAGGCCCAAATTTTGCACATAGTTTCTACTAACTATATGTAATCAAAATTCATAAAAACTTACCAAAATATATGAGGCCTTCACCAAGTCAGTTGGTCCTTTTGGTCCGAACCTTCTGGTTTCTATAGCGGCTCAATGACTAACCCATAAGGAACAAGACACAAATTTTGCACGGAGCTTCTACTATCTATATGTAATCAAAATTCATAAAAACTTATCATAATATACGAGACCTTTCCCAAGTCAGCTGGTCCTTTTGGTACTATCTGGTGCCAATAGATTATAAATACTTTAAACAGACAGTAAGCCCTTATTTCCATATTTTAAATATTCATTGTTATCACTATTATTTAAATTATAAGATATAGGATCCGATCTTAATCAAATAAACAAGACAGAATTTCAATCATCAACATATTTCTTTTCTTGAAACAAAATGTAAAGATCTCTTGGCGATCTTCAGATTAGTTGAGCGATACGGAATACCGAGCTATAAAAGAATATAATATAATAATTATGTACCAAAATCATTGTTTTGATATTTTGCTAACCGAATAACCATGAAACCTTCTAGCAATATTTATCACCTATTAATCTTCATCACTGCTATAGTCGTTATCATTTTCACCATCCATGTTAAAAGATTGTGCCTCAAAAATCTCTGCACCTCTTTCACATTTAATAAACATTTCATTGCAAACATCTATAATACCTAACGATTGGAAACATGCCAAAATCACTCCAATATTCAAATCTGGTGCAACAGACCACGCTGACAACTACCGTCCTCTTTCGATTCTGCCAGTTCTCTCCAAAATTATGGAAATAGCTGTCTATTCTTAGTTGAGTACTTTTTTTGAAGAAAACAACTTGCTTTCAGATCAGCAGTTTGGTTACCGCAAAAGGAGATCAACAGAAATAGCTATAATGTTACTTGTAACCAATATCAGAAAAGAAATCGATCAGGGAAAGCTTGTTGGTGCGGTATTTATCGACCTAAGCAAAGCGTTCGATACGATAGGGCATAGCATACTTTTATCAAAGCTAAATGCATATGGTGTCCAAGCAAGTGAGCTAGACTGGTTTTCCAACTATCTTTTTAATCGTCAACAGCAAGTTCAATACGAAAAAACTCCATCTCTCTTTGCAACAAAGTAACATGCGGTGTCTCTCAAGGATCAATATTGGGACCCCTACCTTTCCTGGTCCACTTTAATGACTTCCCTGAAACTTTATCTGCAGCAAACATCATCATGTTTGCAGACGATACGGTGATATTTACGTCTGGAAAATCCACTGAAGATATTGAAAACGTATTAAACGATGAACTAACACAAGTCAGCAACTTCTTCATTGCAAACGACCTGATATTCACCCTCAAGAAAGACAAGACCGAAGCCATGCTTTTCGGTACCGCTAAACGACTTGCTGGTGCTGACGATTTGAAACTATTCTACGGACACACAAAAATTCTAATAACCACGACATATAAATATTTCGGTTCAACAATAGACTCTTCGTTGAACCTGGTACAAAACTTCGATATAAAGTACAAAAAAGCATCCACAAGACTCAAGCTCCTGTCGCATTTAAAAAGAAATGTGCAAGAATGTAAAAGGCACTCATTACCCCAGTTATCACATTCAACGGGTTAATAAATATTAATCTGACCAACACCCAACAACAGCGAATACATTCCCTGGATAGAAGAGCGACACAATTGACGAAAACAAACTTTTCCACATCAAACATCATAAAACGTCACGCTTGCCAAATTTTTAGAAATTGTATGGATGGACGTACCTGTCAAAACATTGCCAAATACTTCGAGGTTATGGAGCGCGGAAAACGGACTAGAAATAATGGTTTTTTGCTAAGAATACTGAAAGTTTGTTTGTCTTGTACACAAAATAGTTTTTATTATGCAGATTCTATACTATATAATAAACTCACTTTATATATGAGGGAAGCTACTATGGAAGAATTTTCAAATATGATTTCTAGTTACGATTTTTAATTACACTAATTTTTTATTTTGACCTTAACCGCGTATTTTTTTTAAACAGTTTTTAGTTTCAATACTTTACTACATATATATACACATCACTTTTATCTTTTCATTGTATTTTATCGAACAGGACCCAATTTTATAGCAGTTTGTAACTGATTTGGTTTATCCTGTATAAATAATCATGAATAAATAAATAAATAAATGAAACACTAGAAATACATATAATGACAGCGTGAGCAAATTATGACGTCACCAAATCCAATATGGCTGCCAAATTCAGTTTTTCACATTTCGTATCCATGTTATACACTTCTTTTTCGATTTGCTCCAACGTTTGACAGTTATATGGTTATGCTGTCTTCTGTCGTGGGTACGATTGTTCCTCTTGATAATAGTAAATGCAGATGGAAGCTTTATTTAGTATGGTATTCATCTAGAAATTAAAAATACCTTCAATAATTGCAACAGATTAGGATAGGACGTTTAGCCGTTAAGCCCGTAGAATTAACGTTTCCAGTTCACGCCACGTGGTGGCAGTCCTACATGTAAACCTTTTAGGGGACAAACCGGGGATGGAATACGTTCAATGTAACCTTCACTGAAATTCAAAAATTTGAAATCAGTCTTGCTGTCAAACTTTGGCATTTTGCGCCTGCTCTCTAATCGAGTCCTGATGAAACCATCTCTGTTATCTTCTCCACAAACGGAGCCTAAAGCCTCTGTCACAAGCTTAACATGGCGTTCCACAGCCTGGTTATGACAAGGGAAACTTTCAACTGTTAGAGGACTCATCGTGAATGGATTTGTTTTGATCATATTAATCAAATCTTTATTGCTAAGGTTCTTTGTGTGTGTGGGGAGGTTCATTGATATCTTCGGTCTGCCAGTCAATTATTTCTATATAATTCCTAGCGTGAAGGTTCAAGGTTGGCACTCTAAAAACTCGCACTGCACTGCTGCTTTTGCGTTCTCTGGACTTCAGTATTCGCCCGAGAGCGAGTTCTCTGATACTGATGTTGTCGTCTGCCAACATTGCCAGCAGAACATTTTCAGGGTGCGCAAAAAAGGCATTTCTCTGAATAGCATTCATAACAACTTCCTTAAGCTCGTCTTCAAGATATCTGGCCTTGTCTATCATGATGTAGACATGTTTTGCTCTATCTGTACACAAAGATGCCTTTTTAATAGAGAACCACATCGGGGCATACACTTTCAAAATAAAGGTGACATCAGTCTTCAATTCTATGGACGGTGCTTCTGTTGAAATATACAACCGCAATATGCGATTTGCTAAAGTCAGCCATCTTGCTTTATTAATTGTACCAGGGCATTTGAGTGAAAGGTCCAAGGAGCAACAATCTTTGCTAATAGCCAGACAGATTTCAAACAGATACTTTTGATCGGTGCATATGTCTTTGGGTTTCAGTATGTGCTCTAAATCACAAGGTATTTTGTCAAAATTCACCAGTGGTTGGCGGTCACAGGTATGAACGGCTTTGCCGATTGGTCCTGCAAATCCATGGGGGCCAGTAGTTGGACCATCTATCTTCTGAAAAGGATATCTGAGAGGAATCTCATTTGCATGCAACAGGCAGATACACCATTGTTATGGTCTACCTAGTGACTCTTCAATTAATCGAATGACACCCTTCTTTACACCAGTATTGACGACTATTCCATCAGTACCAATTACATTGATTTAATTACATTGTATCTACCCCCCCCCCCCCCCCTTTTCTAAATAATCTAACAACTTTAAAGCTATATCAGCCCCTGTCCCGTTACTTGCACAAATATGCTCGAAGTAAGATGATCCTGGTTCTGCTATAATTTTTGTTTAAGTGTTGCTCTGATATTATTTTACGGTAAAATTTGCCATCAATCTCTTTTGCATTAAACATTGTCTTATCTTTTCGGCCATCAAAATATAAACCTGTAATCTTTGTACTGGCTTCACCTGACAAAGCTGTGCGTTTCTTCATCCTTTCCCTGCGAACTTTGCTTCTGTCGATCACCAAGGAGTTGCCGCCTTGAAAATCAGCAAGAACAGAACTCGCTATGGCTGCTGCTGCCTTATCTGAGACTCCATATTTGTCACAAATGGTTGCCATTGTTTGCAAAGAATTGGGGAAGACCTTTCTCTTCTTTGGACAGGAAGCATCTATATATGTACTGCTATTGTCAGGACATTCTGTGTTACTGTTACTGTAACTATGATAAACCTGAGATGATGCAGACGACTGAGTTGCACAACTTCTTGGGGTCATTTGACAATGCTTTAACAATGCTCTCCTTTTGTTTCTTTTTTCTAGCTTTTGTGTTTCTGCCTTATCAATACTACCAATAATCAGGCCCGAGGAGAGGGGGGGACAGGGGGTACACTGCCCAGGGGCCCGGCGTTTTCTTATTTATTTTTTGGAATTGATTTCAAATGGCCTAACCTGGAGATCCAGTTCAGGCGTGCTTGCCTCTTACCCCACGACTGCACAGGTAAATTTTTAAACAGTATAGAGGGCTTTCTTGTAAGCTTGTAAGTGTAGAAGCCTTAAAAACGTCACTCATTTCCAACTGGCGAGAACTTTGGGTCAACATATGAATCTGTTTGGATTTATTTTTTATGTACATAGCTCAATATTATTTTCTAAACAGTTAAATTAAAACACACGTCAGTAAATTGTTAAAGCATTACAGTCTCATATTTATTTTGTGTCATCCGAGAAGGTTTTACGACCTTATTGATATGGTTTTTCAAGCTTATTGATAATCCTTTTCAAATATTGAACATAGCATCACCATAATGCTTAAAGATCTAAATAAAATAAAACAAAGATCGGATAAAGAATTTAAATATGTTTATAATATACAAATACATTTATATAACACCAGGGCCCGTAACAGCCGGGAGCCAGGGGGCTGGAATTTTATAGGCACCCGCTGGAAAGATCCTGTTGATAATAATAAAACTATTAACAATAAACACATTTAAAAATGATTAGAAAAAAAGCTTTAGGAAAATTCGTGCTACTATCAAAAATTCAAAACAAGGAAAGTCTCCGCTAATAAAAACTGCTGAGTTTCTGGCAACATTGTTTGGCTGTTTAACCAGCGTTGCTCCTATTAGTTTTTTCAGAAACTGCGAGCACTACAGAAGTTTAGAGTAATTTTAAATGATCTGCAGAACAGAAGTGAGGTCGTGGAAGTCTTAATCATACTTTTGTATTCGGTTTGTACTTAATCACACTTAAACATGGATTAAGTAAATGAATTAGGCCTAATCAATTGTAAAATGTGAAATAAGAGTACCTAAATACGAAGTAGAGTTGTTCACCTGGAACCATGGCCTGATTAAAAAGCTTAGCCTGTTCTTCCGGTGAATAAAGTTAAACGAAAACTACTGCGCTACTACTGCGCTTTAAACTTATTTAAATTTATTACATCTAACGTTTGTAGATCAGTAGGCTACAATCAACGTCCTCACAGATTGAATGATATATGGAAAGGCAACTAAACAAATTATTTGATAAGCAGAGGAAAAGGTTAGGAGATAGTTACAGCAGAAAAGGTTCAATGGCGCAGTAAATTTCAACATTGCGATACAAATTTCACAATTGAGCGATTTCTGCTCCAAACCCGACGAGAATCAGTCGGACTAAAGTCCACAGCAGGCGGCGAAATAATTAGATGTAATATACTGACAGTTTTAAGTGCAGTAGTTTTTGTTCTACGTTTACCGCTGGAAGAACAGACAGTAAATAACTATGTACCTAAGTTGAGTGTGTCTTTAAGGTATAAAACAGACTTATAATATGTCATGTTAATTTTTTTAGCCTAAAGCATATCCACAGTGCAAATCTCGAAACACGGATATATCTCTACGGGAACTATTGCAAAACTTTCACTTTAAAACTCAGTAATTTGTTCCCAAATGTCTGTGTCATTCTCAGAATATTTCTAACGTTACCTTCACAATTGCACAGGGTGAGCGTTCATTCGGCACATTGACACGGGTAAAAAATGTGTTGAGATCGACCATGTGTCAAGGAAGACTAACAAGTAAGTTTAGGGATCCTAGCAGTTGAAGTCCCCTTAAGCTAAGACTCTCGATTTTCAAAATATTATAGATTTATTTGGAAGCCGCAATGCCTGTAAAGCACCTCTAAAATAAGCTTGATATTTCTATGAAATAAATTGTTTGTTTATAATTGTTTTTTAATAATGCTGTTTTTTCAATATAACACATATCTATTGTATTTACTATGTCTTTTTGGCAGAAACATTGTGGCAAAATATTCATTTGAAATAATTTGGTACCAACAACATAATATTATTTAAGCAATATATTTCGATTTAAATATAAATCATCATCAGGCTAAAAACATAAAATGAACAGTTTAAAAACAGTTAAAAAAAGATATTGTATAATATACTACAGATCAGAATATGCAAACAGTCAAAACAAGAGAATGCTCTTACGTATGAAAAATCAAAACAGCATAAACTAAAGGGCGAGCACTTAAAAAGAACTGTGCGATAATTATAATTTAATGACTAAAGCGCGAGAACGATATTCGTCCTTTGTGTTGAGAGATGGCTTTAACTCATTTATACATAACGCCTCGAGAGTCATTAAATGGGACACAGTTCTTAAAGAACTAGCAATGATGGTCACGTCATTTATTGTCAGTGGAACATTACATGTTTGGAAGTGAGCCCCCACGGGAGTAGAAGATCTGCGATGTTCTTTAAAGCGACAGAGTAAATGTCGGATAGTCTGTCCGACATAGCATGATTTACAACATAGACATGTAATTTTATATATAACTCTGCTTCTTAGAGAAACATCAATCTTCAGCTTTAGTGGTGGTAGAGCAGTTTTTAGCTTTTTCAATGTGAAAACGATCTTGCAGGGAGCTTGCAGTTTCTTTAATGCCATCTCAAACTTTTCAGATACTTTACCCCTAAATTGTAAGAAAAGCATTTTTTTCTCCGGTTTCTCTTCAACATCATCCTTCTGTTTTTCTACATTTTCTGTTCCTCCGTGGTTACGCCTCGCGATTATTGAGCTGATGGTCTTGTTGATGATTGGCTCAAAGAATGACGCTGGGTACTGGTTGCTTTCTAACATTAACTTTCCTTTTATCAAGCTCTTGTGAAAGTTCTGCCAAGTGCTACACGCTCGAAAGATTCTGTGTATTAGCCCTGATACTACCGACTTTTTATATTTCAAAGGCGCTAGTGAGTGAAAATTCATTGTCAAGCCAGTGTCCGTTTTCTTTCTAAACCACGTGGAACTCAGGGAATTTGCAGAATTTTCATACGTAATAGCATTCTCTTGTTTTGACTGTTTGCATATTCTGATCTGTAGTATATTATACAATATCTTTTTTAACTGTTTTTAAACTGTTCATTTTATGTTTTTAGCCTGATGATAATTTATATTTAAATCGAAATATATTGCTTAAATAATATTATGTTGTTGGTACCAAATTATTTCAAATGAATATTTTGCCACAATGTTTCTGCCAAAAAGATTATTTAAAATGGAACTTCAACGACATGGTTGCTGGCCAGTATTCTTAAGGTATGAAAATACTTTGCGAAAAGCTGCTAATAACCGATTACGTTTGGAGTTCCTAGACAAATGTCTGAAAGCACACATCATTCCGAGATTTTTGAAGTTTTGAATTCCGAATAATGGTTGCTTTGACGAGAGAGCAGTGCAAGAATTCCAACTGAAGCTGCTGAGGAAAGAGATATTCAAAGCAAATTGAGAAATTGTGAAGTCCACGGAAAAGCTGGACAATATGAGGAATGATGTCAAGCAGTTAGTACCAGTTAAATCCATTCCATCACTTGTGCTTTACACAAGATTAGACTTACACGAATTCAGTCATAATTTATTACTGAGACACAATGAAAAACTAATGAGTCTTTCAAAAGAGCAGGACAAGCCGTTATTAAATGTTCAAAATACTGTTTTATGTTATGATTTACCAAAACAACCACCAAAATTCGTGTTGGAGACTCTTTCGTTGGGTCCCAGACATTCAATTTTGGAAAGGTTTGACCAAAAAGACGTGTTGGCTGAACTAGACAGTTTAATGGAATTTTGTAGAAAGGAGAAGGTCGATGAGGAAACCATTACCGACATTAATGTGAAGACTCTATCGTACATTAAGAAGTGTAAGAAACAAAAGCCTACAAGAAACATTTATTTAACCCGACGTTACTTGAATAATAACAACTTACTGGCAATTCCATTTGATAAAGGCATTGGCATTTGTCTGATGTCAGTTGCAACGTACAACACCAAACTGAGAGATATCACAAACCTACCACAGTTTGAAAAAGTTGTTAAAACTAGAGCTAACGCAAAGAATCCCATTCTAAAGGAAGAAGAGAGAATCACTTCAATCCTGAAAAGAATGAGGGATACACAAAAGATTGACGATGGGTTATTGAAAAAACTCCAGCCAACCGGTAGCCAACCACCACGACTTTACGGTTTGGCTAAAGTACATAAAAATGAGACTCCACTCAGACCAGTTTTATCGATGCCAGGATCACCCTACCACAAAATTGCACTTCAAGTCACTGAATGGTTGTCGGTAGTTGAAGAAAGCAAAATAAATGCTTCCACAAAAGGGATATCTGAAGTAATACTTTACATTCAACTTGATAACGACGACGTTTTGATTAGTTTTGATGTGACGTCATTATATACCAACGTTCCAGTAATTGAAGCCATTGAGGATTGTACTAACCTCCTTTTTTCCGGGATGTATAAATTACCACCGGTGGATAAAGACACCTTCAAAGATTTGTTAACAATATGTAGTTCTAATGTGATAATGCTGACAAATGATGGATTCTTTCGACAAAAAGATGGTCTTGCAATGGGAAGTCCTCCCGCCCCCTTAATTGCAAACTGTTGGGTGAGCAAATTTGACACCCATCTACGCGATGACGCAGTTTTATTCTCCCGATACATGGATGACATTTTAAGAAACATAAACAAGAACAATATCGAGAGTAAAGTTGCGGAAATCAACAACCTGCACCCTTCTCTGAAATTCACGTACGAGAAAGAATGTGATAATGAAATTGCCTTTCTAGACATGAATATTATTCATTCTGCAAATTCTCTGAGTTCCACGTGGTTTAGAAAGAAAACGGACACTGGCTTGACAATGAATTTTCACTCACTAGCGCCTTTGAAATATAAAAAGTCGGTAGTATCAGGGCTAATACACAGAATCTTTCGAGCGTGTAGCACTTGGCAGAACTTTCACAAGAGCTTGATAAAAGGAAAGTTAATGTTAGAAAGCAACCAGTACCCAGCGTCATTCTTTGAGCCAATCATCAACAAGACCATCAGCTCAATAATCGCGAGGCGTAACCACGGAGGAACAGAAAATGTAGAAAAACAGAAGGATGATGTTGAAGAGAAACCGGAGAAAAAAATGCTTTTCTTACAATTTAGGGGTAAAGTATCTGAAAAGTTTGAGATGGCATTAAAGAAACTGCAAGCTCCCTGCAAGATCGTTTTCACATTGAAAAAGCTAAAAACTGCTCTACCACCACTAAAGCCGAAGATTAATGTTTCTCTAAGAAGCAGAGTTATATATAAAATTACATGTCCATGTTGTAAATCATGCTATGTCGGACAGACTATCCGACATTTACTCTGTCGCTTTACAGAACATCGCAGATCTTCTACTCCCGTGGGGGCTCACTTCCAAACATGTAATGTTCTACTGACAATAAATGACGTGACCATCATTGCTAGTTCTTTAAGAACTGTGTCCCATTTAATGACTCTCGAGGCGTTATGTATTAATGAGTTAAAACCATCTCTCAACACAAAGGACGAATATCGTTCTCGCGCTTTAGTCATTAAATTATAATTATCGCACAGTTCTTTTTAAGTGCTCGCCCTTTAGTTTATGCTGTTTTGATTTTTCATACGTAAGAGCATTCTCTTGTTTTGACTGTTTGCATATTCTGATCTGTAGTATATTATACAACATCTTTTTTTAACTGTTTTTAAACTGTTCATTTTATGTTTTTAGCCTGATGATGATTTATATTTAAATCGAAATATATTACTTAAATAATATTATGTTGTTGGTACCAAATTATTTCAAAAAACAAAAACAAAAGTATTTACTATATTCGCTTATTTATACTATATACATGTGTGTGTATATATATTTATATATGAGCACAAGGGGCCTAGGAGCTTGTGTGCCCCGGGGCCCGTGTTGGCTCTCGACGCCCCTGCCAATAATCATTTGCCTGGCATTTCTTTGATCTATCAGAAATTTCTTTTTGACATTAGACAATTTACACTCTTTCTCACACTTGCAGTTATACAAGTTAGCACACTTGCAAGCCGAAACGTCAAATAGATGGTCAGCCTTCTCCTTGAACTTGCAAAGTCTTTCTTTGTAACTATCTTTGTCTTTATCTCGCTTATAGTTCTTCATAATAAGCCTGTATTCCTTGTAGATTGAGTCCATCATATGTTCCATCCGAAGATATGTCACAATAGGGATTGATAGCTTGTGCCACAAGTCTGCTACCTTGTTTAGTACTACTCCTGATGCTTCTTTATGTGGGTGATTAGTTCTCGATTCATTCTTCATTCTCTGCTGAGTGAAATTGTAGAATTTTATTATATCTCGATACGTCGGAAGCATATTCTCTGGCACCTCAACTGATGCACCAAGGATAACACAACAGAATGCATCTTTCCTTAATACTGCCATATTATTTCTGAAGTGATAAAAAAAAGTTGATTACTGTACTGTATAAATAATATATGCATTTATGCAATATAAAAATAGTATTTATGCATTTCGTCTAAAATGAAGGGAGAACTACAGTCGTGTCCATATTAATCGACTCAAGCAGGAAAAAGCATACAATACATACTTGAGTCAATTAATATGGACACGACTGTAACTATTTCTGGTATAAGGTGAACACTTTTGAACAGGTCTGCAATACCCAATCATACCCATTGAAGAAGAGACCGTAGCCTATATAACTATAAAAAAAATAAAAGAAGAAATAGTAGAAATGGAAAAAAATGCAAAAAAAACATAATTTGGCGGCCATATTGGATTTGGTGACGTCATAATTTGCTCACGCTGTCATCATATGTATTTCTAGTGTTTTATGACATGAACGAGGAAAGCTTGTTGAAATATGATGAAAATTGGGCAAGTATTGGCAAAGTTATGGTGAATTTACTGTATTTTCAAGCAAAGTTGGCGGCCATCTTTGATTTGTGGATTTTTTTTTATAAATGTGTTTTTCATAAACAAAAGCAACTTTTTAGGGGGCTATGTTTTTGAATTTCGCGAAAAAGTTATTTTCACTCCAGCTTAATCTACAATAGCAAGTTAGCGACGATATGAAAAGTAGATCGCAATTCGGGAAAAGCAGGTATCGAAATTCAATAAAATTTGCCTGTGGCGGTCGTTAGAATTTCTTTTAGCTATCGGACTTGTTTAAGTTACTTCGCTCTGGAAAACAGACCAACAAATTCAAAACCCCTTTTTTATTTTCCTTCTCTGGAATCCTAATAGGACAAATCAATGTCGTCGCTGCGGTTTTTTTTTCGTAATTGATGACTCCATACATAAGTGGTGGCTACATAATTAAACGGTACCTCCATACATAAACGGTGACTCCATACTTTAAACGGGGCTCCTGCCATAAGCGGTGACTCCGTACTTTGACCGCAGATCCATACATAAACGGTGACTCCACACTTAATCAATGGCTCCATACCTATGCGGTGGGCTCCGACTATTCGGTTGCCATTACAATAATTGCGCGCCAAAACATTCAAAATGACTGAGTTGGATACAAGTTGGGTCTTGTTAGTGCTCTTGTCACAACTCAGTTAAGGTTTAATGGTCTTAGAAATACTGAAGAGTTATGTGATACTATAAAGGAGATGTTTTCCTTTACAAGTAGTGTTGTTTTGGAGAATGTCGAAGGAAATACAAACCAATTTAAAGCCAGTTTGTCAGCAGTGTTTTTTTCGGAGACAGAAGTCAAAGACTTTGTTTTGCAATATTGTAAGCATAACGATGAAACAATCAAAGTTTCAATGTCTCGGTGAGTTGCCTTTTTTTTGATATGATATCTTAACTGATATATTCAACTTATTTGCGTTTGTTTGTGGTAGGGTAATTACTCTTTTTTACTTATTTAAGTTACTGAGTTAGCCTATGTAACAAGTGGTATGCCAATTATTTTAGGAAAATTGGTCCCAAAAGCCCATACAGTTTTGTGAGAAGATATCGTTGCCAACACAACACAAAATATGCAGGTACAAAAAATGCTAAAAAGCTGCTAAAAGAAAACCCCACTCGAAGAATCAAGAATTCGGAGTGTCCGTTCCCAATGATTATAAAAGTAATGAAACAAAGAAAGGTTTTGCCATGTCAAACAGTAATCGAATGGTCACATAATCACCCATTAAACACGTTGCAAGTAAATTCATTTAAAGACATTTTATCCTGTACTGCAGATAAAGTTATGGAATTATTTCAGAAGGGATTTACCCCTGGTAAGTTTTAGT
Organism: Candelabrum cocksii; assembly: GCA_963930725.1. Lineage (NCBI taxonomy): Eukaryota > Metazoa > Cnidaria > Hydrozoa > Anthoathecata > Candelabridae > Candelabrum > Candelabrum cocksii. The sequence goes on along the minus strand of OZ005673.1, from coordinate 6,119,047 downwards.
TTCATATATTGAGTAATAAATCACTTTTTAATCCTTAGCTTATCAATTAAAATGTATTAATTATTTTTCTGTTATTTATTTGTATTTGGCGAGATTAACATTTAATTACATATGAATTTCTAATTTTACAAAATAGTTCTTTGCAAGTTTTTTGCTCTCAAGTACAAAATTTGGAAAGGTATTTGTGTCCGTAGGGTGGAAAAATATATGTAAACATTTATTTTTAAATTGCCATATTTTTATTATAATTTTTAGGCCTTGCGTATCGACAGTTTAACGATAATTTGAGGTTTAGTTGTAAAGACGAACTGGAATTTCATCTGATGAAATCTGATCGTTCTATTTCCCCACGAAGACCCGATTTCAACCAACTTTACAGTGAATTTTGTAAAGAAAAGTACGGCAGTAAAAACGGCAAAGAAATGTTTGATCATCTAGATGAAAAGATCGCATCATACAAAGACCTATTTCCTGAAAGTGATATCAAGCTGCAAAGATATGAAGAAAACGATCAATTGACAACGCCATTCATGTTGGTTCTTGTTACACCTTTAATGAAAAGAGTCCATACAATGGTATTTATTATTAAAATTAAAAATCATCACAGTCACTATTATTAATAGAAAACACTCACACAAAAAAACATTTTAAAAGTGATATTTTATAAGTTAACATTTTTAACATCATCACCTTTCTATGTTTACATCTAAACAATCAGATTTTGGGAAAGCCAACCGAACGCTAAAAAACGTTTTAAAAATGGGTGAAAACCTACAGGATCGAAGAAAGACACAAAATAACAGGAAACAATAGGAAGAAATGAAAACATTCCATTGTTATGAATACAGGGGGAAACATTTAAAGAGGAAAAAAAACGTGAAAACGTGACACCATTTGTTTACGTTTTTAGCTTTCAGTTGGTTTTTCCAAATTCGGTCACATATTTCTTGTATTGAAGTAGGTAGGTAAATATTAACGTGGTAAAAACAGTAAAAAGAAGTAACTTAATACTTTACTTTCAACTGGGCCGTATCCATACCCCAAGTTTAAAAAAACCGGTACCCATTTACTATTTTCTCAATATTACATCGTGGTCCTAAAATTTGGAATTATTTTTTAACAGACGAAGAAAAAATGATTTTCGCCATGAATACTTTTAAAAAAAAATTAAAAGGAAACATTCTTGCATTTGAAAATGAAGTCATATTTTATTGATCTGACTCTTTGAATTATTACTATTATATATTTTCCTTTTAAAATTATTATTTTAAAGATTTGTGTTTGTGTAATTATTATTAGTATAGGGGCCTGATGATAATGTTTATTTTAACCTTCTACGGGTCCCTGATCAATACAAAGTTTTTTCTATTGTGTTTGTTTTATTTAGTACCATGGAATTCTGGGTGGGCATTGCTGCGGTGCTGTGGGTCTATCTTTACCAAGTTGATAAGTAATCAACCTAAAAATGAGCGACTGGTCCAGTTAATTGAGAATTGCAAAATCATTTATTTAACATTAGTAGTTTCATAGTTGTAAAATGATATTTTTCAGGTAACTATTTTTATATTTTTAAAATGAAATTTCAGGAGCAGCATTCCTCTGAAATGGTTTTCCTAGACTCTTCCTTAAACATGGACGAACACAATCTTCGTGTGTTTATTATTGTAACCCATAGCATTGTGGGTGCTTTACCACTTGGACTAATTTTATGCAGTGATGAAAAGACTGAAACACTTGTTTCTGCCTTCAAAATGTACCAAGAAATGCTTCCACCTAATGCTTTTTTTGGAAGAGGTAACTTACACAGGCCCAATGTAATGCTGACAGACAACTGTTCTGAACTGAGAGATGCATTAAAAGCCGTCTGGCCATCATCTACTTTGCTCTTGTGCACCTTTCATTTGTTGCAACAAGTGTGGAGGTGGTTGTTTGACTCAAACCATAAAATAAGCAAACATGATCGCCCAACTCTTCTTTCAAAATTTCGAGCAGTTGTTTATGCTTCTACAGTGCCCGAGTTTGAACAAATGTTTCAAGAACTTTCCTCTTTGAACATTGTAGCAGATAAATACCCAAATTTTCTCAACTACATTACGACATTGTATCGAATCAAAGATTCATGGTCTATTGCTTTTCGTTCAAATCTTCCAACAAGAGGAAACAATACAAACATTTACACGGAAACCCAGTTTCTTGTTATGAAAGAAATGATTTTACAGCGCGTAAAAGAGTACAACGTCAATGCATTGTTTGATCGCCTTACTGGCGATTTGGAGAACCATTATAAAGGCAAACTTTTGTCAGCGGCAAATGGTTCTTTTGATAGCAATTTTAGTCGAAGGTTTTTAGGGAAAACAAAGCAAAAATCAACATCAATTGGATTTATTAAACCATCTTCAAAAGAAACTGCAGCAGTGATTCAAAAAATTCAGAGCCAAGGTAGAAGTATCTTTGTTGTTCCAAGTTTTACGTCGGAGTCTGTATATGTAGTTGATATGAATATTGGAATGTGCGAATGTGAAGTCGGTAAAACCGGTTCACCCTGCAAACACCAGTTCATACTTTGGTCAAATAAAATGTCTAGGAGTAAAAACTTTATGTCTGTATTTAGTGCAGACCACCGAAAGTATTTGGCTGAAATCGCTATAGGCAAAAGTTTATTTAAAGAGTTTTATGTTGGTCTACATGATTCGCAAACAACCGAACTTTCAGTTGAGCCTACATTAGATATGCCTATAAAACTCTCTATAGAACAATTATCCCCGACTGAAAAAATGGAGGTTGAAATTGAAATGAACAACGACTCAAAGGAAGAAGCTCTTACTGTACTTAATGGTGTAGCTGATATTTTACGTGTTCGAGTTGAAAATGGGGATAGCTGATGAATTCTAGTCAGCTTGCAACAGCTTTAAAATACGTTTGGAACACAGCAGTTTGCTAAAAAGATTGTTTCTAAACCACAAAATATTGTAAGGCGCTCTCAGAAATTCAAAATTGGCGTTCAACCAGAAGCTGTAAAACGTCGCAAAGTTAGCAATGGCAGTAAACGTGCATTAAAACAAGGGAAATCGTCGACTTTTCCCGTAAAGATTTCAAGCACGAAACGAAAGCACAACTTGGCAGGCAATGTTTTAAACAATGAACCTGTAGCAAAAAAGCGGGACGTCGCATGGCATCAAAAATGTTTTATGTTTTTTCTACTGCTACTAACGTCGGGTTCAAAGTGAGCAATCAGGAAAAATAACAATTGGTAGTGGTTACTGTTATTTACTATGTATGAAAGTTTATAACATGCCTTCGTAGGCTCTCTTTACTTGCATATTGCAGCTCACAAAAGGTACATGTTGTTTTCCCAGACCTTTTGCACTTTTCGTGAGTTTCTTTAGTGTGTCTTTTTAAGTTTTTTTAAGTTTGTAAAGTTCTTTTGACAAAGAGAGCACTTAAAACTTTTCCTACACAAAGACAAATGCCTATTTTTCTCCTTCACTTCTGTAAACAATTTGTCACAAATCTCACATTTGAATTCTCTGTCAGGTACCATTCGTTTGTACGTCTATAAACAAAAATACGTTCATCACCGATTTTGCTCCATTAAAAAGTACAAATAAAAACAATTACCGACTTGACCATTTTTTTATGGTTATTAGCTAAATGTATTTCTATTTCAGAAAGTTCTAAAAAAACTATTTTAACAATTTTCGATGTTTAACCCATGTTTAACCCATGTATCTTTGGCTGATATGAAAAATATTCGTGTCGTTTAAAGAATTTTACTTCAGTTTTAATCAGTTATTTTATATAGCATAGTATATGTTTTAAGTAAAAACTTCTTTTTCCTCTGTAGAGCAGTCTAAGAAGCCAAGCCTGACTTAGCACTTTAGATCTTTGACCAAAATCTTATTTTGTATCTTCGGCTTGCTGACTTAAGCGTTCCTGAAAATAAAAGTATTTTTCGTTGTGAAGCAAAAAAGTGGTTAAATGAAATTTACTCTTTGTAGTCACTAACTAATTTTATACCTAATAGTTGACATAATCTAAATTACAAAAAATAGATAAATAATTGTATAGAAAATGTTGATTCGTACCTTGTTGTCTCTAACCAAGTTATTCCACGCCGACGAGTGGCGTCTTCTTTTTTTATTACGGACAATTAGTCTGTTATCGATGATTCCTAAAATCAACGATAGTCTTTATAAAAAACACTAAAAAATAACCAAATAAAAGTTTGATTTTACTAAAGTATGATTTTGCAGTTAAAGTTTAATAAAAACTTTAACTGACCTTAAAATATTCACTGACTAGCTACGGAAAAAATAAATAAAGTATGTTTTTACCTGCATTATTTTCTTCATCACCGCTATATTCATCACTTTTCAAAGGAATGTTTTAACATCTACCAATAAGCCAATTTTCTGGTTTTATCTCACAGGTAAACCACAAATGTTCACAAACTGTTAAAATGTTCAGGTATAAAACTTATCTAGGCAATATTTAAAAAGACACAAATTAATAATTATACTCCTAATGATAATTAGAAAAGAGCCAAAATTCACCCATTGGCAGGGAATATAAATAATTTTTACCTCAGATCTTCAACTTCAGATTAAAATTAAACTACCTTCCGCTTCCATGTTTCCATCTTGTGTTGTGCGTTGCTTGAACGATTCGATAAACTCTCGCAATTCATTTGAATTATCTGGGGGAAAATTCAGAAAAATTGTTATTGCTTTTTTGAATGGTTGAATAAATAATAGAGAACTATTTATATTGTTTCTTTTCTTTGTGTGTGGTTGAAAATCTCCATTTCATCAGTCCCTAAGAGTATATATGTAATGGATAATATTAGAATTTAGTCAACAAAATAACAATATACCGTCTTTTCTTTAACGCGTCCTCTAATTAACGTGGATTAATTATTTTGCCAAACGTAAAGGAATTTATTTCCTCTAATTATTTACGCAGGCTCCATTTTACCTATTATTGATTTTCCTCTATTTTAGCGCGGCTAGAAAAATAATCATGTAAAAAATTGAGTTAGACCGTTTTTTTCTTTTCACGTTTCAACTTATTTTACCGTCGGACATGTTCGAAAATTTTTGTCTAAATTAACTTTCTTCTTTTTAAAACACGGAGGTACATTGACAGTTAAAATTACGGGGAAAAGAAGATATTCTCATGATCTACCTCAAGGCGGCATGGAAATACCAGCACAATTCATCAGACAAAAAGAAACTCAGTGACTAAATGAGAAAGAGGACATCGGAGGAGATAAAGAAGTTTGAAGAACAAAGAAAAAAGGGATGGAAAATTGTTTGAAAAAAAAAGAAAATAAAAATAAAAAGTAGCAAAAAATGTGTATTTTTTCCTCTGATTTACTGCGGATTGATTGAAATTTTCCTCTAATTATTACCGCGGTATCGGAATTGATAAATAGCTACAACATAATTTATTTCTTCTTATTATGAACGCGGTACCTCGAAAAGAATTATTTAATTTTCCGCGTTAAATTAAAGAAATGACGGTAACAACGTTTTTACCCAAATTGATTGTATGAACACTTTCAAAATAATTGGCTGTTGTTACTTCGGTTGCACAAAATAAACAATAAAATAATTTAACATTCACTCCGAGCAGAAAAGAAAGTTTCCAATCATTATTTAACATATTTTTATATGAAATGCTAGCTACTTGACACCAAATAACATTTCTTTTATCATTTTGTACTTCGTCTATCTTCATATTTCTCCGGAATGCAGTTATTTCACTAAACTAGAATAAATTTGTAACGAGATATCACATGAAACACAACGATGCGATGGCTGGCTTGTTTTTCAAAAAAGAACATAAAAAATATATAGTTAGTATAGGATGATTGGACTGTTTATTTGTCAAAATAGCTTAAATAAATTAAATTAAAAATAGAAAATTAAATAATATATGTTATGATATTATTACCTATTGTATTGTTCGTTCATTTTCTTCCTCTGTAAAAACTTTCCTGTTGCTTCACAAAATTCAAAAAGAACGTTTTCAGTGCACCATTATGATTGTTTATTTACATTATTGAGCCGTTAACCGGATTTCCAGGAAAAGTTCGAGCTCACCGCATAGGTATGGAGCCACTGATTAAGTGTGGAGTTACCGTTCATGTATGGATCTACGGTCAAATCACGAAGTTACCGCTTATGGCAGGAGCCCCGTTTAAAGTATGGAGTCATCGTTTATGTATGGAGGTACCGTTTAAGTATGGAGCCACCACTTATGTATGGAGTCATCGATTACGAAAAAAAACCCGCGTCGTTGCTAACTTATCACATTACTTTCTGTAAATAGGCTTGTAAGATGCATTAAAGATATCTACCAAAATTAGTTTTTGTGGACAGGATTTTAGAAAAGATCGAAGTCAGATTGACATCCACATCAAAGATCCTTATCATCGCTACAATGAAAACTACAATGAAACAGTCTCTATGTAAACAACCTGTCCGAATTCTCTCAGCAAATCAATACCAAGTCTCCATATAGATTGTATTGATGAGTTCTGAAATTTTATCTTATTTTGCGTTTAAGAAGCTCCTTATTTTGATTCAGTAAATGAAAATGAACGTTCCACTTATGTCTACAGCATTACTTAAATCTTCGAGAGGAAAGCAAAGAAAACACAAAAATTGTCATTTCTCAGGAAACAAAAATATCAGGAAAGTATTCAAGGATTATTTACATGATTATTTACAGAATAGGTACAAAAAGCATTCGATAAAAATTATTTAGATATTGGGTTGAAGGTGACGATCGACTGACTTCCATCCTAAACGAGTATCACCATTTTTGTGGTCTATGTTACTTATATCCTTGATGTCTGGAATATCTGTGAGGAAAGGGATACTCGTAAGCGGTGGAATACCAGTGGGCTCAGTGAACGATCTGATGTGTCCCACTTCTTCGATGTCATTCGCAAGATCCCGATCAATAAATTCATCATCGCTATTTAAAGTCCTCCGGTCTCCAGTCAATTCACCTCCTTTCAAGGGTCGTATATGTGGAATGTCGGGAATGTTCTCAAAAATGTCTTTATTGGGTGCCGAAAAGCGCGGATGTTGAAATTTTAGTTTATTGTCCCCATAGTGTGGGTAGTTTGTCAAACCTTCGGAAGAAGTTTCGATTTTAGGGAACTGAATGATTGGATCGAAGGACTCCTTTATGTTCGGTATAGACGGAATCTTTGAGATGCTTTCAGCTATTCCACGCATTACGCCGTTAACACTTCTATGGTGATGGTGACGAGGTCTCTTGTATCTCTTTAAAATTTCTTCCGGTTGATTGCTATCGTACAAAGGGTTGCTATTCATTCCGTCGAATGCTCTCTTTAATTTCTGATGTTTCTTGCTGCCCGAATAAATGCGTTCGTGGACGGACCTTTTGACTTCAGTAGGCGATCTCAACTTTATGGCTCTTTCGTTTAACAGAAGCTTTATATCTCCTTCCTTGCTTTCCTCGGAATTGGACACTTCAACTATGTTCTGTATAATCGGGTAAACCTTTTGACTCGTTAATCCTCCTCCACTTTTTTCCTCCCCTTGTATCTCACTTTTCCAAGTTTCTTTCGAACTCTGTCTATCTGCACAACTGTTATCGCTGAAGCACTCATTTCTACTCGCAATGTTGTTTCGTTTGAGCTTTTCGTTTTGCTCTAAAGTCACATTTGCTTCTAGAGTGTTTTCGAGAGATTTCGTTTCAGATATAGAAACCACGAAATCACTTTCGTTCGTTTTCGTACGCTTTCGCACGTGATAGTTTATTCCGCTGCTCGGTAGATTATCAAACAAATTCGACTTTTTTACGTCAGAGGCTGAATGCGATCTCTGTGCGTGTAGTAACATGAGACCATTGTTGTGCATTTTGTATATTTCCGATCTGGATGATCCATCGGTGCCTTTGTTTGTGTCTGTTGGCGCTCTTTCTGTTGTCGTAATGGAAGTCTCGTTTATAGTGTGGTTACTCAAATCTAGCGACGTGACTTGTAGATTGGAACAACTCGCGAATAAGACTAAAAATAAAGAAAATCCCATTAAGGAACGCGCGAGAATTTAGTGTTCATTGAATACCCCTAGAAACACAAAGCGTTTTCGACTATAAAACATACTCACCTTGTAAAAAACAAACCAAAACGAGAAAAGCCAGCATTTTAACTTCTACCGTACGGCAAGTTAGAAATCAAATAGACTTTGATTCAAGCGCATTTCTTTTCAACAGACTTATAGCTTTCAGTTAAGCCGCAAGAATTTTGTTTCTGCACAATGTGATACTGTTGTTCGTTTACTGGTCAAACGATCATGCTCTGTTGATCAGGGTTATGCAGCCATTATGAAGCAAAAAAATTATAGATTTCGTTACCAGACCTTTACCACGATTCTATAGCGTGTTATGCACGGAAAGCATGCAGCTTAGGTTTCTCCGGGCACAATTGTGCTAAGGAGGGTAAGGTTAATATCATGGGGCGTCAAACTCTGTTGTATCATAACACTCCACCGTTCGATTATTAGCCAAAAGTGTTCACAATATTGCTAAAGCTTCACTGAACCTCTGCAATGGCAATAGTTTAATGACGTTTACATGTGACATTTCTAAACATTGCAACACTTTTTGACGAGACAATTTCAAATTACCGTAAATCCTTGAATTGATCCCCCCCCCTTCGAATAAGCCCTCCCCTCGAATACATCATTGGATCTAAATTTTTTTATTAGCCCCCCTCAAATTAGCCCCTCCCCCGCTCAAATGTTGTGTTTACTTAAACCCTCATGGGGGCTAAATCGGAAACATATTATATCATGGTAACCAGGTATGCCATGCAGCTCGGGAAAGCAAATGGTAAAAACCCAGTTACAATTGCTCGACGGCACAGAGGAAAATCCGTTCGTTCCTGGTGAGACAGATATACAAGAGGCTTGCCCTCCTTGCTTGATTCTCGATGAAGCAATCGATGATGCCGAGGACATTGATATTTTGAACTGAACACGTATGAAGTATTGATGAACATATGCATATATCTTTTTTCTGGGTTAGTCATGCCACATTTTTTTATTAGCCCCCCCCCCCTCGAATAACCCCCCACTTAAAAAAATCATAAATTAATTAGCCCCCAGGGGGCCAATTCGAGGATTTACGGTATGCAATTTATTTCTGGCAAACGGGAACATCAAAACAATTTAAAAGATTTCTTTGGAAAACACGTCCTATATATGGTTCTTTTTTGTCAAGATCTGTAACATGTAACATCTTCAACCAAACACAGATTTCTTTCATTATTGGTTATTTCCGATTACTTATGTTATTATTATTTTAATGTCCTTTTAATGATATATAATTCTTATGTCAGTGTTTTTTTTTAAACCTCGCCAAAATTTAAATTTGAAAAATCACTATTTTTGGTCTTAAATCTTTGTAATTTTCGAACAAAATTGTATTTAATGTTGCTTTTAAAAGAACCCTTAAATTTTCAGGAGCCTATAAGGATGTCATATTCCTGAATTGTAGATTTTCTAATTCTTTGAATTGTGTATCAGTATCAAAGGTTATAATAGACTAGATGATTTCTTCAGAAAATGATAAGCATAGTAGAAAAACCATATGTCAGCAAAAGGTACCTCTTACTTATGTTAAGAGACGAAGAATACATATAATTCTTAGCTGTATAGTAGTACGTAGCTAGAAATGTTCGAATATTGCTATTCACTGAGCACTTTAGGATTTGAAATTCCACTTGGGATCATGAATTATGCACTCAGGAATTAAAACAGGTTTTAAAAAATTTTCAATATTATCAGAAACAATATAATGATTAATTATAACAGGTTTAAAATGGTAAGGAACACAATATAAAATCTAAATAGAACGAAAAGAGCATTTTCGGAACGAATATTCCATTAATAGCAATTTTTAGTACCATAATGTTATGTTTATTTCGCCAAATAAAAGACATTTACAAATCAGTGCGTGATATATAAACCACAGAACAAGAAAAAATAGCTAGGAATCCATAGAAGACCAAGCGGTCTTTTCATTGGACACCTGTATACACTCATTTATTTATTAAAAACAAGAGTTTACACGTGAAAATTATAAAATTAAAAATACACAATCTCACAGAAAAAAACAATAATAACAAATAAATAAAAAATAACAAAAATAATAATAAAAAAATAAAAATTAGCTATTGGAATTCAAAAGTTCGTCTTTAAAACGGCGTTTGAAGATTTGTAACGATCCGTACTCAGTGTTCTAACCATAATTGTTCCACAAGCGTGGACCTCGGTTTCTTATTGAAAACTGCCCTTTTGTGGTTTTTCTGAAAGGGTACTTGTATTTTATATGAGAATTCAGGGACGCCGCTCTGATATAGTGAGTGGTACGGCGGAGATTAATTAGAGCTGGGGGTTTGGGGGAGTGCTCCCACCTAGGGGTCCTAGAAAAATTTTTGCTCAAGCTCAAGCTTCAAGCATTTGAATTAGCCCAAAAATAGAATTTTTCGTATTCCATATGAAATATTTGTTCAATGCAAACAAATAGGCCCCCTTTCTTTAGTTTTGAAATTTCTTGTTTGCTGTTATTATATGATTTTTATGCGAAAAGATGGAGTCCGTAAATTCTCTAATTTAGTGCGGCCAAAAAAAATAAATATTTTGACCATGCCACACTAATAATTAGAGCCATTAAATTACCTTTATTTTTGCATTCTAAATCCGCACTAATAATTAAAGGTAAATTAGATCCATGCCGCACTAAATTAGAAATTATATTATTAAATTATAATTCCTTGCTGACGTTTGATGCATTTTCAGCCCATAAAACAGACGAGATAAACGCAAAACTCATCAACAACAAGTCGGATGTTTTGATGATTCCGCCCGGTTGCACCTTTAAATGTCAGCCAATGGATGTGTGCATCAATAAGCCCTTCAAGGCAATTCTCAGAAAAAGCTGGGTGGATTACGTGTCGGAGATAATCGATAAAAATCTTGTCAAGATCCCTTCACCCAGTCGTCAAGACATGGTTGATTGGGTAGAGAAAGCTTTTAATGTCATATCTCTTGACACTGAGATAGTGAAGCGGTCCTCCGATGTCTGTGGAATCTCAACAACTGATAAGACAAAGGTGCGTAATGGTTCCTTTTGCAAGAATTGCATGGAGAACGCATGTAAACATCTGGACGATGAAGCTGAAGATTTACATTGTAATTTAGTGAAACATTATTTAGTAGAATAAAGAAAAACATAAATGCTTAAAGGTCGAAAATCTGTGAATTTTGTTTTCTAATATTATGTAGGAAAAGTCAATCCGCACTAAATTAGAGGAAAATTTAAAATTCCATAAGACGTACCCGCACTAATAAATAGAGGGGAAAAAATTGTGCAATTTTCGAAAAAAGGCTATCCGCACTAATTAGAAGCCGCACTAAATTAGAAAATTTACGGTAGTGTACCAAGCGTACCCGTTACATTAGAATTATTCTTAAAATCTAAAATTATCAAAAAAAAATTTTTTGCTTGGAAAAAATCAGGTACGGTGGAAACCGCACCAACCGTACCTAGAGTGGCGCCCCTGGAATTCCTAGTATTATATTTATTAGAACAAAGTTGAAATTGAGATTAGAAAACATTTGGAATTGATCTATTATTTACTCTATACATAAAGATCAGAGTTTGAAAGATATTTATTTGGTAGATATTTAAAATCTTTAGATCTTTTAATATTTCATGGGATGAAATGTCACAGTTTTTGCCTTTTATAATTTTAGCCGCTCGTTTCTGCTTATTATGGAGATTTTTGAGGTGAGATTTATGTGTACTTGCCCATACTATGTTAGTGTATATAAGATAATTGTGGATGAATGAAAAGTAAATTTGCTTTAAAGATGATTTATTTAAGAATGATTTTGCTCTGTGCATTAAGACTATATTTCGGGAGATTTTTTTCCCAAGGTATTTTATATGGAAATTCCATGTTAGATTCTCGTCAATATATACTCCTAAAAATTTATTGTATTTTTCTCTAGTGATTTCACAATTGTCAATACTTAACACTGGCAATTTTTTCGGGAGAAATTTTCCGGAGGATTTTGGATGAAAAAGAATATATTTAGATTTATTAGGATTTATAAACAACTTGTTACACTTAAGCCAATCGTTTATTAGTGACAATTCCATGTTCATTATCGAAAAGAACTTATCAATATTGTCACCTGACGAAAAAGGATCTGTGTCATCAGCGAATAAAATTGCGGAAGTGTTTTTAGAGACATTTGAAATATCGTTGACGTATAATAAGAACATTAACGGTCCTAAAATAAAACCCTGAAGAACACCGCATAATACTTTTAGTTTGTTCGTTTGTTTATTATTGTAACTGACGAATTGTTTTCTTTCTTGAAGATAATTCCTAATTAGTTTTTTACTTCCACAGTATCAAAGGCCTTCGATAAGTCTACAAACACACCCAAAGTGAATCGTTTTCCGTCAAAGTTTGATAAAATATCTTCCGATAACTGTAGAACTGCATGTTCAACACTTACACGCTTTTGAAACTCAAATTGATTTTCGTTCAGCAAATTGTTGGTAGATAGGTGTTCATACAGGCGGTTGTAAACTATTCTCTCGAGTATTTTAGAAAATACAGGAAGAATGGATATAGGTCTATAATTCTGTGGGGATGATATATTTTTAGATTTATAAATAGGGATAACCTTTGCAATTTTTAGTTTGGTCGGAAATATTCCAGTTGCTAGACTCAGTTGAAAGATATAGAAAAGGGGATCAAGTATTTCGTAGAACACATTTTTAACAACTTTAGGTAAGACATCATCGTGACCTGCTGCCTTATTCACTTTTAAAGAATTGAATGCAGTCATAAACTCCTCTATATTTAACTTTTTTTTACAATCAATATATTTATTACATGTATCAAGAAAGTCTGTAACTACGGAATTTTTATTAGTAGATATTTTTGATGCAAGAGCAATATTTGTGAAGAAAGTGTTAAGGGAAGACGCTATTTTATCATCATCAAAGATCTCCTAGCCGTCAACAACCATACGGTTTGGAAACTTTGAAACAAGATCACGTTTTCCAATAACTTCCTTAATCACATTCCACGTTTTTTTGTTGTCGAGTTTGCTCGGTATACCAACAAAACCCCCCTAGGACAAACCCCCTTAGGACAAAACCCTCTAGGACAAAACCCCCTTAGGACAAAACCCCCCTAGGACAAAACCCCCCTAGGACAAAACCCCCTTAGGACAAAACCACTCATAATCTCTTCAACATTATATACAAACAACTCAGATAATGAAGTTTAAAATATTCCGTTTGCTTTGAAAATTGGTAGGTATACTAATTAGAGGATGCTGATTTCAAATCAAGTACCAGAATTTGGATATTTTCACCCCTAATACCTTATTTGGGCAAATTTGGGTCCAAAGTTTAAAGTATTGCGCTTGCTTTAAAAATTGACATATACAATATGTATATATAATCTAGTTACAAATTAGCATTTACATGACCAAATATATGTAATCTGGTGTACAGAAGTTTCGAAATTGACGATTCGAAGATGACGGTTCGAAACAATATTGTTTTACATTTTAAACTTTTATTAATTTTCGAAATAATTTTGTTTTTCGTTTTCTTAAGATTTTATTAAGGTTTTTTAAATTCGCGAATCTATCAAGTGGTGGTTTATCTTAGAAAATTATTACGGTTGCGTTTGAACTCATATATAACCTATAGTAGATTAGATTACAGAGGTAAATGATTTATGCATGCGCACGACGGTTGTGAATGATAACTTAAGCTTGGTTCCCACTGAGATGATAACGCGATTACACGACGAAAAAATTGGCGACGAATCTATTTCCTTTAGTGGGAACTAAAAGCGATGATTTTTTGAAAATTCATCGCCCAAATTATACGCGATGAACGAGGCGATGAATATCAAAAAGTTTTGATATTAATCGCGTAAGTTCATCGTCTATTTGTAAAATATCAAAGAAATGCCGACATTCCATCGTGAAATTACTGTTTTCCATGTTTTAATATATTAAAATTTGGGCCCAAATTTGCCCAAAAAAAGGAATTAGGAGTGAAAATATTCAAATTCTGGTACTTGATTTGAAATCAGCATCATTTAATTAGTAAACTTACCAATTTTCAAAGCAACCGGAATACTTTAAACTTTGGGCCCAAATTTGCCCAAAAAAAGAAATTAGGGGTAAAAATATTCAAATTCTGGTACTTGATTTGAAATCAGCATCATTTAATTAGTAAACTTACCAATTTTCAAAGCAAACAGAATATTTTAAAATTTGGGCCCAAAATTAATTAATTAATTAATAATTATTTTTCATTGTGAAATTTTGCCGCCTATTTTTTCCAGGACTTTGTTGATGCGTAGATTTTAGGTGTCTTCACTATGTAATTATTTAAAAATAAGAGGTGTTTTGTCCTACTCTATAAAAAAATGGGTTTTTTGTCCTAACGGGGTTTTGTCCTAGAGGGGTTTTGTCCTACACCCGTTTGCTCAAATCAAGCAGCTTTGAATAATATTTTCTTTTTATCATTTTCTTTAAGCTTTCAAATAAATTTTTATAATTCTTATATTTAATTTCGTTAAATAAAGTTCGATACTTTAAGAATTTGTTGTACAATCGTTGTTTTTTCTTTGATGACTTTATTAAGCCCTTGGTCATCCATGGGTTTAAAAGACTTTTTGTTTTTACGTGACATTCAGTGAGGGGGAACGACTTGTTATACTCTGTAAGAAAGAGGTCTATAAATATATCATACGACGTGCTTGGATTATTAGACGAATAAACCTATTCCCAGTTTACCGTTTTCAAAGATTCCTTAAACAACACTATGTTAATATTGTTAATATATTATACATATTAATTATGTTAATATAACAGATGTTTCTTTTGAAAACTTTTGTTTTTCTCTCTTTTTGTTTTTTTTCTTTATTACTTAAGTTGATTGCACAATAAACCGCAAAATGGACAGAAACGTCACATTTAATTACACCAGAGTTTATTTTTGGAATAATATTAGTGTTGCAAAATATGTTGTCTATCAAAGTGGCAGATGCTCTTGTTACCCGCGTGGGGCAATTAATAGTTGGCGACATTGCATTTTGAATGAAGGTGTATAAGAATGTGGTAGTAATTGCGTCGTTACGTAGGATATTAAGGTTAAAGTCGCCAAGGAGGAAAATGTCGCTGGAGGCGATTTTTTGCGTGAAAATGTTATCGATGAATGAAAGAAAGGGTTTTAGAGATTGACTGGGTGGTCTGTAGACCGAACATATAAAACTGGCCTGGAAAATAACTTCTAAAGTGTAAAATTCGAAGAACACATTGCTTTGTGATATATCGTTGATTTTATAAGATATTTTGTTAAGGATAAACACACATATACCTCCCCCAGATTTGTGTTCTCTTGGAAAAGAGAGAAGTGTATAATCCTTTAGATAAAATTTTTGAGTCATTTGAAGTGTCAGTATTGCACCAAGCCTCGGTTAAACATATTACGCTAAACTTATGATGGCAATTTGATAACAATTCTTTGAAATTTTCAAAATTTTTATAGATGGATCTATTGTTTAAGTGTAAGATCGAGAATTGCGAGCTTAAATTTGGTATAGAATGAACTTCATGATAATTACAACTTAAATGTTCATTCACTGAGTTCAGATCGTTACAGTTTATGAGGAAATTAAAAGATTTTTGCTGGTTAGATTTCAAGGTTTCAAAACTAGTGGTTTCCATTTTTAAAAAGAAAATATACTTTTGCTGTAATTAATTAAGTCATGTCTATTTATTAGCTTGACTTACTTCATTCTTGTTTACCCAATTTGGCGGAGGTTTCGTGATCAGCTTGTCGTAACGCACAACCGCAAAATGACCATCATCGCAATTCCATCAAACTTTAAATTGTTTCTTCTGCTCCTGTCCTCTAAATACGTTATTTTTTGTTTAAGATCTTTCACTTGTGCTTGCGGATTGTACAATTCTGTGATCTTGTGTTCAATTTTGGCTATCTTTTCTTTTAATTCATTACTACCTCTTGAACAAGTCTTTTCTATGAAGTTTATCGATTCTTTTAGCTCCCGTACGTCCTTGACTACTTCCTCTATCTTTTTGTCTTGTCTATCGACTATCATGTTGATAAAATCCATCATTGTACTTTGATTAACTTTAATAATTTTCTTGATTTGCTCAATGTTGAATAAATTTTTGTTCGCCATTTTAAGATTGCAACAAAACAATGCAATCAGACCTCTCTTTCCCTCTGCCAAGTTTTGTTTAGTGCCACAAGAAAATTGAAAAACCCGTAAAGAACGAACTTCATATAAAAAAAATTCTTAAAAGTATCGTTTATGATTGGATCATTTATGGTGCAAAGATTCTCTCTATTGCTACTTTATCGTGACATGCCACCCGATTCAGTCATTAGTAAGGGATAGACTATCGGTAAACGGTGATATTCTAATCGATAAACCATTGCGTTACTATCGCAGGGACGTAACTTTTGTTAAAAGTGCCCTTTTCATAAAAAGGAAAATGAAAAAAGAGAAGTGGAATATCTGTCAGAAAAAGACACTAAAGGCTGAAATACACTATAATAATACGTTTCAATATATCTATCACTGTTATAATACTTCTACTTATAATACTAATAATTCCTTAGTGTCCAAATCCGTTACCAATATTCTTCCACTTCTCAATTGCATGTACCGTAAATGACCGATCTAACGCCCACTCCCGAACTGACGCCCCTCCCTCTCCTCCTTAATAAACGCCCAGGGTTAAAGTTAAATTTTTTAACTAACGCCCACTCCTGATTAAACGCCCATTTTCGAATAAACGCCCGGGTCCATAGAGAAAAATTAAAATAAACGCCCATGGGCTTTCATTTGATTCACAGCAAAATTAATACTACTTTCTTTAATCTTTAAAGTGTGGATATTTTGAAACAGTTTCACTAATTTTAAGCGTATATAAAATGTTCATACAAGTTACTCTTTCTATTCAGTTTGCTAAACAACACATTTGCGATCTTCTTGCTCTTGGTGTAGCACAAGTACGTTCCAGGCACAACTAGTCCAACTTCTCTGTATCTTTTCCCAGTGACTCGAACTTCGACCATGTTTTGTGAGTTTGATTCTAAGAATTGCACCAATAACTTCGATAACTCTATCGGAACATGGCCTACTTCACTGTTCATCTTTGTCTCATCTTTTTTGTAAACACCGATAGCATGCTTGTCATGTTCTCTCACTTCTTCTCGTTCGTCTTTGCGGCAAACTAGGATTTCTCTCTTTTCTGGAGTCCACTTTGCCTTATAGATATGATGTCCTCTCACACCAGATTCAAAGGAAACACGATAAATCATTACAAAACAAGGAGCACTTCTCGCCATACTTACTTTATGAATAATTACGACCGTTTATTTTTAAATTATAAAACATGACCAATGTGATTTTCAACACCTGTATCATGTGCGCTATATAAACTGTGAATTTGTTTTGAAGGCACGTGTAAATTGAAACTTGAAAGAAGAGTTGCAGAGGCGTGCATGGTACTATCTTCAGTGTCAAAATAAAAATGGATTACTGCAAGTAACGAAGACGCTTGTTCTCACAAAGGTGAAACCATGGCCTACTAAAAATACGGCCGTATATGTCACATTTTGAGGCTAAAATTAAGAGGCCTACTTACAAATCGAAAATGGTGGATGGTTGTGTGGAATGGTTTTCATGAATGTTGTTGATATTTCAAAACATTTTTATTATCATTTTCATTCTTATTTTATTTCTGACATAATGATAGGCTTCTTTAGTCGGCATTTTTGTTGCTTTCTAGTTATGTAATCTTTTACATAAGACCGAAATTATTAAAAAATCGATAATATCAAGTAGCCCATGTATTAATTATATATATATATATACTGTGTTTGTTGCAACTCAAAGTAAGCATAAATGGAGGATATACTATCAATTAAGAAAATAAAAACAGGGATAGGGTGTATGAATGATGAATACTATATATATATATATTGTTTTGATCTAAGTTTTAACTTGTTAAAATGTTAAACATTCTTTTTATAGAAAAATAAAAAAATGGTAAATAAATGTTCCGCACCTAAGTGTTAAACAGGCTATAGTTCATCGAGTGAAAAACTTTCATCTTTCCACTTTCCTTTAACAAAAGATGAGGAGCTAAATCAAAAATGGATTCGCTTTGTAAATAGACAAGATTGGACTCGTTCGAAAAATTCTGTATTGTGTGAATTGCATTTCGAAAGAAGATATTTAAACAAAGGAAAACGAATAACTTTGAATTGGTCTATGAAACCTGTTCCTACATTACATTCTGCAGAGTTTAGTAGCAATATCCCTTCTGTTCTACCTACAAATCAGACATGCAGGGAGCCTCCACGTAAAAGAATTTTTCAAGAAGATCAACTGGACTTTTTCCAGAAGCAGGACAACATAAGTTCAATCAATGATTTTAATGAGCTTCATTGTCCTCCAGAATTTGAATTTCGAAAGTTCGAAAAAAGTGTCATGATTTATAGACTAAAATTTAATGAAGCTTCACAATTTCCAACCGTCTTGGAGTTTATCAGAATTGATGAGAACTTGCATGTCCAGTTACAATATAATGGTTTACCACTCCCACTTCCACCATGGTTTGTTAAAGGTCATAATGCAAAATTGGATAGACTAAGCATGCTTGAAAATTTCCTTCCCTACATCAGGTCTACAGCAATTGAAAATCACCAACCACTATTAGAGGAATTGAGGCAAAGGGAACTTTACAAACCAAAGGGTAGACCTCCTTTCTCAGCATCCATGATTTGATTTGCCCTTCATTTAAGATATACATCTTTTCAGGCGTACAAACTGTTATTAGAAAAATTTCCACTACCATCAGTTTCAAAACAGGGAGGAGTCGATTCATTAAAAGCTTTAAAAATGCTCAAGGAAAAAAGAAGTGTCTTCTGATCTAATTCTTATGGTTGACGAGATGTATTTGCAGAAAGCTGCTCAATACCAATCTGGAGAATACGTAGGTGCCGGCGAAGAAGGAAATCTATTCAAAGGAATAATGGCTTTTATGGTTGTAGGTTTAAAGGAATCAGTACCATTTGTTGCCTAAGCTATACCAGAGGTTACATTTAACGGTCGATGGTTATGTAATAAAATTGACAATGTCATTGAAAATTTAGCGTATGCTGGCTTTTGTGTTCGTGGGTTAGTTGCTGATAACCATTCTTCCAATGTAAATGCGTTCACATCACTTAAAACACTGTTTAATTCAGATTCAAACAAAAGCAATCGAGACATTATTCGCAAAGATGCTGTTTCCTCATTTAAATTACGTCAACGTAGTAAATAAAATTTTACAGTTGTAGATTTGTCCATTATGTTACGTTTTTGGTCCAAAATTTCTTTTGTTTCTTTGAAAATTGGATTTTGAGACGTCATGTATATTGTTATTGTGTATATAAATCAGCTTTTAGACGTGTAAACATTGGTAAAGAGAACATCTTTTTGTCCACCACTACATGCTTTTCAGACTTTTTCAGACAACCTGGAGAGAAAACCTTGAAACGTATTTGATAAATGAAACTAATTCGAAAAGAATCTAGTTATTCTTAATTATGAAGATTTTGTACAAACTGACTGACTTGTGTTTATTGCCTAAAAGTAATGATAAATAACCATATATTTATAACATTTCATAGACAATGTTTTAATGGCTATTATATTGGTGCACCATGTATATAGAAGAAATTTTGGAAGGCTCTGATATCACTTCGAAGACAATATTACCCCTCAGAGAGATTTTTCTTAATTACCTGTGTTTTATAGTTTAGTTTTAGTAGCTATTTGAAGCTAGGCCTCTTAATTTTGGCCTCTAAAATGTGACATATATGGCCGTATTTTTAGTAGGCCATGAATGAGTTTAAACCTATTTTGAAAAACTTTCAACATTATTCGAAAAACTGGCCTCTTATATTTTTTGAGAAAAGGTGACATATACGGACGTATTTTTAGTAGGCCATGGGTGAAACAAGAATAAGCTATACCATTGAGTTTAAGCTCAAAGCGGTGAACTTTGCAGAGACCAACAGCATCCGATCTTTTGCCAAAAAATTTAAAGTTGAAAGGAAACGCATTCGAGAATGGAAGCAGAATAAAGCTAAGCTTTAAGCGACCCAGCCATTCCACCTCCTCGATGACGATGAAGAGAATGACGAGAAACTTGATATCATGTAGTCGACGTACATCTTCTCGATTATATTACTTTTGTTGATGGACTTTGTTTATTAACGCCCCTCCCGAATAAACGCCCAGGGTAAAATTCGTTTGTTAAAATAAACGCCCAGGGCGTTAAATCGGTCATTTATGGTATGTCTCTTTCTATCAGTCTCCACGATGTAAGATATTTTCTTTTATATAAATATTTTTTTTTGTTTTTAATTTTATTTCTTAAGGGGTAGTACACTAATAAAAATTGAAAAATCAAATTTTCAAATAAACTTTTTTAACACATTTGATCATTGTAGAGTCCGATTCCGCAGCTGATTTTGCGATAAAACCGTTATAAATGGCCCAAAATAGCATTTTAAATAAGCTATTACAACCTCCAAGCTTATACGCATATGAAACTCTGTTGCTACGGGCTTTTTAGCTCAAATTCTTCCCTAAAATTAATTTTGAAAGTCTTATTCGATTTTACGGACATTGCAGAGTGTTCCATCAGTGCAACTTCTTGTTTGTTATTGTATTTCCAAGCATTCAGAGGCGATTTCCAAAGGTTATGTCATAGAATAAGATGGCGTTCAGAATAACATGGCAATTTCTATTTTGACTGGTTTAAGCGAGGCAAAAAACCCCGGGAACCGGTGATTATTTGAAACTATATCATTTCTATAAAAGTTGTTGTTTTCGCCGAAAGATGGAATTTAAACATTTAAGAAATATTGAACATATTATTTAAAATATAACCCTTAAAAGACTACTGTGTCTTTAAACAGAAATATTATTCGGGCTTTGAAGTAAAATCATACACTTTGAAGAGTTTTTTTGTTTTTTAACCATTTCTAATGAACGGCGAAACTTCAATTTGATACAGTATACTCCCGATAAGTGGGACGGTTTTTCTCGGTCCCTTGAACTTCCTAACCTAATATAGGCATTCGCTTAAGTGGGACAGATTTCGTGGGTCCCCTGAGTGTCCCACTTATCGGGAGTATACTATATAGTATACTATATAGCTGTTGCAAAACGATCACGATGAAGTAACACGTATTTTTAATCGCTCTCTTTTTAATGTTACTTTTTGGTTTTAAAAAGAAATGTTTCATAACATCAGATGGAATTAGTTTAACTTTGGATTATGATAAACTGATTAATGAGAAGGAGACATTTATTTCATCATCTTTGTGGGATTATAAGAAGAGTTGTTCAATTATATCGATATCGCTTAACAACGTTCTTGTTTTGTTAATTCTTGCTTGTGGTGACGTTGAAATAAACCCTGGTCCAGACCAACCGAGAACAGTACCTGAATTACAACGATTGCAAAAACTTAAAGGTATAAAATTATTTCACCAAAACATTCGAGGGATTAATTCTAATATATTGGCTTTAAAAGAACTATTTTCGAGCTTTTCAAAGTTTGACATTTTGACATTGTCAGAAACACATATACAAAATCACAACGATTTAAACGCCCTGTATGAAATTCCGGGTTACACCTTCATTAGTAAACATAGACAAATCGGTAAAGGAGGAGGAGTAGGGATGTACATTTCTGAAAGATTTAAATGGATTCGAAGAAGCGATCTTGAGGAAAAAGGAATAGAGTGTATTTGGATTGAGGTATTAATTGAGAAATCGAGCAATTTACTTATATCTTCCATTTATCGACCCCCGGATACATCTCAATATCTACTTCCGAGCTTTAACTTCGTTCTTAATGACATGCTAACAAATGTCAACAGAGAATCAAAAGAATCGATAATAACAGGCGATGTCAATGTTAATTACCTTGAAAAAAGCAGTAACATTGATTTTAAAAACATTTTAATAATGAATGGTTATAAACAAATTATAAATAAACCTACTCGAACTACGCGTGACGCTAAAACATTAATTGATATAATTGCTTCAAACAAACCAAACAATATTAGAGATAGCGATGTTATACCGAGTTCGATATCTGACCATGACATGATTGGATGCGTTCGTAAAATAAACCACACCAAATACGAGCCAAAAACTATACGTTGTCGAAATTATTCAAGATACCAGGCTAATTTAATGTGTAACGATCTTGCCAAGTACGACTGGGCAATCCTGTTTGAAAGTTCTGATGTTAACTTTGCTTGGAATTACCTGAAATCTGCTCTAATAACAACATTTAACCTCCATGCACCTTTCATGAACAAAAGAATTAAAGGAAAATTATGTCCATGGCTTACAGTTAAAATAAAGGCTTGTATGAATGAACGGGACAAAGTGTTAAGAATTGCAAGGAGAACCAATACTGAGCAAATTTGGAATCTGTACAAGAACTTACGTAATAGATGTACAAATCTAGTTAAGAAAGCAAAACAAGACCATTGCAATGACCTTTTGGCATCTAACGTTAACAATCCTCGCAGTTTTTGGAAAACAATAAAGTCTATAATTCCAATGAAAGACTCCACCAAACATCGTGTAACACCATTCATTCAAGATGACAATGTTCCAATAAAGTCTAATGACCCAATAATTAAAGCTGGTATATTTTGTAATTTTTTCTCGACGTGTGCGCATATACTAAAATCAAAGTCGATGCCATTGATTAATTTTGTTTGGAAGTTCAACAAACAGTACCCAATTAAAACAACAGCAACATTTCATTTCACTTCTGTTTCAACAGAAAACATCGAAAACAAACTTAAAAAAATCAAACTAAATAAAGCTACGGGCAACGATGATCTTCCAGCGAAACTCCTAAAAGATTGTGCATCCATTATAGCATCACCATTATGTCACATAATCAACACTTCGTTAAGAACCTCAACTGTACCTACTGAGTGGAAAGTTGCTAGAGTTACCCCTCTACACAAATCCGGTTCATCTTCCAAAGTCAATAACTACCGTCCGATTTCGATACTACCAGTTGTATCGAAAATAATGGAGAAAGTCGTTCACGAAGAGCTGTCGCACTATTTGGAAAAAAACATTCTACTCACTAACAGACAATTCGGTTACCGAAAAGGTCGATCAACAGAGCTAGCAGCCACATTATTTCTCGACAACATTCGAAAAGAAGTAGATAAGGGCAGATTAGTCGGCACTGTTTTTCTGGACTTGTCCAAGGCATTTGATACGCTGAGCCATAGTCGACTGCTTAGTAAATTGCCATCTTATGGTATACAAAACGCTGAACTTCAGTGGATGACAGATTACCTTTTCAACCGATCTCAATTAGTAGTATACGATAACGTTTCATCAAGTTACATGCCAATAACCTGTGGCGTTCCTCAAGGTTCGATCTTGGGACCCTTACTTTTCCTGCTATACTTCAACGATTTTGTAAGTTGTTTGAGACATTCAGAAGTTATTATGTTTGCAGATGACACTGTAATTTATTTCTCAAATGAAGATTTTGATATTATTGAAGACAAGTTGAACCAAGACATTGATAATATTTCAAAATTTCTTGAAGAAAATAAATTAGTTGCGAACATAAAAAAAGTAAAACAGAATCAATATTATTTGGTACTGCCAAAAGACTCAAGAACTATCCAACAGAACTGAACTTAAATTTGCGTCACGAAAAGATTCTTCCAGCTAATCGATACAAGTACCTTGGCACAACCGTTGATCCAACTCTTTCTTTAAATAATAATTTCAATGACACATACAAGAGGGCTTCATCGAGATTACGTTTACTACACAATCTAAGATGTAATCTTAACTCTCATGCAGCAAAAGAAGTTTATGAAAAGATGATCATTCCGTTGATAACTTTCAACACCACTACAAATCTACTAATTACGTCTACCCAGCGGAAACGCTTGACTTCTCTCCATTCACGTGCGATCAACATTATAAACGGCAAAAACCTTAAAATACCATCAATAACAAACCTTATAAACATCCATGCTTGTTCACTTGTGCGCAAATGTATCGATAATCATGTATGCAGTAATTTTAAAAACTACTTCATATTGAGAAATCACAGCATCAATACTCGTAACAACAACATCCAATTGCAAATTCCAAAAGTCAAATTAGAATTTGCAAAAAAATCATTTTATTTTATGGGGAGCAAACTTTATAATGAGCTACCATTTCATATAAGGGAGGAAAAGGATTTTAATTGTTTTTTATACTGACATGTATATCCTGTGGAAATATTCGCTTAATAAAATAATAAAATAATAATATCGTTTTAAAGTTTCCACGTTTAATTTTTAAAACATTTTTAAATTATGCGCTGATATAAGACAAGATATTTGAGATTCTACTATTATTTTAGTAAAGAGTTTTTCGATTTAAATCTAGATGGTGACCTTCACAGGAATCGAAAAGCAAATGTCTGCTGAAAGTGGTTTTTGATAAAGAAGAAAGGAATGATATATGTATAGAGCACGCAAGTCCGATAGGTGGCCATCCAAGAGAAACTAAAACAATTGAAAAAGTTACTTCCAAATATTTTTGGGGTAGAATTAGCGTAAATATTCGGAAATGGGTAATTTTTAAAATATATGTTTTTTAAACAATTCAAATCCTGTTTGTAAGGTAAAAAAATTGCGAGCAATGTCAACGAAACACCACTTTCAGTATACCTGCCACTGAACTTACACCAATTTGGTGTAAATCAAAGTAGGTTTAAAAAAACTAAACCGTGTTAGTAGGAAATATACACTTACTCGTTTTACATAGACTCCCCGTGTGGGAAGTAGTGGGTGTTGACCTGATTAGAAAATTGTCATTAAATAAACAGGGAGACGAGTACATTTTAACGTGTACATACCTTTTTACGAAATACCCTGTTGCGTACGCCATACCGAATAAAGAGGCAGCCACAGTAGCCAAATGTATCATTAATATGATCTTTGTTTGGGTTTCTTAAAGTAATTATCTCGATCAATGGATTGGAATTTAATAACAAGGTACTGAATGTAGTAAAAGGATCTTACAGGGTTCATACAGCTTTGAAGTTTAAATTTTCCTTGATTTTTTGTTAGTTTTTAGTTAAACGACGAAATGTAAATTGCAAGAAAGAAGACGACGGCCGTTTATCGTCCTAAGTCAAATGGACAGGATGAAAACATAATGTATACATTTTTCCATCATGAATGTTGATATCTACTTTCAGTAGATGCATTGTTACTGAATTTATTACACATTTACTTGTATTTTCAGGAAAGTCATCGTTGAAAACATGTCAAATTGGGACGAACTTTTAGACATGGTTGTGTACGAGTCCAAAGACATTCTGCACCGAAAATCTCCCCGTTTGAGGCGTTTTTTCCAGGGAGTTTGCCCTTTACGACGTTGTTTTCCGATGAGGTAATAAAATCGAAAAAATCCCAAGAATTCAACAATATTTTTAAACGTCAGTTACATACCGTAAAGCTTCGATTAAGCGCCCGGGCGCTTATTTAATATTTTAGCCTTTAGGAAGGGCGCTTATTTAATATTTTTATATTTCTTTCAAGTCAAACAAAAAAGTAATACGGTAGAAGATTTGCCGAAATCTTAAAATGCAAGCTTGAAGAAAAAAAGGAATTTATAAACATTAATGTCATTGAAAAAGTTTCCTAGATACGAAAAAAAAGTATTTATTATGATTAGAGGAGGGGGGGGGCTTATTTAATATTTTGGCTTTTAGGAAGAGCGCTTATTCGAGGAGGGGCGCTAAATCGAAGCTTTACGGTATTGCGATTTAGAATAAATTCAAACGTCAGTCATCATTTGATGATGAATATCGGAACCTTTTCGATAAAAATCGGAAAGAACTGGAAAATATTTCTAAGACCGTTAAAGTGGTATTAGTGATTATCGTATAATTATTTTATTCAATTAAACTTCAATTATTCATCTAAAACCTTCCGCCCAAACAAAATATAAATATTATTACGATAAAAAAATTAATTCATAAAAATAAAATAGAAATAAAAATAGATGATAGTTTTTGTTTTAGAGATACCGGGCAGAAGGAAAAAACGTATTAAAATTTCAGGATTTCTTAAAATCTTTTGGCTGATTAACTTTAAAAGCATTAGAATAGATTTATTATGCAAAAAATAGTATATCTTTCATCAAAAAAATAAACATTTCCACTGCAGGCCGTGCCATACAATCAAGATATAAAGGACCGTTTGTCGTAGTTGACAAGACTAAAGCCGGAAATTATAGATTGGCAACGCTTCACTGTGATGAACTGCCAGGATATCACAAGCGCAAAACATTTTTAAAATGTTTGACTGTATCCACAAAATCCTAAAATAGAAATAATATATAAACATGTTTCCCTTCAAAGTCCATTCATTGCCATTATCCTTCGAGCAATTTTAAATGAAAAATTTTGAAAAAAAACTCCAATATTCATTTTCGTTTGTATTTTTACAGTAGGTATGCGGGTCATGTAACATCTTTGACCTCTTCGGACATAAGCACCCATGCTACTTACTTATGGGGGGTAAATTTATATATATGTTCATATTTTTCAAAGTGATTGACTCTCTCTCTCTCTCTCTCTCTCTTACATTACTTATAAACGTATACCATCATATAAAACAAAATCTAGTTCGCAAAACATACTTATTGTTTCTTAAATTAATAAGAATAGCTAGATATGTGCAGCGTTATTTCCATTTCATCTTTATATTCGCATGAAAGCCAAATTCAGTGTTCCCGATGTTTTTTTTTATCACACGTACAAAAAAATTTATAGTTAATCACTAGTTTTAGCTAGTTAGACACCTAAATTTATGTATTTAAAAATATAAGTTTCGCATCGAATCAACAATTTGCTGAACGAGACAAGTAAATAAACAAATGCCATGTTATTCTAAAAGCCACCTTATTCTATGAGAGTTATTGAAAGGGTAGTGACTAATTCCTACTCAGCAAGTCAGGTAGAGAAATAATATATTTCAAAAATTACCCAAGATGCATTTTTTATATTGGCACTTTCCTGTTAGTTCCCCGCCAAAAAACGATCAGACAATTTTTATACTCAAATCTATTTTTATACATAAGTAACTTCCAGATAGACAAAAAGAGTTGTAAACAAACTTGTACACGCTGTGGTAGAGCAAGAAAGTTATTTTGAAAATAAATTTTTTAAACTTTCTTTAATCAGGTCAGATACCTGACAAGAAATCAAGTGTTTTGGCAACAGCGTTGAATTTTACACAATCCAAGAGTTTGTGCAAATTGTCATGACATGGTGCTTCAGTTGAGAGACCACGGCGATCGCTGGAGGTTGTTACGAAGTGACTCATAGAGCTATGGTTGACTCCTACCTATGTGATTGGATGTGGCGACAGAAATTTGAATTTGTACCACAAGATCTTCAAAGATATTGGTGCACATACCTGAATAATTGGTTGTTGATAGTTTGTTTATATTTTAGTCTTGTTAACCTTAAAAAAAATAAAATATATTGTTTTTGGCGGGGGACTAACGGAAAAGTGCCTTTATATTTTCTTATGTATTTTCACTTTCGATTGCCGAATTATGCTTTTTGATTTATTGTAGACCGTCTAAGAAAATTAAAAACTTAAAAAACATAATATATATAAAAAAATTATATATATTCAAGAAATAGACTTATAATACATAATAAAAATAAAAATAAAGACATATGTATCAAATGACTGGTATCAGGTAGAGCAAGATCATTTCTTGAAAATAAAACATATATATATATATATATATATATATATATATATATATATATATATATATATATATATATATATATATATATATATATATATATAAATATATATTGTTGCAGGCATTGTGAGCAGCAAAGGGGTCGGCATCACAAGTGGGCTGCTGCGGCTTTTAGGCCCGAAATCCTCCTACTAATCCTCCTCCGACCGAGAATAAAGTTATTGCTATAAATGTTTAAAGAAGAAAATATTGATATAAAATATAATGAAAGTATATATTATATAAATGGCTTTCTAATAAAGAAAATACTACTCGAACGTGTTGTCAATTTTCTTTTCCCGCCACCAACAACACGTGCGCGAGATACTTTAAAGGAAGAAATTGTTGCCGGAAGAAAAAGTTGTGAAAGTTGCGATTTTATTTTCGCAACTTTAAAAGAAAAAGTCGCGTACATTAAATGTTGCGAGACAGGACATTCATAAAAAGTTGCGTACATAAAATGTTGCGAGTGAAGTTGAACTTACGATAATTATTCTTGTCGTTCCATGCAACTTAGCGTTTGGACACTCGATTTGTTCCAACATTTATACAGCCTCCTACGGATTGTTTGAAAAATCGGAGACGGATATTCTCATAAGCAGTTCCTACGGACCAGACTTTAATATTT
Source organism: Candelabrum cocksii (assembly GCA_963930725.1). NCBI lineage: Eukaryota > Metazoa > Cnidaria > Hydrozoa > Anthoathecata > Candelabridae > Candelabrum > Candelabrum cocksii. The sequence continues at coordinate 6,090,407 of OZ005673.1, read as the reverse complement.
TCATACCTCAATGTACACAGACTAATGTAAACTTCATATAACGTTACTTAGACAATAAAGGACAATGCGTGAAAATAGATCTACACTAAAACATTAACACTAGACAACGTCACGAAGGCTTCAATAAGCTTCGAAGAAAGAACGATGGTACTACAAATAGCAAGTACAATGCAAATGTCCTAAGACTCTTCATCTTCTGCATCAGCATCAACGTTGTTCCCCGGGAGACATTTGCCGCCATCATCTCCACCTTCCTTATCAGGAAAAACTCATGAAAATACATTTAAGATACTTATTAGATCGTGGGGCAACCGTGACTAGTTGACTAGTACACACTACAGACGATCGGTTTTAATTCAAAGAGGCCTCGAAATACCTTGTAAGTTTACAGTAAAATTGATTGCCACAAAAAAGAATAACCTTTTATTGGAACACTACCTACACTCTGTTGTCCAATTAAATTATATGGATGTTCTAAAGGACAGAGAAGATATTGTCGGCTCGTTTGTGGAAACTGTGAAAGTTAACACTGCCAATAGTAAATCATCATCGCATGAACAACAAAAAGGAAGTTTAAAACTTACGGTGAAGAGAAACAAGCTGACATACGGAAGTGGTTTATGAAGTCCTCTGATAAAGGAAATCAAAAAAGACCAAGAGAAAATAACAGAGAAACAATAATTATTGATTAAAATCTATGTTGAAATCTGACCGATTTTGTAAAAAAATATTTATAGACGAATATTTTTGCACATTAAGTTTGTTGTTGCTCCAAGGAGATAACTTTTCAATCAGAAAAACAATATCAGACACCATTTTCATCATTGGAATTTGGCCACTTTTGTCCGACATTGCTTTTTCTGATAAATTTTTGCAAAAACGACAATTGGACCAGCCAAACTTGGGGTTATTTTTGTTCGGATGCTTTTATAAAATAACAAGGAAACAAGATGCGAGAAGAAATTGTTGCGAACACTGGAAATAATTAAAAGTTGCGGGAAGTAAAAGTTCGAATTGTAAAAAATTAATTGTTGCGGGAAGAAAATGTCGCGAAAGTTGCGAAAATTTGCTCGCAACATTTTCTTCCCGCAACAATTTCTTCCTTTTAAAGTATCATGATAGAAACGCATAAATTAGAATATGTTTTTGCATAATTATAATAATTAAATAAGCTTCGGGGAACTTGCTGAGTAGGAATTAGTCGCGACCTATTAAAAGTTACAGCTAGGAAAGAGGAGCTACATTTTTCGTTTAAGTTAATTTTAAATTTTCTATCAGCTTTTACTTAATTTTTTCACAGTTTTTTTTTAAACTACATATTTTCAATAGGAGGATCAAGAAGGAAGCAAAGCTCTAGTAGAACGTTGCGGTAAGAAAAAGAAATTTACTGGTAACAAATATACCAAAATTGAGACCTCCATCGAAGAAGATGTTTCATTGACATCACTGCGTTCAGTATCTACTAAAGATAAAGTTGTTGAATAAGAGTGATATACCGTAAATGACCGATTAAACGCCCTGGGCGTTTATTTTAACAAACAAATTTTACCCTGGGCGTTTATTCGGGAGGGGCGTTAATAAACAAAGTCCATCAACAAAAGTAATATAATCGAATCGAGAAGATGTACGTCGACTACATGATATCAAGTTTCTCGTCATTCTCTTCATCGTCATCGAAGAGGTGGAATAGCTGGGTCGCAGCCTCCATATATTTTTCATTAATGAAAGAAAAGGGATTGGTATCACCTATCTCCTCGTTTGTCATTACAGCTAGTTGTGCTTTTAACTTTTCTGCTCCTGCCTCACAAGTCGTACCCTCCTTAAAGCAATGTATTTGGTCATCTTCAGAGCCATTTGTTGGGAGATTTAGGGCGCAAACCTTGAACGACTTGGCAATCATTTCTTTCGATAGATGTGACCACGATTCGAGAATCCACTGAACAATTTTCCGCCGTAGTGCTGCTTTGATATTTCCAACTTCAGTAAATTCGTGTAAACCCTCTGCTAACCACTGGTCGAATTTTTCTGTAATGTAAGCCTTGAAAGGTTTATTCCAGCTAACATCGGGGGTTTGAATATGCTTTGTGCACCCCCCTGGAATGACAGCCATGTGCACTTTCGCAGATTGTAAGGCTTTTTTGACACTTTCCATTATGTGACATTGGAAAGAGTCCTATACCAATAGCCGTTTTCCGAAAGCAAGCGATTCGAGAACAAAGACGAACGAGAAGAAGTGAGAGAACATGACAAGCATGCCATCGGTGTTTACAAAAAAGATGAGACAAAGATGAACAGTGAAGTAGGCCATGTTCCGATAGAGTTATCGAAGTTATTGGTGCAATTCTTAGAATCAAACTCACAAACCATGGTCGAAGTTCAAGTCACTGGGAAAAGATACAGAGAAGTTGGACTAGTTGTGCCTGGAACGTACTTGTGCTACACCAAGAGCAAGAAGATCGCAGATGTGTTGTTTAGCAAACTGAATAGAAAGAGTAACTTGTATGAACATTTTACGCTTAAAATTAGTGAAACTGTTTCAAAATATCCACACTTTAAAGATTAAAGAAAGTAGTATTAATTTTGCTGTGAATCAAATGAAAGCCCATGGGCGTTTATTTTAATTTTTCTCTATGGACCTGGGCGTTTATTCGGGAATGGGCGTTTAATCAGGAGTGAGCGTTAGTTAAAAAATTTAACTTTAACCCTGGGCGTTTATTCGGGAAAGGCGTCAGTTCGGGAGTGGGCGTTAGATCGGTCATTTACGGTAAGTATGGATGACCAGCAAGATTTTAACCCTAACAGAACCTTTTTTTATTAGTGTACTACCCCCTTGATGTGTGATGAGAATCGCTATCCAAACTTGTTTGCTCTCTTAAAAATCGGCTGTGTATTGCCAGTAACTTCATGTGAGTGCGAGCGTCGTTTTTCTACTTATGCGATGAAGACAAAGCGTTTAACATCGTTAGCGATAATGAAAATTTGCAGAAACTATCCTGTAGATTACCTTAAGGGAAGATATTTTCGCGGGAAAAAATTTTGCCAGAAGAAAATTTCGCGATTGACAGGTCTAAAAACTGCGAATTTCGTGGAATTTATTTTCGTGGAAGAGGTAATATATCTGAATTTCGCGCAATTTATTTTCGCGGTAGGTAGGGTTTAGGGGAATATTTAGTACTGTATTTTCTTATATTTTTACTTGCATGTTAAGTGACACTAAAAAAACGAGAGAAAAATTGAATTTCGTGGATTTATTCACGGATAAGGCATTTTCATTAAATTTCGCGGAATTTAGTTTATAGTAGTATTTATTAGTTTATTTATATTTTGTGTTTAGACATAACATTTCATTTACTAAAACCCATTACCTGTTATGCATTAATAAAATATATATAACTCCTCATTACACCACAAAGTTATGTTTCTGCCCTTTTCATGAAAATTCGACCAAACTCTTAAATCAAATGAAAACTAACCCCCACAAACTGATTTTCAAGCAGCCATATTTTTTCTTTTTGCATACACACGATACACGCTACAGTGCATGTACTACTTATGAACTACAGTTTTGTTTATTCAGGTTTATTTTGCTCAGTCTTGATATATCATCTAAAAAATCAAAGCAGAATGGTTCGCTATTTGGATGAACGAGAAACCAGTTATAGATTGTTAACAAACATATATTTTGAACTGTTTAAACACACATACAACTATTTTTACAAAAAAAAATTTCTCAGAAATGAAGGATTTAACCGGACATTATGTTTATCGGTTCATTGGTTATTGTTCACAAATCGTTGCTTGATCGGCCCGCATTAAATCAAATAGTGTCGTCTCCGGTTCGTTTATTCTGCGCGATCCACGGATACAAGTGATTGTCGAACGGAGAAGCGAGAAGCATATTTTCGTACGGATGAAAATTGCTGTCTGTAAAAACGGCGTATTGCGTTTCTCGGCAATCATCGCGGATAAACGTTTGTAGAATGCTGCACATTCTTCGCCCATTGCGCCATTTGATGCGAATACCAGTGGCGTGAACGATCCGTTTTCTACTTGAAGAATCCGTTCGTTTTAATGTTTCTTTTTTCTTTCTCATTCATTGCGAAGCACTTTACAAGTTCCATTTCATTGTACCGCTGGGTTGTGCCGTGTGGGTACCGTGTGGGTTGAACACCCTTTACATCTAAAAAGACTCGTTGGCCTTGGGTTCAAAAGCTTCGTGCACCAATGTTGAGTCTTGCTTCGTTTGTCTCGTTCGCTGTTCTGTGTGCGAAACGCTCGCCTGTCAATCCTAGAAAACAGGGTTCTTTCCTCACATCGAAGCATACTTCACTTAGAAGGGTGGTGATTATACGCATTCGTCCAATTACCCTTTCAAAATGTATTCATACAGACACGGGCAGATAGTTAGTCTTTACTTTTGGTAAAAGCTGGAATTACCAATACACCTTCTTTACAAGCCAATTCTTCGCTAATAGTAAAACCACGGTCAGCCAAAACTTGGTCACCACTCTCAATAACATTTAAGAAACCATATTTATTTGTAATCTCCTTGCCTGATACTCTGCCTCCCCATCCTTCCGAAATAAAACTGATGGCTCCTGATGGTCACATTCAATCAAATACTTGATGGTATTTGTATTCTTATAATTAGACCAAGTTTTGGCTCGAGTATTGAGGTTGAAGGGTCGTTCGATAAAAACCTCCGTGCAATCGAAGATGGCGAAATTTTTATACAGGTATAAAACAGGTCCGAAAATAGCTTTTGAAATTGATGTCACCTTTCTACGCAATTTTTGGATCTCAAACAACCTTTCAACTGGCATTTTTCCTTTTCTAAACTGGCATTTTTTGCATTCAAATCAGTGACAGAAAATTCTAGAGAGAAATTAAAATAAATTATTTAATACTACCAAGCCTCTGCAATACTTTTGTTACAAAAGTCATGCTGTTTAATTGAAAAATGATCCTGTCTCAAGAATTAAAACATAACATAAGTTGTTCTACTTCTTGACAGTCATAGATTCATAATTAGGATAACATATCACATTTTTTACCCTCTTCATTTTCAGCAACAAATTTTTCAGGCTCTAGGATATCATCTACATCCATATCATCAACATTCATATCGTCATCATATACGACGGTTTTTGATCTATTTAAAATTCGTTTATGTCTTTGTTTCCTTTGGATCTTGTTTGACTTGTCGTGTGATGTGTGCTTGAAAATGGAAGGGACAAAATCTGGGTTGATGGGATTATCAGATTTTTTACCTAAGAAAATACACCATTAAATACATAGAATAAATTCCAAAGTCTGGCTCTTAACACCATGGACATATAATTTATTGTAGCAAAGAACTGGAAAGAGAATAGAGCTAGCATTAAAACCCCTTTCAGATTTTGTCCTTACATGTTTACAAGAAATAGTAATTAAGCATAAGAAAGTATAAAAACTAACCAAAAATGAAGTGTTCACTGCAAATACGTGCATTCTCAACTTGGCTTTGGCCCCATTCCAAAGTTTTGATTGCTCTCAACCATAGTAGCTCTCGTTGCTTTCGATTGTTCTATGGAATTCGATAAAAGTCATTTTTTTTCATTGTACTTTTATTTGTGAAGCCTACGGTACAACATGAAGGCATGGTGTTGATGGAAAATACAAAATATCAGTAAAAAAAAATCAATTAAATAAGTAATAGCTTCGTTTATCTTCCCTTCGCAAGTAAAAATGGTGCGTCTGGGTTTTGGATCCCTGGTCAAAGGGTATTTTTGGATATACGGGTCTTTGACCTAAACGCCCAGAGATACAGGGGTTTGGAACTCAAAAAATGCTTCAAGCGTAACGAGGCCAAAAAGAAGAAAAAGTACAACGAGCGAGTACTGTAAGTAGAGAACGGTGCATTTATGCCTTTAGTATTTGCCTCCAACAGTGGAATGGCTCTTGAGTGCCAAACTCTCTACAAACGCCTGTCCGAAATGATTTTGGAAAAAAGAAATGTATCTGTGGCAAAAACATCATCTGGTCAAGCTTGCTCGGACATAACTTCTATCACGTCATCCATTACGATCTTGCTTCAGGTGTAGGAGATCATCAGGGAAACATCCAGTGTATTTGCATAGCTGGTCGATGTAGTTTATTGCTGGGCGACCAACTCGCGTTTTACCATGCCGTGGTGTCCACAGGAGAAGTTCACTGGCAAGTTCATGTTTTGCGCGCCAGCAATGTCCAGCAAAACGCATTCTTCGTTCAATGAGAATTTCTGAGATTTCTGGGATAGAGTCATACAGCTCTGATTTAGTGGGATGCTGTCGCCAAGAGATATTCAAAACAACTCTCAGCATTCGAGTGTAGGTGCCCTCAACTTTTGATTTGAGAGACTTGGTGGGTGGCCATGTTGTGGCATCATACATCAACACGGACTCGACTGTTGCGCGAAATAGACTTTGCTTGATGTCATTCGAAAGCTCTGATTTCCAAACTATGTTTAATTTATTCAAGGCTGTCCAGGCTTTAGCTATACGAATTTTTATGTCTTGCTTTGTTGAGTTTATTTCACTTCCAAGGTATGTGAATGATTCAACAGTTTTGATCAATCCACCTGAGCTTGTTCGTATAGAACCTTGATGATTGTAAAAGATATGTTCGGTTTTCGAAGCATTTACATGAAGCCCAACATCTTTAGCCAAAACTTCAAGCAAGTGTAAAAGTTTTTCTGCATTTGAGATTGTATCAGCAGTGACTGCAAGGTCATCTGCATAGTCAATGTCGGTTAGTTTATTGGCAGGATATCTTCTTGAGAGTCTTTTCGATAGCGTGAACCCAAGATCTGCATGTCTATCAAGAGATATTCTCAATACATAATCAAGGGTAATGACAAAAGAAATAGAGCTAGTGTATCTCCTTGCAACACTCCAGCCTGGATATCAAAGAAATTGGTATCTCCATCTGGCGATCTAACTAAAGATTTTGTGTTTTTGTACAGCATCATTATGGCCGCTACTGTCTCAGTTGGGATACCATAGGCTAGAAGTATTTTTTCCATTTTACCTCGATGGATCGAGTCGAATGCTTTTGAAAAATCTACGAAGAGAAGTGAGGCTTTTAAATTTTTTGCTTTAACCCCTTCAATGATCCGACGGACAGTCAGGATTTGCCAAGTTGTTGATCTATTCTTCCTGAAGCCGTTTTGGTTCTTGCGAAGGACCTTTTCAATTTCGGGTTGAATGCGGTTGAGAAGTAGTGAGTTGAAAATTTTTGCTGCTATAGAGGTGAGTGTAATTCCTCTGTAATTCTTCGGTACACCCAGGTCTCCCTTCTTTGGAAAAGGAAGTATGCATCCTTCAGTCCATTTTTCAATTATTTACCCGTTGTACACAGCATTATAAAGATCAAGAAGAATATCATTGAATTTTTTAGTTTTCCAAACTTCAGGAGGAATGTTATCCAGACCTGCTGCCTTATTATTTTTGGTTCTCTTTAAAACCTCAATCAGTTCATCTCTTTGAAAATTTCCAAAAACAACAACAACAACATTTATAAGAACGAAGGTTTTGTTTTGTTTGCTACGATCAATGTTGCTATGTGTTGAGGATGAGGAATGTCCCAGCTCGCTATTTCAGAATACTGTGTTTTGATTGGTTATATTCCAAATTCCGTATGGTACGGAAAGCATGGGAAATGAGACAAATGGCTATTTAAATATCGTGTGTTAACGTCCGGTAATCTTATGTTTATTGTGTAGACACACTTTCGCCCTTCACTCCTGCAAAGTAGAGAAATTGTTTTTTCTAATTTCCCAAAGCTGAAGCTAGTCAGTCTACCAATTTTCGGAACACTTGTGATCTTAACAATGTTAAAATGTGCGGGAATATCTCAAAATATTTTGTGCGTTGTAGCCTGGAAAAGCTAAGTTCCATATAATGTATAGCGTATCTTCGATTAATATAGTATAAAAGTAACAACAAATAACGAAAATATAGTTTTATTGTAGGTATTTTGAAAGTGGCATATACCATGGTTTTTTAAAACCATCTGGCGTGGTTTGTTTGAGGATTTGGTTTCGACACATAATATTGAAGAATGTTTTATTGTCAATATCTTTAATGACTGGGATATTCTAGCAGCGCAGAGCCATCGCATTGAAAGTTAAAAAGGTAGTTAATTTACTTGTCTATCGTTAAACTCAATATTAAATTCGTGGAATTTAGTTGTTGGATAAAAAAGAATTATTGAAGAAGAAGGCGATGATACTAAATACATAACATTGTCGATGGCGTAAACCGTCTTATGAATCTCTGTTTAAATCAATAACACTGTTTTAAGGCAAGGTTTTTCCTCTGGTGGGAGTTTCAAATTGAGTAAATAAAAATTACTTTTTACTAATAATTAAATAAATATTTATGTCATTTAGAAGTTCGTTTTGCAAACAGTTCGAAAATGTTTAGAAAGATAACAATGTCTAATAAAGTTTCTCTAAACAATACGTTTCCGCTTGCGTACCGTAAATTCTCTAATTTAGTGCGGCCAAAAAAAAAAATATTTTGGCCATGCCGCACTAATAATTAGAGCCATTAAATTACCATTATTTTTGCATTCTAAACCCGCACTAATAATTAGAGGTAAATTAGATCCATGCTGCACTAAATTAGAAGAAAAAAATTCAAAAAAAATTTATGTTTTATATTTTTTTATTTCAATTTTTATCTACGTTTTCTGTTTTGAGTTTTTTTTTCTTGTTTTTGCTTCTTCTAATTTGGTTCGATACTCATCAAACTTCTTAACCTCCACCAATGTCTTTTCTTTCATTTGGAGGAAAAGTTTCTCATTCGACGTTGTGAATCGAAATTCGGCTGGTATCTCCAATCCACCTTGCTTTAAGTCAACTGAAAATCTTCTCGGTCCACTCATTTTAACATAGAGATTTTTTTCAAAACCGTTTTTCAAAAAATAACCGTTTTTCAAAAAATAGAAAGTTAATTTTGATATGAATTTCGGTACGTCCGTAATTTCGGTATTTCGGTAAGTCAACCCGCACTAAATTAGAGAAAAATTAAAAATCCATAAGACGTACCCGCACTAATAAATAGAGGGGGAAAAATTGTGCCATTTTCGAAAAAAGGCTATCCGCACTAATTAGAAGCCGCACTAAATTAGAGAATTTACGATATGCTTCATTGCGGCAACATTTCAATGAACTATCTCCTGGTTATGTCATTTTCTGTCAAAGAATGGAGCGTTTTGTTAAAAATACCAATACAGACAAGTGGCAAGTGCGGTTTTGTTATGCCGGATATAAACGATGGTTTGTTTGAAATGATTGCTCTAAGGCGATCGATCAGCAAAAATACACCGAATTTAAGACATTTTGAGAGAAAAACCTTTCCCCCTATTTGTGTTACGTGTGAATAGCAAGAACATAATCATTTAAATGAAATTCAAGATTTTATTTTACATTAGTAACAAACAATCGTTCAAACTCAGCGTGCTTTTACTATTTCAGCCAAATTCATGTAGTAGGAAAATTAAACAATTATAAAGATATTTTCTAATAATAAATTATTTTAATAAAAATAATTCTATACTAAAAATATGTAATAAATTTCTACTCGTCACTTTTTATAGGTATTTCAGAGTCTGGTGGCATATTGTGGGAAAATACAATAAAAACACACGCTCTTGATAGAAACATACAATCTATACCTTTGTTTATCCGACGTAGAAGTACTATCCCTCTGTGAACAGTTTTTTGTACTCTACAGCTGTCCTAACTACCACCACTGGTTATCAAAAAAAAATCACGGTGTAAAAAAGCGAGTATTTTATCTCCTCTGTAAAGTCACCACGCAATCTGGTAATGAAATCAGTTTTATTGGCTAGCCGTTGCGGAAAAGAAGATTTAAATGATTATACGGTTGTGAGCGATCATATATGTTTTCTTGCAGATTTGATATTAGCAAAGAAATATCACGTGGAAACTATTCCTAAAGTTTCTATTAGTAAGCGTAGAGTCGGCGAACCATGTAAAAAGTCTCATATTCAACCCGAAGATCTGCGGAGTATTTATCTATTTCGCCTAACAAAATTCTTGACTTACAAGAACAAACCAAAATGTCAGAAACAGTTTACGAAAATTACAAGAAAAATCTTTTATGCGACGGCACATTATTATGGAGGTTAAACAGTGCTGAAAAAGCGATTGTTGTACCACCACTATATGTCGGAATCAACACTATATGTCGCAAACTCAACACTATATATCGCAACTACACTATATGTACACTATATGTCGCAACACTATTTGTCACAAAAAAATCGAAAATCAACACTATATGTCACAATTTGAAAAACACCTTGGACGCAATTTTCGTAAATTTGGGCCCAAAATGTAAAACACTATATTAACATCACAAAATTGGAAGCAAGTCGCTGGAGGTTAAAACAGAAATTACCAAATTATTGTATTCCTTCAGTAATTTTACACACAATATACAACGACTATTACGTAACGTACGATCACATAAACTCAACAATAAACTACGGACATTATCTGATGAACAAGATCGACCACTATTCAATGTACGCAACACCGTGATGTGTTATCAGCTTGACAATTTGCCACCAAAGTTTGTTTTGGAAACGCTGTCCCTTGGTCCAAAAAATGCTGTTTTGGAAAAGTTAAATCAAAATGACGTATTATGCGAGCTCGACAGTGTGTTGAAATATTGTCGAGTTAATGATGTGAAAGATGAATTGATCACCGGCATCAATGTAAAAACGTTAACTTACAAAAAGAATTGCAAGAAACAAAGGTCATCTCGTAATATTCAGTCGATAAAAAAGTATTTGAAAGATAACAAACTGTTAGCCGTCCCTTTTGACAAAGGTATTGGAATTTGTCTCATAAAAACAAACACTTACAACAACCAAATACGTGATATTATTGGCTTGTCCCAGTTTCAGAAATTCACAGTGAACAGAAAGAATGGCAAAAATCCAATCGTGAAGGAGGAGGAACGAATTGTAACTATGTTAAAATCTATGAGAACGAATAACAAACTCTCGGAGTCGTTATTTAACAAACTGAAGCCCATTGGAAGTCAGCCACCTAGATTTACGGTCTCGCAGAAATCCACAAGCCGAATGTTCCCGTTCGACCTGTCTTGTCAATGCCTGGTTCCGCATACTACAAAATCGCACACCAAATTTCAGAGTGGCTTTCAGTTGTGGAAGAGTGTAGAATTAACTCGTCGACAAAAACAATCGTCGACGGCTTAAAAGATAAAAGTTACAGGAAGATGATGTCCTAGTAAGCTTCGATGTTTCATCTTTATACACAAACGTCCCTGTATATGAAGCAATGGATGAATGTACAAACTTCTTATACTCCGGCAGATATAAGGAACCACCAGTGGATAAACAAACCTTTAAAGATCTCTTGGAAATTTGTAGCTGCAATGTGATAATGCTCACTAATGAGGGATATTACAAACAGATAGAGGGACTGGCTATGGGTAGCCCCCCTGCCCCACTTCTTGCCAACGGATGGATGTATAAGTTTGATAGTATCGTAAAAGGCGATGCTTCATTGTTTGCGAGGTACATGGACGACTATGTGCGCAATATCAAACTTGAGTCCATAAATGAAAAGTTGGAGCAGATAAACGAGTTACATCCATCACTGAAATTTACCATGGAAATTGAAGATAACGGTTCTTTACCATTCCTGGATACCTTACTTCAACGCGACAAAGATGGTAATATTACTTCGACGTGGTATAGTAAAAAGACTGACACTGGTCTTGTTATGAATTATCATGCTCTAGCTCCTGAAAATTACAAACGTTCAGTTGTATGTGGTATGGTCCACCGAATAATTCGTGCTTGCAGTACATTGAAATCCATTCACGAGGGTTTGGAAAAAGCTAAGAAAATACTCCATAATAATCAGTACCCTCCATCATTTTATGAACCGATGATTGCGAAATGTGTCAAGTCAATTGTTGCACCGGAAATTAAGGAGGTAGAAGATCCAGAGGAGAGAGAGATCGTGGATGGGAAAATGATCTTTCTGCAATATCGTGGGAAACTTACTGATAAGTTTAAATGTTTGTTGAGAAAATTGGAGGTTCCAATTAAAGTTATCCTAATGTTGAGAAAATTAAAAACTGTGCTCCCGTCACTGAAACCACCCATCGAGAAATCCTTTAAGAGCGGTATAGTTTATCAAATTTCATGTCCGCGATGTAACTCGCGCTATGTTGGACAATCGGTTCGGCATCTACTTACCCGCATTAAAGAACATTCTCGTGCATCGACTCCTGTGGGATCACATTTTCTATCATGTATTAATAACAACAACATTTCGATTGACAAGGATGTTAAAATTCTTGCCACATCTAACTCCCAAAGGCAATTATTGATTAAAGAAGCGTTGTTTATTAATGACCTTAAGCCAAGTCTTAATACAAAAGACGAATTTAAAAGCCATACTTTGGTCATTAAATTGTGATTAGGCGTAGTATTTAATTATCTCACTTCATAGATTGAAATTTAATCTCTTTCTGTGTACGTAATAAATGGTCGTATCTAGTGTCTTGAATGAATATATTTTGTTGGAAAATGTTTTGAATATTGTTATCTGTTATTAAACTGATTTTATTGATTGTAGACTACCTGATGATGACAGCAATGTCGAAATATATCGTGAATAGAAATTAAAATTGTTGGTTCCATATAATATTGACAAAATGTAAAAATGTCACATATTTAAATGAATTTTTGCCCAATTGAAATTATATGACAATTATCTTTAAATTTTGGATATAGTGGTTTGCGCATGCGTAAAGGTAAATTCAACATATAGAGCCCTACTCAAGGTTACATCAAACGAGACTTTGCATGTGAATAGCCCAATGATTGGGCTAACTGGATGGATAGAAGAAATTTGGAAAAAGTTACGGCAACCGAAAAAAGATTAAAAAATTCCCTGAATTCCCAACTTTTTTTAAATATAATTATACTATAAGCTAAAGCCATCATATAAGTATCATTTTCCACAAAGGTTTACAGGTATTATATTGCCTTAACGAAATTGTGCAAAATGGTACGGCGCATGCGTGTGCGATATCTGACAGTGATGTGAAAATTAATTTGGACTTTTTGTCGATGAATCCTTGTCCTTAAGTTATGGGCAGAATGTGAAGGAATTCTGACCAGTAGTTAAGGAGATATAAGAAGGCTCGACACTTTTTGCAATTTTTTGAGTATAAGGAATGCTGCCAACCCTAGTATATTAGCAATCCCTCGTTAAATAATGAAAATTATCACTCTAATTTTTGAATCGTGATTGAAAATGATCATATTTATCAGAATTACCTCGTTACAAATCTCACAACATAGCGTGAACACTTGCGCATGCGTAACTTTAAATCGTCCATTGATCGTTCTAATTAAGATTATTTAAACACAATTTTTCTCTATGTACAGCTATGCTATTTTGTCACCGGTCAATGAACGAAATATTTCGATAATACTACGGTATCTAAGGGAAATAACAAGTAACTAAAGAAAAACAGGTCTCGAATGCGCATAAATTCCACATTTTTAACTTTTTTCAAAATTATATTCCAGAATATCTTACAAAAATTGACAATGTTTCTTTGTTCAAAATTTCAGATTCCCATCATAAGTATCTTGCGAATTCGGTTTTTTGTCCTTAAGTTATCATTCACAACCGTTGTGCGCATGCGTAAAACATTTACCTCTGTAATCTAATCTACTATATGTTATATGAGTTTAAACGCAACCGTAATAACGTTGTAAGATAAACCACCACGTGATTGATTTGCGAATTTAAAAAACGTTTATAGAATTTTAAAAAACGTAAAACAAAATTATTTCGAATAAAAATATGTAAAGCAATATTGTTTCGAACCGTCATTTTCAAATCGTCAATTTCAAAACGTCTGTGCATCATTTACATATATATGGTCATGTAAATGCTAATTGGTAACTAGATTATATATACATATATTGTATATGCCAATTTCCAAAGCAAACGGACTATTTTAAACTTTGGCCCCAAGTTTGCGCAAATAAGGTATTATAGGGGTAAAAATATCCATATTCTGGTACTTGGTCTGAAATCAGCATCATTTAATTAGTAAACCTACCAATTTTTAAAGCAAACGAATTATTCTCAACTTTGGCCCCAAATTGGCCCAAATAAGGTATTATAAGGGGGAAAATATCCAAATTCTGGTACTTGGTCTGAAATCAGCATCATTTAATTAGTAAACCTACCAATTTTCAAAGCAAACGGACTATTCTAAACTTTGGGCCCAAATTTACCCAAATAAGGTATTATAGGGGTAAAAATATCTAAATTCTGGTACTTGGTCTGAAATCAGCATCATTTAATTAGTAAACCTACCAATTTTCAAAGCAAACGGTCTATTCTAAACTTTGGGCCCAAATTTGCCCAAATAAGGTATTATAGGGGTAAAAATATCCAAATTCTGGTACTTGGTCTGAAATCAGCATCATTTAATTAGTAAACCTACCAATTTTCAAAGCAAACGGACTATTTTAAACTTTGGGCCCAAATTTGCCCAAATAAGGTATTATAGGGGTAACAATATCCAAATTCTGGTACTTGGTCTGAAATCAGCATCATTTAAACTTCATGATCTGAGTTGTTTGTAATGTTAAGTTCAATTTTGTAATGTCATTCTTGTTTTGCTAATTGCTGAGAGTAGTTGTGTTTTGAGAAGCTCTTCAAAATTTTGTTGTTTCTTTGCTGTTGGCCGTTGCTTTGGATTTGGATTTTCGTTCGAATTGGAGTGTATTAATTGATTACTGTGGAGTAGGTTTGGTGTAGAGGGGGAAGTTATTTTTGTTGTAAAATTCCTTGAAACGTGGTTTAAAACAGTTGGTATTTTCTGTTTTTGCTGATCAAAGTTTACATTCTCTCAACTGTTCTAAAGTCTTAAGTACTTTTTGTTCCTGTGTTTCACACAGAAATCCTTTAAACATAATTGCCCCATTTGCAACATAATTACTAACAATTATTAGTACAAAAAATTTTTAATTGATCGTTTTAATTGTTTATTAACTTATCGGTACACGCCTGTTGAGTCAATCAAATTGCTTAACAATCCTGTTTTCCTTTCTTACTTTTAAATTACTGTATATAAAAATTTTATCTTTGCCTTAAACTGTACTCCATTCATTTCATTTATCATGTCATCTAACAAGTCATCTTTCGGTCGAATTTTGAAAAACCTGACAGATTCAATAAAAATCGGTCCAATTTGAGTGCCCATTGTTTCAACGAAAATTGCACCAGTGTTGACAGCATTATTTATTTTAGGCACTGCACACATTGTTCCAAATACTATTGCAGTGAGTGTTGTGAGTTCAGTAGGGACATCATTGAGCTTCTCAATGAGAAAGTTGATAACTTTTGGTTCTGTCCGGACTGCACTAAACCTGCTCTAAATGCAATCTTCGTAGAAAAAGATATTGAATCCAGATGCGCAGCCTACTTTGAAAAAATTGAATCTCGCCTTTTTTCTCTCGAAGCGTTTCATTCTTTATATAAATCTTCATTGTCCAGCATCAAAGACAGCTTTGAGACAAACGCCTCATTAATTCAAGAATTAGTTGATGACAACTTGAATCTAAACACTCTAATTTCCAATTTAAAAAATAATGTCAAGGTTGATTGTTTAGACTCCAAACATACTCTAACTAAAGAAATTTTTAAAAATATTGAAGATCACAACTGGCGCAAAAATATTTTGATAATCTATGGTTTGAAAGAGACTGAATCGGTTAGTAACTCATTGCAGGTATTGGGTCTCATTAAAAATCAGCTTAGACTTAATATTCGCATTGACGATATTAAAATTTGTGAAAGACTCGGTCCTTTGCAATCCGCTAAAATTTAACCGTTACGTGTTACTCTGCGTGATTATGACACAAATATGACCATCTTAAATCACAAATGGATTTTGAAAGAAGCTGATGAAAATATCTTTATTAATCCAGACAGGAGCAAGGAGGAAAGGGATATATTCAACAAACTTTGAGTTAAAGCTAAACAGAGGGAGGCTGGTGATAGTTCGGGGGAATGGGTCTACTGAGTAAGAGGTCCTCCGTGGAATTTGTTTGTAAAACAAATAAAGAAAAACCCCTCTTTAAATCAAAATGCAACAACAAAGCCAAAATAAAGTTGAATACTCATCCTCCTTTCTCCTTAGCTTTTAGCAACATTCGTGGTTTTCGTACCAATTATTCGGATGTGGAGGCTTTTTTGATAAAAAATAATCCGGATTTATTAGCACTTTGCGAATCTAACCTAAATGCTGGTTTATCTTCTAATGATTTCCTTGTTCCTAGATACCTACCTCTGTTTAGATTGGACTCCTCTATTCATATACATGGTCTAGCAGTTTATGTCAAAAAAACCTTACCAATATTTCGTGAAATTGACCTGGAAGACCCCAATCATCCTTTCATGTGTTTTCGTTTGTCTCTTCCACATTTAACTAGTTTTTTGTTCTTTCTCTATCGCTCTCCATCTTTTCAAGACTGTTCTGTTATCAAATCAGTTTCAAAGTCTGCTGACTTAGCTCTTCTTAATCATCGCTCAACCAACATCTTTGTATTTGGTGACTTTAACATTCACCATAAACAATGGCTAAGATTCTCGAATGGAACAAGTAGCTCTGGTGTCGAAACCTATAACTTTGCAGTATCTCAGTCTCTCTCGCAATTGGTTGATTTTCCAACCCGCATTCCTGATCACTCAAGTCAATCGCCCTCCTTGTTGGATTTATTTTTGACCTCTAACCCTGAAATTTGTAAGATATCTCATAGCGCTCCACTGGGTCGTTCTGACCATATTGTTTTGGAGGTCAAAATTAATTTCAATAGGCAAGTTTCCTATGAACATCCCATGCATAGATCCTTTTTTAGATATGATCTTGCGGATTAGCTAAAATTTCAAGAACACATTCAGTCTGTCCCTTGGGAAAAAATTCTTTCCAACTCAGTTGATGATTGTGTTAATGTAACTACTTCAATAATATCTGAAGCAATACGATTATTTGTTCCGTCAGGGAAATATCAGTTAAAACCTCATTCTTCGTCATGGTTTTCTCCAGCTTGTGCTGCAGCCATAGCTCATCGCAATCATTTCTTTCATCGCTACCGTCGTGATGCGACTGATCATAACAGACAACTGTTTATTGCCTCGCGCAATAATTGTAAATATGTTGTTCGTAAAGCTAAAACTGTTTTTGCTGAAAGGACTAAAGATCTGATCAAATCCAAAGAAATAGGTTCTTGCAAATTTTGGCGTATTATCAAAAACGTCCGGGGTAGTTCTAAAACATCTGTACTTCCATTTTTCAATGGTCTTGAAGTCATTAGTCTATCTAAGGATAAAGCTGAACTATTCGCTAAACTCTTCAGTTCTCATTCCACCCTCGATGATTCTGGTCATGATCTCCCTTATTTCTCCTCCAAAACTGTCCAGACTTTACATGATTGCTTTATATCTCCTGATAAGGTTTCTAAGATTATTAACAAAATGGATTCTAATAAGGCTACTGGACCGGATGGCATTCCTGTAATTGTACTTCAAAGGTGTTCTACTGAGTTATCTCCCGTTTTGTGTGCTCTTTTTAAAAAGTGTTTGGATGAATCCTGTTTCCCTTCATCTTGGAAGTTTGCCTCTGTTATTCCAATTTTTGAAAATTGTGGTGAGCGATCTGATCCTTCTAATTATAGACCAATCAGCCTCATTTCCATCTTAAGCAAAGTTTTCGAGACTTTAATTAACTTGAACTTAGTTGAATTTATTAAAAAAAATAATTTGTTTTACGACTCCCCGTATGGGTTTCGTTCTGGGCGTTCCACTGCTGACGTTTTGACAGTTATAAGTGAACGTTTTTATTGTGCCCTTGATGTCTATGGTGAAGCGCGAGCAGTTGCCCTTGACATCTCCAAGGCATTTGATAAAGCCTGGCATCGGGGGCTTCTGCACAAACTTAAGGCATATGGTTTAAAAGGTCCATTTTTAAATATTATCTCCTCTTTCCTTTCCAATCGTAAACTCAAGGTGGTTCTTAACGGTCATTCTTCTTCCATTTTTTCCATCAATGCTGGTGTTCCTCAAGGTTCAGTTCTCGGTCCGACTCTGTTCCTACAGTACATTAACGATCTCCCAGACAATTTATCATCTAAAACCGTTATTTATGCTGATGATTCAACATTGTATTCTTGCCTTAATAAATCAGATGATTGTGATAAAGTTAGAATGGCCTCTGATCTCAAAAAAAATCTCAATACAGTAGTTGAATGGGGTAAGAATTGGCTTGTTAATTTTAATCCATCTAAAACTAATTCCATTAATTCCACTTCTTTCCATTAATCATCTCAATCATGCTTACTTATCTCGAATTTTGATGAATGGTTCTCATTTGCTTAAAAGCAATTCATTTCGCCTTCTTGGTCTTATATTTACCAGCGACCTCTCATGGCAATCTTATATTGAAAATATAGCTAAATCAACTGCCATGAAGGTTGGTTCCCTTTTACGAGAAATGAATTACCTCACTCCTGAATGCGTCATTTACCTATACAAATCATCAATTCGTCCATGTATGGAATACAGCGGCCACATATAGGCAGGTGCACCAAAAAATTGCCTGAATTTGTTAGACCGTGTTCTTTGTCTCTTCTACAAGTTTTTTTATGGTCGTTGTTCAAGCGAACTATCATCTCTTACACCTTCTCTCAAAAGTTTTCTCCGTTCTACTAGGTTGTCTTCTTTGTCTCACCAATGGACTGTTTGTGTTCCAAATTGTCGTAGGGATTTTTATAAAAACAGTTTTTTTCCGCGTACGTCTAGACTTTGGAACTCTCTTCTATCTACATGCTTTCCTTCTGAATTTAACCTTCAACTGTTCTAATCTAATTCATCGCTACCTTAAATCTGCTTAACTTCTCCTGTAGCTCTTTACTCGCAAGTGGCCTTTTAGGCCTTGTTTTGGGCAATCTCCAATAAAAAATAAAAAAAGTCCTTTATAATGGCATTTTTGAAAAAGTAATGATACTTTTAGCCGGTCAGCTAGGGCATGGAAATTTGGATCTTCGTCTCCGGAGGAGGGAGTAATCCTAAGGTAATTTTTTGGTATCCTTAGACATCCTAGTTATGGAAAAAGTCGGTCGACCCAATCAAATTGGTAGCTTAATTTGATTTTCAGGCCCAAATGCGCAACTCGTTGATCCAAAATTATGGTAAAAATTTCATCAAATTTGGGGGTCTGGCAAACTTCATTCTACCATAACTTTTGATCTAATAGTGATTTCTATTTGAAATTTGGAG
The DNA here is from genome assembly GCA_963930725.1 of Candelabrum cocksii. Classification (NCBI taxonomy): domain Eukaryota; kingdom Metazoa; phylum Cnidaria; class Hydrozoa; order Anthoathecata; family Candelabridae; genus Candelabrum; species Candelabrum cocksii. The sequence continues at coordinate 6,071,011 of OZ005673.1, read as the reverse complement.
GGATACTTCATTATTATATATGAAATCAATTTTTCAAAAAAAAACATTCAGAATGGTGAATAGGGGACTTTTGGTTGGCCCCTTAAGGCCAATTGGGGTCCAAAATTGAAATGTTCATGTCTGAGTCAGATTTTTTACCCTATATCACAAAGGATATGCTTAAATATCTTGAAAATGCTTAGAAATAGTTAACAAAGGGTTACTAAGTTAAAATATAGCAAAATATATAATACTTGGTCCTCATAAGGTAAAGGGAACGAAAGATAGAATTGAAAATCTTAAAAATTCAAATTTTTGACAATTTTTTAAGAAAAATTTAATAACTTTTGATCAAATGGTGATATCGACTTGAAATTTTGAGGAATGCTTTGTTGCTGTCCCAGAAATGGAAAAAGGTTTTGGGAACCCATGTCTGGCCCTAAAAGGCCGACTCATGCCGAAAACGATGGTTAAAATTCTGGGTCAGATTTTCGAATCAGGACAAATAAGTTCTTCTTCACTAGAATGTTGTCACTATCTTCATCTTTGTCAGTTTCTTCTTCGTTTTCATAATCACTACTTTCCTCGTCATAACCATCATCATCCTCATATTCATACTCGTCATCATCTAATTCCATAAATTCTTCATTCGACTGGAAATTGTCACAGTTTTGCTTGCTACAAGCATCAGTGCATTTTAGAGAATTGTCCACACAAGGACACGATCCACGTACATATTTTCTCGTACAGGTGCAGAACATCATTTCGAGGACTTCGTCAGGTGCTGGATTAACATTATTCCATAAAATGATGTAATCCCCTTCCTTGTTTTGATCCCAACCGAATCCAATAGGAGATGGAACGACTGGGTGACTCTCCAAGGATTGTCTCCAGATGTAGATTTGATAACACGCACGAAGACTATGTTGTCTAAGACTGTCAGCACACGGTGGTATTGATTTTGGGTCAAGATGACCATGTTTGGCAGCATACATTTTGTATCGAACCATGTTGGTGTCGTCATCTTGGTGGCCATAGAGATCGCATACAAACTTTTGAATTTGTTTGAATTGGGACTCTGATAATTCGGGTGAGACTCCAAAGGTGGCAAATAGAACGATATGACTTAGATTCTTCATTATTGTTTTTACTGGCGTGACTTTTCCTTTTCCGGCAAAAGAGCTAATTGTGTCACAACCAGTAAATCCATGCAAACCAAGGAGCGCTTTTGAAGCTTCGTTAACATCTTGGACCTCATATCTTGTTTTCAAGGACTGCTGTATTCCTTTCAGACTTATGATTCTCGCCTTATTCTTTACGCCAGTTTTGATGAACAGTGTGCAATCGATTTAAGTGGTAAGGCCATGTGCGATGAGTAGCACATCTGTGTCTGTCGTGTGAATTACGATTTTCTGGAAGGATTCGGCTATGTGTTTTGCGTGAAAAATCAAACGGGTGTCTGCTTCTTCATGGTTACAATGCTGGTACGTCGTTCCCATTCAGAGAAATGCAAGTTGTATCAAAGCCAACATTAACTTCAGTTGTACCGATACAATTATGCTTGAGTTTCCATCTTGAGACGAGGAATCAAATTAGTGCCAACTTGTTTTTGCCATTTGACAAAAGTGAAGTGAATTGCTTGATCTTTCGAACGCCAATGATTTTCTTGATCTCCAGCTTGCCAGACTCTCGGTTCCCTCTTTCAGCATTTTTGATCGATTTGTCTCGATAAACATCAAATACGATGTCCATTCGAGATGCATTTCCAGAGGTAGCAATCGCTGAAGTCAAGAGATGATCGGCATAACTTTGATAAGTGTGCCCAGTTGGTTTGACTTTTCTTACTAACGCCATACCGTCAATGATGGCAGCAAATGGCTTCTGTACACTTTGCTGAAGTTGAACATCCTTTTCAAGATGGTGCATCAGTAATGATTTTGTGGTCTTGCTCAGTGCTCCATTACATTCAGCTAAGGACCATGGGACCGGACCAAGTGGGAAACGAAAAACTTCTTTTAGGTCAAGTGGGCGAAACTGTTGAATTGATGTACTTTGGATTCTGATATAAGTCATTCAAGCACTGGAAGAGATCAGTCCCATCATGTTCATCAGTACATGATTCAACAAAAAGATTTTCATTACTTGATCGAACTCGGACATAATCTCTATAGCATGAGAAATTGTAGTGGGCTTCCTTTGCAATAAGTTCGTTACTTGTAGCAGCAAGAATATCAGAATCGAATCTTTCTTGAGCCAATCTCCTGATTTTATCATCTGCTCGTAATTGGACGCAAGGAGTAAGACCTTCTCGTGTTTTACTGCTTGGAACATATTTTTCAACTTTGCAAGATATACATTGTTTTGGGAGAATACTACTTGCTGAGACAACAGAGCTGTGATGACCTGTGATGAAACTCAGAGCTTCAATTTCCACCATTTCGGAATCATTATTCTCGTTTATGAGTAGCGGTTGGCTTTGCTGAAATAGAATTTGCAATGGCTATTTATTTTTTCGAACGAAGAAGCATGGTGGTGAAAATTAACACCGCAGATCTTGCATCCCTCTTTTATCGCTAATGACTTAAAAATTCTCTTTAGGACAGTGAGACAGTAAAAAACAAAGGTACCTTGTCATAACAATATACTTATAAATACACTAACTTTTGATAATCTGTCCAAATTCTTCCAGTGCGTGTATGCGTTTCTGCACTTCAGATGATAGTAGATGGAAGGACATTCATTACTCCCATCAGTAGTAAGTTGAGAATCTAACTGCAATACATTTTCGTCTTTTCGTATTCGAGCAGCTTCTAATAATTTATTCCATGATTCAAGAGATGGTAATTTTGTCAAGTCTTCATTTGATTCTGTTATATGAATAAAGCAAGATTCACCAGCATACTTGTTTTTCTTCTTCGAAACCTCTTTTTTCCTTTTCCTCGTTGGTTCCCAATCTTCGTCATTGTCTGTTTTCTTTTTCTTATTTGATTTAGGCATCCTATTATTTTACTTTTTCAATACTTAATCTAAAATATTTGAATAATAAAATTGTTTTATGCATCTTAAAGAGTAAAATTTAACCAACAGAGAAATAAAACAAACCAATCATTTCTTAACCGCGTGTCTTACATAAAGCACATGAATATGGAGAAATCAGAAAACGTAAGTGGTCCCATTCGGTCTACTAATAAAATCAGCACAACGAAGTGTTTTCTTCTCCAAATGTGCTATAAGTAAAATGTCTGTACTTCTCACAAAATGTGCGACTGACTGTCATTTAGTTAAATAAGAGATATGTTAAACAATTAAAGACAATTAATCAATCAACTATCTTAAAAAAATAAAAAAATTCTCCTCTTAATTTGACATTATGTGAAAAATAAAAAAAATGATTGGAGAAACTTTTTAAATTTTGTAAATCTACGGCCCAAGTCGGCCTTTAGGGCCAGACATGGGTCCCCAAAACTATTTTTTCATTTCTTGGACAGTAACGAAGCACTCCTTAAAATTTTAAGTAAATATCACCATTTGATCAAAAGTTATTAAATTTTTCTTAGAAAATTGTCAAAAATTTGAATTTTTAAGATTTTTAATTCTATCTTTCGTTCCCTTTACCTTATTAGGACCAAATTATTATATATTTTGCTATATGTTATCTTAGTAACCCTTTGTTAACTATTTCTAAGCATTTTCAAGATATTTAAGCATATCCTTTGTGATATAGGGTAAAAAATCTGACTCAGACATGAACATTTCAATTTTGGACCCCAATCGGCCTTAAGGGGCCAGCCAAATGTCCCCTATTCACCATTTTGAATTTTTTTTGAGAAATTGATTTCATATGTAATAATGAAGTATCTCTCCAAATTTCAAATAGAAATCACTATTAGATCAAAAGTTATGGTAGAATGAAGTTTGCCAGACCCCTAAATTTGATAAAATTTTCACCATAATTTTGGATCAACGAGTTGCGCATTTGGGCCTGAAAATCATATTAAGTTACCAATTTGATTGGACGACCGACTTTTTCCATAACTAGGATGTCTAAGGATAACAAAAAATCACCTTAGGATTACTCCCTCTCCAGAGACGAAAATTTTGCCTAGCTGACCGGTTATTTGCCTTGCTTACTTTGACGGATTTACCAACAAGGGCATTTAATGTCAGACATTAAAAATCCTAATTATGTTTAATGTCTGACATTAAAAATTTTGAACATGTAGATTTAATGTCTGACATTAAAAGCCGGTGTGAGATCGTGTTGAATATTTAAGATAAAGGAACACTACCATCGAAAAGACTTTTGTATTATATAGCCAGTTATGGTATTTCCAAATTGTGTCCACAAAAAAGTTTATTTCTCGTTCTCTTTCAGTCAGTTTATGCGAGGACTAGTATACCAAACTACAGTATACTACCGATAACTCGAACCACCAATGAGACCATGAAAATGGTGCAAGTTGACAAATGTTCGAGTTACCGAGAAATTTTTATGAAAAAGTATTACGGAAGGGGTGCAAAACAATTTGAGTTCGACTTTTTATCCGGTGTTCTGGTTACCGGTATTATACTGTGTGTATACAGCTTCGCTCTGGAGACTCCTTAAAGTTATATAAGTTAATTTTAACTCAAGAATCGAATATTTTATTACAAAATTCGAAAGTATATAAGGTTTTGAGTTTTTCAGATCAACCCACAAATAGGTATATATATATCAAATATAACGACATTTGAACTCCGCAATACCCTATTATTCTTACATAATTTTTATGACAATTGCAATATCTACTGTAGATATATCCAAATAGACTCTCCGTTGTCGAAGAAATGTGTGAAACACTCTTTCTGGATGTTTGTCTCGATAATACCAAACAAAACAAAACGGCGACCGTTATTGCACGGCGACCGTTATTACCTTACAAGACTCTGAAGAAAATAGCTTCGGAACAAGGTCTACAGTTGCTAAGAGAATCTGAGCATTGGTATGCCGACGGAACTTTCAAAGTTTGTCCGGACGTTTTTTATCAGTTGTATACTGTCGGGATTTCGTGTTCTGGATATTCAATCTTAGAGGCACTTGTCCGACAGACTTCACCTAATCCCCCTCCCAGAGACTCTGTGAAAACCTTTGCTGGCACCCAGGGGAAACAAACGGGGAGATTGGTATAGCAAAAAAGACGAGTGATACAGTCGTAAACAAACACTTCCTTTTCTGGCGATTGCCAAATATGTACAGTAGAGACTAGGACAAAAAACAGGAATAAACGCTAGTCAGAAATTACCACAAATCCAGTCAGAAATTACCACAAATCCAGTCTTCAAAGTCAAAGTATGCTATCAAAGTTCTGTCAAATTTCTCTTGTATACGAATGCGAAAAAATGCTTGTCGCTACTCAAGACTTTCTAGCACATGAGTTGTCAAAAAAAGAGTAACAAAAAACCTATCAAATTACACAATGTACTCCGTCGCAGAGGCTCGCTCTCTAACGAGCCTTTTCTTTGCGTGTGCACGTGGCGCACTATATCAATTATTCATATTTTTGACATATACTGTTCATGCTAAAAAAAATAGACAGATTTTTCCGGTAGCATTTTGTTTGTTACCGAACAAAACAGAGGTGACCTATAGACGAATGTTCCAGCAACTCTTCAATCGTATCAAGTACAATAATTTCTTGCAAGATATTTTTGTAGATTTTGAAAAAGCTGCTATCAACGCCATTCAACATTTCAACGTCAACATCGAAATAAAAGGTTGCTTTTACCACCTATGCTCCAATATTTGGAAAAAAATCCAACGGACTGGTCAACAAGAAAGGTACAGCAATGATCAGGAGTTTGCTTTACACGCCCGAATGCTTTGTGCGATTGCTTTCCTACCGTCAGACGATGTTGTCCGCGGTTTTGAGGAATTAAATGGTCATGTTAGGAACCTTTTCGATGAAGAAATGGATGGTCTGTTTGAATACTTCGAAGATACGTATATCGGTCGGTATCGAAGGAATGCTGCAAGACGCCCACCTTTGTTCTCTATTGAACATTGGACAAACTCCCGAGAACAAACAACGCTGTAGAAGGGTGGCACATACGATTTCAAGGACAGGTATCATCGTGTCATCCAGTATTTTGGAAATTCTTGCAGCTTCTGCAGAATAAAGAAAGCTTGGTTCGTGTCGAGATTCTTCCTTCGAGATACCTGGATTGTAGTCGCCGGATTCTTGCCATTGTTGATGATTATCACAACAGAGACACATACCAATATCTACGAGCGATCGCTCATAACCTTAGCTTTTGAAGATTTTACGATTGTATGTACATTTTATGTTTGAATAATGATTTATATCCTCATTAGAATACTAACTACTGAAAAGAAAAAAATGAATAAACCCCCTATTTATAATAAAACCAGTTATCCAAAGAAATCCACAGGTAGAGCAACAGGAAAGAAAAGATGAATAGAACCTCTGTTCCACTTTAGGTCCAAATAAGTTCCAGGAACAGAATTTTATTTTCTAAATAAGTATTTATTTTAACTTATATTTGTTTTCGTAATTCTTATAAACCATTTCGACAAAACGCCGCGGTGAAGGAAGAGTTTATCAAAGCGCGGCGTTTATCAGAGTAAATACGGCATTCCAGTGACCAGTAAAGTCCTTCCAACCCGGGGGAACTTGATTGGTGGAAATTCACCGGGAGGAATTTGATCGGGGGGAATTTACCAGGAAGGAATTCTCCGGACAGCGGGGACTCCAATTGTGCATACTTCATTCATAATTAATTCACCAAATGTTTAAAAGGAACTGCTTCGATCATTGAAGGTATATCAACACAACAACTCTATTAGCTTTAAAAAATTAAATATTTTTAAAATATTAAATATTAAGAATTTTTTCTCAAAGAAATAATACGCGCGAATATAAAGTATTTATAATCGTCACGGGCGCCCAACATTTCAGACTCGCGTAAGTATTATTCCGTGCCGATCAGGCGCACAATTTTTCGTGGCCTGAATGGTAAAAGGCGTTCGGCTCTTGACCGAAAGGTTCTGGGTTCTAGACCAAGCTATCACAAAGTTGTTCAGTGAGCAGTTATAAATAAAACACACTGTATTTCATCAAAAATAACCGTAGCACAAATGGGAGCAATTAAATGTATTAAAACTTTGAGTCATGATCTTCCTAATAATGCTTAATTAGCGTTCTGGGAGCCTCGTTAAAAACAAACCAACATATCATAACATCTTAGTTTAATAAGCCAGTTAAAGCATATCACAAAAATCATGCTGTTTATATCTTTAACCAGACCATAATGGTGTAGCTGTATAGTGATCGAAGGTTTATTCGTGATTTGCGTCGTAGCATTGTGATAAATACTTTATGAATGTCCTTAGCGTTATTATCTATTTATATATAGAAAAACGATTGTTTGCTTGCTGTTTAAAATATTAACACATATACTTTTAAAACTCTACCAAAAAACAAAAAAAAACAAATCTAGAGTCAATTGGGAAATTGGACTCAATTGGGAAGATGACGTTATACGTTATACGTCATCTGTGAGGCCTGTCTAAAACCCTGTATATCCGGTTTTATCGTCAAAAAATTGCCGTTGAAAATTTCTTGTGGTGTTTGTGCTAATAGTTTGATCAATAATGCTTCTACATTTGAACATTCATACGCAAAATCATCTCTGTCCTTGGTACATTTCAAAAATCGTGGTGGACTTACTATTCCAAGTAATGATGTTGTATCCATTGTAAAAATATGCGAACAAGTGTTTAATTTTTATGTTAGTGGTATAGATTTTTATACTCCGAATATATCAAGTGATAAAAGATTAAAGTTGAAATTGGTGTACAATGTGAACAAGTTGTTGATTTAAAGGAAGATATTTTGTCAGTTAAATAGTCACGATATAGAATTTGCTTCGACCAATGAAGACTTACATTCCACACAGATTATTAAGAACATTGCTGATTGTATTTTCGATATCAGATTGGCAAGATATGGCCAAGATTATACCACAACATGTTTGAAGAAGAACACGATTGGTTTACGTCAACAAACTAACAATTTACTTCTTTTTAAAGGACTATAGTTTTTTGTCATATACAAAAATAAAACTGTATATATTTATACAAATGACTATAAAGGCTAAAAATAAACCATAAAACATTATAATTGAAAGACTATTCAGTCTCTCCACTGTCATTGATTTCCTTTTCCAATCTTTGAGTCGTCTAAGACCAGAAATACTTCTCACAACTGCAGGTTGTGACAGGTATTGTTGCAAGAATTTTAATACTTTCAAAAATTGATGAAACAATTTGTTTGTTCGTTAGTTTTAATAACTCAGTTAAAGTTTCCAGTCACTTTTCCTGATAATGTTCCCAATCGACTTGCCACCACATATCAAGTTGAGCATACAAGTTTTCCATTGTTGGAATGTTTGATTTAAACAGCTATAGATAGTTTTACAGAGAAAAAATTTGTCTCCGTCTCTTGTATTTTTTTGTTTTGCCCGATATAATGATAGCTGTCGATAAATTACGTCATAGGTCTACGGCTTCAGGCAGATTTGCGCCAAAAAATGGGCTAACCTTAAAAAAATGGTATTAAGCTGAAACTTTCAGGAAATGTTCCAAAGTGACATATTTGTAACATACCAAAACCCCACCGACCCCCAAGCTGTGGAACACTATTTTTGACACCATTTTGAAATGAGTTCTTTTCAGTATTTTGGACTTTTGGAATGTCATTTTAATCCTGTGTTAGGCAAAGTAATTTGTAAATTGACTGAGAACTACTAGTCATAATGCCTTGAAAATTACACCAAACATCTATCATACAATTTCAAATAAATTAAAAAGTCCAAAATATGTTGATGACGTCATAAAAACGAGAAAAACGTAATTTCGGTCAAAAACAAGGGTTTGTTGTTAGTAGAAAGCTTTTTAATTAATTGAAGAACAGAAGAACAAAACCTAGCATTTTTCATATCCCATCTAAGATGTCAAAGATGTTTCCGTCGCGATCGATTTCATCAATGTCATGACCAGGTTCGTCATCAACATTTTCGATCATACGCTGCTGGCAGTACTTCTGCATTGTTTCTCTTACGTCAAGTGTTGTTGCAAGATGCCAATCTGTTTCTTTGAATCACAAATTTTGCCACATAAGACACAGTCTTGTTTCCACTCAAACTCAATAGATCTTCTAGATGATCGTGCTTCTGTTGTTACATGTGACTGACTGCCAATTCTCTTTTTATTGTTGTACCACTTTCTACAATTCTCGTGTACTTAGACCATTGAACATGCTCCATTCTCACTTTTGCTTTGCAGATACTTAGTAGTTGCATCATCCTTTCTTTCGATACTAAATCGTAGCAGGCCAGTTAAATCCCTTAGCTGTCACAGTAACTAACGAGTCGGTTGACTCCTTGCAGATAACACAGAAACCATCCACTATTTACATGACTCTAAAAACAATAGATAATGAAAAGGTTGACTGGGTGCATGCAATATTTATATCTATTCATTAAGATGTAACAGTAGTTTGTACTAGATCTGCAGCAAAAGATGAATTAACACTTACCATATGCTGTCAAACCAACTTACCAAATGAAAGTACCAAATAAAAGCGCAAAACCCAAGGCACAAAATCAGTATACAAAGTCAAACTAAAACCAACTACAAGCTTGATTACCAATTGTCACAATTATATTTTTTAATTATCTAGAACAAAAATGTCACAATGTTAAAGCTTCAGTTTGACAGAACTGTCATGCAAAAATAGATTCTGATGTTCCCCGTTTTAAATCATTACAGAATTAAAATCATCAAAAATCAGACAGAGACCTATTGTATTATCAACCATTTCACTGCACAGTTGAAACTGAAATGAAAATATTAAATAAGTTCGAACGCTGTTGATTTCGAGCGTTGCCAATTATGAACGTTGCGATATAGTAAGCATGGTTTCCACGTACTATGTTAATGGCAATAAAACATCATTGCTAAACTCTCGAGTTTTAGTCAAAGTGCATCGGAAAAGACCTATACCTTTTGATGACATCAGCAACTGTGGGTAACATCATCAAATGTTTTACATGCCAAAAAATCACTTCAACTCTGCAAAAACATCATTCATCAAAAACCATGGTAAAAGTTACAAAGGGTTTCCACAAATTATCAGTTTTAGACGTACATTACTAGGGTCAGATTTCCTGGAAAAGCACACATTTTGGGAATTCAAAACGGTGTCAAAAAAGTGGAGTTCCACCCATCGGGGGTTGGTGGGGTTTTAGTATGTCAAAAGTAAGATCATAAAGAGTGTTTCCTGAAAATTTCAGCTTTATACCATTTTCTTTAGGGTTCAGACACAAATCCGCCTGACTATATCTAGTTATATATTATATATCATTGAGATAAATATACACGCCATTGTGGAGAATTGGGATTTCCAAACACGTTTTTTATCAAAAAAAAAAAGATTTTTGGACACACAAGATTATACTTTCCCATTAGTAATAATATTTACAAAATAAAAATAAGAATCTAAAAATAATCACAGTAAAAGAAAACGTGCAATAAACGTTTTTAAATAATTAGTCAAAAAAACGTGTATTATAAAACGTTTTTTAAACGTCCGATCGTAAATTAAACGGAATTTAAACGTTTTAAAAACATCTTGTGCCAACTGGGTACAGAACTTACACCAATGAACAACTTAAATAGAAAAAAATTGTGTTTTGTCTTGGGGTGTTTTGTCAGGTAGCCGAGAATATCACCGTTTACCGATAGTTTATCCATTACTCAACATGTCTTGAGCATGTAACAGCAATCATACCAGGAAGATAAACGTGATAATCCTTGCATATTCGTTTGCCTAGATCCTTTTGCACATGTAGAAAATACAAATCGTATGACATGTGTACATAATCGCATTCTGGGACCAGTTTGTGCAGTGTCATTATTTTCCAAAGATCTGGAAACTTGTCAGAAGATTCGACGTTTTTAGGGTTTGGTATACATAATCCAAAAAAATTTGGCTGTGACGGGCATCTCATCATTCTAATTTTTTTTAGCTATGGGGCTTGTGTACGTTACTTCGCTCCGGAATTCGGACCAACAAATTCAAGCCCTTTGGTTGATTTTCTTTCTCTGGTATCCTATTAGGACAAAACAATATCGTCGCTGACTCCATTCGCTCCATTAACTTCGAAGTTGAGTGGTGTTAATTCGTAGGCGGCATATAAAAGATGAAATACTTTTTTTCTATTTTAGAGTAATGAACGTGGAAGTTTTTTGCGCAGATCTGGTACAAATATAAATAAGTATAAGGTGAAGATTGTGGGCTTATGTGCATTAAGGATATCTACCAAAATTATTTTTTATGGACGTCTCCTCATAAAAGGATTTGACACCCCCATATAGCATCCGCATCCATCCACATTTTCAGCCAGTTTTTTCCCGACCGGACATTTCCCCGACAGACAATTTCTCGATGGACGTATCCCCGACAGGACATTTCCCCTACAGACAATTCCCCGATCAAAAAATTCGGTGGTATTTTAAGCTTATAAACTTTTAGCATTTTATATTTGTCACCATATACATTTGCTTTACAATAACATTTGATTTGTAAAGAAATTTTTCGGCATTTTATGTTGTGTAGGTACTTTTTAAAAAAATGACAAAAACAAACACTCCTAACCAGTTTTGGCCTATTGGGTTATAATAGGAAACCCCGGAATTTGATATATTTAAAACAAACCTGGAGAGTTTCAAAGAAGTTTTGATCATTTCTTTTTACGAGAAATCGCTATATTTTTCACATTAGGTACCTCCCTTTGTCCGAAAATGTCAAATGAAAATGTGTTTTTTTCTAGTAAAATCGGGGTATTTAAGAAAGGTTTCAGCGTTATAACTCATTTGGAAAAAGATGAGTTTCTTTTATTTCTATAGAAAATATTTCAAGACTGTTAAGAATATTAACAACGTTGATAATTATAATTACAGTTATATATTTTTAGTTAATGAAACAAATGTAAAAAAATTATAAAACAGTAAAAAATAATAGGTTAGCAAATTTCCAGCTTATTTTGTACAGTATTACATTTCGTTTTTTAGTCCTTCACAATTATTTATTATTGCTTTCGTCTTCCATCTTTCTAGTTTCTTGGACCATGACCTTTAGCTGACCGCTGGGCCGGACGTGGACGAAAACCTTGCCCCACATTTTATCCCGTTTCAGTTGCTCCATTGCCATCGCAACTGCCCTTGCAACATTGGAAGGCACGATATCCATGTTGAATTTATCTTTCGGGTGATCGATACGTTCTCTTGTGGTTGCCTTCACGTCCTGTAATTTCGCTACCATGCTGTTCTTTTGTAACTTGACCGGTTTTTCGTTCACATCGGGCACTTTGATGTTGCTCTTAGCAACAGGGTGTTCGTCCCCCAGAACGCCATCTTTAGTTTTGCGTTTCAAAATCTGTTCGGCTGTTCGCCTGGACAGCTCCAGTTGAGTGGGCTCTTCTTTCGCTGTTGTATGCGCTTTGGTCTTAGTCGGAACATCTTTTCTCTTTGCAACGACTTTCTCGCTGGGTTTGTTTGCGTGCTTGAGGAAATCAGAGATCGTGTCTCGCTTGTCTCTCTCATCAAAAAAAGATACGACGTTGCCGTCCTCGTTTTCGACCGTGTGCCATTCGTCGTCAGCGAACACTGTGCCTTCAAAAGGATCATTTGATCTACGCGAACGTTTGTGTTTTTTCGCTTGCTTCTTTTTCTTTGGAGCATTGCTTACATTCGAAATGATTAGCGAACGAACAAAAGCTTTGTCCACTGGTTCATCCACAAACGGTTTTTTTTTTATCTTACTCCTCTTTCCGGACACTTGTTTTCCTTTCGTGGCACTGTCATCGTCGTCGTCGAAGAAGCTTTTGTAATTGAAGTCCAATTTCAATTTCTCCGGATCTTCATCCCAATCCAGTTCGTTTGCTGTGAAGTCCGGTCGAATCTCCCAATAATGGCTTCTTTTCGCGTCGAGATTTTCCAGGTCTTTGTATTTCCTACCCACGTGTTTGGAGAAATGATGGAACGGTATTTCCCACTTCTTCAGCACGGGTAGATCGCTCAACTTAAACCCGTGTGCTAAAACTGAGAAAAAAACTAGTTTTCTGGTACAGTCATGCGGAAATAAATCCTTTACCTGGCACCAGCGATGTTAGGAAAGATAATGTTGAAATGGCCAGCAGTGACATTCTCTGAAACTAGTTAATAAAATGTATTGAGTATGTATGTCTTAACACTATTGAGTCAAAAAGCAAGCAACGAAAAATTCTCTGCTCTGACAGTTTTTCCAGTCTAGTAACACTAGTTGCGAAGAAAAGTTTCAAATTAAATCCATACCTTGCAAAATTAATTTAACGTTAATTTTTTAACGTTTCGTTGGGCATCTTGTATTCAAAGAGTATTCTGTTTTTCAGTTAACGAAATATGTATTCAAGCGCTTGTGCAATCAACCGTGACTAACCTCCATTCATTGAAACAACATGTTTGTCGCAAACAAACAAAACGAAAATTTTATTATGAGGTGCCCATTGATGAAACATGATACTCTCTTTTAAAACGTTCTCGCGTATCTATGTTTTATAAAATCTTTTTATGGACAACTCTGGTCAATAAAAACTGGAACTTAACTTTAACTTGCAAGAGTTTAACATTGCATAACACATAATTTTGTTTTGTTATGTTTATTTCGCTATTTAAACTATATATTTGACGATTTCTCAAGAGGAATCGAAAGTACTATTAGCCATGGGAACGGGTGTAGGACAAAACCCCCCTAGGACAAAACCCCGTTAGGACAAAAAAACCCATTTTTTTATAGAGTAGGACAAAACACCTCTTATTTTTAAATAATTATATAGTCAAGGCAGCTAAAATCTACGCATCAACAAAGTCCTGGAAAAAATACGTGGCAAAATTTCACAATGAAAATGTAAAATATTTATTAAATTGTTTGGGCAAATTTGGGCCCAAAGTTTAAAGTATTCCGTTTGCTTTGAAAATTGGTAAATTTACTAATGAAATGATGCTGATTTCAAATCAAATACCAGGAATTGGGATATTTTAACCCCTAATTCTTTTTTTTGGGCAAATTTAGGTCCAATGTTTAAAATATTCCGTTTGCTTCGAAAATTGGTAGGTTTACTAATTAAATGATGCTGATTTCCGACCAAGTACCAGAATTTAGATATTTTCACCCCTAATACCTTATTTGGGCAAATTTAGGTCCAATGTTTAAAATATTCCGTTTGCTTCGAAAATTGGTAGGTTTACTAATTAAATGATGCTGATTTCCGACCAAGTACCAGAATTTGGATATTTTCACCCCTAATACCTTATTTGGGCAAATTTGGGCCAAAAGTTTAAAGTATTCTGTTTGCTTCGAAAATTGGTAGGTTTACTAATTAAATGATGCTGATTTCCGACCAAGTGCCAGAATTTGGATATTTTCACCCCTAATACTTTATTTGGGCAAATTTGGGCCTAAAGTTTAAAGTATTCCGTTTGCTTCGAAAATTGGTACGTTTACTCATTAAATGATGCTGATTTCCGACCAAGTACCAGAATTTGGATATTTTCACCCCTAATACCATATTTGGGCAAATTTGGGCCCAAAGTTTAAAGTATTCCGTTTGCTTCGAAAATTGGTAGGTTTACTCATTAAATGATGTTGATTTCAGACCAAGTACCAGAATTTGGATATGTGTAATCTGGCGTACAGACGTTTCGAAATTGACGATTCGAAAATGACGGTTCAAAATAATATTGTTTTACATTTTTTAAACTTTTATTAATTTTCGAAATAATTTTGTTTTTCGTTTTTTAAAATTCTATTAACGTTTTTTAAATTCGCGAATCAATCAAGTGGTGGTTTATCTGGGAACGTTATAACGGTTGCGGCCACGCGATATGCATTTGAAATGTTTCCGCACTTTCATGTGACGGAGCTTATTTGTTCAATATACATTTTGTGATGACCTCTTTGATATGAACGATTAGTAAATGAATTCATAAGTATTGAAGTCCAGAGACACGATGGTGAAAAGATACGCTCTATTATCTACTCTAATTCTTATAGACCTCCAAATAAACCGTCGAAATCTATTTATTCGTTTCTCTCTGGATATTTTAAAAGTTGCGATAAAAATCAATTTATTTTGTCGGCGACATCAACGGGAATTGTTTGAATTACGCAACAGACACCGAAGTAAATTGCTTTCTATACATGTCATTCTCCTACGCCATGTGTAATTACGCGTCCAACGAGGGTGACAAGAACATCTGTAAATTGTATATTTCGGGCCATTTTACAATTTCTTAATAAACCTCCATATGAAACAAAAATTAGCAAACCAGCTATGTTTATATATGTGTGAGTGAAACTAGTAGTATAAATTTGAACAATGTAAACTACATATGCCGAAAAAACACATTATTCCATAAATTTCTGTACCCTTACTATAACCGTAGAATGGAGACACTGACGCTCCAGAGGCGCTTAGCCAATTTAACGCGGGGCTACACCAGAAATGAAATGACTGAGTTTTTACGAGCTGTTGCTTACAATCTCCGCGACAAACGTGTCTTAAATAATGTAACATAAGGACAATAAAGATATATATAGCTTAAATACGTCATCATTTGTTCTAAGAATCTACGGTTTCGTGCACAGACGCTAGCTTATAAAAATTACGCTTAGTTGATCTAAAAATTAAGGCAAACTTCAAAGTTGATGTATTTAAAGCAATATTTTATTTATTAATCAAGATCAGTCCATTACACTCATTTCCATCTAATACAATATCCAATAGCTTTCAGAGTTTCCTCAACAGTTTTGCGACCATCACGGAGATCTGAACATAGTGTTTGAAAAGTCTTTTGTAGTTTCTTTGTTGAATTCTGAACACGTTTTTGGGGGCATTGTCCACGTGAATCGAGGAGAAGATCTGTTTCCACATTATCATGGTCTTTACGTAGACTATCAATGAGTCTCCAGATGGTTGGGTGTGAGCAACCTACTAGGGATTGGAATCCACGGTTCCATGATTCACAAATGTTGTTGGTTGGTCGGAAATCAGCATCATTTAATTAGTAAACCTACCAATTTTTGAAGAAAACGGAAGACTTTAAACTTTGGGCCCAAATTTGCCCAAATATGCTATTAGAAGTGAAAATATCCAAATTCTGGTACTTGGTCGGAAATCAGCATCATTTAATTAGTAAACCTACCAATTTTCGAAGCAAACGGAATACTTTAAACTTTGGGAAAAAATTTACCCAAATATGGTATTAGAGGTGAAAACATCAAAATTCTGGTACTTGATTTGGAATCAGCATCCTCTAATTAGTAAACCTATCAATTTTCAAAGCAAACGGAATATTTTCAACTTCATTATCTGAGTTGTTTGTAATGTTGAAGAGATTATGAGGGGTTTTGTCCTAAGGGGGTTTTGTCCTAGGGGGTTTTGTCCGTATACCATTTTGTAGTGTTTCACTGTTTGCAACGTTCCTGTGCTATTTGTATTTGTACACAGATATTTACCCAATGCTTTTATAAAAGCACAAAATATATTGATTTGATTTGATTTAAAGTAGTTTTAAATTTATGTTTCCTTCATCTCCGTCTCCACATTTGAAATTTATGCTTATAATATCCAACAGCTTCAAGTGCTTCTTAAAATATAAAGGAGTGTCATTCCTGTGCAATATACCCTTATATGCTTTCACTGGAAAGGATCTTTGACAATTTGTGGTGAAATAGAAGGCAAAACAATAATTGAATACCATTTTAATGCTGGAGAGTTTTGTTCAACAAATTATAAAATGTTATAATTATTATTATTCGTTGTTGTCTGGCGATGTCGAAGTAGTTGCTCGTGAGTGGAGTTGTAAAGACGTTCTGTGTTAAATGAAGCTGTTGGCGATATCATCCCAGCGTGATCTGTTTCATTCAACCAATTGTGATGGGGTGTGTTTTGATACGGTAAAGCAGTTTGGGCACACATGGGGTGGGTATGTTGCGGGAATATGGGTTGAGTATGATAAATTGTTTTGTCTGAATATGTATTGTAAGTGGGTTGAGTAGAAAGCTTGTGCAAGTAATGCCATACCCTCCTTTAATCCGGTCCCCACATCAGTAATAGATTTGGTCATTGCTAAATTTGTTCGATAGATTTTCGTAATGTCTCAGACATCTCTTTTTTGATGGACAACTCTTCCCTGGCAAGCTTAATCGTCATCATATCTCGTTGATGAGCAGGGAGCCTTTTTATAGTGTGTTTTATCTTTCTATCTTTTATAACATTTGGAAGTTGGGTATCACCACCAGTCTTCTGTTCGTCGTTGTTAAATTCCATTATTTCTTCATCTTCTTCTAGTCTCAGATCTTCCTCTTCTTTTCGTTCACTTTGGAGAGATGATATTCCATCATGTAGCGCGGTAGCAGAAGGGCAACCACTCCATATTTCTTTTAACAAATCATAATTTTCTAATTTGAAACTCCATGACCTAGTTCCAGCATCGACGCAGCGGATTTTTTTTCCGTAAGCAATCGAAAGCATCCGAAGCAATCGAAAGCATCCTGCATTCTACCTACGTCACACGAAAATGGCGCGAATCCACCTATCCGACTTAGCAGGGTATCATTATGAATTTACGCGGTAAGGAGAATAGGTTCTAGTTTAGCGGGCAAAATTTCGTTGTGAAATCAGATTTGTGAACAAAAACAAATCAGTGCTCAAGGATTAATAACTATATTCAGTATATATGTTAAAATTATGGTAAATGTCAATTGTGCTGTTATTGGATGTTCCAAAAGCACATATCAATTAAAGAAATAGAAGAGGAAGGTTTGTGAAAAGCATGGCATTATACAAGGAGAATGTGATGTTCCTTTTAAACTTTTCAACTTTCCGAGTGAGTTAAGGAATGGAGAAGCAAGAGAACGAAGGGTAATTCTAATGAGACGAGAAGGACCAAACAAAACTAAATGGTTGCCAACAAAAACTCATGTTGTTTGTTCATTACACTTTGTTGATGATATTCCTACTCCTCTGAATCCAGATCCTACATTAGATATGGGATATGACTTACCAGCTAAGAAACATAGGGGAGAACTTTTTCGTCATCCATGTGCAAAAAGACCAAAAAGAAAAGCATCTTCTGATAATGTAAAAGATAATGTTACTACCATAAATGATTTTGAAATGGGGGAATGTTCTACATCAACAACAGAATTCCAACAATTAGAACAGCATTGTATTCTGTATGAAGTTGTTGTTCGACGTCAAGAGCAGATTGGATCGGTTGAACATCATTTTCACTTGCAGCAAATACTCTTGCAATAAGTTCTTGTTTTTTACCAGACAGTTTCAGTCCACGAAGTCTCAAAAAAGTTTTGAGTTCTACTACTGTTAGTTTCTCTATCATATAGAAATCCATATTTATAATCTTGTCAATGCTTGGTGTTTAAAGTTCGTTTTCTCAACTAAAGTGGCGCGTTGTCTTGACATATAAAAATCTTTGCCAGTTAATTAGAGTCCAGTCCTTAAAACGCGCACGCAATTAAATAGTGTTGGATAGGTGTATATGGTAATATGCCGCAAACATTGTAAATTTTACTAAATTTTGATTCTGCGATTTTTGATCCGAAACACAACGACTTAATATCGAATGCAGGAATTTGGTGAGTATTTTGTAAGAGTTCTTAAATCAACGAAAAATACTACAGTATTGGCGTATAAGACTTTAGTTATTGATAGTTTTATTATGGAACATATTTAAAAAAAATTTTGTGTGTTTTAATTAGCATTTACTGACAATATTTCCTAATTCTTCTTAGCATTAATATCCACATTTAAATAAAACAGCACAGCGTTCATGGTCTAAAATAAATTTATCATGCTAGTATTGCCGCCGCCCCCCCTAAAAGGTATGTTCGATTTTAAAATATGGTCTTTTGTCATATTTCATATGGACTTTCAATCCACAATTAATAATAGCTGATTATTTTTTATCAAATTATGAAATAATGAAAAAATTATATATAAAAATATTGTGACAAAATATTATTAGCTAGTTACTGATAACACATCTCCTAATGCAAATGATGTAAAAAAACGTGACACTCAAGTTGATTTGAAATGATGACATCATTTTGTTTTTGACGTCAAAAACAAAACTGAGTTATCATATACCAGGAGACATTTGTCAGCACTCTCTTGCTTCTAAAAGTTTAAAGGCACAATTCAAGGCTTAAGATTGACTGATGCATAATAAATTGTGTAGAAGCTTTATAATTGTTCACCCATGTTCACTGAGTTCTGTTCACCGGTACATGTCAGTTCTGTTCACCGGTAAACACAAACTCTTTTTGGGAAGTCCTGTCTCTGTGACCCTGCTCATTTTATGATGAGAGTTTGAAGATTTTAAATTTTAACTTGAATGTTTGGCAATCCTCCATTTTTTACCATGCAAGCTACTAAAATGTATGATACCATGTTTAACCTTTTGCAACTTAGCGTACGGTACTAGTTGTAGTTACTATAGATTAATTGGCTTCTCTTGCCAGGGCCTTAATAGCACCTTGACAAATACTGTATGTAACATCACTTTATCAATAGGTTGCGTGAATATCTGTAACGTGATTGGCTAATCATGAGATAATATATATCATATTTCGGAGTGCAAACTCAATATTTTTTCTTGATTGGGTAAAAAGGAGTGCAAAGTTTAATATTTTTTCTGATTGGTTAAAGCAACTATTCCCGGGATTCCTAGTGGTTAAAAACAGAGTGCAGAATATGACACGTGCGAATGTTAGAACAATGTAATTGTAAAATCATTGAGTTTTGACGACGTTCATGGTTACGCTTTCAAAGCGTGTTATATAAGATATCATATAGACCTATTGATAAAGGCTCATTAAATATTTTAAAAAACATAAAATCTCAAAAAATATTCGCCGTATTTTTCTCGTATCTCGCGATAACTACTACTTATTTGAAGCAGCAGAGGTGGCCATTTATTCAGTCCAGGATATGATACTTTAGGACATAATTGCAGAGCCAACTGTATCAATATGGCTTTGTACCTTTGAATAGAATATATAAATAAACCCATGGATAGAATATTTTGGTCAATTTTGCCTTTTACTAATTAGGTGAGTTTTACTTTTACAGATGGATATTGATGAAATCTTTACAGCTACAACCAAAGAGATCGAGAACAACAATTATCCTGGACTATCTGATACAGACGAATTAAAAGCTTGTTTATTTGGTTTATTGCCTCTCCAGTAAGAAAATATTAAATCATTGACTGTTCAGGGTACCCTCAGTAAATTCAAAGCCATTTTTTATTGTGCTCTACCTAAAGACAACCTAGGTCAGTGTTTTTTTTTTCAACTCGGCGAAAATGTCAATTTCGAAACTTTTTTTAAAATCTAATTTGATTAATAATTTTAAATAAAGACTAAGATCTATTTTGGTTTTCTAAAAAGAAGTAAGATTGAAAATTCCAACTTTTTTTATTCCAAAATCTTCCCCTACAATGTCAAATATCAATCAAGTTGCAAAATATTTGTTCCACTATTTTGGAATTTTACATCCTTTATGGCCTCATCATTTAATTACGTTTATCTTTGATTGTTATTAGTATATATTTTCAACTTATTCAACTTTCAATTGTAGTTATTGTTTGCAGTTTGCAGTCAAATGCTTTTTCTTGTGTTTTATGAGTAAATTTATGTCTCTTTATTTGGAATTTTACATCCTTGAAGTCTCCCAAATTATCTCAAATAGTATGAATATGTAAGTCCCTTACCCCAAGACGTTTAAAACTGATTTTTAAGTATCTCTGAGAGATGTACTGAGTCAAAAATAAGATGTATTACTTGACTTAACTTTGCTGGTGTCTGCTGATGGAATAATTAATCCAAAAGTGCTCTTCAAACTTGATTTCATAAATTCAGCCATCTAAGAACCCATTTACATCGATAATTGGCAAAAAAGAGTTTTCATTGTTTTGAAAATGAATAAATTACAAAATTGGATTTTTTGGAATATCTAATCCAAAATGGCTCCTCAAAACAAAACAGTCATTCTGAGAATCTTAATATCCGTCTTTGTCCGATATTTTTATTCGAAATATCAAATATTGAGTATTTTAGGACAAAAATACTGATTTTTGAATTTATTCAATTTACATTTTTGCCAAGTTGAAAAAAAAACACTGACCTAGACAAATTTATATTATCATACAACAAGAAAACGAATGAGACTTTGAAACTTGCTATTTCCAAAAGCCTCACCTTGAAAAGTGGTTATGAAATAAATGAAACATTCCGCTGTCACCACAACACAAGGTATCATGGGACGAAAGATACTGCTAAAGTACTGAAGGAAAGACCTGCAAAGAGATTCAAGAAAACAAGTTGCCCCTTCAAGATGGAGGTTAAGAAAGTGAAAAGCAATGATGGCTATCCCTTTTTAGTCACATTACATTGGAACCATAACCACCCAGTAAATTCACTCCAAGCATGGAACTTTAAAGATATTCCAGCTAATGTAATTGAAGAACTCTTTGTATGAGAAAGGTCTCACTCCAGCTTTGGCATACAGAGAGTACATGGCTGGTTTAAAAGAGGGTTGCAAGGATGACTTGGACTTTCATCTCAAGAAAGGTGACCAATCAAAGTGCCCAAGAAGAGGGGACTTTTACAACATCTACACAGAATTTTGCAAGTCCTACTTTGGAGCAAAAAATGGTGAAGAAATGCTTGCTGCTCTGGATGATAATGTTGAAAAGCTGAAAGAAATGTACCCAGAAATACAAGTGCAAAAACATGACTTTGATGAGGGAATTTATTCACCATTTTTACTGGCTATTGTCACAACATTAATGAAGAGGGTTCACTCAATGGTAAGAGCTGAGAATATTTAATTACACGAGTAGATACGCACAACTTGTAACAAGTCTTTTGACAAGAAGTTGTGTTTGCACTGCTTGTTCCAAGTTGTTGTTAGTAGCGTTTTTCATCTCATTAAGGTTGTTGTCAAGCCATTCCTTTAGGGGAAACACAGCATGTATACCGAATTCTCTCTATTAAGCCTCCGGGGGCTTATTCTTTTCAGGCCCTTTTAAGGGGGGAGGACGGCTTATTGGAGAGGGGGGGAGCTTATTTATTTCTTGAGAAAATTATATAATAATTTTCCTCCAGCACAAAGAAATGTGTGTATGATGTATTATATGATGTGTTATGTTATTCTTGTGAAAAAAATGGAGATGGGGGGGGGGGGGTATAATAAATATCTTCACCTAAAAAGGGGGGGGGGGGTTATTTGAGAGGGCTAAATAGAGAGAATACGGTAGTATAAAAGGGTAGATCCTTAATTATTTATTAAAAGGTCATTTGACAGTTCACCAAATTTGTGTTGTATTCTTTGCAGATAAAGCAGCCTCACCTCCAACATGGAAGAGTTTTTCTCATAGTCGCGCATTCTGTTGCTGGTGCTCTACCGCTTGGGATTTTAATTGTGAGTGATGACAGAACCTCAACCCTTGTACAAGGGTTTATTTTCCTGAAAAATTGTATGGGCGAAGGTGCATTCTATGACCATAAAGATCTTAGTCCTATGGTCATTATAACGGATAACTGTTAAGAACTAAGAGATGCTCTGCAAATAGTGTGGCCAGAAAGTCGTCTTCTCCTATGAATTTCTCATCTAATGCAGCAAGTATGGAGATGGTTACATGAGAAGATGTATTAGAAGATGAATGCCATTCACAAGAATCATCGACCAGAAATACTTGCATTAGTGAAATCCATTGTGTATGCTTCAAATGAAGAGGATGTATCAGAAAAGACGGATGAATTGTTACAACACATAAATGTAAATGGGGAGGCTAAGTTACTGAGCACATATATTTAGTATCTCCCGCCACCCCACCATGGTTGGGGTCAACGGGCTAGAAAATTTTTGAGCTTTTGACTCTCGTACATTGGCTTAAAATGGTTTGAAATTTGTTTTTTAAGCTTCTATAAAGGCTTAATTGTCTAAAAAAAATTGTCCTACAAAAAGGTGGGGTGGCTATAGCCCTCTCACCCCCCCCCCCCGCGGTGTCGTAGGGCCTGGGATAGCCTCCCGGAAATTTACCTTAATGCTGATGAATATTTTAATAATGTGCTTGAAATTAGCAGATCATAGGCATTAGCCTACCGAAGTGATCTCCTTGTTAGAGGCAACAACACCAACAACTATGTTGAAGCACAATTCCTTGTAATCAAAGACGAAATACTCAATCGAGTAAAAGAATCCAATGTGCTAGGACTTGTGGACAAGTTAGCAACTAATCTTGAAGCACATTACCAGGCATGGTATTTACAGTAGGAGATTTAAGGGCCTGGTAAACAATATGCCTCTTGTGAATGCCCTTGATAAGATAGCCACAAAAGTGGTATCGCTTGGAAATGAAACTTTCAAAGTTCCAAGTTTCAGTAATCCAGATCTCGAGTACTTGGTAGACATGAATCTGGCAAGATGCGAATGTCCCAAAGGAATAAATGGTGCGCTTTGTAAACACCAATACTTGCTTTGAATAAAGCAGTTTGCAGGTGTTTCAAAAACATTTTTGCCATTTTTTAATGCAAAACAACGGCAAGATTTTGCAAAGCTTGCTGTGGGTGTTTCTGGGCCAGGCGGGTTGTATGAGGGGATAAGAGATAGAATATATACTACAAATGTAACTGATAAAAATGTTACGGAAAATGCTGAAAGAACTCATCAAGAGAGGTGTGATGTTTAGACATTTTTATTTCAAGCTACCATCTCTATTTTATATTCTGTTCTGCAAAATAGCATTTGTGTTTCATGTTCTGCAAAACGTGCTTATTCTAGCTGTCTTGAAATAGAGGTTGAAATCGCTACATGCCTTTTTACTTGCTACACATAAATACATAGAAACAAACATTACATTGGCGCTGTGAGTAGGATGAAATTGCTACATTATTAGTTGCTGGATAAGACTGTGCTTGCTACTGTTGTTGTTACTGCTGTTGTTATCACTTATTTTTATTTGTTTTGCTATTTTTGTTGTTTTAAAAATGGTTAAAAGTATTGATACTATCCCGATACAGGTGACAATTACGCTAGTTCAATATCAGCACTGAATACCTACTTCTTGCCCAAACAAAATAAAAAATATAAACGTCATATATTCCGCACATGCACTCAAAACAGTAGTGAACCCATAGGACAATATGTTACTCGTTTACGTGCCCTTGCTAAAACTTGTCAATTTTATGATGCTAATAATGAAATTGTTGATCAAGTAATAGAAAAACGTTCTTCCAACAAACTGCGAAAACGCTTACTAAAAGATAGTGACTTAACTCTTAAAAAACTGCTTGAAATTGCCCAGATCAGTGAATCAACTGACCGTCAAGCAAAACAATACAAGGATTTACCACACCAACAAACCCAGTACTCTGAAAGTGATGAAGAAGTACACAAAATCACTGGCAAAAGCTCCCAAAGACGTTCCCTAAAGAGTCGAATATCTACTACCACACTGCAATTACCAATTATTCCTAACACATCATGCTTCAGATGCGGTAGCAAAAGCCACCTAACCAACAAATGTGAAGTTACTAAAGGAAAGTCGTGTCATTCATGTGGCAAACTTGGTCATTTTAGTATTATCTGTCAGTCAAAGAAATCCACTGATCGCAAAGTGAATCTTATACATGATTCCTCTTCTTCAGACGATGAATTTGTTTTTTCTAGAATTTCCTTCTAACAGACGAGCCGACAAAATCAGCAGCTATTATTGTTGGCAAACATGTGGTTGACGGCGGGGCATTACTACATCGAGTGCGCTGGCAAAAAAGCATATTTGAACAAGTTGCTGAAGCATATTTTAGTTATGTTAACAACAATTATGGACAAGCACATGTTATATTTGATGGTTACGATGACACAATGTCAAACAAATCAAATGAACACTCGAGAAGGTTAAAATCTAAAGGTTCATCCCAAAACGGCTTAGTGAAACAAGAGAATGAAGCGCCATATTCTAAGGAGCGTTTTCTGTCGAATGCTCACAACAAAAGCCAGTTAGTTTCACTTTTGTCAGATTTCCTTACAAGTGATGGGCAAGTGGTACATATATGTAAAGGCGACGCCGACACAAAGATAGTGGCAACAACATTAGAATTAACAAAAGAATCAAACACGATTGTAGTAGCTGGTGATACAGATGTCGCAACGATGTTACTCTATCATTGGAAAGACGAACTCTGTAATATATATTTGCTTCAAGAGCGGGGAAAAAATGCTGGAGCATTAAAGAAGCTGTTCAAACGATTGCGTTAAAAGACCATTTGCTGTTTATACATGCGTGGTCTGGCTGTGATACGACGTCATCCACATTAGGAAAAGGAAAAACCAAGTTTTATGAAAATGTTTCAGAATTCAAAGACCATTCAATCTGCTTCAGAAATTATGACAGATTATTGGGCAACAGAAGGCGAGGTTGGGGAAGCTGCTGTGAAGATATTTGTTGAGATATACGGAGGAAAAGATGGTTCTTTATTGAGGAAATTACGGTAAATATTTATTTCAACTGGCTTTACAGCCCCTTTGTGAGCATCACTTCCCTTTGTTAAAGCTGTAGAATAACTGTTAAGAAAGGCGTACCTTTTACCCTCTTCAAAGATACTGTACATCAATGCCCCATACGACTTTCGCTTCATATATCTAAAATTTCTAGTTGTTTTTCATATTTTCTTCTAACAAAGATGTAATTTTAATACATATTTTAGGTATTCAAAATATCGCCAAATGCTTTTGGATGGTATCATCGAACCACAGAAGCTGGCACCATGAGAAAGAGCAGCTTACTTTCATGGTTTGCGGGTTCACTTACAAAATAGAATGGAAAATGTTAGACGAAACATTAAATTTGGATCCAAGAGCTTGGGGTTGGAAGTTAGATGATAATTGTTTGGTGCTCATACTAACAGACAAAGATGTAGCACCACCAAGCATATTGAAAGTTATTAGATGCAATTGTAAATCCAACTCAAAGAACCCATGTGGCACGAATGTCTGTTTATGTAAAAAGATTGGGTTGAAATGCATGTCTGCGTGTGGTGGCTGTCATGGAGAAGACTGCAACAACAAGGCAGTAAGTGTACTACATAAAAAATACCAAAATGCCCGAACTTTAATGTGTCTGACGTCTTTGCGACACCATAGAAAAACATGGAAACATGCACTCAAAATTCAAGATTTTAATTCTCCCGACTTTTCACATCGTTTGATTTATGTTTTTTTTTAACTTTTCACTGTAACCTGTAATATTGTGTTTTTATTCCATAGCATAGAAAAAAATAACACACAACAGATCCTAAGTTTTTACACTCTATTTGTAGGATGAGCATGTGAAAGATGATGATGTTAGTGATGGTGACACAGACGAATTCGACGAACTTGATGGAATAGAAGAAAGAAACTCTTTCGATGATATTTTCTAAATCTAGATTCTGAAATTACAATAAAACCATTGCACATAAAACAGCAAATATTTTCTTTTCTCATCGTTTTCAGACCTTGTTAATGTTAGTCAGCATGAAATTTCCTTTCCAACGATTTATTATACGACATGATTTGGAGAAATCGAAATTTTGACCTACAACCAAACCCGCCATTATGGATTATGCCCAAATATGGAAGTTGAAGTTTTTTCGGGCCATTGGTTATTTTGTCTAATTCTATCATACTATTTGT
This sequence comes from Candelabrum cocksii, assembly GCA_963930725.1. Lineage (NCBI taxonomy): Eukaryota > Metazoa > Cnidaria > Hydrozoa > Anthoathecata > Candelabridae > Candelabrum > Candelabrum cocksii. Next base: position 6,044,170 of record OZ005673.1, on the reverse strand, counting down.
GTTTCATGTTCTGTAAAACGTGCTTATTCTAGCAGTCTTGAAATAGAGCTTGAAATCGTTACATGCCTTTTTACTTGCTACATATAAATACATAGAAACATTACAAGAGGGACACATTTGACGAGGTTAATGACACAGAATTTGAGATTGACTCTACCATCTCTCAATCTAGAAAGCGCGAAGCCAGTGAAACACTTGATGATGCATTTAGAATCATAAAGGAGAAAGTACATACTGATCCAAATTTGATCTCTAGAGCAATAAAATTTGCTGAACGTGTGCATGGCATGTCCAACCCAAGACATGCTAATGCACTTCATTGCTTTGGCGGTGACTATACTAGCTATTCATTAAAGATTTTTAAAGGGGTCAGAAATGCTAAACGAAATAAGATTAAAGTCCAACCCGAGGCAGTTAAAAGAAAAAAACTGCAAATGGATCAAGAAATTAGCAAAGCAAAAGTAGCTGTCAAGAATTCAGGAGCTCAATTCCAAACAACACAGACACACATTCAAGGCAAAAGGCTGCATAAGTTTGCTAAGAATGTATCTAACAACGAGCCAGTTGCAAAAAAAGCAGGCCGGTCAATGTCTTCTGTCACCAAGAGCGGTCGGAGAAAATTATTGGCTAAAGCTAAACATTGAAAACATGATTGATATAATTGTATATACTACATATATATACTACACACACACATATATATGTATATATACAGTGCTGTATTCGAGGGTATACTCTTTGCTTTTTCGAGCAACTATAGTATACCCTCCTCTGGTTTTCCAAAGAAAGTGCGTATCCTTACTGATTATTGTCAACTACTAACTGTAGAGTCCAACTTGTCCCCTACCATTTTCGTGGTTTATATTCACATCCGATGTTGCCTCGAGTCGGTGATTCACTACTAGGTAGTTCCCCTGTTTTTCTTTACTTCGCTACTTTTTTGCTGCGGGGATTTTTTCGTTTGAACAAGAATAATCAGAAAATCCTATTTAGTTGTGACTGTCGTTTAGCTGAAGCATTTAATATAGTAGAGGCACTAGCCTGGTGAGCTACTGGTTGATATTGCTAACTTGCAACCTAAAAAATGATAGAAGGAAATTTGCGTCACGGAGAAGCAGAGGTGAGAAGAATTTGTAGACGCTTTGACATTGATGAAATACAGTCAATCCAAGGATTAAGAGACTTTAGTGAAAATGTTGAAATTGTGCTCAATAATTTGAAGCTTCTCTTGACAGCTATTTCAACTTTACCTTGTTCGACAGCAGAATGTGAACGTGGTTTCAGTTTAATGAACAATATTATCACAGGTTTAAGAGCATCTTTCCTCATTGATAATGTGAGCTGTTTGATGTTTATTAATTGCAATGGACCACCTGTGGCTCAATTTACCGCTAAAAAAAGATCCTGGCTGCTAAACCATCGATCAGCTAAGGATACTAGATCCCAAATTTGTAAAGAGGATAAAGATGTAGATTCCTCTCGACAGGCTGTTTGGAATGTATTCATAGAAAAATATACAATTTTGTACCTCTCGTCCAATTTTGATGTCGATAATTCATGTTATGGTAGAATAAAGATTAGTATTTTGCAAGTTGTGTATTATTTATCATTTTGGCAAATCTGACAGTATACCCTGTGCTTTTTTTACGAATACAGCACTGTATATATAATATATGATATATACACGATTTTTTTTATAAGCAACTTAGGATTTGGGGTAGAACTCATGTTGCTTAAATTTTATGCCGAAATTGGTACTCAAGTTGCTTAACTGGTTGCTTATTTTTCGAAATAGGTTACAAACAAAATTCGATTCATAGGTGAGAAAACGTCAATCAACAAGAGAGACATTCAAAATAAAGAAAAATACACACATTTGCTTAATTTCAACATTGTCAACCCTGGTCAAGTTATTCAGAGTTGTCTAGCTAAATCAATATTACAGAACAACCAAAACATTTTCTCAAACTCTTTTGTTTACACATTGCTAGCTAGCTTTTCAAAGATAATTTGAAGCAATTATCTTCTTGTTGTTATATAATGCAACTTCGTCATTATATATATATCAACAAATTTGAAAACAAACAATCTTCCATAATTGACCAATTTATATCAAAAGAAAATGCTCAGCAGATCTATACTTTATCTGGCGCTACTTCCTTTTCTGCCCCCCCCCCCTAGCTCACTTTTTTTTAGCATACTTTTTCGGGATTTTTCTTCACAGAATCATAATAAAAAGCGTACTCTTTAATAATATTGTACTTGCAAACAATTACATTCCAATTAAACACCATAAAACTTCGATAGCAATTGCTGTACTTTTTGTTTCTAAACTTTTTGTTTTTAAACTTGTTTTTCAAAATGGCTTCACTTTCAGTTTTTTTAACAACCTGGTTTTCATTTAGAATGAGTTAAAAAATTTCCAACTAAGAAATAATGAGTAAATAATTTACATCGAAATGAATGACTTTAGTTGTGAGACTAAAAGAACAGATTTTGTTTCTGTCATGAAATATGATATATCGCAAATATCAAAAAACTCCAAATACAAACCCGGGAGTATTTTATATTTACTGCAAACAAGAATACTAAAAATTTAAACCAGTGATAATTTTCATGTATATAATAACATATAACCTGGATTGTAATATCAATAATTATATATATATATTTTATAATATATTCAACCAATAAAAAAAACAAAACACAATTACAACTGATAAGCGCAGTAAATAATAAAATAAAATACCCAATGCAGTTGATATATATCACAACTATTATAAACAATAATGTCGTATTTTTTTATGGTTAGGGACCTGCAGAAAGCAGGAGCTTTATCATCAAGCCGCTATGTTGATTTGTAAGTATTTATATGTATTTATATATTATTATTATATATTAGTATTTATATTTATAAAGAAAAATTAAACCAACCAAAAAAACGTATTTAAAAGAAGAATATAATTTCGTTTTCAAAGTTGAGAATTTCCTTTTTAATAAAATATTTAAAAGCGTTTAATGATGGATGTAATTCTTTACTAGCTAGAAAATGGTTCCAAATTTTTGGTCCTCGAATTAAAATCGAAAATTTTGATGTTCTAAACAATCAAAGGGCTTGATATTAATTAGATCTGAAACGGGTGCTATAAGGATGTGTTACATTTTTAAAACTATTACTAAATATTGATGAGAGAGTATTTGCTTTTAGACGGTACATAAATATTAAAATTTGATACAGGTTAATTTGGTAAACGTTTAAAGCTTTAAGCTGCTTGAACAGGGGTTTTGATTAAGTCATACGACCCTGATGAAAGATTATTCGTATAGCATGTTTTTGCTTTATATAAATAGGCTTTAGATATGATTTAAATGAACTGGCCCATACAATATTGGCATAATTTATGTGTGAATGAATCAAAGAAAAGTATATCTTTTTAAGACAATCGAAGTTAAGTAATTGGCTGGCTTTATATAGGATCCCGATGTTTTTGGATAAGATACATGACAGTTCATTTATATGGTGTTTCCATGTTAATCTTTCATCGATCAAAACCCCTAAGAATTTGACACTTCTTTCCCTTTTGATAACATTACAATTAATCTTTAAAGCAGGTAAATTAAGCAGACATTTTGTTTGGGATTTTTTATGGAACAGAATAAATTTTGTTTTGTTAGAATTTAGAGATAATTTATTTAATTGAAACCAGGTATTTACGTTAATTAATTCTTTGTTAGTGTTTTCAAAGAGAATATTGATATCATTATGCGAAAAGAAAAGGCTAGTATCATCAGCAAACAAGATGGTATCTAAAGAAGTTGATTTAGGGAAATCATTTATGAATATCAAAAAAAGGAGCGGCCCTAAAATATATAATATACATATACAAACCGTAACAAATTACGAAAAGCTAAAATAAAAGATTTGCGAATAACCTTCAGAATATCGTTAACAGAAACCGTCCACATTTCAAAGTAAACAAACACTTTAAGCAAAGTTCTTTCGCACATAAAAACATTACATTTTAAAACCTAAAAACGAAAGAAGGTATGAACGCATATGGTTTTTTAGTATAAAATATATAGAAGACATATAGTTACTATAATTTTGTGAAGAAAAATCTCGAAGAAGTATGCTAAAAAAAAGTGAGCTAGGGGGGCAGAAAAGGAAGTTGCGCCCTTTATCTCTTATAATTCTTTAAATTTAATTACCATGAGTAAAGATCTAATACACCTACCTTATAACCGTTGCAGTTTTGTTGGCAGTTATACATGATGGTAAAAAACAAAATAAATTATCTTTTCTTAAAGGCGAATTCTATACTTTCAAAACATTTTAAAGATCTCTATCACAAGCCAGCATTATAGCAGCCATTTTGAATTCCGCGATGAAGTAAAGAACAAGATAGAAAATGAACAATATATTGTCTTCAGCAACATTAACAAGCCAATCATCTTTGAGGATTAAAACTCAGCAAGCCCATCATATAATCTCCCAACATCAGAAAACCAATCACATTATCTTCAAACATCAGCAAGCCAATAAGAATACATTGCTCACTATTTGCATTCACTTTTGCTCGCGCGGCAAGTTTCTTCCGCAGAGACTTTTTACGCCGGTCAATATTAAGCCCGCGCGCCGTAATATAAAACTACCTTATCGGTAAAAAAAAGTCGGCAAAAATTTTAGTCGGCAAAAATAAAAAGTCGGCAAAAAAAATAGTCACTGAAGCCAAAATTAGTCACTTTTTACCGAATAAATTTTCGGATTTAGTCACTTTTTGCCGACTAATTTTAAGACAAAAAATGACAAAGAAAGTTTGGATTTTCATAGTTTATTTAACAAAAAATCAACAACTACAAAGAAGGAAAACTTAAAGAAGAATGCTTATGTTATGTTTTTTGTTAGGATTAGTTAAGAAACTGTTACCTGTTTGTTAAGATTTGAACCAAATTTGTAAAAAATGAGTGCAAATAATACTGATATTATTTATTCTTACACCTATTCTCTTTACTGAAAATTTTGAACGCATTTTATGAAAAAACACAATAATTGCAAAAAGAATTCACAAAAAGAAATTTTTTAAAAAATCGGCAAAAAGTGGTAGTCGGCAAAAAATTTGGGCGGTAAAAAAAAATCGGCAAAAAAGTTTGGGCGGTAAAAAAAAATCGTTAAAAATTTTAGTCGGCAAAAAATATTAGTCACCTAGCGAAAATTTGGTCACTTTTTGCCGACTTTTTTTTACCGATAAGGTATTTAACGAAATGAATGATATTACGCCCGCGGGAAGACTTTTGTTTTGGCAGTTTTGATAATATAATATTTTGTTCATGTGTGATCAAGTTTAATCTGCCAAAAATTACCTCCGCTTAGGCATGTTGTGCAGGGGTCTAGATCCGCCCCTGATGTAGTGACACCATAGTAGAAATAGACGTAAAAATATCTAGAAAATAAATATATATAATTGGGAAAGATACACACACAACATAAAATACAAACCACCAAGCAAAACATATATTTGTTTAATTACACTAAGCTAAACAATTGATTTATCCCTGATGCTAAGTTTCACTAAATTAGAAAATTGTTTACTGTTTTAGTCAAAAATAGAATTTAACCAATGCCTGTTTTTATATTTTATATCAAAAATATTTTTAATGTCTCTTTGATTTGTTCCATTCAATGATGCTTTGGTGTTTAATTGAGTATTTGCCATAAAAAATTGTATTATATGAACAGATTTGCGAGATAGGGCATTGCGAGATGGATAGAGATGAAAATTACAAAGCTTTGTGAAGAAATTGCCAATCGAAAGGGGGATATTTTGGTTTAAAGAATCAAAAACAAACATAATGGTTGAGGAGTTGAATCGTATACGAAAATGGAAAGATATTTAATTTAGTAAAAGCAGCAGTTATACATTTGATCTAAAAGGTTGAAAATTTATAATTCTTAGAGCTGATCGTTGAATAGAAAATAATTTATTTAGATTTGTGCTTCTTTTTTGGCCCCAAATTTGACAACAATATGTTAAATGTGATGAAAAAATTGAAAAATACAAACTTTTCAAAATTTTTGTATTAACGTGGCATCTAATTTTTGAAAGCATGCTATTTGATGGGTTCAATTTTTTACAAAGTTCGCTTAAGTGGGGTTTCCAAGTTAAGTTTTCATTAATTAAAACTCCCAGATAATTAATGCAAATTGATTGTTTTAAACGTGATCCATTTAACATTATTTTAATTTCAGAATCATTTTTTTAATGGTATTTCTTAAAAATGATAAATTCGGTTTTATTAGCATTTAAAGCGATGAGATTTGCATTAAGCCAATCATTTACTCTTCGTAAATCATAATTTACTTTTTTACATAAGGTTTTTATTGACTGTTGATGTATAACAAATTAGTGACATCTGCAAAATGATGCACTGTTGAAAACTTTATACAGTTATGAAAATAATTAAGATGAACTAAAAATAACAATGGACCCAACACAGAACCTTGAGGAACGCCACATCTGGTTGACTTTAACGATGAAGAAAAGCCGTTAATCGTTACAAATTGTTGGCGATCTTGCAAATACGAGGCAAACCATTTATTAACAATTCCTCTTGCACCGCTGTGATCAAGTTTTTCAAGAAGAATTTCGTGATGGACTGTATCAAATGCTTTCTTCAGATCAACAAAAATACCACATGCAAAAAGATCAGAGTCAATAGCTTCTCTCACTCTCTTTGTTATACTTAATAATGCATGAGCTGTTAGGCAATCAAATTTATGTAGGAAATTGTAAATTCGAGGATACATAAGTTTTTCTAAGAGTTTACTGATGTTTGAAAGCAAAGATATTGGTCTATAATTTGAACATTCTAATTTAGAACCTTTTTTGAAAAGAGGCAAAACTGACAATGTTTTGAGAATATTCGGAAAAAAAACAGTAGTAAAAGATAGGTTAAATAACTTTGAAAGAACTGCAGAAATTAAATTACCCAATTCTTTTAGGACCACTACAGGTATGCTATTTGGTCCAGTAGCTTTTCTATTACTTAGGCTAGATATTAATGAAGAAATCTCTAAATCATCTGTTGAAGATATGAAAATACATTTGGGGTTCGGATTTTTTAGGTATTTTTTAAAACTTGTATGAGATGAATGAATTTTAGATTGGATGTTTTGTGCAACTGACGTAAAATAGGAGTTAAATTTGTCAGCAATTTTCACTGGGTCGATCAATGAAACTCCATTATCATCCAGAATAATAGTTGGAATAGAATGTATTTTACTTTTTATATTTAACAAACTTTTTATACCAATTCAAATTTTCCGAAGGTTCATTGAGTTATCAATAAAGTATTTCTTAAAATGGTTTTGTTTGCTGCATCTTAAAAGTTTAGTCAATAAGTTTCTATATGAATTATACCGAGATTTTAACTTGATTTTGTTATTAATATCTTTGGATCGAAGATATTTACGATAAATCTTATTCCTGATTTTTATAGATGTTAAAATACTTTTTGTTATCCACGGTTTGAGAGAGAGCTTGAAGCTTTTAATACTGACCTTTTTAAGTGGCAAATACTTGTTTAATAAACCGTTAAAAACCTCAAAAAATAAATTAAAACTGTTGTTGGTATTAACTTTATCAAATTCAAGAATTTCATTCCAATTTACGTTATCAAATTCAGAAAGAAAACCTTTTTTATCAAAAAAAGGTGGTATTTCTACGGAGGATATTGTGTTTACGAGGAACAAATGTAACATAAAAGTTAGGTTGAATAAAGAACTGAGGTAAGTGATCAGAAATTGTTGACGTTAAGTTACCAGGCAACATATTTTTATCACAACAGTTAGAATAAATATTATCAATAATCGTTTTAGATTTCTCAGTTATTCTCGTTGGTAACGTAATATGAAAGTTATTTGAAGTTATAAAGTTGAAAAAATCTGAAGTTTCATTTTCAGAATTAACTTTAATTAAATCTATATTAAAATCTCCAAGCAAAAAAACACTTTTGTTTTCAGAATTTAACTTCGAAAAAAGAGGAAAAATAAAATCATTTGTAAATTCATTAATTGACCTACATGGATGATGATAAATACACCCAACAACAATGTTAACTTTTTTTGGACGAATTATTTGAATAAAAATCGATTCTAAGTGTAATTTTTTATACATCAACAAGTCATTTCTCAGTTTATAATTTAATTTTTTAGAGACATACAGAAGTGCACCACCGCAAGATGATTCAGTAAGTGTGTGTTCAATGTTATATATTTCTAATGATATTGAAAACGGTGGTGGAGCGTCACATTTTAATTTAGTTTCGGTTAAACCAATGATACCAAAATCAAAGTTAAGTAAACGTAACATGATACACAATTCATCAAAATGTTTGTTAAGTGAAAATATATTTAAATGAAAAATCGAAAAAGAGTTATTGCTGTCAAATTTGGAGGAAACAAAATTATCAATATTGAAATACTTACAATTTATAACATTATAATATAAGTCATTTTCTTCTTTTGAATTATCAATGAAATTTGAGGTAAAAAGTCATTAAACATAGAAAAGAGTTTGTTACGATCATGAGAAGGAAAAATTTTCATATTATTGGGAATTTTGTTTGTGTCTATAATAATATCAGAGTTGAAAACTTGAAAAAGTTTATTATCCGATACTTGACTAAATGGAAAAATTTTCCTTATGCACAAAATACAAAACCAATCAGAGACGTTTGATTGTAATAAACGGTAATCAATGTCATTTAATCCATTGCATTTTTTATGTATCCAAGAGTTACAAATATCACATTGTATTGCATGGTGGTTGTTTTTAATAATTCTATTGCATACTTTGCAAAAACATCTTTCCATGGAAAGAGAAAAACTGTATATAAAAGAAAGAAAAAGAAGGGGGGGGGGGAATAAGAATTTTACAAAAATATTACTTTTAGTTATTCAATTATTTGCTGGTTTTGTTTCAAAGCAGAAGTTTTCAATCAAGGAAATTATATCATGCACAAAAATCGAAATCAGGATATAGATTGACCAAAGTGTTACAATTGTCTATCACAATCCTTTTCTCGTTAATGATGCGTTTAATAAAAACCTTTCCATTAAGACAGAAAGTGTCGTTGATTAGGTTAGCCCTTTTTAATAAACGGCAATAATAAGAGAGCTTTTCAAAATAGGGACAAAGATTTTCTCTTATAAAAATCTTCGTCATTTTATGACCAAGACTAAGTGATTTGAAGTCCTTAAATTTCCTCCGGTTTTGAAAAGCTCTTATACAGAGCTTCCTATTTACAAACCGAACAATTGATTTCTTGGGTGACGATCTCCCGATGCGGTGACACGCCTCCACGTCACGCTCGTCGATAGTAATGTCCATCGCCTCAAAAATCTCGATCACCCCCCCCCCCCCCCCCCCCCCAGGTGCTCGTCCTTCACAGAGTCGGGAATTCCGTCGATCACGATGTTGTTTCTTCGGCTGTAGCTATCCAAATTGTAAATTTCTTTTTCTAAACACACTTGGTCTTCCTCCAAATTAACAACTTTCTGTCTTAAACGTCTGTTCTCTTTGACCAGATTTTTTATAACAACGTCTTTTATATGGGAAACGCTTTCATTAATTTCTCCAAGTTTGTCAGACATAAAAATCTCAATGTTGCTGACTTTAGATGAAATGTCTAAGAGATGTTTCTCGAATTTCATCAACTGATCCTTAAAGTCATTCATCCTGGTCATTGATGCAAAGTTAAGGCGCGATTAAAGAGAATGGAAAGTCAACAATGTGTGTAAAACTGTATCTGCAACAAAACCAGCTTTCCAGGAATTACATCATTACCCCGCTGTCAGAAATTTGTATAATATGCAATAAAAATTTCTTTAAGGAAAGATTCCGCCCGGTGGCAAGCAGTCGGGCGTTATAATCCAAAAAAAGAAAAAAAAGCACTGCAAAGGAGATTCAAGTAAGGAGTTAATGAGTTTAACATTAATTACTATTTAATTAATAGTTAGGGAGTGATTAAAAGTTGTTGTGAACGGCGGGTTAGGAGAATTCAAATCTTAATCTGTTAGAAATAAGATAAATATCCAACCCAAACCATGATATAATCCACAAATACTGGTAAAAACACACAGTAAACGGCAAAAAGAACCTCCAATGTAAATGCAATGTATAACGTCAATGTAACCAACGCCAATATAATCTCCAATGTATAACGACCACACACAAAAAACATGCACAAAAAACACGTCTTGCTCTTAATGCGTAACAGAAGTATGAATTGTTGTTATGAATTATGATATGTATTGCATAAATTCTTAGGCTTTTAGATTTTGATAAATTTCTCTTGTTGAAGCACAAATCTTAAAGCCGACTGGCTTTTTGTTCTTTATAATTCTACACCGTATGAGCGATGGAAAAGGGGCATTTGACCTCAAGGCATGATTTGCCACAACAATCACAGCAAAAAATTCTGTCAGGACTGCCACCAACAAATGGAAGCTCTTTGCATAGGAACAACCCACACTCCTTTAATTTTGCATTTTTGTGCTCCTTGGCAAATTTCTCGAAAAGATTTTGCACAGCATTTGCTTCCATAGCAAGGCCATATTTGAGTGGAGGCAAATTTGGTGTTGCTGTTTTTGTGCCTGCTATTCTTGCAAGAATTGCAGTAAGATCAATACCCTCCCCTTTGCTTTTATAGGTAAGCATTCTTGATTTCACATCATGTGTTTTGGATGCTGTAATTAAATGCCTCCTGACAGAAAACCAAAACTCATTGCTGCTTTGACCTCGTGTTGCTTCTTCAACATCAGACACACTTTGTGACAGGCATGGTAACCTGTCAACAAATTCATCTGTACTGGATGACAAGTGAAACAAGTCAGATAGAGTTGAGATATTCACAGTTGTTTTCTCCTCTAGGGCCACACCTTTTCTCTCTTTCTGCTCAGCTGCAAAAATGATTGAATCATTATCTTTACAAACTGATCGAAGGGCATCAGCAATGTCATTTAATGTTATTGATCCCTCAATATTAACCGTTGGATCATATCTCTTTTTTGGAGATGAACTCAAAAGTTTTTTGCTTTTCTCTCTTTTTCCAAAGTCCCCTCGAGAAAGCTTCAAGTCCTTCACTTTGACAGGTTTGACATCTTTATTTTTTGGCAACCATTTACATGGTTTTGAAGTGCATGAAGGATTTGACAATCCCATCCTCACAGCTGCTTCAATCCTAAAAAAGGCAGCAGCTACATGGTTGCAGGTTTGTGAGACCCCTGCCATGCAAGTACAATGAACAGCCATGATACGTCCACTTTGTTTCATTATACACATCCACAATTTGTGGGGCACATCAGATATTCTTTGTGAAGGTCGGCATGTTGTACGGAACAAACATAACGGGCTCTTCGGCGATATTTCATTCCAGTCAAGGGCCTTGAGCCATCCATCCTGGTAATAACTATACCCCTTTGACGTCTTATAATTTGAAAGATCATTGCTTGCTAATTCACTAGGGTGAAATGCCAAAAAGTTAAATATATCAGGATACAATGTGTGTGGCCAACGATTGACTGCTTCGCTTTAGAAAGCCAACCTTCTGTGAGTTTGAAAGGATCCGGTATTGATTCGATTCCAATTTCATCAGAGATAAACACTTTACACTTTGCACTGTACTTTGACTTCCTTGGCCGTTTTAACAATTGGAACGTTGTTCTCGATAGCCAAGAAAGCTCTGCCAACTAGTTCTTCTTTTCGACAACTCACTTTTAAACCTAGGAGGCGGAGAAAGGCCTTCAACTCTTCCACCTTCATGCCAGAGAGCAAGTCAAAATCCATCCTTTGGGTAACTTAGTACTTGCAAGAGATTTTAAAAAGCTGTTCCAAAGATAACAGACAACTCGCAAGTAAAAGTAAAGATAAACGTTGAAAAAGTATGTCAAAATGCGAGTTTAAATTTTTTGTTTACAAGATTTATTGCTATGGGTGAAATTATTATTATTATTATTATTATTATTATTATTATTATTATTATTATTATTATTATTATTATTATTATTATTATTATTATTATTATTATTATTATTATTATTATTATTATTATTATTATTATTATTATTATTATTATTATTATTATTATTATTATTATTATTATTATTATTATTATTATTATTATTATTATTATTATTATTATTATTATTATTATTATTATTATTATTATTATTATTATTATTATTATTATTATTATTATTATTATTATTATTATTATTATTATTATTATTATTATTATTATTATTATTATTATTATTATTATTATTATTATTATTATTATTATTATTATTATTATTATTATTATTATTATTATTATTATTATTATTATTATTATTATTATTATTATTATTATTATTATTATTATTATTATTATTATTATTATTAAAAGATAAATTTCAGGCATATCAGGTATGTGGTCGTAGCTAGTTGATGAGTCTTTTCTCAGGTCTTTTAACTCGTCAAAAATTTCATGATAGGTGGCATGACGCAATTCAAATGGTGATTCATGATCAGTGACTAAATTGTTTAGTAGTGTTTTCAGTTGATCTGTCGATTCAGAGACTGCACTTGTAACGCGTTGAGCTGTGTTCACAAAATACTTATTCGTATCATTTACATCAAAATGTAATGCTTTGGCAGGTGGATGCAGGATTCTATTAATAGTGTTCCAAACCTCTTTGCTGTTTCTTGAGTTTAGAGCGGTCTTGTAAAATGTGCGTTTGGTATCTTTAATCTTTTTTTAAATGGAGTTTTTAAGTGTTCTGAACTCTTCCCATTTATTTTCGTTGTTGTTTTCATGAGGTTCTTTTAGTACAAATAGTTATTACAAGCTAAATAAATGGAAAAGCGAATCTTGTTTACATCACGTAGGCAAGACTCATGCTGGTTGTGGGTGTGAAGCATTTTCGTTTCGAATGTATTACTTCCCCAGTATAAAAAGTAATGAAGAAAAAAGACGACACTGGATTCGGCTGCTTTTAGTCGAGAAGGCAGAAATAAAGAGAGTGCATGGAAACCTGGAACTACAGACAGGATATGCTCTGATCAATTCGTTGATAAAATGTCAACTGTTGAAAATCCATATCCATGTATTAATATGGGTTCTGAACAACCTGAGAAGAAAACAAGGAGAACAATATTTAAGCACCCCTCCATGAAGACTGTGTTGCCGTGTTCAAGCACCGAACAAACTGAAGAATATGAACACGATATCAGATCCATACTTGTTAAGGCCTTTTGAATATATTGGGAGTCCAGCGAACAGCTTTAGGAATAGCGTAATTGGCACAAATGTAAGGGGGATGTTTGGAAACGGTTTCCAGATCAGAAAATAGACGGTGATTCAAATCCCCTGTTCGGTAACAAATGCGACAACAACACACAATTCAAAGCTGAAATAAATAAACAAATTCCTATTTTATACTACGCAAATAAACCATAAAAAACGAAAACTTACTATTGTTCCGCCAATATAGCAAGCTTAACAAAATGCGAAGTCGCGATGCGAAACCCAAAACGCTGACGTGTCACTACAAACGGTATGCAGTATATGTACGAAAGCACACGATGTAAAAAATATATATTTTCGATTAAATCGGTTATTTTCGGTTTATTTCCAAAACGCTTATCGTAGCGCGGCTTTATCCTCAAAAAAAAAATAATTTTTTTCTCAAAAAAACACAAATAGAAGTTTCATCCGCGCTCTCTTCCGTTGGTGCTCTGTTCTCTCGATGCGCGAACACTCCCCGGCCAGTGAGACGACGAAGCGAACGATAACTCGACTGAGAAAACGATTTCACTTATCACATGCTGCTTCGAGAAGCGCAATCTGCCCAACAGGTCGCATGAAACTCCCATCTGTTGTATCGAGCTTGACAACACGAACGGTACCGTCTTTGCTTGGTAATACCTCGCTGACTCTTGCTAGTGGCCATTTGGATCGACTTACGCTTTCTTTGGTCGTTAGAACAAGGTCTCCAACGGCTATATTTCGTGTGGCCTTTGCCCATTTCGTTCGAGTAGTGAGTGACGGTAAGTACTCTGAAGTCCATCTCCTCCAAAACATCTGTGTAGCTGCCTGGACCGTCTTCCATTTCGCTCGGTAATCTACTTCTTTGTTTTGTACGGCTGCGAATGTGTTGTTAGCTGAACCTTTGTTTAGAAGGAAGTGGTTCGGTGTCAACGCTAAGAAGTCGTTATTGTCATCGCTGATACTTGTGAGTGGACGACTATTAACTATCGATTCAACTTCTGTCAAGAATGTGTAAAGCGCTTCATCGGTAAATACTCGGTCTTTTGTAATCGTCTTTAGACTTCTCTTTACAATCTTCACCATTGATTCCATCGCACCACCCATCCAGGGTGCGCAAGGTGGGTTGAAGTTCCAGTTGATTCCCCTTTCACCGAGGTCTTTCGTGATTTTTGCTTGGTTGAGATCCTTTAATAGCTTCGCTAGTTCTTTTTCTGCTCCGACAAAATTGGTACCGTTATCGCTACGAACATGTCCGGGATTACCTCTTCTGGAGCAAAATCTCCGAAAAGCTAATAGAAAACTGTCGGTGGAAAGATCGCTAGCAAGTTCAAGATGCACTGCTCTTGTGGTCAGACACGTGAACAGGGCGCCCCATCGCTTATTTCTCCCAAGATTATTTCTCGTTTTCTTGTACTGCTTTGTCATTATCGGTCCAAAGTAATCGATACCTGTGTTAGAGAAAGGAGGATCTCCTATGGCAAGTCGCTCTTTCGGTAGTGATGCCATGAGCGGGAATTCAGGTTTAGCCCGGCGTTTTTTGCAATAAATGCAGTTCTTTAAAATTTCTTTAACTATCTCTCGACCTCGAACAATCCAAAACTTTTCTCTGAGAATTGACAGCGTTTGTTCCCGACCCGAATGACAATTTTTCTCGTGTACATGCTGGACGATCAGTTTCGATACGTAATGTGTTTTCGCAATAATTATTTGGTGTACGGTTTGATACGGCAGTTTCGCTTTCGAGATTCGACCACCAACACGAATAACGCCATCGTCATCTATGAATGGGTCCAATTGGACAAGCGGACTACGTTTGTTCACAAGGTTGGTTTGTTGCAGATCAAAGTATTCGTGCGGATAAGACTCGTATTGTGAAACTTTGAGTATGAACGTTTTAGCAGACGATAAGTTATCGGCGGTAATTAAACGTTCAATTCGGGAAACAGGTTTACCTTTACAGTGTAACTAGTATTTCACAACTTTAAACACCCAAGCAACGCTCCGTACGAGGTGATTGAAGTGCGAAAAGCGCTCCCAGTTTAATTTTGGTGGAACGATTGACTTTACAGGAACCTTTGATTCTCTGGTAATAAGATTGATTTTGAAAGCATTTTGTTCTGGTAGATCTGTTAGAACAGGGTGTGACTCCTCGTATAGCTCGTCTATGTCTGGTCCAATGTACCACATTTTTGTTGTTTTGAGTATGCTGAACGGGATATATCGTGTACAGAGATCAGCAGGGTTTTTGTATCCAGGTATATGATTCCAATCTTCGACGTTGGAGTTAACGCGTATTTCGTTTAACCGATTCATAACAAACACCGGGAATTTTCGTGTTTGATTCTGTATATAGCATAATACAACCTTCGAATCGATCCAGTAACGTATTTTGCTTAACTTAAATTCGGTTTGATCAATGATGGTGTCCTTTAAACGAACAGCTAAGACGGCACCTTGTAGCTCTAGACGTGGAATAGTCTGCGCGTTTTCTTTAATTGGGGCGTGTCTGGATTTGCTCATAATGAACGATGTTGTTGTTCTATCGTTGAATTTGAAGAGGAAATATGCTACTGCTCCGTAGGCAAGATTAGAGGCGTCCGAGAAGATGTGGAGTTCTATCGGTGCGTGATGATCCGGAATGTACTCAAACCAACGTTTAATTTGAATTCCATCTAAGTGCTGATGCATATCTTTATTCCATCTATTGAATCGGTTTTGCATGTCAATTGGTAGTGGTTGATCCCAATCTAGTTTCATTTTCCAGAGTTGTTGCATAATTAGCTTAGCTTCAAGTATGCATGGCGTGAGAATCCCCAACGGGTCAAAAATAGATGCGACCAGACTCAAAATTCCTCGTTTAGATAGAGAATATTGCTTTGTGATTGGTGTGAATTTAAAACAATCGTTTTTAATGTTCCAAGACATTCCTAACGCTCTTTCAGTGATATCTGAATTTAGATCCATTTGAATCAGTTTATCAGAAATTTCAGATTTCGGTAAAGTTTCCAGGAGCGTAATGTCGTTGGTGATCCATTTTGTCAGCTGAAATCCGTGTTGGATCAGTGCATCAATTACTCCTTTAGCTAGACGCGTGATCCTTTGTTTATCCGAGTCGGAATACAAGAAATCGTCCATGTAAAAATGATTTTCAATTAAGAATTTAACGTCAGGGTCGTTTGTTGGAGCCGTTTTCTTGAGTGCCCAGTTAGCACAACAGGACGAATCTATCTTTCCGAATATATGAACCTGCATGACGTAGTCGTTGAGTGGTTTAGCGGGGTCATTCCTCCAAATAAATCGTAAAGCGTCTATGTCCGAAGCTGTAACACGTACCTGGTGAAACATAGCCTTGACGTCGGCTATAACAGCATACTTCCCTTGTCTAAATCGATGAAGAACTGATACCAAACTGTTAAGAAGGTCAATTCCTGGAGATATTTTATCGTTCAATGAAGTGTTTTGATACTTGGCGGTAGCGTCGAAAACAACTCGTACCTTGTTCGGTTTATTGACGTTCATAACTCCGTGGTGAGGGACATAATTCGTGATACACTTATGTGTTTGGACTTCGGTTTGTGTAAGTTTTCGAGCGTAACCCTTTTCTACGTAATCAATTATTTCTTTACTGTACAGTTCTTTGAATTTTGAGTTTTTCACAAACTTTCTTTCTAGAGAGTGGAATCGTTGGACGGCTAAGTGTCGGTTGAACGGCAAAATTGGTTCCCTTTCTTTCCAGAGAATCCCAACCTCGAAGTGACCATTAACTAGACTTGTTGTGCTTTCTAACCGATCCAGATCTCGTTGCTGTGCAGGCGGTAAAACCGCACGATTTAACTTTGGTAAAGTACCATAGAGTCAAGTGTCCAGAATTGTTCGATTTGGTATGGTATATGTTGGTTTGTGAGAAAGTTGCATTGTGATGTATTTGATCTACCTCCCCCGATTAATATCCAACCGAGATATGTTTTTACCGCAACAGGGTCTCCTTTTCTACCTTCCCGAAAATCGTGATGTAAAAGTAAATCAGGGTAGTCAGTACCAATTAAAATTGTGACGTCGGTGTCGTGTAGCTCTGGTAATGATAGATCCTTCAAGTGGTCGTAATTTCGTAA
Organism: Candelabrum cocksii; assembly: GCA_963930725.1. Taxonomy (NCBI): domain Eukaryota; kingdom Metazoa; phylum Cnidaria; class Hydrozoa; order Anthoathecata; family Candelabridae; genus Candelabrum; species Candelabrum cocksii. The sequence continues at coordinate 6,026,747 of OZ005673.1, read as the reverse complement.
CTCTTCTTCAGACAAACTGTTTCGTGGAATATCAAGACTTTCTACTACCCACGCTTCGGTGATCTTCTTTTTTTCTGTAGGATTTCCCTTTGGCGAAATAACGAAGTCTACTTGTTTAGACGAAATCCTTTTTTGCTTCTCCAAAACACTCGAAACCTGTAATTCCTTCAACCTCCCCTTTAGGTTGAGTTTCTCGGCTATATCTGCACGGATGAGAGTGATGTCAGAACCAGAATCTAAGAGGGCGTTTGTTTTGATGCAGGTGCCTTTATTTGCGATAATAATGGGTGCAATTTGAAGGAGATTAGTTCTAACTTTCTTCGGTTCTGTTGAAACATGGTTGACAGATGAACTTGGTTTGCTGGTGGTATTCTCTTCCACGGGTGAGAGATGTAATAGGGTGTGGTGTCGACGATTACAACCTTCTATTTTGCAGCGAAATTTTGATAGGCAAGAGGTGACTTTGTGTGTGTTTGACAAACAATTATAACAGAGGTTGTTAGCTTTAACAATGTCTCTTTTTGCTTCTGTCGTTTTGTCTTTGAATTTAGAACACTCTGAGATTTTGTGGTGTTCAGTGCAAAGCCAGCATGTGTGTGGATACGGAGTCGGCGGATGTTCTATCTTTTTTGACTGAATAAAGTTGGTGCTACGATTTGATGACGGTTTGTATCTTGTCTGACGCACATCGGAAGTGTCCATGTCTTGAATAATAGCTGCAATGGGGTTAAAAAACTCGTATAGTTTGTTGTCTAACCAAGTTGATAGCGAATCAAGATTAGGTAGATTAAACTTAAAATCACGGTATAAGCTGCTACGGAGATTGTTTGGTAATCTTTTGACGGCCTTGGTGATGTTTTCGATCGAATTTATTGATGACATATATCCCATTTTCTTCAGCCATGTCACGGTTGAAAATAACTGTTGTTGATACATGCGAAGATTTGTTTTGTCGTAAATGGTGATTTGTGGTCGATCAAGTATCAACTTTAGTTTGGAGTGTGCAACTAGAATTCCATTCCCGAAGTCTCTTTTGAGGGTTTTCAGAGCTGTTGCGTAAAATATCCCACTCTGTCCGATAGCTTGAGCGGTTTTCAGTGCTTCACCATCGAGTACACTCAGCAATCTCTCCATGCGCATTTCGTCCGTAAAGCTTGACTTGTTGTGGACACGACGTTGAAAGTTTTCGACAAAGTCGGGCCATGTTGAAGGGTTGCCGTTAAAACGATGAAGTTCGATGGGCGGTAGTCCTTTCGTTTCAAATTCGGCTTTAAGCAACTCGCTAGTTGTTTCTTTTCGGAGAATGGCAGGTAGCGTTGTCTCCTGACCTTCACGTAGATTATCGATAAAACTGTCGATAGAAGGAGACAAATACGCAGATTGGTGAGTTTCAGGTTGTTCGTCATGTTGCAATGGTGAATTATCAATCCAACTCTGTACTTCGACAGAAGAAGCTCTAGTGTTTATATTAGCTGGTTCATGATGCATTATTCGTGTGGAACGTTTTAAAGAGTCGTCGAGTTGGTAATTTTTCGCTGGATTAGAGTAAGAGGTGTATGTTGGTCGGTAAACAGCACCCTGTTCGTGTATTTCCTCGGCATCCTTAATCATATTTGTGACTTGTGCAAGGCTTTTGATGTGTTGAGCTCGTTTTATGTTAGCTTGCTCCTCAGCCATTGACATCTGGATTCCAATTTCTTGTTGTCGAATTTTCAGCATGCTGAGACGATTTTTTGCTTCTTCCGTCTCTTGTTGCGCGAGTAGTTCGGTTTTTCTCAGTTGTAATCTAGCTGTTGTTGATGAGCTTTTATCAGAAGTAATCGAAGTGTTATATGAACCTTCTGCCTGATTATCCTTTTCTACTATTTCTGAAGTTATACTGCTTGTTATGTACTGATTACAACTGTGTAGTGCTTCCTGCGCGCGTGTTTGGTGACTCTGCAATATCTGATGCTGTTCATGCACTTCATTAGGGTCAATATGTCTAATTATGTTATCGGTAAGCTTTTTAATGTTATAAACGGCAAGATTTATTTTATGGACAAGTTTTTTAATATCGGGTATTTGAGCATTGTTCTCGATAGATTGATTAGCTCTATTAATGTATCGTGTTAGCGCTGAAATGTATCCCTTTCTACTAGGGAACGCGGATTTTAATATGATTGATTCGGGGTTCGTTTTGTTACCACTTTCAGACATGATTTTATCTATTAAAAACGTTCACTCTAAACTATCCCAACGTGTAATTGCGGCTTCGAGATATATGTTTACTTTAATCTCTGCGAACGATGTATTACGTAATTGAAGTAATGTACATAATAATTAATAACAAGTTTTGTATCCGCGGAGAAGAGTGTCAAAACCTTCTATTGAATAATTAATCCAATGGGAATTACAATTGTCGATAATTAGTTTTATATCGGTAGACTGAACAGTGAACATGAACAGCCTTTGCAAACAATGTTTATGTTTAACGTTTTATACGGTGAATAATATAACGGTATTTCAATATAGATTCGATATGTCATGAAATAACTGTCCATTGACTTTATAAGTCAATACTTTGAACTTTTTGTTAAGGCCTTTTGAATATATTGGGAGTCCAGCGAACAGCTTTAGGAATAGCGTAATTGGCACAAATGTAAGGGGGATGTTTGGAAACGGTTTCCAGATCAGAAAATAGACGGTGATTCAAATCCCCTGTTCGGTAACAAATGCGACAACAACACACAATTCAAAGCTGAAATAAATAAACAAATTCCTATTTTATACTACGCAAATAAACCATAAAAAACGAAAACTTACTATTGTTCCCCCAATATAGCAAGCTTAACAAAATGCGAAGTCGCGATGCGAAACCCAAAACGCTGACGTGTCACTACAAACGGTATGCAGTATATGTACGAAAGCACACGATGTAAAAAATATATATTTTCGATTAAATCGGTTATTTTCGGTTTATTTCCAAAACGCTTATCGTAGCGCGGCTTTATCCTCAAAAAAAAAAAGAATTTTTTTCTCAAAAAAACACAAATAGAAGTTTCATCCGCGCTCTCTTCCGTTGGTGTTCTGTTCTCTCGATGCGCGAACAATACTGATATCGTCAAAAGTTAATTGTAACGTAGAGTTTTTGAAAACAGTAGCAAATGACCATTCTTACTGCTCACCACAGCATCCTACTACTACATTGTCAAACGAACGTGGTACGTGTGAAACGAAGGCACACTACATACGCAATATACGTTTTATTGTACATTTAATTGGTGTGTGTGAGTATTTATGTGTCATACTAGGGCCGTGGCAGACAGTGCAGGTGGGGAGCCTTGTCCCTCAAAGTTTTTGCTGTCCAAAATATATTATAACACACCAATAGGTATCTTTGCCCCCAAAAAACATCTTTTTTATTCTTTTCATATACTTTATTACAACTTTTTTGTTTTAAATGTTCTGCTATTTTAAATGCCTCAGAAATAAATAAGACATTATCTTGAATAAATTGATAAATTATGTTTGTATTTTTATTTGTTGCATACATGTAATAAAAGTTTTTATGGTGAAATGCTTTCTTGTTTCGTTGTCTTTGTGTCGCTGAAGTTAATCAGATGCTGTGGTTTGGCAACCATTCTGCTCTCGAGCTAGTGCAAGCTATTTGTCAAACCATTTCTGACAGCAGCTTCTACTCTAAACAATGTCACTGCCACATGATTGCATGTTTGAGATAATCCAGCCATACATGTACAATGTGCAGACATTTTTTGTCAAAAGTAATCCATAAATTATGAAATATGTAGATCATTTATTTTCTCTGATTTTCTGCACTTTCCTTTCAAATAACAGAATTCACTGTCTGTATCAATGGCATTGTAAAACAGTTGCACAAGCCACCCACATTTATAGTAGCTGTAAGCTTTCCATGTTTTATAATCACTTAAATCCTTACTAGCCAGTTCACCTGGGTTAAAAAGCAGGTAACTATAGATGTCTGGATACAATGAAGTTGGCCAATAAACCAGACCCTCAGCCTCTGCGAACAAGCCATTCTCAAGCTTAAAAGGGTCAGGCAATTCAATTCCCGTTACGACAAGCTTGTTATGATACTCAAAATGTATCTCTTGCTCTACCTCTTCAGCAGTTTTAACAAGCAAGACATTGTTTTCCATCGCAGAATAAGCACGAGCCACGAGTACCTCTTTTTTCCAGTTAATCTTAACCCACGGAGACGTAGATACGATTTTAATTCGTCAACTTTCATACTGCAGACCATATCATAATCCATATTTTACGTTAAATATCATTTTAAATACAGTTTAATCTGTATGTGTGTTGTTTATACTTAGTTTTCTTAAGATTGACTTTCGCTCGCCATGGCTTGTTTATATAATTTCCCCCTTAAACTCGACCCAGGTCCTTTTCTTTTAATTACAATACGCGGCTTGAATCGGTGTATTATTTTAAGCCTCAGACCAACTTGCCAAATGCCCCATTATGGTCTCCATGACAAGGCACATTTCCATAACAACAAAAAAATTTTTTAGAAAATTAAAAAACTTTTATACCATTCGATAGTACATCAGAAATGGAGCAAACAATATAAAAACACCTCATACTAAAAATAAACTGGTAAAGAGTTACAAGCTTTTTATAGAAGCAGATTTTTCCGCATATTTAATTCTTCAACACAAAATTGGGAACTGGGATATAAACAAAACTTAAAAATCGAAAGTGAAAGAAGAAAAAGCTGACCGCAAAGGGATTATCACAGTAATTATCTTCCGTACCAACTTAATTTTGTTCTTTTTACCATATTCTTTCATTAACGCTTATATCTCGCCATCTTACTATATATCATCGACTCTGTTCTCTATATTCCTGTTGAAAATCACTAACTTTAAAACATCTCTATTTTGCTGGAATTTAGCCGTAACCAACCCCGTGGGACTTGTATATTTTCTGAAGTTGTCCGTGCCAAGCTACTTTAAAGGGAGAAACTTTCGCGAAGGACCAATGAAAAAAATGAAAAAAAATGTCTGAACCTGAAACGCTATTGATTCCGTGATCGATCTTAATGCACAACCTAGTTTTATCCCCAGATTATGCTCCAGAATTTAACGCGGGATAAACGGGATAAACTTTCGCGAAAATGGCAAAAATTTGCGAAATTCGCGAAAGTTTCTCCCCTTAAAGTAGTTCCACTCTTCTATATGTCTTTGAGCGTTCTTGACGGAAGATTGAGAACAATCGTCGTCCGTCACATTCCATCACATTGCAGACATCAAACGTCAAAGTTGTGACGTCAGAGACTGTCTGATGCCTTACCAGATATACTGACGTCGAATAACAACGTGCAACAAGATGTAATTGAAGAACCACCTGGTCACCAAGTTATGAAAGATTCAAAATTTCATACAGAATATCTTGTGCGAAGATTGAGCAAATGGGAAATCAGAGATTTCAATGCACTAATGAATGAAAAAAAGACGATTCAAAAGAAAATTAAGGAAGATCATCATCACTTGGACGCAGACAACTGGAAGCTTATTATAGTATCCAAAATCTTTTGTCAGGAAAGTGCAAATTTACGATCTTCCCTCGTACTCATGGCGAGAAAATTATGTACCGAAGAAGTTGTTTCAAAGGGTGCTTCTCAAGAAAACAATCTTGAAACTTATACTGCGTGTAGGCTTATCCCTCTAGATAAGAATCCCGGTGTAAGACCTATTGGAATCGGTGAAACTATTCGCAGAATCGTCGGTAAGGCGATTCTTTATGTCATGCGCAAAGACGTAGTCGAAGCAGCGGGTAGTCTTCAACTATGTGCTGGACAACCAGGAAGATGCGAAGCAACAGTGCATACTGCTAAGGAAATCTTCAATGAAGAAGAGAGATGGACGGACATTCAATTTACTGAATAGGTAGGCAACGTTACACAACAATCGCTACATCTGTGATCTACTTGCTACATATATCCGTAACTGTTATAATGCGCCTTCTGGCCTATTCACGGCGGGAGGTGGAAAGATCACGTTTTCAGAAGGAACAACTCAGTGCGATACACATCCTATGCCTGTCGCCGTACGCTGTCGGAATTACTCCATTACTACCTGTTCACAATAACATCAGTCTCAACACAGGAACCAAACAAGTTGCTTTCGACGATGACCTGCTTGGAGCCGGAAAACTATTTGCCTTTAGGAACTGGTGGTTACAAATCATCCAAAAGACAGTGTTCCATGGTACAAGAGTGAACATAACATTGGTAGGAAGAAAGGATCTCGGAGGATTTGTTGGATCGAGTGAAGGTCGCCGTCGCTACATACAAAGTCTTGTGGACAACTGGAAAACCCAACTCGAAACACTGTCGGAAATTGCCAATGCTGAGCCTCAATCTGCTTTTACTGGATTTTCCACTGGATTCCGCCACAAACTAACATATCATATGAGGGTAACTTAGGATTTGGGTGAACACGTTGACTTACTTGACAAAATTATTGATCACGCATTTATACCATCAATTACGGATGGTCACGTGTGCTCACCAGATGAGAGAATACTACTATCTCTACGAATCCAACATATCGGACTATCAATTCCCGTTCTGAAAGACCTCGCGGAGGAACAGCGGAAAGACTCGATAAAAGTATGCAAGCAACTAAACAACAATATTATCCAACAAGAGTGGCTCTATACGGTAAACGAACAGTTCTCAACAAAAATAGAGACCACCCAACGGAAACAATAACAACAAAAGGTTTCTCTTAAGGATGTTCGAACGAAACTCACCGTTGAGGAAACAAGAACAAACAATGTCACGCAACTTAAAGGAGCTTCCAGCTGGTTGAACGAAGTCCCGACGATACACGATAACCACTCTCGCAACAAATAGTATAGTAATCTTAGCCCGTATCTCAGTTGAACCGTGAAAAAAATATCCCAAAACTATTTTGATATCATTCGATCAGAAATTTTATATAGAATAGGTTTTTAACATGCCTGACATCTGAAAGTTTGAGGGAAAAAATTTCAGGACAAACCTTAACGTGGGGTATATTGTTCAAAATATTTTATTACCGTTCTAACATAAAAATATTTATAGATCGAATACCTTCTAATTCTATTTGGTTTAGATCGTACGTTTGTTTAACTCATTCTCTAAAGTGTGCGTAGTCTTTGATGGATACAGCTCTATTTCTACAAAATCAAACGAGCACGAACGACAAGACAAGTGATATTGATCTCCTCTCAAACGCTTTGAAAAAGAAAGGTCACGACACCTTCATATGTAAAGGAGAAGCAGATGTGCATGTCGTTAGAAAAGCCATAGAGTTGTCGCCAGATGGGGTGGTTGTTGTTGCCGATCATACGGACATTTTGGTTTTACTCGCTGCTCCATTGGATTGCAAACCTCAAAATCAAACTTTTATCTTTCCTAACTTCTAAAGTGATGTCTCTTCGCACAAAAGGTAGGGTGTATGATGCTTGTGTAAGGAGTATTTTTCTATATAATGGGGAGACATGGGGAGTTAGAACTGTTGAACTAAACAAACTAGAGCGTAATGACATGAGAATGATTAGATGGATGTCAAATGTGACATTGAAGGATAGGAAGCCTTCAAATGAGTTAAGAGAACGCTATGGACTAGAAAGTGTAAGAGAATCTTTGAAAAGGCGTCGGCTTAGATGGTTTGGTCATGTTGGGAGAATGAATGAAAATAACTGAGTTAAGAAGTGTAGGGATTTCCACAGTACAGAAGTTTCTATCAAGTCAATCTTTGATTTTACGTTTGCTTCCTGTCCAGCTTGGTATCTTGCTTTTAGTTCGTTTGTGCCATGCGAAAGCGGTACCGGTTTTCTCTAGAAGGGTTAGTATTTTGTTTAAGCATTGCTGTTTTAAGATCTTCGCGTTTTAATGCTATATCATCAGATTCTCATGGGGCGTTCCTTTTAGCTTTCGTCGGACTGGAAACAGTTCTTCAGCAGCAAATGCGCATGCACTTTCAAAATGCTTGTATGACGAGTCTGCCGTCGAGATATTACTTTCATCTTCCAGTGACTGATATCTGTTTGACAAGGTGATTTTAAACTGGCTTGAAATGTTCTGGTCTCTAAGTATTGACCAGTCATAACGGGGTGCCTTCGCCATTTTCAGTTTGTTGCCCGAAGACTCAATCTGATCTTTGCCAATATCATTCGATGATCCGAGCTCAAGGGGCTGAAGGAAGAAAAAGGTTCACAATTGATGGTATAGTTGACCCATTTCTTGTTTATAAGTATAAGATCAATCTGAGCATTCAAGCTGTTTGAATATGTAAATGTACATTTCTTTCCTGCTCGTTTCTGGAAAGCCATATTCAGACATACTAATTTGTTTTCCATAAGGAAATCTTTTAGTCATTCCCCATTCCTGTTTGTTTCAGCATGAAAGGAGTGCTTGAAACCATCATTTCTACCAAGTTTTGCATTGAAGCCTCTTCCAATCAAGGTCACATTATGCTTGGGAGTTTGGCGAGTTATAGTTAAAAGGTCGCCATAAAATTCCTCTATGTCGGCCTCTTCTGATACGTTTGTAGGACTATAGCAACAAATTATGGATGTTTTGTGATTACCATTGAATGAAGCAATAAGAATGCGGGGACTGATCAATTCGATGTTGTCGAGACATTTTTTAGCTTTTGGGCTAAGAAGTAACCCAACTCCACCGATCGAAGCATTTGCGGTGTTTTTAACTGCAGATGAAGTAACGAGTAGCCAATCGTTACTCATGTTTAACTCAATGTTTAAGAACTACATCGTCATGGAATAAGCGGTGTTCTCGGACACAAAAATATCGTGTTGATGGAGAGATGCTGATGCTGGCAATTCACCATGTTGAAAAATATTGGTGAGAGTTCTGGTGTTGAAGGAAGAGATGTTGATTTTTTGTTTTGCTTTCCACAATGTTTTTGACACGGTAGTTAACTTTTCGACTGCAACCCGTGTCAAGTCTGCAGGACGCGCTCCTTGTTTACCCGCGCGACGAGCGATGCGGTATGTACAAGTTGAGGGAACTTTCATTTGAATCTTTCAATGGCTGTAGACAACGCCACCACAATAGATGCGCAGGATCTCTTGCCGAGGTATATCCTGCAGACGCAGAGGAGATCCTGACCAGGAACCGACAGATGCTGTGCAGGCGTTACTGGATATTCTAGAGCCAACCATTGGAGACGAGAGAGATCCACTTCTGCTTTACCTGACGCATTTAAACATCAGGCTCTTCGGGTTTATACCGACCGACTCGGTTTGTTGGACTTCGCCAGCTCCGTTGGTCAGCAGCAAAAATCCTCTGCTTCCATCTCCCTTGACGAGGACGTGGAACTTGGACTTAGGGAGATTCTATATTTAAAAGCTTCCAAAATGTCAAGTTTCAAGTTTATTCTATTTATTTATATGCTAACATCTCTTAAAATTAAAATTTGATCATCTGATATATAGTTCAATACTTGTACAAAGTTTTATTGCTTAGAACTCAGTAGTTCAAGATGAAATACTACCGACCCCACTAACGGTACACAGTTACATAAAGGATTTTTTAAATATAGACCCCTTTACAAAAATTGATGTAACTTTTTTGCCCAAACCCGATTTCGGTGCTTTTTTTCTGGTAAGAATACATAAAATTGCGCTCCAAATGGTACCAAAATCATCTTTTTACTAATTTTGTCCAGGTTGGACTATTTTTGAGGCTTTAATGACTATACTATTAAAAAAAACGCTTCCTTTATTGTAGTAAATGATAAAAGGTCATGTGTGAGAACGACATATTGTGTTCCGGAAGTCATAAATGAGGAATTGTTCTTCTTTTTCCGTTGTTTTAAACAAAATTTTCCAAAACCAGTTTAGTTATATGTACCACCATATTACATGATTTTTAATTCATATACAGTTTTTATGTTAACACAGTGAAGCCTCGTTTTAGCCATTTTGAACAAAATACCCTACTTTATGTTTCGTTCCAAAAAAAAAATCCTCAACTTTTTAAATGTCAGGCATATCAAAAATGTGTTCTACATAAGATTTCCAATCGAATGATACCAAAATAGTTTTGGGATATTTTTTTCACGGTTCTTCTTTGGCGCATGAGCAGATCTTCTTTTCGGACTAGATGTTGGGACAGGACGTCGTCAGCCCCTCACCAGTCTCTTCATCCAGGGTCTTCAGACCAGAAGTTCCATGTGGGGGCCGATAGATTGAGCAGTCATGGAAAACGTGATCTGCGATCTGTTCTGTTGCTCCACACTCGCAACCTGGTGAAGGAGCCATACCCCATTTGTACATGTCTGAACAGAAGCGTCCAACGCCGGCGCGTAGGCGGTTAAGTCTGACCCACGCAAGTCTTGCGAGGGACATTTCCGGTGGATGGGAGACGTCGTCGGCTATGAAGTCACGGAATCTAGAGGTGTTGTTATGTCATTGTATTGCCATTCCGTGTTCCATGTATTGTTCGTCTAGTGTGCCGCACTCATGCCGAGTTCTTCGGTGCTTTCCAGAAACTGTTGTGTTGCAGGTACAAATGGGCGTCTTGATTTCAGTCGCCGATGCTCACCAGAGGGTGGGCGCTGGAGTGCACAGTGGAGGAGATGTTCAGGGTCCAAAGCACGGCGGGCAAGGGAATTCGTGGCTCTTTTGCGGCGGAGCTCAGCAGGTTGGATGCCTGCAAGAATGGGTAGGCAGTCCGTTGGGGTGGGACGCAGGTCACAGTGCGCAGCGTGTCGTTAATGGCGGTGTCAATGTGGCGGGTGTAGGAGCTGCGGGACCACACTAGTGCGCAGTATTCAGCGGTGGAGTGGACGAGGGCGAGGGTAGATGTGCGAAGGGTTTTTGCATCAGCTTCCCAGCCGGAGCCCGCCAACCGCCTTAGCAGTGCGACGCGCGCACATAGTTTTTTTCGCAGTAACTCCAAGTGTCGGCGTTACGTAAGTGACCTATCCAGGATTACACTGAGGTAAGTAGGCTCTTTGAGCACTGAGCCGTTGATAAATCGGGTGAGGCTGCGTCAGCTTAAATTTCTTGGCCATATACTTAAGATGCCCGAGGAAGAGCCATGTAGATTGTATGCTCTTTATACACCTACACATGGGAGAAGGCGGTCAGGCCGACAAAAAACATCATACCTGACCTACATCCAAAAGCTATTGGGGGAGATACCGACAGCATGCTGCGGCAGCGGCTGCGGCTGCGGCATGCTGCCTGCTGCGCAGCCGACCAATAATGATGATGATGAAGTAGGCTCGGCACAATGGGGCAGGTGAACTTCATCGATGTTAATGTTGATCTCACGCTGTGCTTCTCTGTTGTTGAGGTAGAAAGCCACCGTTACTGTCTTTGCCTTGCTGAGCTGCAGCTTCCATTTCTGGAGATACGCTGATAGTGTTTGCATGTCTTGGCTTAGGTTCCTCTCCATTGACTGCCAGTTTCCGGCTGAGTGCAGGAGTGCCAAGTTGTCTGCGTAAACATACTTCTTGGAGATGGTGGTGGGCAGATCTTGGGTGTAATAGGAGAGGAGCCAAGACAGAGCCCTGAGGGACGCCGTTTCTGAGCCGGCGTAGTCTACTTCGTCGGCCGCTACCAGTCGTAAGGGTACAACTGCGGTTCTGCACAAGTTCCATAATCATGTGGACTATGTGCCTGTCAGGAAGTAGATTAGGTTAGGCCTCTGTGCCATAGATGGTACCAGCCTCTGTGCCATAGATGGCACCAGCCGAGAAGCTGTCCTCGATATCTTGGGTCAACAGTGTGACCTGGTCTACGGTTGATCTTCCGCGTCGGAAACCGGCCTGTTCTCGAGGGAGCTGAGGGTCAATTATCGGTTTAACACGGGCGTAGATGAGTTTTTCGAGGATCTTGAAAGGAATGCAGAGCAGAGAGATGGTACGGTAGCTCTTCGGATCTCCTGTGGGCTTCTTCGGCTTAGGAACTGCCACCACTAGGGCTTATCTCCAGATCTTTGGGATGCGCAGGTGTTGCAAGCAGCAGGATAGAAAGTCTTTTAACCAGGACTTCAGGGTAGGAGCAGCATGGAGTATTAGCTTAGGGCATAGATGGTCAGGGCCCGGGGCCTTACCCGGCTTTAGATGCTGGATGGCAGCGGCAAATTCTTCTTGAGTGAATTTTCCAGAGATGTTGTCCGCATCTGGTGTTGGTATTCTCCAGAGTTTCGTCGTTTCTTTGAGGACGGACGTATCTGACTCACGATCTCTCGTTTTGTGCGCCCCGTTTTTCACAAGTTGTGAGGCGATGGCATTTGCTGAAACGGAGCATTGGGGACGAGACACACGTGATCTTCCAGTGAGGTTGTTGATTGTATTCCATGCTGTGCGGCTGGAGTGCGTGAAGTCGATGAAGTTGATAGCTTTAGTCCAGCGCTCCTTCCTTTTTGAGTCCAGTCTTGTCAACAGAGCTGTTGCTGAACTGTTGGTATCAGAGCCATGGCGCACTCCTCATCCCAGCACGGTTTGTAGATCTTTCGACGATCGCGCGGGATGGAATATTTTGCCGCAGTTGTTAATGTCTCGCAGAAGTCCTGATAGGCTGTGAGGATGGGAGATGCTGTGTGGCTTCGTTGGTGAGGAAGCTGTAGTATTCCCAGTCGGCCTTCCTGAAGTTCCATTGGTTAACAGGCTTGCTCGGAATAGGTGTTGCAAGCTTTGGAGCCGTGATTAGCGATGGTCACTGTTGGGAGCTTGGGAACTTTTCTAGCACACGTCTGTCTGGCAGGCAATTATCTTGGTCCACACTTGCGAAAGCCAGATCAGGATTTGTACCAGTATTCCAACGTCCAGAGAGGAAGCTCGATGCGTCCTTGGGATCGTGCAAGAGGGCGAGGTTGTTGTTGGCTGCCCAGGCAGCCAGGCTTTCTCTGTCGTTGTTGGAGGTGCTGTAGCCCCAGTCTGTCTGGCAGCAATTGATATCGCCAGCGTGGAGGCTGGGGTGGGGGAAACATTGGAATGGTTGTTAATGTTATTCGCGAATGAGGGGGCTTGTAGACATTGACGATGTTGTAGCCTGATATGCCTACACATAACCACTCGATTTCCGATTGAGCGTGGAATTGATCTACTTTGGACCAGCTCAGTCGGTCATGGACAAACGTGGCAAGGCCGTGTTTTCTGCTGAGAGTTGCGCCTGCAAGGGTGAAGTTGGTTATTGCCAACTTATCCACAGATGCACAGTGGGTATCCTGGAGGGGAATGACGAGGGCTTGATGATTGGAGGCCAGGTTCTCGATTATGCTGAGTTTGCTGGGTGTGATGCCCTCGGTGTTCAGCTGCAGAATGGTGGGTCGTCGGTACTTTTCGACAGTGCAGGCACTGCCTCGCCCTGAAAAGGGCGTTTCCCTATCCACCCTGCGCTGAACAAGTCTAGTCGTAACTCAGGTTTCCCGGTTGAAACTTATGGTTACTAGACTAAAACGTGAATTCCATGACGCGCTTGCATTACAATATTGCTGGCGACCAAAGTATCTTCCATCTGTCTGTGAATGTGTTAAACTGTTTTCAGTGGATCGTGCTCTATCGTGGGTAAAGGGTGGGTTTGTTCATCGAAGACATGACATTTGTAATCACGTGTTAACAGAGCCACCCCTAATGAGCTTGACTGCCGAACAACAGATTCAACAATCTGGCAACATCCAAGACGATGTTCGCTTAGATATAGTAGTAAGAAGCTTTTGGGTACGAGGCAATGCGATGCCTACTAACAGGCCTACCCTTCGTGCGATTGCATATTCTGATTGGGAGCGGATGACAAAAAGACTTAAATTCACATGTAAATTTGCGTAATGGGTAAGGTAACGAAATAGGGATTGACAGAGAGAGGAAATCAACGAATTTTTATTTTTGTTTACAATATCAGTGGCAAATAAATATGAACAACGGTTACTTCAGCTTACAATATGATATATTATAATATTAACTCATGACGATAACATTAATATCTTTAACGATGGTTCTTTCCCTGCATTTGGAGAATTCAAACAAACAATAATTCTTAGCGAAAATGTTAGCTACCTTAGTGGTACTAAATTTCGCGGGTACTTATTTTCGCGGTCTTCGCGGTTTTCCCTCCAAACCGCGAAAATTTGTACCCGCAAAAATATTGGAATTTTGAAAACCGCGAAAATTAATACCCGCGAAATTTTTTTATATAAAGTCGAGGTAACAGTAACGAGGAAGTAGCTTTAGCTACTGAAGTTCCAGCCAACATGACACACCTCTGTGAATAAGGCCGCAAAAGATTTCGCAAAGGAGAAATTCTTAGATTGGTTTACTCGTCAGATCAACACAGGTTTGGAAAATGGCCAGGAGCTAGATGATATTGAAATCGAATATCGATTGAGTGTTTTCAAACCCCTTCACGCAAAATGGCTCATATATTTCTACAATTACATGACTACGGCAAAGGGGCAAGAAATCATTTCTAATGGATGGAAAAGATCAAGCATTTATGATGCAATTACATTAGGATCAAGTAAGCTTCCGCCGCTTGACCCTTTCACCGATATATGTCCGCTCATGGAAGCTTCTCAACCCATTGAAGCACTGAGCTCTATTCTAACCAATAGATAAGTTGGAGGCAATGCTTTTGATTGATTTACTTAAGTTTGTAACAATTTATTTAAACGAATAAAAACAGCTATTATCGAGTTAAAGCTCTTATCGTTCTTATTTCCTTTAGTTTGAAAGATTGATTTTAAAATTTTCTTAATTTTGACATTTTGCAAAAATTAATACCCGCGAAAAAATCCTTAAATGAGCAAACTGCGAAAATAAATACCCGCGAAATGCAATTTTTTGAAAAAAAATCGATACCGCGGAAATAAGTACCCGCGAAATTTAGTACCACTAAGGTAATATGATTCCATGCTTTCTTTCCATCCTTAAGTCATGTGTTTCAGATACTAACTTGAATATGTTACTCAAGGATTTTCTGCATGTATGTAGCTTTACTGAGTCAAACATCAGGAAACAGAACGTGGGCCATTTAATAGCATTATCTAAAGGGATTTTTAAACCTCCTTTAATATCTAAATTTTTAAAATATCCTCCATATTTGTTATAATAATAACTTGTATCTTCAAAAAGATCCACTTCTGTTGCAGAATCGTGCCTGGTGACATAGCCAGCTATATATACAAGAGCCATCAATATATTGTCACCTTTTATGTTTTTTCGAACTTCGGCAACTGGTCAAAGACATCTGAGCTGTTTTCATCTAGTAATTAGCCACATTTATTACATGAATGACCTTTAATACATTCAGTATGCTCATTTACATCCACCTTCAATCGTAATAGAAGTTTTGCCTTTTGTATATGAAGTTTCTCAATCACATTTTGTACATTTATAAAATAAGCTCCTCCAGGTCCTTGTCTAAGCTTACCAAAATCATTCTCTAAATAATCGGATGTGAATTCTCCTAACAGGACAAACTGAAAACCATTCTCAAGCAGATGTTTACAAAGTTCAACTATACCATTACATGTATGCGCAATAGCATCACTGGTATCCTTCGTAAACTCTTTCACTCTTTTACCTTGCTTTCCTTTCATAATCTTTGCTACCGTAAGGGCATTAATTTTTGCGGAACTAATTTTTGCGAATTTGCCCAAATTCGATGAAGCGCAAAAATTAGTTCCGCAAAATTTTCAATTCTTTCCAATCGCAAGTTTTTCTGGGTTTGTTAAAGCATGGAAGTATAAAAGTATAATAGTTTTATACTTCCATGGTTAAAGTAAGTATATACTCGAAATAAATCAGCGGAATAATTTCCAGATAAAAATAATTCCGCTGAAATTCTGATTGTTTGATCGGCAAAAATTGGTTATTTAAAATGTATTTTAATAGCCACAGAATAATTGTTCTTAGTTACTATCATCGATTTCGATAACACGAGAAGCTTCCTGTGTTACTCTTGCAGTTTTTGGTTCCGCTGAGAAGAACGAGCGTATATCTTCTCGGGGTCTCTTTGAGTTAGAAACTCTACTGTTTTCTTTTCTTTTTTTTGATTTTCCATCCCATATTTGATTGGACGACGTGGATAGAGCATTTACTTGATTTCATTCATTGAAAAAGGCTCAAAATCACTCGATCATTTCTATGAAGTCGATCCTTTAACCAATGAAATGAATGAAGTGTTTGAGGTGATACCGGCAAATCAGGATGATATTAGCAGTTTTGCCACTCGATCAATTAATGACGATGAAGAATGGGAATGCTTGGGAGAGCCGTTAAACAACATTTTCGAAATACTTAATGACTTTGAATAAAATTATTTGTAATTTTTTCTCTAAATGAAGAATCGCCATCAAAACATTTTTTCTTCATATCTCTCTGGAGAAAAATAATCCATTAATGGTCAATCGCAAAACTTAGTTCCGAATTTGTTATCGATCATATAGTTATTCGCAAAAAATAATTCCGGTCCCAATCGCAAAATTTAGTTCCGCAGAAATTAATGTTCGCAAAAATTAATGCCCTTAAGGTAATTCACCAAAATCTTTGAGAAAAAGAAGATTAATATCCATGGGATCTGAAATAAATCTTTTAATGGATCTCTTTTAAAAATATCTCCAATGCAAATGCTTCACACTGATAATTTTCCAAATTTCAAAACCTTTTCAATAAAAACAATAGTTTCTTTTGTAAATGAGCCATCAAGATATGTGTTTGCTTTTAAAGCTGCAACAGTCTCATCACAACAGATTTTAAACAACTTTTTGTCGTTCAATCGGCTTTGCAAAAACTGGCACTTCTGTTTTGAGAGTTTGATTATTTCATTTTTTCCCATTTGATATAAACTTTCGACAACATCCTACTTCGCAATCATCTCCTCTCCACCATAATAAATTTTTCAAGCGACATGCATTTGAAATGTTTCCGCACGTTCACGTGACGGAGCTTGCAGGGGCGTAGTCAGAATTTTCTTTAGGTCAGTCAAATTCCATTGATTTTTGGTAATGAGCTGGGCATTTTGGGCGTTATACAGAATATAGTTCTGTCTCAACGTGATAAATCTTTGCGTGGAATTATTTTTGTGAGTCCGTTTTTCTATGAATTATGCTTGGATTTATTTTTGAGAAGGTGAAATTTCAGAAAAAATACCCGGATTTATTTTTGCAAACAGGGTACTTGTTCTATTTTGTTTTGGTTTACACTACCTTAAGCGTATTAATTAATACTGGATTAAATCGTGCTGGATTAATTCTTGTGATACTTATTTTTGCGATTTTGGCCTAAAAATAGTGACTCACAAAAATAAATACCACAAAATTTTCATAAGGGAGAGAGGGAGGGAACGTAGTCAAAGGAAAAAATCATTCACAAGTGGAAGAAAAATCTTTTTTAAAACTCATTAAAATTTGTTAAATATAAGTTTAGATGTTTTCAAACTTCCTCTTCATCACGTATGAGTTCCACAACGGTAGAACAACTTTCCTTTTTTTGAACTTCAAACTCTCCCACGGTTTGCAAAGAAACTCCTGATATCAGTTGTTGATTTAGTTGCTACTTCCCTTTTCTTCAATAACGGTGTTTTATGGATGTTTTCATTGTTCTTTTCCACCGTTTTATGACTGTCAATGACCCATTGTATTTGTTTTCTCGCGTTGGTAATGGGTAATTGGTAAAGTGAGGAGGGTTTGTTAAAAATACCTTCTCTATAAATAAAGAATAAATAACGGATCTGAGTCATTATTAGTACAAGCATTCTCAGGAAAAATGCGCTCGCCAAATAAATACTTAAATTTTTGCTGTCCAGTCAGGATATAATATAGAAATTGGTCTCTTTAGTACATTTGCCAAACTTAATATGCACAAATACGATGCCCACTTATTGTTTGTACACATTGAAATGGCCTCTTGCTTAACGAGATCAACCGAAGAAAGTCCAGAATCAAGAGACTCATGCGATACAGACAGGTTCAAAACATTTTTAACACACGAGAAACTACTACTGTAATCTAAACATACACTTTTGAAAATTGGGTGACTAGAATAAAATTCAGCATTTTCGTAAAGCTCTATGCAAGACAGACTACGTAGCTCATCAACTAAAACATTGTCACCTGAAATTAACATTGAGATTGAGCTGAACAGGCAATTTCCATTTATTGAGGATCTAAAATAGAAAAGAAAAATTATACCATTAAACTTCTATCTATGGATGAGTGTTTTTAAAATACCATATGTAAGATACCATATAAGATACCATTTAAGATACCATATGTAAATGTATTTTTATGAGGTACCAAGAGGTTGTTGTTTGCAACTGACCGTAGATTATGATGGTCTCCAGTTCTTTTCATAAATATGTCATCAAACACAGAGGGTAGTCTAGAATGTTGATGCTCCCATACTAATAAACAATTTAGACTGTGAACTAGATCATGAAAAGGGAGTATGTTAGAGAGAGTAAACAAGATGTCAGTGCTGCATTGAAGAGGTTGAAAGAAGATTAAACGGAGAGCTTTTCGTTGGAGAGAAGAGATTCTGTGAAGAGAAGTTTTATGTGAATGACCCCAAACCTGGCAAGCATATCTGAGATGTGAACTAAAGATGGCATGGTAGATGTTTAATAGTGTATCGAAAGATACATAGTGCCTGACCTTAGCCAACATTCCGTTAGAGGGAGAGAGTTTTAATGAGATATTATGAATATGATCTTTGAAGTTCAAATTCTCATCTATATGGATACCAAGATATTTAATTTTGTTAGATAAATTAATTTTCTCTCCGCTTAGCCTGAAATTTAGATGTTTAGGGATATTAATATTATTTTTTTTATTTAGGAGAGTTTTAGGGGATCTAAAGATAATTAATTCAGTTTTACTAACATTTAGAAATATTTTATTGGCTCGAAGCCATTGTAAGAGAGTTGATAGGTCATGATTAATATATTTGTTAACTTTTTTAAGAGATTTATTTATTATCAATAAGTTAGTATCATCTGCAAAATGATAGCAAGATGAATGTGATATAGATTTGTTTAGATCGTTTAAGTAAATGAGGAAGAGCAAAGGTCCAAGTATGGAACCCTGGGGGACTCCAGCTTTAACAATGTGTGTGTTAGAGAAATGGCTATCAATGGATACAAATTGTTGACGGTTAGAAAGATAGGATGCAAACCATTTGGAAGGTATACCTTGGATACCATAGTAGTACAATTTGAAGATTAATATGTCATGGTTCACTGTATTGAAAGCCTTTTGCAAGTCCAAAAAGACACCACATGCATACTGTCCCTTATCAAGAGCAAGTCTGATAGATTCGGTAATTTCAATTAGGGCATGTGTTGTTGAATGTTTATTCCTAAAACCAAACTGATACTTGTACAGACAATTGTATCTGGATAAAAATGAATAAAGCCTTGTGTGCATAAGTCGTTCAAAGATCTTGCTGATATTAGATAAAAGTGATATAGGCCTGTAATTACAGTAGTCAAGTTTGGATCCTTTTTTAAAAACAGGGATGACTTTAGCAGTTTTAAACAAGTCAGGGAAGATGCCTTTTTGGAAGGAATTATTGATAATGGTGCTGAGGGGATTGCATATAGATTTAGAAACTAGTTGAAGGAGTGTTGTAGGAAGACTGTTGGGGCCTATGCTCTTTCCTACTTGAAGATTTTTTATAAGGTTATCAACCTCTTCTTTAGTTGTTGGTGAAATGAAAAAATTATTGGTATTAGGTTCAAGTAAATATTCTTTAAAATCCATTTTAGACTTTTTAATTTTATTTGAAAGCTTGTATGCTATGGAAGAGAAAAAATTATTAAAATGGTTGGCTATGTCCGTTTTGTTTGTTACAATGTTATCATTTATGTTAAGACTATTTATATTATTCTTAGTTTTAGATTTAATGTTTATGAGTTCATTTATGCCCATCCAAGTCTGTTTTATATTGTTAATGTTGTTATTATAAAAGGAAATGTAATGATTTTTTTTACTTGTTTTAAGGAGGTTGCTAATGTTATTTCTATATATTTTAAATTTTTTATAAGGATTATTATTAGTTTTTATGTTACTAGCTTTGAGAAATTGTTTATGGATTTTATTTTTTATTTTAATAGATGTTGAGATGCCTTTAATCACCCACGGTTTGTCATGGTATTTTAATTGCCTTTTAGTTAGATTTTTATACGGAGCATGTTCATCTAGAATAAGCTCAAATTGTTTTAAGAAAAAAGCTACTGAGTCATTTACATCGTCAGTCTCCTTAATATGTAAATCCCAGTTCACACAGGAAATATCATTTACAAACTGATCTTTTTGAAACCTTTTGAAACAGCGTCGACTAATGTTTTTCTTTTTAGCTTGATTGTTCCTTTTAACATTTTGTATAGTAATAAACTGAGGCAGATGATCAGAAATTGTAACATTTATATTGCCAGATGTGATATCTTCACTGTAAAAATTAAGGAAATATTATCAATGAGAGTTTTTGAATGGAATGTGATGCGAGTTGGGTACAAAACAAAGGGGAAAAATGTGTTTGAAGTTAAAGTATCTAGGAAATTGGCTACAATGCTGTTATTTTCATGTTGGAGAAGGTCAATGTTATAATCTCCCATTAACATAAACTGTTTGTTTTCTAAAGATATTTTTTCCAATAAGGGCACAAAGTAGTTTTTAGTAAAGTCAGATGCACACATGGTGGGATGACGATATACACAACCGATAACTCAATTAGTTCTACCAGGATACATTAGTTCAATGAAGCTGGATTCAAGTTCCTTGGGTTTATAAATGGTTAGGTCGTTGCAAAGTTTAAAATTTAACTCAGATTTAATATAGATGAGTGTTCCACCCTTTTTGGCCTCAGTTGGTGTGTGAGTGTAAGTGTAACCATTTATATTAATGTCAGTTATGGAATGATCATTATTTTGGAGACTTGATTCGGAGATGGCAATGATTTCAGGTTTTATATGCAATGAATTTATTAAAATTTCAAGTTCAGTGAGATGATAAGATAAAGAAGCAATGTTGAGATGGAGAAATGTGGAAGAAGAGGGATTAGTGAGGTTATTGATTTCAGTAGTGTCAGCATATCTACAGTCAATAGGAGTGTCAAGATTGTTTATGTTGTTAAAGAGAGGGCAGTTGGGAAAATTGTTATTATATACTATTAAAAGAAATGTTGCAACCAGAGAGAGTGGATTTAAATTCAAGATCATTTATGTCACTGAAAGAAAAGATGCTTCTGGAGCAGTATATACAGTACCAAGGGTCGGTATTTTCAGCAAGTTTGTCATAGGTTTTTTTATCAATTCCGTTACATTTCATATATATCCATTGACTGCAAGAATCGCATTGAAGAGCCCTGTGGTTTTTCGCTACAGTCTTTTTACAACCCTTGCATGGAAACTTTTTAATCATATTTAGAAAATGGAAAAATCAAATAGAAACACAGACAGAATTTGAAAATGGTCTGTTAATGAAAATGTGTACTTCTAAAACCTCCAAAAAATGTGCAAATAACTATTTGTTAATTTTTGTTGCAAAACAAAATGTTTGAAATGGAAAAGAAGTAAGATGGCAATTAAATCGTGAAATAGACTTAATAAACAAATTTATCAGCTGTCAGGTATCTTCTTTCTTTTAATTTCAATTGAGGAGTAGTCCTTGTACAAAACAAAGCTCCTGTCTGGATGTCCATATTTCACCATTAGCCGAGCAGGGAACGTGACATGGCCGCTAACTATCTGTCCTTCTTTTTTCAAATTTTTCCTTGCAAGAAGTGCTTGATCTCTCCTCCATGTTGTGTCGGGACCATATTTTTGATCTACGATCACCTGACTAAATTGGGCCATAGTATCTGATTGGCGGGATTTTTTAAGAATATACTGGCATACGTCCCAGACATAAAACTCCACAAAAATGTCTCTTCTTCCGGTCTTAAACTTATTTGGCTTTGATCAATGAGCCCTTTTGATCCACGTGCTCGTGTCAGCGAGATCATCACCACATATATCAGCAAGCACTTCCCCAAGCAAGGTTCTGGTGTTTGACCAAGATTCATCATTTTCCTCCTTGATTCCCTTGAAAACAAGGGTGTTTCTGCAGGAGCGATTAACTTGGTCCTCTAACTTGAGATTTAGCGCCTTATTCTTCTATTTTTCTAGGAATAGATCTTCTTCGAGCAAATCAATTTTGGAATTTTGTTCATTTCGCTCGATCTGCTGTCTCTCAAAAACATGTCTGATATTCAGTAGATCTTTTTTGTTTTTTGACGCTAGATCGAGTGCTTCGCGTGCGGTCTTAAGTGCATCATCAGCCGTTTTTTTTATTAAAGAAATTTTCTTTGATAGTTTATCAAACTTATCGTCAAACTTTCTCGACAGTTCTTCATTTCTGGAATCGAAATGCTCAGTAAGTTCCTTTTTTAAAGTATAAGTAAACCTTCAATATCAGCTTGCTTCATTGCCTTGAGGATTTTCAATATTGTCGCACAATTTTTGGAGAATATAGACTTTAGACCATCATTTTAAAAGGTTTAATGAAAAATTATGTATATATATAAGAAAAATGTAAAAAAAATTAAATGTGGGTACAAAGTGTTGAGAAATGGCCTATGGCAGATACTTCTCCTACAAAGTACCACCTCGACCGCTTGCAGCGACCCTCGTGGGTATGTATATAGGTTTTTAAAGCTGCTATAGGGTGCAGATCTCAATTTTTGACTCACAGAATATTGAAAAAATAATAATTTAGATAATTATAAAACTGAAAACAGATGTTGAAGAAATGTTGATGTTATGGCACAAGTATTTTATGAAAGAGTTGATGAGTTGAACTTTTAAATAGATGCAATTATAGTGGAATAAGGTAGGTAGAAAATAATGAGTTACAGGAAGTTGAACTTTTGATTAGATGTAATTGAATGTAATTGAAGTGGGGGAAAATGGTTGGGAGAATGTAAAGAATGATCAACCAAAACACAATTTCTAAGACTTTTTCACTAATTTTTCACCAAAAACAATAAAATTTATTTGCCAACAACCAATAAACCAACAGTGCAGTAAAACCAAAGAAATAAACTCAAAGAATAAACCCAGATCAGCATAAAAACAACAACAATGTCAATAGAATTTTGCAGCTTTTTAAACACACCCTTCTGTAAAAAGGCAATTCCGACGCTAAAATACAAGATTGCCTCAAAAACATACGTCTCTACTGTATAAAGTCCGGAAAGCAAATGCTTACACGCGCTCTTTCTCGCACACTCTCGATATTTTTCTATGTACGTGCCATTGGATAATTAGAGAGCTTACGAAATGGCAACCGCGACGGCGACGGCAACGTCAACACGGGCATGAACGCGGCGTCGGGGTTTTACTAAATTTTGTGTAACGATTAAACCAGCTCACAACGGCGCTCGAAGACGCGGGAAATAATGTAAACATTGAAAGTAAAATTGAACGCTGAAAACGAGCTGTTTATAATGCCAAAATTTAGAGAGAATCGTATAGCCATATTAGAAGCTCATATGCTATCAATCATTGACGATGAAGATTTTTTACTTTTATATGACCTAAACACATCACACAATCCTGATCTACCTTACTGGAATTATCAAAAATTTGATTTAGATCAGCTA
Organism: Candelabrum cocksii; assembly: GCA_963930725.1. NCBI lineage: Eukaryota > Metazoa > Cnidaria > Hydrozoa > Anthoathecata > Candelabridae > Candelabrum > Candelabrum cocksii. Next base: position 6,003,120 of record OZ005673.1, on the reverse strand, counting down.
TCCGATGAAGAATGTAAATGTGAATTTCGTTTCTTCAAGAACGACGTGTACAACCTTTTTGAAATTTTGGCTATTCCTGAAGAAGAAGAAGAAGTGAATGGTATTGATGCTCTTTCCATGTTCCTTAAACGATTTGCCTATCCTTGTCGATACCTTGATATGATACCAAGGTTTGGAAGACCAGTACCCCAATTGTCCATGATATGTAACAAAGTATTGAACATTCTTTATGATAACTGGGGATTTCTCTTAACAAGTTTTGATCAAGAATGGTTATCCTCTGAGAATTTACAGAGATTTGCAAATGCCATTCATGAATCTGGAGACCCTTGACAAAATTGTTGGGGATTTGTGGATGGGACAGTACGCCCAATAAGTAAACCTGGCAGAAATCAGAGAACATTATATAATGGGCATAAGAAAATCCATGGAATTAAATTTCAAAACGTTGCTGCACCTAATGGTCTTAGTGCTAACTTATATGGGCCAGTAGAAGGAAGAAGGCATGATAGTGCTATGTTAGCAAGATCTGGTTTGTACCCTCTACTAGAACAACATTCAAGGAATCCAAATGGTGAAATACTTTGCATCTATGGTGATCCAGCCTATCCCCTTCGAGCACAATTACAATGCCCTTTCAAAGGTGCCAGAGTTACTCAACTTCAGAAACAGTGGAATACAGCAATGAGTTCAGCTCGTGTATCTGTAGAGTGGATATTTGGTGATGTCATTAACCACTTCAAGTTCTTAGATTTTCGAAAAAATCTTAAAATTGGATCAAGTACAGTTGGGAAAATGTATATTGTGTGCACCTTAATGCAAAATGCATGTTCTTGTTTATATGGGTCTATTACATCTAACTTTTTCAATGTTGATCCTCCTAGCCTAAATGAATATTTTGTTGCAAGATAGATGGCAGATTAAAACAAAATCAATTTCAATAGCATAATATATAAGTATTCTTTACAAAACAGTTTACATCTAGTAGTTTCTTTTTTCACATATTAAATATAACATAACAATTTAAAAGTGTTTATATATGAAATAAAAGTCTTGTTTTTTCTCATAGAGTTTTACCTTCTTGTATCTCTTTTCAAAACCATAAATTTATGTACATAAATATAATCTAAAATGTTCTCTATCACTTATTCATCTTGTGCAATAACTCGAATAATGCAAGATTTACTAGCTGTTGCTGTTGCATGAAATTGTGTATCTGCAACTGACTTTCCCTCTGTAAATCTAATTGCTGTCTTCGCAGCTCCATCTCATCACTATGTTTAGATTGCAAGTATGAAATTGTCTCTGATCCTGACTTGTTTTTTTTTCTTTTGGTGATATATTTTCACCAGATTCATTTTGCCTCTTTCTAGTTTCACCGAATGTCTCCAATTATGCATTTCGAAACCCTTCAGCTATTGCCATATCATTTGTCGCTTCTTGTTTTTTCGTCCTCGATTCTCAGGTCAGAATCATGGAATTGTTCTCCTACGTTACGTAGGGCTTGCTCAAGCTCAGATTCTTCTGGGACATCTATTCCAGTCTGTTTATTTTCTGTACTAATTTTTTTTTGTATTTTTTGTCTAGTATTCTGTAGTAGTCTCTGACCGATCGATCTGTTACTCTGAATAATGGATCTTTAAGTTTATTCAAGCTCTCTGCAATATTATTCCATATATGCTTCACCTGCCGACGCCATCTTGATAAAAAAACGAGGTTTTCAGACAACGCGAAAATATCTGTTTTGACGTCGGTCCTTCAACACGAGAACTTCATTTTGGGTTTTCCTCAGAGTTAAGCTAACGCCATAGCCTTGAAACAATAGATTCACGTTGCCGTCGCCGTTGCAGTTGTCATTTCGTAAGCTCTCTATTGAAATCAAGGGTTGGCAGAATACTGCTAAGGAATGCAAAAATCTTCTAAGAATCGGCAGAAAATAGCTGAGCGATGCAGAAACAAAGTTGTTTTTTATTCTGCGCAAGAAGAGCACGCGTGTGCTATGCTCACAGCACACTGTTTACGTGTGAGAGCGCAACGACGACCGGAAATTTTAAAAAAGACTGAACACGGAGACGGTCTCCGTGGACAAGATTTTTTTTGTTGATATATATATATATATATATATATATATTTTTAACATTGCAAGGAGGCTGTCCCGGCACGGCATATAACTAAATTTATATTATGAAAAAGAATTTTTTCTCCGAAAAGATTAAGTATATTCAAACTTTTCATTAGACATTTTGGTCCGTCGTTTGCCGACTCAGAGTGACGTTGGCTACGCCCCTAGCTTGTATGTATTTGTTCAATAAAGATTTTGTGATAAGAGCTCTCTCTGATATGAATGATTATCAAATGAAATTTTAAGTATTGAGGTCCAGAGATACGATGGCGAAAAGAAAATATTCCATAAATATATGTACTCTTACAATAACCATAGAAACAAAACAAATAGAATAGAAAGTCTCATTACATATGCACGCATTTTACTTTATAAGAAAGGCGTTTAGGCTGGCCATAAAATAGTGTTGAGAATAAGTCAGGTCAGTCGGGAAATAATTATGCCAAGCTAGCAATGAGTCATAGAAATCAATCCATGAAAGCTTTTGTTTGATTGTTCCAAGTTAGCATTTTACCACGGAAATTAATCTAACATTTAAAATACTGCATGTCGCACCACCATCCGACAATCTGGAAGCTAATCGATAGCTTAAAGCTGGAAGATGTCCATGCAAGAACGGAAATCAGTTTTATATTTAAAGTTTTATGGCAGGAGAACCTTTAAAAAAACGATTTCGAATGAAGACACTGAGGCGCTTAAGCCAATTTAACGCATGGCTACACCAGACATGAAAAAGAGTTTTTGCGAGCTGTTGCTTACAATCTCCGCGACAAACGTGCCTTATAATGTTCATAAGGGAAATAAAGATAAATACATAGCTTAAATATGTCATCATTTGTTCTAAGAATCTACGTTTTCGTGCACAGACGCTACACGTTTTTTTTTTTATATAAGAAACCTCTTTATAAGAAACCTACATGTAGAGTTTTCAAAAATTAAGAAACTTTTAGTACTGTATTGTTATGACTAATTCCAAAATAAGAAACTTTTTTTGCAGCCTTAAATCAAAGAAATTCATATCATAAGTGAAATCAGAGTCACAAGAAAGAATAGTCTGGTGACGCTCGGGCCGTTTTCTTATCTTGCTTTGATTTTATTAGCGGTGTTGAAAATAGCCCGACGGCCCGACGGACCTACAATAACAAATACAAATGGCGACTTTTGTGGCGGAAATCTCTGCTGAAGATTTAGAGTTTTTTACAAACTGAAGATATTGAGAGGTTTGACCTTACAGTTAAAGAAGATGAAGAAGATTTATAATAGTTGATAGAAGTAGTATAGAAGTAAATAGTTTTTAGATTTGTATGGAAACAACGCCAGTCCCAGTATATGTAGTCATGTCCAGTCATCATATGTTAGGAATTTATGGTTATAGTTAGATATTTTTTTATGTAGTATAGCTGTATATACTGTATGTTAACATGTCGTTATCATGATTGAAGCCAACAACTTATGTCCTTTTCTTTTTTCAGATTGGAACTGTGAGAAAAATAAGGCAGAAAATAAACTATTTAGTTGTAAAACAGTATAAAACAAAAAGTAGTTTGGCAAGACATCATAAGTCAAAACATTGTGAAGATGCAATTCCTAAACTTCATGCCTTAACATTGAAATCAGAGATTCTGTAAAAAAGTTGAGTGAGGATTTAAATCTGACAGAAAACATACGTAGCCAGTTTAAAATATTTGAACTAACAACTGATGAAGTTAAGCCTATATGGAGCCAGCTAAATCCAGTATTCGAAAGCTTTAGTAGTGCAGAAATTTTTTATTCAAATATGTATTTTTCTCAGTGCCAGACAAAATGCAAATCTTCCCTAGACTCCCAAAGCTTATTTCAAACCTACTTGTTATAGAGGTCACTACAGGTTGTTTAGAGTATCTCACAAAACCTAAAGATGTAGATCAGTTGATAATGAAGTTTCAATGGGATAACAAGTCGAGATATGTTGTTGAATATATTCTATTCGTTTTTTCCTTCCTACTTTTGTACGCATAGGAAGCGTTTTTAAGAAAGAGCTCTCAGTAAATTTAAATTTTCATTGGAAATTGCTGGTTAATTATTGTTTATTTTATTTGATGATTGACATTGAAGTATCTTGGTAGTGATTTTGTTGTTTTGCGTGATTGGTTGGACAAAGGATTTGTTTATTGATGTAAAGTGAAGTTTTCACTGTTATTTTTGGACAAAATCCATTCTTTAAACTAGTTTTGAAATCTTGAATTGCTTCCTACCTCAATCACGCACACTTGTTCATTAATCACTTTCACCTCTCCATCGCAGCTATTTTTTATGTAACTTTCTGAGCTTGTATAAATATTAACGCCTGACTGCTAGCCACTGGGCAAAGATTTTTATATAGAGCACTTATTATTATAACCTACATAATTAACTAGCTACACAAAGTAATATAATTTATAAACATAGCCATAACCTTTACTAACACCCTCGATTGTTAAACGTTTTTTCTTCTTGTGGTGTAATTTTTCTTATACATATTTTCTAAATAAAATTGCTGTTATGTCGCTAAACCCGGATCAATATATAAAGTAAACAAAGCTTAATTTAATAAAACACCCATAACTTCAGGAAAAAATACCAGCAAAATCCAATATTCAACCTCCAACTGCACCAAAATTTCCGCCATTTTATTTGTTATTGCAGGTTCACATACCCGAGTATAACCGCGAACAATAACATAGAACAATACTTCTATTGTTCGCCTCCAGACTATTCTTTCTTGTGACTCTGGTGAAATCAAATGAAGTCATTGCACTGCAGACTGATTAATACGTAACATTTCGAACTTTCGAATATTAAATTTTGTGTTTATTGAATGTTTATTTCTGTTTTGACAATCGACTGTGTGAACTAAAAAAACTGTTTGAATTATGCTTGATTAGAAACAAAATAAGACACTTTTAGAAATAGGCCCTTCGCTAGGTTTCTTAAAAAAAAAAAAACGTGTAGGTTATAAGATTATTAACGCTTGGGTGATCTAAAAATAAAGGAAACTCCACAGTTCATCCGGCGATAGCGCAATGGCAGTGACATTCGGCTCTTAACAGAAAGGTTCCGGGTTCGAGACCATGCTGTCACAAATTTAGTTTAGTGAGCGGTTATAATTAAACAACGCCGTATTTCATCAAAAATAACCGTCGCACAAATGGGAAATTAGATACACTAAAACTCCGGGTCGATGTCTTCATGATAATGCTTAATGAGCGTTCTGGAAGCCTCGTTAAAAAATAAAATAATAATAATAAAAAATAGTTGATGATATATAAAAAAAAATTGGATTCTAATCGTAAATGAAAAATCTTTTAATATTGTTTCGAACCGTCCAGTTTAGAATCGTCAATTTCGAAACGGCCAGTAGTGGAATCACTTTTGAGAATATGGACATACCGTAAATGATCAAATAAGCCCCCGGGGGCTTATTTGTCAAAATGAGTTTCAGGGGAGGGGGCTTATTCGGGAGGGGGGCTTATAAAATTATGCAAAAATCTAGTGTGCAAAAAAATAAAAACAACGATTTCAATAAACACAACATATCTTTCTAAAAGTAATAAAAACAAACACTAATCGATCTCAATATCACTATCGTCTTCTTCTTCCTCGTCTACGATCGTCTCTAAGGGAGCCGCATCAATCATTTCCTCGGCATCTGGGATAAATGGGTTGTCTTCCGACTCGTTTACCAGTTGTATTTGCTCATTGAGCATTGCAAGACCAGCCTAACAGGGCTAAAATTTCTTGTTTATTTACAAACATTCTAAATGCAGCTTCTGAAAACAAACTTACAGCATTTGTGAAATTTGGAAAGAGAAAAAGGGAGGTCGGGTCGGACTTGTTGTTCCAGTAAAGTATGTTGCTTTGACAAGGAGCAAGATATTCGGGAATATATTGTTTGACAAGTTGCACGAAAAAAAGAAAAACACCGTAACTTTGAATTGGATGTTATAACCACGCGTGTTATTAATACCTCAACCTGCGAAATAAATACCATTTAATCAATTGTTTATAGTAGTATTTTCTCAGTCCCTATCAACTATATTGAAATTACTGTGAATTCGAATAAGCCCCCATTGGCGTTTATTCGGGAGTGGGGGCTTATTTGTCAAAATGAGTTTTGGGAGAGGGGGCTTATTCGGGAGGGGGGGTTATTCGGGAGTGGGGGCTTATTCGATCATTTACGATAATCAAATAACAAATACATTCCATTTGTTGTAAGCCATGGTTTATCTTTAACTGTTGGAAATGTTTTGAAAAATTTCTGATTAACTCGGTTATTATCACAAATGATAGCAACAGCTTTTCCATTAACTTTCTCAATAACTGCAACAATGTTTTTCACATGTTCAAACATAAACTGTGAATCTAGATCCACCACGGGTATCATTTTCACAAGGGATTTCGGTGCACCAAATAAACATTTGATCATTATGCCTAACACTGTTTTTGCAAGACGATCTTCTTTGTTTTCTGCTATTCCATACATATAACCACCATGATACATCAGGCTTGCTTTAACATAAACTTCATCAACAAGAATTATACACTTTCTTTGCTTTTCGTCAATGTTTGAAAATACATCAGAAATAAAAGAAAGATCATCTAATTTAGCTGTTTTACTTGTTAGAGCGGTTAATGTTTTGACACTTGGTAGTTTATAGTCCTTCCTCAGTCTATTATACAGAGATCTTGATTGGACAAAATATTCAAATGCTCTGACTAACATTGATGCTGTGTAAATTTTTTTCCAACTAGTTGAGGAATCATAGCATCAATTTGTTCTTTTAAAATGTTACATCTCGGGGCCACTTCTAAACATTTCAAATAGCGAACAGCTTCTTCTACTTGGGACCATCGACTGAAAATTCTTATTCTATTTTTGGACAGCGAATCAACGTAGCATTTTATTCCACTATGATAGCATTCAAACTTCATATTTTCCATAATTTTGATCAGAAATGTTGGTATAACATCAGTGAAATTGTCATTGGATTGTACATGAAGAACGTTATTTATTTTATATCACGTCACTTCTGTTGAAAATCTTTTACTTGGAATTGTTTTACCCAAGGATTCAAAGTTTGCAATTATATCAACTTGTAAAAATTTATCTAATTCATCAGGAATAATTGATCGGACAGTGCAGATAGATTTCTTTGTTTCTCTAGGTTTTGGAGGAGCAGTTGGGATTATAAGCTAGGTAAAACGTTTTGGAATATTGTTGGTGCATCTTTTGGTCGTTCCTTTCCTCTAAAAGTAAATCTTTCATAGCCAACTGGAAAATGTTTCTCACATACAACAGTGTCTGGTCGGTCTGGGATATTGTCTCTGGAAATTGCTTTTATCCATTGGTCTTTTAGTACAGTAGAATTAGCTCATAAATGGGTCAACCTAGAATAAATTGTTTCAAAGCTGAATTTGGTATCATTGCCTTATTCTATGTAGATTACGATTTTACTTATCCTCAATCGTCAAACTTTCTCGACAGTTCTTCATTTCTGGAATCGAAATGCTCAGTAAGTTCCTTTTTTAAAGTATAAGTAAACCTTCAATATCAGCTTGCTTCATTGCCTTGAGGATTTTCAATATTGTCGCACAATTTTTGGAGAATATAGACTTTAGACCATCATTTTAAAAGGTTTAATGAAAAATTATGTATATATATAAGAAAAATGTAAAAAAAATTAAATGTGGGTACAAAGTGTTGAGAAATGGCCTATGGCAGATACTTCTCCTACAAAGTACCACCTCGACCGCTTGCAGCGACCCTCGTGGGTATGTATATAGGTTTTTAAAGCTGCTATAGGGTGCAGATCTCAATTTTTGACTCACAGAATATTGAAAAAATAATAATTTAGATAATTATAAAACTGAAAACAGATGTTGAAGAAATGTTGATGTTATGGCACAAGTATTTTATGAAAGAGTTGATGAGTTGAACTTTTAAATAGATGCAATTATAGTGGAATAAGGTAGGTAGAAAATAATGAGTTACAGGAAGTTGAACTTTTGATTAGATGTAATTGAATGTAATTGAAGTGGGGGAAAATGGTTGGGAGAATGTAAAGAATGATCAACCAAAACACAATTTCTAAGACTTTTTCACTAATTTTTCACCAAAAACAATAAAATTTATTTGCCAACAACCAATAAACCAACAGTGCAGTAAAACCAAAGAAATAAACTCAAAGAATAAACCCAGATCAGCATAAAAACAACAACAATGTCAATAGAATTTTGCAGCTTTTTAAACACACCCTTCTGTAAAAAGGCAATTCCGACGCTAAAATACAAGATTGCCTCAAAAACATACGTCTCTACTGTATAAAGTCCGGAAAGCAAATGCTTACACGCGCTCTTTCTCGCACACTCTCGATATTTTTCTATGTACGTGCCATTGGATAATTAGAGAGCTTACGAAATGGCAACCGCGACGGCGACGGCAACGTCAACACGGGCATGAACGCGGCGTCGGGGTTTTACTAAATTTTGTGTAACGATTAAACCAGCTCACAACGGCGCTCGAAGACGCGGGAAATAATGTAAACATTGAAAGTAAAATTGAACGCTGAAAACGAGCTGTTTATAATGCCAAAATTTAGAGAGAATCGTATAGCCATATTAGAAGCTCATATGCTATCAATCATTGACGATGAAGATTTTTTACTTTTATATGACCTAAACACATCACACAATCCTGATCTACCTTACTGGAATTATCAAAAATTTGATTTAGATCAGCTATCCGATGAAGAATGTAAATGTGAATTTCGTTTCTTCAAGAACGACGTGTACAACCTTTTTGAAATTTTGGCTATTCCTGAAGAAGAAGAAGAAGTGAATGGTATTGATGCTCTTTCCATGTTCCTTAAACGATTTGCCTATCCTTGTCGATACCTTGATATGATACCAAGGTTTGGAAGACCAGTACCCCAATTGTCCATGATATGTAACAAAGTATTGAACATTCTTTATGATAACTGGGGATTTCTCTTAACAAGTTTTGATCAAGAATGGTTATCCTCTGAGAATTTACAGAGATTTGCAAATGCCATTCATGAATCTGGAGACCCTTGACAAAATTGTTGGGGATTTGTGGATGGGACAGTACGCCCAATAAGTAAACCTGGCAGAAATCAGAGAACATTATATAATGGGCATAAGAAAATCCATGGAATTAAATTTCAAAACGTTGCTGCACCTAATGGTCTTAGTGCTAACTTATATGGGCCAGTAGAAGGAAGAAGGCATGATAGTGCTATGTTAGCAAGATCTGGTTTGTACCCTCTACTAGAACAACATTCAAGGAATCCAAATGGTGAAATACTTTGCATCTATGGTGATCCAGCCTATCCCCTTCGAGCACAATTACAATGCCCTTTCAAAGGTGCCAGAGTTACTCAACTTCAGAAACAGTGGAATACAGCAATGAGTTCAGCTCGTGTATCTGTAGAGTGGATATTTGGTGATGTCATTAACCACTTCAAGTTCTTAGATTTTCGAAAAAATCTTAAAATTGGATCAAGTACAGTTGGGAAAATGTATATTGTGTGCACCTTAATGCAAAATGCATGTTCTTGTTTATATGGGTCTATTACATCTAACTTTTTCAATGTTGATCCTCCTAGCCTAAATGAATATTTTGTTGCAAGATAGATGGCAGATTAAAACAAAATCAATTTCAATAGCATAATATATAAGTATTCTTTACAAAACAGTTTACATCTAGTAGTTTCTTTTTTCACATATTAAATATAACATAACAATTTAAAAGTGTTTATATATGAAATAAAAGTCTTGTTTTTTCTCATAGAGTTTTACCTTCTTGTATCTCTTTTCAAAACCATAAATTTATGTACATAAATATAATCTAAAATGTTCTCTATCACTTATTCATCTTGTGCAATAACTCGAATAATGCAAGATTTACTAGCTGTTGCTGTTGCATGAAATTGTGTATCTGCAACTGACTTTCCCTCTGTAAATCTAATTGCTGTCTTCGCAGCTCCATCTCATCACTATGTTTAGATTGCAAGTATGAAATTGTCTCTGATCCTGACTTGTTTTTTTTTCTTTTGGTGATATATTTTCACCAGATTCATTTTGCCTCTTTCTAGTTTCACCGAATGTCTCCAATTATGCATTTCGAAACCCTTCAGCTATTGCCATATCATTTGTCGCTTCTTGTTTTTTCGTCCTCGATTCTCAGGTCAGAATCATGGAATTGTTCTCCTACGTTACGTAGGGCTTGCTCAAGCTCAGATTCTTCTGGGACATCTATTCCAGTCTGTTTATTTTCTGTACTAATTTTTTTTTGTATTTTTTGTCTAGTATTCTGTAGTAGTCTCTGACCGATCGATCTGTTACTCTGAATAATGGATCTTTAAGTTTATTCAAGCTCTCTGCAATATTATTCCATATGTGCTTCACCTGCCGACGCCATCTTGATAAAAAAACGAGGTTTTCAGACAACGCGAAAATATCTGTTTTGACGTCGGTCCTTCAACACGAGAACTTCATTTTGGGTTTTCCTCAGAGTTAAGCTAACGCCATAGCCTTGAAACAATAGATTCACGTTGCCGTCGCCGTTGCAGTTGTCATTTCGTAAGCTCTCTATTGAAATCAAGGGTTGGCAGAATACTGCTAAGGAATGCAAAAATCTTCTAAGAATCGGCAGAAAATAGCTGAGCGATGCAGAAACAAAGTTGTTTTTTATTCTGCGCAAGAAGAGCACGCGTGTGCTATGCTCACAGCACACTGTTTACGTGTGAGAGCGCAACGACGACCGGAAATTTTAAAAAAGACTGAACACGGAGACGGTCTCCGTGGACAAGATTTTTTTTGTTGATATATATATATATATATATATATATTTTTAACATTGCAAGGAGGCTGTCCCGGCACGGCATATAACTAAATTTATATTATGAAAAAGAATTTTTTCTCCGAAAAGATTAAGTATATTCAAACTTTTCATTAGACATTTTGGTCCGTCGTTTGCCGACTCAGAGTGACGTTGGCTACGCCCCTAGCTTGTATGTATTTGTTCAATAAAGATTTTGTGATAAGAGCTCTCTCTGATATGAATGATTATCAAATGAAATTTTAAGTATTGAGGTCCAGAGATACGATGGCGAAAAGAAAATATTCCATAAATATATGTACTCTTACAATAACCATAGAAACAAAACAAATAGAATAGAAAGTCTCATTACATATGCACGCATTTTACTTTATAAGAAAGGCGTTTAGGCTGGCCATAAAATAGTGTTGAGAATAAGTCAGGTCAGTCGGGAAATAATTATGCCAAGCTAGCAATGAGTCATAGAAATCAATCCATGAAAGCTTTTGTTTGATTGTTCCAAGTTAGCATTTTACCACGGAAATTAATCTAACATTTAAAATACTGCATGTCGCACCACCATCCGACAATCTGGAAGCTAATCGATAGCTTAAAGCTGGAAGATGTCCATGCAAGAACGGAAATCAGTTTTATATTTAAAGTTTTATGGCAGGAGAACCTTTAAAAAAACGATTTCGAATGAAGACACTGAGGCGCTTAAGCCAATTTAACGCATGGCTACACCAGACATGAAAAAGAGTTTTTGCGAGCTGTTGCTTACAATCTCCGCGACAAACGTGCCTTATAATGTTCATAAGGGAAATAAAGATAAATACATAGCTTAAATATGTCATCATTTGTTCTAAGAATCTACGTTTTCGTGCACAGACGCTACACGTTTTTTTTTTTATATAAGAAACCTCTTTATAAGAAACCTACATGTAGAGTTTTCAAAAATTAAGAAACTTTTAGTACTGTATTGTTATGACTAATTCCAAAATAAGAAACTTTTTTTGCAGCCTTAAATCAAAGAAATTCATATCATAAGTGAAATCAGAGTCACAAGAAAGAATAGTCTGGTGACGCTCGGGCCGTTTTCTTATCTTGCTTTGATTTTATTAGCGGTGTTGAAAATAGCCCGACGGCCCGACGGACCTACAATAACAAATACAAATGGCGACTTTTGTGGCGGAAATCTCTGCTGAAGATTTAGAGTTTTTTACAAACTGAAGATATTGAGAGGTTTGACCTTACAGTTAAAGAAGATGAAGAAGATTTATAATAGTTGATAGAAGTAGTATAGAAGTAAATAGTTTTTAGATTTGTATGGAAACAACGCCAGTCCCAGTATATGTAGTCATGTCCAGTCATCATATGTTAGGAATTTATGGTTATAGTTAGATATTTTTTTATGTAGTATAGCTGTATATACTGTATGTTAACATGTCGTTATCATGATTGAAGCCAACAACTTATGTCCTTTTCTTTTTTCAGATTGGAACTGTGAGAAAAATAAGGCAGAAAATAAACTATTTAGTTGTAAAACAGTATAAAACAAAAAGTAGTTTGGCAAGACATCATAAGTCAAAACATTGTGAAGATGCAATTCCTAAACTTCATGCCTTAACATTGAAATCAGAGATTCTGTAAAAAAGTTGAGTGAGGATTTAAATCTGACAGAAAACATACGTAGCCAGTTTAAAATATTTGAACTAACAACTGATGAAGTTAAGCCTATATGGAGCCAGCTAAATCCAGTATTCGAAAGCTTTAGTAGTGCAGAAATTTTTTATTCAAATATGTATTTTTCTCAGTGCCAGACAAAATGCAAATCTTCCCTAGACTCCCAAAGCTTATTTCAAACCTACTTGTTATAGAGGTCACTACAGGTTGTTTAGAGTATCTCACAAAACCTAAAGATGTAGATCAGTTGATAATGAAGTTTCAATGGGATAACAAGTCGAGATATGTTGTTGAATATATTCTATTCGTTTTTTCCTTCCTACTTTTGTACGCATAGGAAGCGTTTTTAAGAAAGAGCTCTCAGTAAATTTAAATTTTCATTGGAAATTGCTGGTTAATTATTGTTTATTTTATTTGATGATTGACATTGAAGTATCTTGGTAGTGATTTTGTTGTTTTGCGTGATTGGTTGGACAAAGGATTTGTTTATTGATGTAAAGTGAAGTTTTCACTGTTATTTTTGGACAAAATCCATTCTTTAAACTAGTTTTGAAATCTTGAATTGCTTCCTACCTCAATCACGCACACTTGTTCATTAATCACTTTCACCTCTCCATCGCAGCTATTTTTTATGTAACTTTCTGAGCTTGTATAAATATTAACGCCTGACTGCTAGCCACTGGGCAAAGATTTTTATATAGAGCACTTATTATTATAACCTACATAATTAACTAGCTACACAAAGTAATATAATTTATAAACATAGCCATAACCTTTACTAACACCCTCGATTGTTAAACGTTTTTTCTTCTTGTGGTGTAATTTTTCTTATACATATTTTCTAAATAAAATTGCTGTTATGTCGCTAAACCCGGATCAATATATAAAGTAAACAAAGCTTAATTTAATAAAACACCCATAACTTCAAAAAAAAATACCAGCGAAATCCAATATTCAACCTCCAACTGCACCAAAATTTCCGCCATTTTATTTGTTATTGCAGGTTCACATACCCGAGTATAACCGCGAACAATAACATAGAACAATACTTCTATTGTTCGCCTCCAGACTATTCTTTCTTGTGACTCTGGTGAAATCAAATGAAGTCATTGCACTGCAGACTGATTAATACGTAACATTTCGAACTTTCGAATATTAAATTTTGTGTTTATTGAATGTTTATTTCTGTTTTGACAATCGACTGTGTGAACTAAAAAAACTGTTTGAATTATGCTTGATTAGAAACAAAATAAGACACTTTTAGAAATAGGCCCTTCGCTAGGTTTCTTAAAAAAAAAAAAACGTGTAGGTTATAAGATTATTAACGCTTGGGTGATCTAAAAATAAAGGAAACTCCACAGTTCATCCGGCGATAGCGCAATGGCAGTGACATTCGGCTCTTAACAGAAAGGTTCCGGGTTCGAGACCATGCTGTCACAAATTTAGTTTAGTGAGCGGTTATAATTAAACAACGCCGTATTTCATCAAAAATAACCGTCGCACAAATGGGAAATTAGATACACTAAAACTCCAGGTCGATGTCTTCATGATAATGCTTAATGAGCGTTCTGGAAGCCTCGTTAAAAAATAAAATAATAATAATAAAAAATAGTTGATGATATATAAAAAAAAATTGGATTCTAATCGTAAATGAAAAATCTTTTAATATTGTTTCGAACCGTCCAGTTTAGAATCGTCAATTTCGAAACGGCCAGTAGTGGAATCACTTTTGAGAATATGGACATACCGTAAATGATCAAATAAGCCCCCGGGGGCTTATTTGTCAAAATGAGTTTCAGGGGAGGGGGCTTATTCGGGAGGGGGGCTTATAAAATTATGCAAAAATCTAGTGTGCAAAAAAATAAAAACAACGATTTCAATAAACACAACATATCTTTCTAAAAGTAATAAAAACAAACACTAATCGATCTCAATATCACTATCGTCTTCTTCTTCCTCGTCTACGATCGTCTCTAAGGGAGCCGCATCAATCATTTCCTCGGCATCTGGGATAAATGGGTTGTCTTCCGACTCGTTTACCAGTTGTATTTGCTCATTGAGCATTGCAAGACCAGCCTAACAGGGCTAAAATTTCTTGTTTATTTACAAACATTCTAAATGCAGCTTCTGAAAACAAACTTACAGCATTTGTGAAATTTGGAAAGAGAAAAAGGGAGGTCGGGTCGGACTTGTTGTTCCAGTAAAGTATGTTGCTTTGACAAGGAGCAAGATATTCGGGAATATATTGTTTGACAAGTTGCACGAAAAAAAGAAAAACACCGTAACTTTGAATTGGATGTTATAACCACGCGTGTTATTAATACCTCAACCTGCGAAATAAATACCATTTAATCAATTGTTTATAGTAGTATTTTCTCAGTCCCTATCAACTATATTGAAATTACTGTGAATTCGAATAAGCCCCCATTGGCGTTTATTCGGGAGTGGGGGCTTATTTGTCAAAATGAGTTTTGGGAGAGGGGGCTTATTCGGGAGGGGGGGTTATTCGGGAGTGGGGGCTTATTCGATCATTTACGATAATCAAATAACAAATACATTCCATTTGTTGTAAGCCATGGTTTATCTTTAACTGTTGGAAATGTTTTGAAAAATTTCTGATTAACTCGGTTATTATCACAAATGATAGCAACAGCTTTTCCATTAACTTTCTCAATAACTGCAACAATGTTTTTCACATGTTCAAACATAAACTGTGAATCTAGATCCACCACGGGTATCATTTTCACAAGGGATTTCGGTGCACCAAATAAACATTTGATCATTATGCCTAACACTGTTTTTGCAAGACGATCTTCTTTGTTTTCTGCTATTCCATACATATAACCACCATGATACATCAGGCTTGCTTTAACATAAACTTCATCAACAAGAATTATACACTTTCTTTGCTTTTCGTCAATGTTTGAAAATACATCAGAAATAAAAGAAAGATCATCTAATTTAGCTGTTTTACTTGTTAGAGCGGTTAATGTTTTGACACTTGGTAGTTTATAGTCCTTCCTCAGTCTATTATACAGAGATCTTGATTGGACAAAATATTCAAATGCTCTGACTAACATTGATGCTGTGTAAATTTTTTTCCAACTAGTTGAGGAATCATAGCATCAATTTGTTCTTTTAAAATGTTACATCTCGGGGCCACTTCTAAACATTTCAAATAGCGAACAGCTTCTTCTACTTGGGACCATCGACTGAAAATTCTTATTCTATTTTTGGACAGCGAATCAACGTAGCATTTTATTCCACTATGATAGCATTCAAACTTCATATTTTCCATAATTTTGATCAGAAATGTTGGTATAACATCAGTGAAATTGTCATTGGATTGTACATGAAGAACGTTATTTATTTTATATCACGTCACTTCTGTTGAAAATCTTTTACTTGGAATTGTTTTACCCAAGGATTCAAAGTTTGCAATTATATCAACTTGTAAAAATTTATCTAATTCATCAGGAATAATTGATCGGACAGTGCAGATAGATTTCTTTGTTTCTCTAGGTTTTGGAGGAGCAGTTGGGATTATAAGCTAGGTAAAACGTTTTGGAATATTGTTGGTGCATCTTTTGGTCGTTCCTTTCCTCTAAAAGTAAATCTTTCATAGCCAACTGGAAAATGTTTCTCACATACAACAGTGTCTGGTCGGTCTGGGATATTGTCTCTGGAAATTGCTTTTATCCATTGGTCTTTTAGTACAGTAGAATTAGCTCATAAATGGGTCAACCTAGAATAAATTGTTTCAAAGCTGAATTTGGTATCATTGCCTTATTCTATGTAGATTACGATTTTACTTATCCTCAATCGTCAAACTTTCTCGACAGTTCTTCATTTCTGGAATCGAAATGCTCAGTAAGTTCCTTTTTTAAAGTATAAGTAAACCTTCAATATCAGCTTGCTTCATTGCCTTGAGGATTTTCAATATTGTCGCACAATTTTTGGAGAATATAGACTTTAGACCATCATTTTAAAAGGTTTAATGAAAAATTATGTATATATATAAGAAAAATGTAAAAAAAATTAAATGTGGGTACAAAGTGTTGAGAAATGGCCTATGGCAGATACTTCTCCTACAAAGTACCACCTCGACCGCTTGCAGCGACCCTCGTGGGTATGTATATAGGTTTTTAAAGCTGCTATAGGGTGCAGATCTCAATTTTTGACTCACAGAATATTGAAAAAATAATAATTTAGATAATTATAAAACTGAAAACAGATGTTGAAGAAATGTTGATGTTATGGCACAAGTATTTTATGAAAGAGTTGATGAGTTGAACTTTTAAATAGATGCAATTATAGTGGAATAAGGTAGGTAGAAAATAATGAGTTACAGGAAGTTGAACTTTTGATTAGATGTAATTGAATGTAATTGAAGTGGGGGAAAATGGTTGGGAGAATGTAAAGAATGATCAACCAAAACACAATTTCTAAGACTTTTTCACTAATTTTTCACCAAAAACAATAAAATTTATTTGCCAACAACCAATAAACCAACAGTGCAGTAAAACCAAAGAAATAAACTCAAAGAATAAACCCAGATCAGCATAAAAACAACAACAATGTCAATAGAATTTTGCAGCTTTTTAAACACACCCTTCTGTAAAAAGGCAATTCCGACGCTAAAATACAAGATTGCCTCAAAAACATACGTCTCTACTGTATAAAGTCCGGAAAGCAAATGCTTACACGCGCTCTTTCTCGCACACTCTCGATATTTTTCTATGTACGTGCCATTGGATAATTAGAGAGCTTACGAAATGGCAACCGCGACGGCGACGGCAACGTCAACACGGGCATGAACGCGGCGTCGGGGTTTTACTAAATTTTGTGTAACGATTAAACCAGCTCACAACGGCGCTCGAAGACGCGGGAAATAATGTAAACATTGAAAGTAAAATTGAACGCTGAAAACGAGCTGTTTATAATGCCAAAATTTAGAGAGAATCGTATAGCCATATTAGAAGCTCATATGCTATCAATCATTGACGATGAAGATTTTTTACTTTTATATGACCTAAACACATCACACAATCCTGATCTACCTTACTGGAATTATCAAAAATTTGATTTAGATCAGCTATCCGATGAAGAATGTAAATGTGAATTTCGTTTCTTCAAGAACGACGTGTACAACCTTTTTGAAATTTTGGCTATTCCTGAAGAAGAAGAAGAAGTGAATGGTATTGATGCTCTTTCCATGTTCCTTAAACGATTTGCCTATCCTTGTCGATACCTTGATATGATACCAAGGTTTGGAAGACCAGTACCCCAATTGTCCATGATATGTAACAAAGTATTGAACATTCTTTATGATAACTGGGGATTTCTCTTAACAAGTTTTGATCAAGAATGGTTATCCTCTGAGAATTTACAGAGATTTGCAAATGCCATTCATGAATCTGGAGACCCTTGACAAAATTGTTGGGGATTTGTGGATGGGACAGTACGCCCAATAAGTAAACCTGGCAGAAATCAGAGAACATTATATAATGGGCATAAGAAAATCCATGGAATTAAATTTCAAAACGTTGCTGCACCTAATGGTCTTAGTGCTAACTTATATGGGCCAGTAGAAGGAAGAAGGCATGATAGTGCTATGTTAGCAAGATCTGGTTTGTACCCTCTACTAGAACAACATTCAAGGAATCCAAATGGTGAAATACTTTGCATCTATGGTGATCCAGCCTATCCCCTTCGAGCACAATTACAATGCCCTTTCAAAGGTGCCAGAGTTACTCAACTTCAGAAACAGTGGAATACAGCAATGAGTTCAGCTCGTGTATCTGTAGAGTGGATATTTGGTGATGTCATTAACCACTTCAAGTTCTTAGATTTTCGAAAAAATCTTAAAATTGGATCAAGTACAGTTGGGAAAATGTATATTGTGTGCACCTTAATGCAAAATGCATGTTCTTGTTTATATGGGTCTATTACATCTAACTTTTTCAATGTTGATCCTCCTAGCCTAAATGAATATTTTGTTGCAAGATAGATGGCAGATTAAAACAAAATCAATTTCAATAGCATAATATATAAGTATTCTTTACAAAACAGTTTACATCTAGTAGTTTCTTTTTTCACATATTAAATATAACATAACAATTTAAAAGTGTTTATATATGAAATAAAAGTCTTGTTTTTTCTCATAGAGTTTTACCTTCTTGTATCTCTTTTCAAAACCATAAATTTATGTACATAAATATAATCTAAAATGTTCTCTATCACTTATTCATCTTGTGCAATAACTCGAATAATGCAAGATTTACTAGCTGTTGCTGTTGCATGAAATTGTGTATCTGCAACTGACTTTCCCTCTGTAAATCTAATTGCTGTCTTCGCAGCTCCATCTCATCACTATGTTTAGATTGCAAGTATGAAATTGTCTCTGATCCTGACTTGTTTTTTTTTCTTTTGGTGATATATTTTCACCAGATTCATTTTGCCTCTTTCTAGTTTCACCGAATGTCTCCAATTATGCATTTCGAAACCCTTCAGCTATTGCCATATCATTTGTCGCTTCTTGTTTTTTCGTCCTCGATTCTCAGGTCAGAATCATGGAATTGTTCTCCTACGTTACGTAGGGCTTGCTCAAGCTCAGATTCTTCTGGGACATCTATTCCAGTCTGTTTATTTTCTGTACTAATTTTTTTTTGTATTTTTTGTCTAGTATTCTGTAGTAGTCTCTGACCGATCGATCTGTTACTCTGAATAATGGATCTTTAAGTTTATTCAAGCTCTCTGCAATATTATTCCATATATGCTTCACCTGCCGACGCCATCTTGATAAAAAAACGAGGTTTTCAGACAACGCGAAAATATCTGTTTTGACGTCGGTCCTTCAACACGAGAACTTCATTTTGGGTTTTCCTCAGAGTTAAGCTAACGCCATAGCCTTGAAACAATAGATTCACGTTGCCGTCGCCGTTGCAGTTGTCATTTCGTAAGCTCTCTATTGAAATCAAGGGTTGGCAGAATACTGCTAAGGAATGCAAAAATCTTCTAAGAATCGGCAGAAAATAGCTGAGCGATGCAGAAACAAAGTTGTTTTTTATTCTGCGCAAGAAGAGCACGCGTGTGCTATGCTCACAGCACACTGTTTACGTGTGAGAGCGCAACGACGACCGGAAATTTTAAAAAAGACTGAACACGGAGACGGTCTCCGTGGACAAAATTTTTTTTGTTGATATATATATATATATATATATATATTTTTAACATTGCAAGGAGGCTGTCCCGGCACGGCATATAACTAAATTTATATTATGAAAAAGAATTTTTTCTCCGAAAAGATTAAGTATATTCAAACTTTTCATTAGACATTTTGGTCCGTCGTTTGCCGACTCAGAGTGACGTTGGCTACGCCCCTAGCTTGTATGTATTTGTTCAATAAAGATTTTGTGATAAGAGCTCTCTCTGATATGAATGATTATCAAATGAAATTTTAAGTATTGAGGTCCAGAGATACGATGGCGAAAAGAAAATATTCCATAAATATATGTACTCTTACAATAACCATAGAAACAAAACAAATAGAATAGAAAGTCTCATTACATATGCACGCATTTTACTTTATAAGAAAGGCGTTTAGGCTGGCCATAAAATAGTGTTGAGAATAAGTCAGGTCAGTCGGGAAATAATTATGCCAAGCTAGCAATGAGTCATAGAAATCAATCCATGAAAGCTTTTGTTTGATTGTTCCAAGTTAGCATTTTACCACGGAAATTAATCTAACATTTAAAATACTGCATGTCGCACCACCATCCGACAATCTGGAAGCTAATCGATAGCTTAAAGCTGGAAGATGTCCATGCAAGAACGGAAATCAGTTTTATATTTAAAGTTTTATGGCAGGAGAACCTTTAAAAAAACGATTTCGAATGAAGACACTGAGGCGCTTAAGCCAATTTAACGCATGGCTACACCAGACATGAAAAAGAGTTTTTGCGAGCTGTTGCTTACAATCTCCGCGACAAACGTGCCTTATAATGTTCATAAGGGAAATAAAGATAAATACATAGCTTAAATATGTCATCATTTGTTCTAAGAATCTACGTTTTCGTGCACAGACGCTACACGTTTTTTTTTTATATAAGAAACCTCTTTATAAGAAACCTACATGTAGAGTTTTCAAAAATTAAGAAACTTTTAGTACTGTATTGTTATGACTAATTCCAAAATAAGAAACTTTTTTTGCAGCCTTAAATCAAAGAAATTCATATCATAAGTGAAATCAGAGTCACAAGAAAGAATAGTCTGGTGACGCTCGGGCCGTTTTCTTATCTTGCTTTGATTTTATTAGCGGTGTTGAAAATAGCCCGACGGCCCGACGGACCTACAATAACAAATACAAATGGCGACTTTTGTGGCGGAAATCTCTGCTGAAGATTTAGAGTTTTTTACAAACTGAAGATATTGAGAGGTTTGACCTTACAGTTAAAGAAGATGAAGAAGATTTATAATAGTTGATAGAAGTAGTATAGAAGTAAATAGTTTTTAGATTTGTATGGAAACAACGCCAGTCCCAGTATATGTAGTCATGTCCAGTCATCATATGTTAGGAATTTATGGTTATAGTTAGATATTTTTTTATGTAGTATAGCTGTATATACTGTATGTTAACATGTCGTTATCATGATTGAAGCCAACAACTTATGTCCTTTTCTTTTTTCAGATTGGAACTGTGAGAAAAATAAGGCAGAAAATAAACTATTTAGTTGTAAAACAGTATAAAACAAAAAGTAGTTTGGCAAGACATCATAAGTCAAAACATTGTGAAGATGCAATTCCTAAACTTCATGCCTTAACATTGAAATCAGAGATTCTGTAAAAAAGTTGAGTGAGGATTTAAATCTGACAGAAAACATACGTAGCCAGTTTAAAATATTTGAACTAACAACTGATGAAGTTAAGCCTATATGGAGCCAGCTAAATCCAGTATTCGAAAGCTTTAGTAGTGCAGAAATTTTTTATTCAAATATGTATTTTTCTCAGTGCCAGACAAAATGCAAATCTTCCCTAGACTCCCAAAGCTTATTTCAAACCTACTTGTTATAGAGGTCACTACAGGTTGTTTAGAGTATCTCACAAAACCTAAAGATGTAGATCAGTTGATAATGAAGTTTCAATGGGATAACAAGTCGAGATATGTTGTTGAATATATTCTATTCGTTTTTTCCTTCCTACTTTTGTACGCATAGGAAGCGTTTTTAAGAAAGAGCTCTCAGTAAATTTAAATTTTCATTGGAAATTGCTGGTTAATTATTGTTTATTTTATTTGATGATTGACATTGAAGTATCTTGGTAGTGATTTTGTTGTTTTGCGTGATTGGTTGGACAAAGGATTTGTTTATTGATGTAAAGTGAAGTTTTCACTGTTATTTTTGGACAAAATCCATTCTTTAAACTAGTTTTGAAATCTTGAATTGCTTCCTACCTCAATCACGCACACTTGTTCATTAATCACTTTCACCTCTCCATCGCAGCTATTTTTTATGTAACTTTCTGAGCTTGTATAAATATTAACGCCTGACTGCTAGCCACTGGGCAAAGATTTTTATATAGAGCACTTATTATTATAACCTACATAATTAACTAGCTACACAAAGTAATATAATTTATAAACATAGCCATAACCTTTACTAACACCCTCGATTGTTAAACGTTTTTTCTTCTTGTGGTGTAATTTTTCTTATACATATTTTCTAAATAAAATTGCTGTTATGTCGCTAAACCCGGATCAATATATAAAGTAAACAAAGCTTAATTTAATAAAACACCCATAACTTCAGGAAAAAATACCAGCGAAATCCAATATTCAACCTCCAACTGCACCAAAATTTCCGCCATTTTATTTGTTATTGCAGGTTCACATACCCGAGTATAACCGCGAACAATAACATAGAACAATACTTCTATTGTTCGCCTCCAGACTATTCTTTCTTGTGACTCTGGTGAAATCAAATGAAGTCATTGCACTGCAGACTGATTAATACGTAACATTTCGAACTTTCGAATATTAAATTTTGTGTTTATTGAATGTTTATTTCTGTTTTGACAATCGACTGTGTGAACTAAAAAAACTGTTTGAATTATGCTTGATTAGAAACAAAATAAGACACTTTTAGAAATAGGCCCTTCGCTAGGTTTCTTAAAAAAAAAAAAACGTGTAGGTTATAAGATTATTAACGCTTGGGTGATCTAAAAATAAAGGAAACTCCACAGTTCATCCGGCGATAGCGCAATGGCAGTGACATTCGGCTCTTAACAGAAAGGTTCCGGGTTCGAGACCATGCTGTCACAAATTTAGTTTAGTGAGCGGTTATAATTAAACAACGCCGTATTTCATCAAAAATAACCGTCGCACAAATGGGAAATTAGATACACTAAAACTCCGGGTCGATGTCTTCATGATAATGCTTAATGAGCGTTCTGGAAGCCTCGTTAAAAAATAAAATAATAATAATAAAAAATAGTTGATGATATATAAAAAAAAATTGGATTCTAATCGTAAATGAAAAATCTTTTAATATTGTTTCGAACCGTCCAGTTTAGAATCGTCAATTTCGAAACGGCCAGTAGTGGAATCACTTTTGAGAATATGGACATACCGTAAATGATCAAATAAGCCCCCGGGGGCTTATTTGTCAAAATGAGTTTCAGGGGAGGGGGCTTATTCGGGAGGGGGGCTTATAAAATTATGCAAAAATCTAGTGTGCAAAAAAATAAAAACAACGATTTCAATAAACACAACATATCTTTCTAAAAGTAATAAAAACAAACACTAATCGATCTCAATATCACTATCGTCTTCTTCTTCCTCGTCTACGATCGTCTCTAAGGGAGCCGCATCAATCATTTCCTCGGCATCTGGGATAAATGGGTTGTCTTCCGACTCGTTTACCAGTTGTATTTGCTCATTGAGCATTGCAAGACCAGCCTAACAGGGCTAAAATTTCTTGTTTATTTACAAACATTCTAAATGCAGCTTCTGAAAACAAACTTACAGCATTTGTGAAATTTGGAAAGAGAAAAAGGGAGGTCGGGTCGGACTTGTTGTTCCAGTAAAGTATGTTGCTTTGACAAGGAGCAAGATATTCGGGAATATATTGTTTGACAAGTTGCACGAAAAAAAGAAAAACACCGTAACTTTGAATTGGATGTTATAACCACGCGTGTTATTAATACCTCAACCTGCGAAATAAATACCATTTAATCAATTGTTTATAGTAGTATTTTCTCAGTCCCTATCAACTATATTGAAATTACTGTGAATTCGAATAAGCCCCCATTGGCGTTTATTCGGGAGTGGGGGCTTATTTGTCAAAATGAGTTTTGGGAGAGGGGGCTTATTCGGGAGGGGGGGTTATTCGGGAGTGGGGGCTTATTCGATCATTTACGATAATCAAATAACAAATACATTCCATTTGTTGTAAGCCATGGTTTATCTTTAACTGTTGGAAATGTTTTGAAAAATTTCTGATTAACTCGGTTATTATCACAAATGATAGCAACAGCTTTTCCATTAACTTTCTCAATAACTGCAACAATGTTTTTCACATGTTCAAACATAAACTGTGAATCTAGATCCACCACGGGTATCATTTTCACAAGGGATTTCGGTGCACCAAATAAACATTTGATCATTATGCCTAACACTGTTTTTGCAAGACGATCTTCTTTGTTTTCTGCTATTCCATACATATAACCACCATGATACATCAGGCTTGCTTTAACATAAACTTCATCAACAAGAATTATACACTTTCTTTGCTTTTCGTCAATGTTTGAAAATACATCAGAAATAAAAGAAAGATCATCTAATTTAGCTGTTTTACTTGTTAGAGCGGTTAATGTTTTGACACTTGGTAGTTTATAGTCCTTCCTCAGTCTATTATACAGAGATCTTGATTGGACAAAATATTCAAATGCTCTGACTAACATTGATGCTGTGTAAATTTTTTTCCAACTAGTTGAGGAATCATAGCATCAATTTGTTCTTTTAAAATGTTACATCTCGGGGCCACTTCTAAACATTTCAAATAGCGAACAGCTTCTTCTACTTGGGACCATCGACTGAAAATTCTTATTCTATTTTTGGACAGCGAATCAACGTAGCATTTTATTCCACTATGATAGCATTCAAACTTCATATTTTCCATAATTTTGATCAGAAATGTTGGTATAACATCAGTGAAATTGTCATTGGATTGTACATGAAGAACGTTATTTATTTTATATCACGTCACTTCTGTTGAAAATCTTTTACTTGGAATTGTTTTACCCAAGGATTCAAAGTTTGCAATTATATCAACTTGTAAAAATTTATCTAATTCATCAGGAATAATTGATCGGACAGTGCAGATAGATTTCTTTGTTTCTCTAGGTTTTGGAGGAGCAGTTGGGATTATAAGCTAGGTAAAACGTTTTGGAATATTGTTGGTGCATCTTTTGGTCGTTCCTTTCCTCTAAAAGTAAATCTTTCATAGCCAACTGGAAAATGTTTCTCACATACAACAGTGTCTGGTCGGTCTGGGATATTGTCTCTGGAAATTGCTTTTATCCATTGGCCTTTTAGTACAGTAGAATTAGCTCATAAATGGGTCAACCTAGAATAAATTGTTTCAAAGCTGAATTTGGTATCATTGCCTTATTCTATGTAGATTACGATTTTACTTATCCTCAATCGTCAATCTTTGGGCAAAAGATATTATGAGCCTCAGAGTTAGAGGAGGTATTATTTGATATTTGAGCTGATTTTTTTACTCTTCCGTATGAAATATTTCCATTGTTTAAACTAATAACGCTATTTACATGATATTAGAAGAAGAATATTCTGTAATGACTTAAACATTGTTGAGAATAAAATATTTTACATTATGACGTCATGAATGACACCATTTAACAAAAAATATCACAAAATATTGGATTTATCTCCACATAACTCAAAAGCAAATGCGAATAAAAGTTTGATGATGACGAAAAAGTAGCAATATATATGAACACTATGAAAGGTCATACATATTCTTCTAATAAATCAAAAATATTTCTCTTTTCTTTCTCTTCAAATTCAACTTCTGTGATTTTTGGTGCTTCATTAAGGCATCCTATACCTCGGCAGTCTCCGCATGCTGCTACACAGTGTAAGCCGTTTATCCTACATGAGCACTTTGTTGAGCAAGGTTTCTTGGCAAATCTCACAAATTTGAGTAAATCATCAGAGGCAACCGGTTCATCAGTAAAAATTGGATGTTAGGATCCCCCTTTAAGCTTCCAACCCCACTTAGATGGATTGTAGTGATTTTCCACTAGATGCTTCCAATCCATGATTTGAAGATAAACGCGCATGGAATGTTGCCAGACTGCACCACTCGACAGAGGCAATGTTTCGATTTTAATCGATTTATTTCTAGTAGTCATCTCCATGTACTTTGAGTATCTCAATACTCCTAGAGATTCGTCTCGATCTGTGTAACTAAAGTAAGTTAAAGGACACATGCAGATTTTGTATGCAATTTTCCTATTGAAATTATTAAGGCCAAGTAATCTATGAAAGAAATTATAACGGGAATGTAGCCAAAACTTACTGGATTGTCCACAATATAAAGTCGATATACCACTCAGAAGAAATTTGTTAAGTATTATCTTTCATAGAGACCTGTTTCAACGATTAATATTAATGTATTTATTTAATAACAACAAGTACCTGTTGATAGCAATTTGTATGCCAGTCTTTCCAACCTCTTCGCTCGATAAATCATATGTTTCGAAGATATCTGCAGATCTTACCTAAAATAGAATAAGACCAATCTCTCCTTATTTTCTATTAAAAACCTTAAATTGCTTCCCTCGCCCGTTCAATCTATTCACGAAAATTGACGTTAAATCTATTGTTTAAACAACAGACAAATATCAGATTTTAAGACCCAAAGTTCTTGCGCAGATGTCATAAAGATTAAACAATACTAGCACCATCAACACAAACAAGAAGATAGTGTTTTTGTAATCTTCATTGAAACTATAAAAAATAAAACTTACCAAAACCATAGGTTCCTGAAGTTGTATCGCATCCACTCCATGCGTGTAGGAATAGTATATTCTTCAGTACAACATGATCTGTCAGCTCAATAACCTGTCGAATGTTCCATATTTGACGGCGAACATTCTTCTTCTTCACTGTTTGAAAATATACATCACCCATCATGGATTGGTCATAATGATGCAACAACATACAAAAAACATCAACGTCGTCAGCCTGTACGATTACAGAAGATTTTTCGACCGCCTCTTGTATTGCTGTGTTTACTATCAATGTATCTGCATCTCCGTGACTCTTGAAGATAGAGAATCCATTTGCCAGTAGATGATCGCCGAGGAGTGAGATCAGCATGGCCTTGTTCTTTCCATTTTTTAGAAATACCTCCTGCGCAACCTGGACTTTCATGTTTAAGGCGATTGTTAAAAACCAAATAAACCAAGACTGTAAAGTTTGAAAATCTTTCATGTCCCGACAAATACGTGTTTGTCGAAGCTCAACATGCTGGTCACTTGTTTGATGAATCTGCCCGGTTAGATCAGACATTGCATGATGGACACTAGCAAGTCTATGCATTGAATGGATCCACATGGCTACAACACTGTCACTCATACCTCTCCCTCGACTCAACCCACCACGGCTTTTTAATGTTCTCATCAGAGCTTGTTCAAATACGAGATCTGACCAAAGTCCTGCCCAAAACCGATCACTTCTCCTAATGGTATGGTACCCCTTTTCAAGAAAACATTTGTGCAGCCAAGGATGTTTCTGTGGTAATTCTACCAAGTTTTGAAGGTATAACCTTGCACACTTTGCATAGTTAATGCGACCCGATGATGCAAACAGATTTAGCATGCGTTGGATAGTTAACAAATGGAGAGACCAATCTCCAGACCTTTCTGCAAAAATAAAATCTTTGATCAGTCCAATGTAATCTAGATATTGTAGCCATAGCTTTGCTGTTCGACTTGATTCTGAAAGAGTTACTTTGTATTCGACAGTTAAGGTAGAAAGTTTCTCCAGAGCTTCGGTTGTATCTGTAGATATGCCATTTACTAGGTTATCATATAACGTTTCTATCTCCATCAAGTCAGCGTCAGAAAACTTTTCCTTG
This sequence comes from Candelabrum cocksii, assembly GCA_963930725.1. NCBI lineage: Eukaryota > Metazoa > Cnidaria > Hydrozoa > Anthoathecata > Candelabridae > Candelabrum > Candelabrum cocksii. The sequence goes on along the minus strand of OZ005673.1, from coordinate 5,975,294 downwards.
TCTAATGATGAAAGCATTTTCTTCATTAACTGATGCGTCAATGCTGCTTCAATCAGAAAGTGACATCTGATTGCCCTTGCGTAGGCTTTCCCATCTAACATGTGACTGACTGTGTGTGATGCGTAAATTGTTCCCATTGCTTCACGCAAACCAGATCCATCCATCATTATGCCAATACCCCCAAGAAATGACATGAGTAAATGGAAGCCTCCCAAACGAATAACCATCAACAGGTTTTTTGATTGAGCTATTTCGAATGCTTTTATATAAAGAGGTTGGTCAAAGGTGATGCATGGTGTTTCAATATTGAGCTGCTCTGCTTGTCGTACAACAAATAATAACGTTGAATATATGCAAGAGTCATCCGAAGGATTTAAATTAAAAATGGGAAGAAATGTGACTTCGGATTGACCGGGATAATTTCCAGTGACATATTTTCGCATGAATCCAGACCAGCTAGGCTGCTCGCTTTTAAATAAATATCCCATTTGCCAAATAATATCAATCTTCCTTGGTTGATGAGAATTATCAACAATTTCAAGATCAACTATAGCGATGAATTTTATAGAATCCAAAGCTTTCTTTCCTTCATGGATATACTGTTCTATTGGTATTCCAAGTGGGTTTGTTATTTCACTAACTTTTGTTACTTTTTGCTTGGGGATTTTGAGATAAACATTTAAGGATTTCTCAGTCGATGCCGCAATGATACCCATCCCATGAAAAGTGTTCTTTCCATCCAAGGTGGCTATGTTGTGGTCAACATTATCAGCGATCCACTGGGTAAAAGCTGGTTTTTCAGTTTCTAGCTTGTGACTGGAATTATCATTTGCGACCACTGATTTCTTGTACCGCCTCACTTCGTCATAAGAGATACAGAATTCTAGTTTTGATAACTCATCTACAAGCCAACGAGACCCAAACATGTTGTCCATCTCTACTCCTAAACCAAACGGAATCGGAAGAATCGCTGATCGCGGTCTCGCACAATTAACTATGCTTTGTCCGATAGCTGATATTTTCAGTCTTTCTTTGCTCAAAACTTCTAAAAACATTTTTAGGTAGGCTGGTATTAGATTTTCACAATGTCTTATATCAGCAATTTCTGTTTCTATGGGATAATATTCACTTTCAAAATTCATAGAGCGGATTGCGGATAAAATTAATTTTTGCTGCAATAATTATGATGCGTTCTGATTCTTTGTTTGGGTCATCTTCCTTTTTCTTATGCCAAACACTGTTCACAATGAAGTTTGCAAAATCTTTAAAGCATACAATATCAGTTTTGCCCTGCATTTCTGCAAAAAATGTGTGACTTTTGTACTTTTCATTCAACTTAGCCTTTAACCATTTCGTTGAATAGACATTATTCAATTGAGCCATTTTTATCATGATCTTATGCAACTCCTCGATTGTTTAAAATTCCGCCTCCATCTCCATCCATTCACACAATTGTTCAAAATTGTATTGTTTGTCACTTTCTCTGGGGCGTCCTGACTTCTTTTTTGAGCTTTTATTATCTCCAGCATAAAAGTTCTTTAAAGGATTTTTAAAAATTGTTCGGCATGAATTATGATAACGAGCTTCATCTGCGACTAAGTCGTTACACGCGGATAGTCGTAAGGAAACTGTTTTCCTCGACATGCTAACAGAATCTCGTTTTTGAACTCAATAGTAGTCACTTCGTGAAAGTCACAGCGTTCTGGATGTTTACTGTCCCTTTGACATGTTTCCCCACAAAACAAGCAGTTGCTTTTCCAATCAAAATGTTCCACTGAAGAGCGCAGCACCTTATCTTTGGAGGAAGTAGTAGGGAAATCTGTGTGTGTGATAGTACGTTTTCTATTTTGATTGTTGACGAAACGCTGGCAGTTATTATGGATCTTGACATTCCGCATTTCCTCATGGAGTGTTTCTTGATTCTTCAAATGTTTGAGTAAACCATTTTGTTCATATTTTACAGCATATACAATTAGGGTGGAGGACATGCCTTTTTTACATTTAACAATGAGTTCTTTTTGTTAGATTCCGAACTCCGACATATGACACAGCTTCCGACTTCTATGTTGTCACCATTTCTAAAGGAAGACAGTTGACTCTAATTAATGAGGACTTAATATAAAATGGCTGAAAATGTTCAGAATTTTGTTTTGGGTGATGTCCAGTGACTCTAGTTACTTGATAAGACATCTCAACCAAGGTTAATACTAATAATTTATATACTATAACTAAAGAAAAACATCTGTTAAAGCAAACTTTTTACACTGATACTCATTTGTATACAATATAACTTATTTAAATAAAAAATCTGAAAAACCTGAATGAAGAATCATTTAAACTTGAATCTTCTTGATTAAAGCCTTCTTCCATAATCCATGCATTAATTAATACATATATATTTTTTATATACTGCTAGAAAAATAAAGATGTTGTACTGTAAATATAGAACATTACATATGAATGCACTGCATTGGTAGCAATAAACAAACAACACCAAAGTTATTCAAACTTATTTATGACGTAATCATAAGGGACTGTGACGTCATAATTTAGTTCTTAATTTATAGCCTGTATAAGGATGATATTTTCTAAATTGCAAGTCAATAACTATGAACAGTTCAAGTATTTTGATAAAAGTAATGAGGTGCTCCAGAAAATAATCAACAATAAAAAAGTTTAAATTTTAACAATACCCCTTCACACTCTAAGGCTCACAGAATTTTTTGCCCAAAGATTGACGATTGAGGATAAGTTAAATCGTAATCACCATAGAATAAGCTTTCAAATGATACCAAATTCAGCTTTGAAACAATTTATTCTAGGTTAATTCCTATTTCTACTGTACTATTTCTTCTTTATTTTGTTTTCCTCTACACCCTGTCACACATCATTTTCTTGGCATATTACTTATTAGCTATGATAAAAACAAATAAAGTATGAAACTTAGCGTAATATATTCACAAAATAAATAAAAATTGCAAGTCCAATGTTACAAAAATGACACAAAGCCATTTTGAAATTAAGTAAAGTTGAAATATGGAGAAAAAATATCTCGCCTCCAGTTAAAACTCCGGTCGCACTGAGGGTAGGCCTGTTAGTAGGTATCGCCTTGGTACGAGGTCAAAGGGGATTTTTTGACGTGAGGGTATTCCACCCATTCGCTCAAAGCCACATAACCCGAAAACTTCAGGTTGCTTTCAAAGGCAATGAAAACAAAAAGAAATGCTAATACAACAAGCGAGTCAATGACGTTGAACACGGTTCTTTTACGCCACTCGTCTTTTTAACCATGGGAGAATGCGGTCAGGAAAGAAATTTCCCTCAAGAAATTAGCTGAAAAACTCACTGAGAAAAGGGACTCTCCTCGTTACTGTGCAATGCATTTCATCAAGTGCGATCGAAAGTATTATGCTTAAGAGGTTCACGGACACTATTTAAAAGCAATGATATGAACAGTGGAGATATTGAACTATCCTGATAGTCTTGAAGTTTTATTTATACTACGGGGTACGCTTTCCCAAAATTTATACAAAATAAAATACTGTTTATATTTTGCAGAATAAATATGCTTTCATTTTTTTATGATTTTATTCCGCGTGGGACCCCTGAAATAGCTATTTAATTCTGAATCATACCACTTATCTTTTCAATGCTAAAAAATATTTCGAACCTTATTTTAATATTTTCACTTTTTGCGAATTAAAAGACTTTTTACTAACAAAAGATTATGACGTTATCATTGTCTTTAAAGCCATTCATCTGGAAAACGATTGAATTTCAGATAAAGGTTCTCTAGTAAAAGATTTTCAGTATAAAATTTTGTAATTGGCCCTAAAATGTGCTGACGTCACCAGCCATGTACCCGTGTAGATCAGTGTCTGTCAAATTTTTGAATCAACACATAGTGGGTAACATATGTACTAAGTTTCAAGACTTTAGAATAATTTGAAGTATCAGGTCAACATTTTGCTCTTAACCACCCCACTAAAATGGCCAACTTAAGTCCATGAAAATTTATTCAAACTTTATGAACTACGAGTGTTTCTTATTAACACTCATTGAATTTTATTTATGCACAACTCAAAATAGCAATGCGCGAAACCCAAACTTGAATTTGACTACCTAAACCTTAACATAATCTCACCCTACTAAAACCTATTTAAAGAAAAAGTTGAGTTGGTGAATCTTCAAACTAGAATCTAGCCAAATATATAATTAAAAGTATATTACAATTCGAGAAAGAATAAACCGCCACATTTTTAACACGTACTTTCTCGTTCCGAATCAAACAATTGATATCAACCCTCGGAAGGAGAGCTTAAAATTCAACATTGCCATGAAACACGTGAAAACATTGCGCAATAAATACAATCAAATCGTAACATAAAAAAACTTAACTGTAAGAATTCGAATCAAGATATTAGTGGTTAGAGACCGACAAACTGTAAACTAATTTAAATATGTATATAGTTTTCGCCCATGAGTCAGCTGGATATAACTTAGATTCGCTATCTTTAAAAAGCCAACGTTACTTTAAAATGTGTTATACGATTCCTAACTCGGGTTAGTAAGCGGGTTGCGATCAGTCAGATGTGAATTCAGTCTTTCTTCACTTTATCTAAAACAATAACAATGCTGCAATAGTCTCAGTCTCATTTTTAAAATGCCGCAAATTGTACAATTGTAATAAATTGCTAAATATAATTCTTTAAAATTTTATTTTAAATTTTTTCATTTAAAAAAAAACAAATTTGCCAGACCTACCAACAGAAGGCGACGTAGTCAGCAATTTTCTTGTTATCAACTTCAGCAATTCGTCTAAGAAAATCACCGGCACCGAAAAATACAGAACAGCTTTCCATTCGGTCCAGTTTAAGGGAGTAACGCGGAAGATTGGCTGAGAGAAGAAAATACGAAAAATGATGCAACCATACTTTAAGTGGGTGGATAGAAAAACAAACCTTCATAAAGGGTGCGTAAAGGACGACAAAATGTAAAAGCATGGATCCAGTGATGGCGGTCAGTAAAGACCAGTTCCTCCACGGCGGCATTGTGAGCAGACTCTGGTTTTCGCTGACACTGTTCAGAGCGTTGAGCATCTCTATGGTAACGAGCACAGAGAGGGCCATTGTCATCGGGTGGAGGTCTTTGAAGATGCTGCAAGACATGCCCGCAAAATCATGAAGGTTGGAAGAACACTGCAAGTGGTGGGTAAGTTGATGGTATGACATCTGAGGACCACCCTCGTAATAAAGGAACCACCAGGCGGATGAACCGACAGTAGCAACACCGACGTACACTGCGGGTGAAGGTAAGGAAAGTCAGTCAAGTAGCTTATTCAATTCAATACAAGTAATCCTACGCGCTCGCATTGGGTGAAATTTAAGAATAAAAAATAAATGAAAGCTGTCATGTAAACGCACACGAGAAAGTAACAACAGGGATGCGCAAAAGATTACCTCCAATGATGAGATATCTGAAAAATAACCAGCCGCTGATTAGAGGTTCCCTCGCTCCTCTGGGATGTTTTTTCATGATGTCTGTTTCTGGCGGATTGAAACTGAGCGCAGTAGCCGGGGGCCCATCGGTCATCAGGTTAACCCACAACAATTGTACGGGGATGAGAGCCTCCGGCATGCCCAAAGCCGCTGTTAGGAAGATGCTAAAAAAACGATCATAAATATACACCAGCTCTAACGAAACACGTGCTATACTGTTCTATAGGTGCAAGAACATTGTTGCTGATGGAACTTTGTTCTTTACCTTACAACTTCGCCAATGTTAGATGAGATAAGGTATCTAATGAACTGCTTGGTATTGTTGTATATCGCCCTTCCCTCCTCCACAGCCGCAACTATGGTCGAAAAGTTATCATCAGCCAACACCATGTCTGAAGCGGACTTAGCCACGGCAGTTCCAGATCCCATTGCAACACCTAGAAAGTGGAAATATTAAGGCGGTGAAAGGGTTTCTAATAATCAATTGAAATATAACATTTGAAGACCATACTATAATTCACCACCTAGTTCTTGTGTTTTAAAGATTTCTATTTTTACAGTGCATTCCACTATTAAACACAAGCAACTGAACACATAAAAATAGGATGTTCCATCTCCTTTTAAATAAAATAAATGAAGATGATCTTCTTCTCTTACATCATCAGTTACCTGCTGTATTTATTTTAAAATAAAACCACAGTCGACTCTTACCGATCTTTGCCTTCTTCAGCGCTGGAGCATCGTTTACACCATCACCAGTCATTGCGGACACTTCACCATCTCCTTGCAAGTACTCGATGATTGCGCTCTTGTGAGAAGGTTCGACACGCGAAAACAGTCTGATATTAAAGATTGATTTTTTTTTAGTTAGGAAATACACGGGAGAGGCAGGGCCTATGACTCAACAGAGTCCCGTGTATTGGAAAGAAGGATCAGTAAAAGAGACATAGACTAAATGAAAGGTAGACAAAGGAGTATATAGATGAGAAATAAGTGCAGAGGGCTGAAATAAAGTTAAGGAATTTTCATAAGGTCTAAACAATTTATCCTTTGTTTGAAGCCTTGGAGGTGGTAAACATGGCTTTTGGGGAATACACTGCATGGGAGCTTGTTCCACCAATTGGAGACTCGGACAAAGAAGGAAGATGAGTGCGTGATAGTCCTTGAGGAGGGAACGGAAACATTGAACTGGTGGCAGTTAGAAGCGTACCTCGTGTTTCTGAGGAATACAGAAATAGGTGGGACAGTAGAGTGCAGTTCATCTGAGCAATGACCCAAAAAGTATTTATAGAACAGACAAAGTGCGGCTACCCTGCGCCTATGTTCCAATAGTTGAAAGCTTTCTGTTAACCTGGGATTATCAATTAATCGTACTGACTTTGCTGGATACTCTCTCTCTCTCTAGTCTAACTGAGGTCTAATTAAGGATTTATACAGAACTAGAATTTTGTCAGGGGGGAAATACTTCCGGGCACGAAACAGAAACGCCAACAAAAAACGCCAGAAACGCCAAAAAGAGTAAGAAGCATGGAGGTAGGCGTCGTCAGCGTAGGAATGTACGGAGGAGGATAAGAGGGACAGTAGGTCGTCAAGAAACATCAGAAAGAGAACTGGTGACAGCACTGAACCCCGAGGAACTCCTGCGTTTATGCGATGCAGACTAGAAAGGTGGCCATCAATTCTAACAGCTATGGACCTTTCTGTTAAAAAGTCTTTGATCCAGTTTGAAAGCTTCGTGGGCAGTCCGAAGGAAGGAAGTTTAGCCAGAAGAGCTTTGTGCCAAACCCTGTTGAATGCTTTGGAGATGTCGAGGGGTAAAATGCGACTTTCACTAAAAGTTTCTATTGCAGAGGACCAGGCATGGCTAGCGTATGTAAGGAGATTACCAGTTGATCTAGCCTTTCTAAAACCGTATTGATGGTCGGAGAGCAGTTTGTGTTTTTCGAGATGACCTAGCAGATTGTCTACAATTATATATTCCATTGTTTTAGAGAGTAGCAATGTTAAGGCAATGGGTCTGTAGTTAGATGGTAATGATTTATGACCCTTTTAGGGGATTGGAAAAACATGTGCTAACTTCCATGAAGAAGGAAAGATGCCGGTGGAATAGGAGAGGTTAAAGAGTTTGGCGAGATGGGGGGCAAGCTCCTTTGCGCATGTCTTTAGCAGGATAACAGGTATGCCATCTGGGCCAGAAGATTTGTTAATACATGAACGTTGGAGTGCCCTGGAAACGCCGTGTGCGTTGAACCTTACTTCGGGCATCAAGACTGTTGCGACAGGAGCTTCAACATTTGATGTTGAAGAAAGGTGTGAGGCAAAACATTCGGCTTTGTGCAACGGATGACATGCGACGCTTCCATCGGGATGAACGATATCAGGGAATGTTGATTTGCAGAAATTTGATCTCATGGATTTCACCATCGAGCAGAAAGCTTTAGGGTCGCTCAATTTGATTTTGTCATAAATGGACTCCATAAAAGAATCTTTGGCCTTTCGGATGGAATTAGAGCAAGCATTTCGGGCAAGAGTGAAGTTTTCACGATTCTGTTGGGTGTTTGGAATGGCCAAACGCATACCAATGTGGATCCATTCGACAATGCTGTCGGCAAGTTTTGAGGGGTCGTCGGAAGAAAATGAGGCCCAGGGAATGTCGCTTGCGATGAATTCACGAAGAAAGTCCCAGTCAGCCTAATGAAAGTTATAGACAACATGTGATTTTTCTGATGAAGGGTGGTGTAAGGAGTTTCGATTGCAGCTAGTTGTTATTAGGCAATGATCTGAGTTTCCGATCGGAGCAGATGCCGTTGGTGTTTCAAATATTGACTGGTCAGTTGTGAGGAAAAGATCTAAGGTGTTAGCTGAATCACTAACGCGATCTGGAATACGTGTTGGGAAGGTTACCAATTGTTTGAGATGGTTTAAAGTGGCAAAAGATTCTGCTTCGAGGCCTGCTGCGTTTGCCCGCGGGGAGGAGTGCGGAATCCACGCTGAGTTGTGGACATTAAAATCACCTGAAATGGAAATTTCGCACCAAGGGAATTTGATTAGAAGTGTTTCGATGTTGTTGGGAAGATGATCGAAAAATATTTTATGATTTTTGGAGTTTGGGGATCGATAAATAGTACAAAAAATTTTGATGTTGCCACAACCATTGACATTTAACCAAATTTATGGTAAATAAATGAATTAGATAGGATAGGATTTTCCAAACACCAAACAGGGAAAATGGCTTTCTGATATTTGATAGTGAAGCAAATTTGCCTGGTGAACTTTGTTAATTACCTATCATATTAATACTTCAAAATTTATGAAATAGGCTAATAACTCACACTCTACTCATCTCACAGGATAACTTATGGGGGTCACAATATATATATATGCTTCCATTTTACCTGGCATTTCTGCACGCATCCCGTTGTTCAGCCTCAGACAATTCTTCAAACTCCCTGCCAGAGTAGGACATCCCTGCTGTGTCTTCGTTATCACCAAACACGTCAATCCGACGACAGATTGCCTCGGCAGTGTTCTGAAATGTAGAAAGAAAATTAAAAGAGTTTCTTTATTGTAAACCAATCAATCATTTAATTAGCCTTAGGGTCTAAGCAGCAAAATATTTGAAATGTATATTCCAAACTACCAATAAAAGGTTACATCAATGAATAAGAGAATGTTGCAAACAGGATGATAGCATAACAATGATGGATAAATAACGCTTGCCTTGTTATCACCAGTGATGACGATGACACGTATACCGGCCTCGCGACATTGGCGAATTGAATTGCGCACTTCAACACGAGGCGGGTCCAACATGCCTACCACGCCGACAAATGTCATGTTATTCTATACAAAAAAGAAAAACATTTTAAATGACAATTATTAAAATATTATTAAAATATTCAGGAAATAATCTCATGACATTGACAAATAAAAAAGGAGAATATACTGAATATAAATAATATAAAGCAATCAAATGAAATACAAACTGCTGTAAGATTATGATATAAGGATATATAGCAATAATTTTTGCAAGCCTTTTTAGTTTTTAATGACTCATCGTTATTATGTTATGTTATCATTTGTACCTCGTAGTTAACGAAATTTTTTGAATCTGTGAGATCCATGTCTGATCGGTTGACAGGATCATCAACAGTAGCAAGTGCTAAGCAACGAAGTGTGTCTTTGCCTAAACAACAGCAAAAAATGTCAGAGCACAAGAATAGAGCTATTTCATTTCATTCTTTTTAGGACTCAGCAAGAAAGGAAACTTTACGAAGATGCAAGAAGTGAGCAATTTTGAGTTGTTTATGTCCTGTGTAATATGGTTGCAATATATTTCACCTGTTCCATAAACAGTTACTTGATCTATGATCGCCTTTCGCATCTCGTTTGTGAGAGGTTCTGTGTTTCTGCCCACGCGTAATTTTGTGCATCGATCAATGATGCCCTCTGGCGCTCCCTTCACATAGATCTTAGCACTTTCATCACCAGCGTAGAAGGAGCGACTGTTCGGTGCACAGTAAACACTCATTGATTTTCGGTCCCGAGAAAATTCCATGGTGAACTCCTGTAATAACGAAGACCTTCCCATTAAAATCAATATTTTTGTCGAACTTATTTGTCAGAAAACCATGATTTTATATGCTTAAAAATAAAAGGTTTATGATAATAGTGGAACAGAACTACAGAAGCAAAGAGGAATTTTTAAATATATTTTCATGATCATTCTTTATCGCTTATATTTGACAGAAAAGTACATATACGCTTAATTGTCACAACCCCTTGCGTTTAAAGAATGAATTAATCAATCCCATATTTTAACATTACTTATTACATTTTACAATCCAAACTTTACTCCTACCTTTTTATAGTGACTTTTCAAAGCTTCGTTGCAAATATTTGAAAGTTCAGCTTTCGTGTGATTTGCCAAATCAATTCCAGTAACGTTCAACTTCTCAACCAAAACTACTAGTGCTACTTCAGTAGGCTCACCAATCTTTTCGTATTGTTTTTTATTCTGAAAGTTTTGATTAAATATTTTTATCGATATAATAATACAAGATCAATTCTTACACGCTGCAGGTTAACATGACAATTCCTACTGCAAAACGCAAAAAAACGCGTCTGACCTATCACTTTTAATATGATAAAAGAATGCTAGAAAATTCTTTCTTTCAAAATAGTAACATAGCGGATGTGTGATGCTTCCATGTCACGCGATTCTTTAAAAAATTCTATATCCTTAGAAGAATCGGTAGGAATTCTTTATTGTTTTCACTTATATGTTTCCTGTTGATGTTGTTTAAGAAGCGGTTAATACTCTTTTTTGTGTCAAATTAAAGTTTTTAAATTGCCAACTTTTTGCTAGGATTCTGTTTGAATTTAAAATTTTCGAGAAGAGGTGATGCAAGCAAAGTAAAAGGTAAATGTTAACCTGTTTTTAAAAGGTAGAATTTTTTTAGTGTTTTGGACAAGCGGCAAACCTTTAAGAAGAGATGGAAAAGGTGAGTGATTATTTGTTTTTAAGAAGAATTCTTTCAGTGTTTTGGAGAAAGGGCGAAGCGGCAACCCTTTAAGAAGAGAAAAATAAAGGACAACAAAGTTTTAAGAAGAGGTAGAAGAAAAGTATTTATCAGTGTCTAAGAAAGGATTTGTAATTTAGTATTTTAAGTGGTCAGTTAATTTTTAGTAAACTCATAATATTCTCCCCCTTTCTCTTTCAACAACGCCACAACATGCTTGGTGAACTATAACAAGTATCCCATGGCATGCTCATCGTCAAATAATTTATTTTAAATTTTTTTAATAAATCATGACTAAAAGCCAAGGCTTTCTTTGATTATTTTCATTAAATCTCTTTAAATTATGTAATTTTTGTTTTAGAATCATGCCTTAAAGATTAAGTAGTAGTTATCGCGAGATACGAGAAAAATATGGCAAATTTTTTGAGTTTTTTATGTTTTTCAAAATATTTAAATATATAAATATTTAAGAAAAACATAAAAATTTTTGCGATAACTACTTTATCAATAGGTCTATATGATATCTTATATAACACGCTTTGAAAGCGTGAACATGAACGTCGTCAAAACTCAATGATTTTACGATTACATTATTCTAACATTCTCACGTGTCATATTTTGCACTCTGTTTTTAACCAATAGGAATCCCGGGAATAGTTGCTTTAACCAATCAGAAAAATATTGAATTTTGCACTCCTTTTTAGCCAATCAAGAAAAATATTGAGTTTTGCATTCCGAAATATGATATATATTATCTTGTGATTAGCCAATTTTGCACAGGATATATAGCTAGTTATCATTTATACAAAATATATTCTTGTTCTCCTTCAACACACATCTTATTTGGATTTCCAGAGAAACTGTTGAATAAGGCAAAGAAGTGGACATAAACTTCCTCAAAAGCATCAATTAAGAATTTTTACCTCATTATAATCGATTCCTGAGTCATTACAAAGGGAACATATTGTCGCTAGTTCTGGCATCACTTCATAATCATTTAGTGATGCATTCTTGCCATCTACAGAGCTGAAAATAGAAAATACAAAAAGGATTAAAACGTATTTAATCTCAACTATAATAATATTCTAAGAAAATTTCAGATAAAAGAAGCAATAAAATGACAATAACAATATGAAATCATGAGAATTAATAAATGCAACAAACAACAACAAATTTGTATTCACATCTTTCCAACAGGTTTGTATGTGGAGCCGGTAACATCAAAATGAACGAATGAATTGCGGCCCTCCGGTGAGATGATAAAAAACTGAAAAAGAAAACATTTACAAATTAAACAAACAAAGTTGCGTTACCCACTTACTTTATTTACAGACATCTGATTCGTGGTCAGAGTTCCAGTTTTATCTGAGCAGATAACAGTGGTACATCCTAACGTTTCAACGGAGGGTAGAGATCGAACAATTGCATTCTTTTTGGCCATGCGTCGAGTTCCTGAAAACAAGGTAATACTTTAGAGTTTATTTAACTAACAACGACATCTAAAAGTCTACCAAAGTTCCAATTAAAATATTTACTGTAAACATAACAGTTGGATTTCTTGGGAACACATTCTTTTAACCTTCAATGTCAGCAGAATTTGAGAGAATTGGAGAAGAGTTTTGGATGTATATATTAGCGAAGGCCAATAACAACAAAAGATTTTCTAGCTTTTATTTAATTTAATAAGAAAATGTGCAAAGAATAATGATTTCACTTGATTTGAATCTTGACTCTATTGTAAGAAGCTCACCTAATGCTAAACAGGTTGTAATAACGGCTGGCAGTCCTTCTGGAATTGCTGCTACAGCTAATGCAACAGCAATCTTGAAGTAATATACAGCTCCCTGAGTACAAGAAAAAGCAAAATATATTGAAACCAGTTGCTATAGTTGAGTGGATATTGTTTCGGTTTACAAATCAAACCAAGCCAGTTTGGTTGTCGGGCTGAGCAATTTTCATAAATGGACATCATAAGTATGGACTATGGAAAGAAAAGATTAGTTAGATACAATTCTCAAATATAATGCTCTTTGCACTCCTTTTCTTAAACAAAATTAACTTAAATTTTAAAAAGTCATTAATAATAAAATTAAATTTACTGATGATAACCCATATGATAAGTGCATATTTTATTGATGAAAAGTCTTTACAAAATGAGTCTTATTTACTTTTATCCACGAGCCACCATGAACAGGATCATTAAAATGGCCAATGTTGATTGCCCATACTGCAATGCAAATGACTGTAATGACCTAGGTAACACAAGACACAGTTGTTATATAGTTTTGCAGTGTACAAAAGAATGTTGCTAATGTATAGTCGCATATAAATACCTCTATAATTGTTCATTTCTATAAACAGTATATTTTCGTAGAGGAAAAAGTCCAAACAAAGGAAAAGTATAAACAAGTATTGTATATGTTTCTTTTCACTAATGCATTCACTACTTAGAAAACAGTCACTGTCCTGGCCAACATCGGGATAAACTTGATAGTATTGTATATACAGAATACAAAATTATTGATGATATTGCTCAGCCTTACTTTGGATAGTTGTTCCCCAAACTCATCAAGTTTGTTTTGTAGTGGGGTGCGCGTATCACCAGTCTCTGCAAGATTATTGCGGATTTTACCTGAAAAAATGGAGAAAATAATCTGGGAGCGAATTAATGATTAGAAGTGAGATTGTGATTGTTTTAGGTGCCAGATTTTTGGATTTGCGATCTGATTTTGGTAAACTGTGATCTATTTTTTCTGCATTCGTGATAAAATTTATACACCTTTTCGTTCTTTACGCTGGCCTTATTAAGTTATAAAATTTAAATTTTCTTGTGCTGTATGAAAACGATCTATGTAGATATAAAGTATTATGAACGATATTACAAAGAATAGCAACTCTGCCTTTGTTGAATTGTAACATCAAATGTAATCAACATGAGCTCGAAATTTGAATAGAACGTCAAAACAATGGAACACGAAAATGGTGTTTTCCTAAGATGAACTAACATTTGGTCTTTCCAGGATTTTTTGTTCCAAGCTTAAAATTGTGCACATGATATACAAGTTTTTCGTACTTGAACACTTTTCTCTGCGCTTTAAGGTTTACATGCATATATATGATGTTTTACATGATATACATTGAATTCTTGCTGTCCATAGCTAATGTCATAAACTCTTGACCCATTAATATACTACGTAGGGAGACCTCTTTATGCTGGTACCTTCGTTGTTAATCTTCCAGACTTTCGTAAAGAGAAATCTCATGCGATATAACAATAGTACAGAGAGATACGCCATCATTTTCAATGATAACAGAAGTTACAATACATTCTTTAATAGGAATCAGAACGAAAGTTACTTGTGTAACACAAGGTTTTTCAAAATAACACAAACCAAAGTAGCTGAAACAATATATATTATTATGTTTACTAAACCACACACAATACCAGACGCTGTAGGTCATACACCAGGCATTTTACTCATTTTAAATCCTGGAATTTCCTTCACGTTTAAGATAAATCAATAGGGGTCACGACTATGGTAAAGAGAATGCAATGAATATTGCACAAGTATCAGAATGTTTTTCCGGAGGAACTGTGAAACAAATTTATTTCTTAATGTAACTTGCTATCAATCACAAATGGTGATTGGTTGGTAATTTTAAAGCTATTCTCGTTTCATTTTTTATTATGATGTTTGCATTTTGTTCTCTTCCATTGTAAATGAAAATAAATGAGTAAGTGATTGAAAAATTAAAGAAAAATATCATTTTGAGATTGTGTGTATTTAGGAACACTTGACATCGCAATATCAATGTTCATAAAAACAGATCGCAAATCGTTATCCCTTAATTTGATCATTGATATTATGAATGGAAGTTCTGTATGTTTATAACAGGCATATGTTTAATATTATTATTATTATAATAAATGGTATGAACAAACAAGGTTTTAAAAGTATAATAAATATAAGTTTTTGATGACTTTTTTTTGCTGTATTTCACACATTGACTTTCACTTCAACAGTGTCTGCTAGTAATTATAAATAATAAAATATAATATTTTCAATTCTAACCATTAAATATTAATATTCATTTCAAGAAAACAACAACTTATTGTTTTTTCAATTAATCCTTTCTAAATTTCAATTTAGCTTTAATTTCTTCTATAGTTTTTCAAATAAGGATGCTGAACTCAGAGTTTTCCAAAAGAACCAAATACCTATTTGTGTATTAAGGCCTGTTCCAACAACTACACCAATGCATTTGCCACTTGCAACATTGGTTCCCTAAATCAAAAACAAGCTTGGTTGTATTTTATTGCCTGGTACTTCACACATGACATATATGAACAAAAAGCCACATACTGTATCAAAATTTTTAAGTAACTCACTGAGAATAGCATATTTTTCTTGTCTTGATTAGTGGCTCGCTTATCCAGAATGGCATCCACATGCTTAATGATGCTCGCGCTTTCACCTACAATAAAATATAAGAGACCATACATAATTTAACCGCCTTCCCCTTTCCGCTTCCTTCCTTCCCCGACAGACTTTGTCTTTCAAACCATTAGCCCAGTGAGCATGTCTTAATATAGTACTACCATGGCCTACTTAATATACGGCCTTCTATCTTGCTTAAATCGAAAAAAATAGTTTTTTTCAATTAGAAGGTTTCCATTGCATTTTTTGGTGTGGGAGGAGGGAAGTAAACTGAATTACAAGAATGTTTGGTAAAAAACAAGTAAAACAAAGATAAGTCATTCAAAATAACATTTTGTATGCAGAAACCAAGAAAATTAGCCAGAAAATACAAATAACGTAATCTTCTATATAAAGTTTCTATATAAACGTATACAATCATAAAGCTTATAAACATATACCAAACAACATAGCAACATAGAATCAACTTTAATATTAGATATGTACTTCTTCTTGTCTATAAAAAAGGAAAACAAAAAATTGACTGAGATTTAATCAACACTGAAAATAAAAAAAAGCTGTTTTGCTCAATATCTGAGCTTGACAGCATGCCTAGGATTAAAAATCCAGGCCCTTTCATGATCAAAATTTCATGCTGAATTCAAATATCATAGTGATTTTGCTTAAAACTCTCCAGAAGTATATTAAAATCCTGTTTGAAACATACTGTGCGGGTACCTAGGTGTGAAAGGACAAAAAATAGAAGAATAGAAGGAACAAGGTAGTGAATTCAATTGACAATTGACTAACCCCACAGTACCCTGCAACGTGTTCTACCTTTACTTGACAACAAAAAATAAATTTCTCAGTGGTGAGTACGGTGATCAAAACAAAAACAATAGAATAGTTTAGCAATGATTAATCACGAAGATAGTTAAAACGCAAATTAAATAGGATTATCTAACAAACAATTTGCTTAAACATCTTAAAATTTGTCATACAGAACCTGAAATATATAGTAAGCACAGAAAAATAGAAATCCAACTTTGCTAGAATATTCCTCTAGTAACACAATAACATGTCTGATGTGTGAAAATAGTACTAATTGAAACCTACAAGAAAAAAATGAAAATAAGCCAGAAAATAAAAAAAACACTTCTTCTATATATAAAGTTTCTATATAAATATACATATGGCTCCTTTCATAAATACATTCTCTTTTTATAAGCATAATAATTTGAGGCTCAAATTGAAAAAATCTTAAGCAGCTTGAGCCCAAATTTATCGTATTCTTATAAAAATAAGAGTGTATATATATATCATTTTGTTCTCTGCCTATTTTTAAATTTAACAATGTTGTCTGCAATAATGGAATCAGTTGTTCTCTCTCTAAAGTTTTTCTTTAGTTGATGAATGTTCAACTCCTCTAAAATAGATGAGAAATGTGATGACTCAATATGAAAATGAGCGGGTAGATTTTCCATTTTGGACCAACTTGCACCTTCTTTTTAACTTGCAAAGATGTGTTACTCGAAGCCACGGTGATAAAGACACAGGTATGTTTTTATAAAAAAGTTTGACATGCAAGTTTTCATCAATACAGATTGATTTAACCACTTGTGGTATTCTAAGTTCATTCAAAACAGTTTCATGAAAAACAACACACTCATCAAATTTAGTAAACAAATACCCCGGTGGCGAGTCAGCTGCTGTGAAAGAATCGAGATTTTAATATCCTTATCCAAGAACCTTTTAAATTCGTCTTCTTGATACACTCTGTTAGCTGGTTTTCTTGGCTCTGGTATGGCAGGTAAAGTAGTAGAAACAACACTGTCTGGATATATCGTTGGTACAGGTTTCAAGTAATTGTTTAATCTGTATCGTTTCCCAGATTCTTTTTTCTTTAGAAACTTGCTTTCAAAATGTTTTAAACAAATTACAGAAGATTTTGTAGCATTCCAGTCTTTTCTATTAACAAATCAACCCCAAAGTTTTATAAGTTCTTCATCTCTTGGAAAGCCAAACACTGGAACTGCTTCTCCACTTACATAATTTGAGTTACACCCAACAACACAGCATTTACTCACCATTGTAATTTCATTTTCAACTTTATATTCAAATCAAAATTTGACACAACACGAGGTACTATGTTACTGCAAAATATCTACAAAGCGAATGGCAAACTTAGGATTCTGTGATTCGAATATTTTAAGAAAGTGAGTCCACACTTCAAAAACAACGTTTATGTACTGGCCTTCTATTTTTTACCCGATTTAAGCAAGATAGAAGGCCGTATATTAAGTAGGCCATGGTACTACCCTCCCCCTGATCTTTTCTGCTAATTTTGCTCTTAGCCCAAGTAGGGTGTTGTGGTTGTATTCTTCTGTTGAAGATTAAACCTGCTCCACAACTTTTGTGCAGTGGCTAGATTGCTTGCATTTGTCCGCTTAATATGCTTTCTTGTGACCAGCCATCAAATTTTATAATGTTCAGTATTGTCCATATTTAATCCATGTTTCCAAGAAAAAGTCTAAATATGTAGTAAGTCTCAAAATAAAATAAACTTGAAATCATAAGCTGTCTGTTTGTTAACACCAAATACAATAGGTGTTCGAAACACAAAGCACAATTATTCCAACACATCAAATAATCTGTTTATATAAAGTGAAAAAAAGATACTACTAATACAACTAGCACCCCCTGCCCTCCCCAAACAAATGTGTAAAAGAATCTAAATTCCTGGCAACTCCCTCTACCCCTTTGGCCAACATCATAAATGTATGATCCTTAATAGTAAAATAAAGAGATTTTAAATGAAATGTGCAGCTTCACTGTAAAACCTGATTCTAACATATATGCAGTACCTTAGTAGCCATATGAACAAATAAACATCCACAATGGTGAAAGCTATTTACCGTAAATGACGGAATAAGCGCCCCTGGCGATTAGCCGCCCCAGCCGAATAAACACACTGGGGTAAAAATAATTTTTCAAAAAACGCCACTGTCTAAATAAGTGGGTGCCCTAGTTCAGGCATACAGTAATCACTTTTAAGTCTTGTGCTTTGAACCTAGCAACTGATGGCCAGAAGACAACTTCATTCGTCGTTTTAAAGAAGACCAGACTTGCAAAGCTGGAAAAGAAATTTTGCAAAGCCAACTGATGTTAAACCCTTGGAAATTGATGGAAGCAATATTGCAATAGCTGCACCCGAGTTTCTTATTCTTATTCTTGATTCTGACCATGATGAGGACGAAGAAGATGATGTTGACATTTATTTAGAGTTTTGTTTCCTTTTTCTAATGGCATTGAGTATTAGTTATTATTTGTTATATTGCCAGGCTTTCTCATATGAGGCGTGCTATCGCACGCACATGCTTCCACACACGCCTTAATCTTCTGAGGCGTGCGTTTAAAAGCATACCTCAAATTATTTTCTTCTCAATATATCACATTCGTTTGTTTTGTTTAATTTTCAACTTATTTCGTACTGAACACTAAACGTTCCGAATATCTCAAAGACAATCAAATTAAGGCAAATTAAATTTAGAAGTTGTTTTGCGTGCCTGACCGACTAAAATGTTCGCAAATTGATTATTAATATTATTGGCACTTTCAAAAAAATATTTTCATTTTCATTGTTTACCTACTACAGATTAATAAAAATCTCACTAATAATTATTTAGATGTTAAGAAACTGGTCCAACTATATATAACATACAATGAAAAAAAAAATGTTGCTTTGCTTCTGAATGTTGCACGTGTTTATGGTGAAATTGCGAAATATCTACAAGAAGATATTTGAATGGACATTTATCTGTACAATGCAGAAAATGTGGCTGGCTTCTTTTTTGCCGCAGCAATTATCTGTCTCCGTGACTGAGCGTCATGGTAAACTACGGGACAGTTACAATGTTATGCAGATCCATCATCAACCTTATTTGATACAAAAACAAAACAAATAAGAACAGGGGGTGTTCAGTAACTCATTTTTATTGTATGCAAAACAAAATCAACGCAAAAATTGTATTACTCTAAAGTATACAACTTTCTTGGGAAAACAAGATTAGATGTATTTTGCACAATAATTAAAAACATGGAATATAACTGCTTTTAAGAAAATCGCGACTATGTTTTTTCTTTTCTTCGGAGTGTTATAAGTGTTGTTATTGAGATTGAGAAATATCCACAATAAGAGAGTTGAATGGACAATGTCTGTTACAATGCAGAATTGTGGATTTTTTTTTCAACTAGTTTCTTTGTGGTTTGAAATTTTTTCTTCCAGCGAATGCAGCATAATTCTTAGTCTCTAAGTTGAATGGAACTTTTAAAAAACCTGTAGCATCACATGCAAACATGTCTATCGGTTCTCTTTGAAAATATTCATCCTTACTATGTTTTACGTTAATACGTAACATTTAGAATTATCGCACGCCTAGACAAGTTCAGGCGAGTGTATATCGCACACCTGAAAAGCTGTTAACTGTGGTTAGGCGAGCGAAGTACCACACACCTAATTTTTTCTCATGAAAAAGCCTGTATTCCCCTGTCAAGGTTCAAAGTTCATAGAAAAAACATTGAAAAGTTTGTTCTTTTTAGTTTATATGTAATTTAATAAACACACTGCTGAATAAGCGTTATAGGGTAATTTAAAAAAAATTAAATATGCGCCCAGGCAGTTATTCCCACATTTTCGGTAGTTTCAAATTTTTGAAAATTTCACTTGCCTCGTTTTGATACGTTCATTTATGCTGACAATGTCATCATAAAAAAAGTTCCAAATAGTTCATAAAAGTACGCTTGCTTCATTCTTACAAAAAGCCATGAATCAAATTTAACATATCCTGATGCAGAAATAGCTTTTCAAAAGTTAATCAGAGCTCTGAAAAGAAAATATGAACAAAGACAACCAATATCACTTTAGATGAAATGAAAATCATGGTAAAAACTTGAAACCTATGAAGTTAGGTTTTTATTTAATAACTATTTAATAACCTGTCAAAATGGATTGATCAATACGAATGACCGTTGATTTGATTTCCGTAATTCGAATGTCGGCTGGAACTTTGTCCCCCACTGAAAAACAAACATCCATCAGTTTTTAATTACTACATTTCAAGTATTAGTATAAATTTTTCATTATTGAAAACAGAGAAAAATTTATATTCTTCCTTTGATTTATTTCATAAGGAATTTTTGGACCAAATGATAATTTGTATAGAAAGTACCAAGGAAAATATGAATGAATAGGAATAAATGACAAACGACAAAATTGAAAACATACCTGCTACCTCAACCACATCTCCGGGGACCAAATACTTTGCTTTTATTCGTTGAACGCCAACCTTGTCCTGTCTCAACACCTTGGCAATGTCCGGCTCATATTCTTTTAGGGCCTCAATTGCAGATTCAGCATTTCTTTCCTGCCACACACCGATGATGGCATTGAGTACAAGAATAATCAAAATAACAAATGGTTCAACAAATGCTGTCACTCTGTCATCGTCATCTTCGAAAAATGCTAACACCTGGAATACAATGGTGTAAGTGAGCACTTGTTTGACAGTGTAAGATGTGTGGCTCCAAAGACAAAAAATTGATTGTCACAGTATCTCTTAGTACGCATTTCAGAATGTTGTATAACAACAGAATACAAAGTTATTCATTTCACACAGAAACAAACATTTATGATTATACACATACATAGTCTCATCACAAAGAAAGTTGAGATTAACATTAAAAGGAAACATACAAAAGATACAGCGGCAGCCATGAGCAAAATTCGTACAAGCAAGTCTTCAAACTGTTCCAGCACCATCGTCAGCAATGATTTACCTGAAAATATCTACCTCAATATTTAAAAAATTTAAAGAAAAGTTATAACAAACAATCGTTCTTGATGAAGTTATTGATTTCTATTCACTATAATCATATCTTTTCACCGTCCTCATTTGAAGAAACACAAACATTTATATTAGCAAGACTTTTATAACTATTAACAAATGCATACCTTCTTCAGCAGGCAATTCTAAACACAAAGAAAAGATATGAATGCAGATGTAACATAATATCATCAATTTCATGAATACCAACGAATCTAGTTTTTAACACATCTTCATCTCACAAGACCACACATCCTGATTTTTATGCCATTTATGCTTTGATTAACTTATTATTTTTGTGCTTTCTTTGAGCGCTTTCAAAGTATTATGGTAGTGTTTCAATATTCAAATTAGCAATTGCAAAATGCAAACATTTCTTAAAATGTAAAGTTGGTTTGAGTTAAAATAACTGGAGTTGTATTCTACAATGTCATAGTTTAATTGTGTTCATTTGGAACAATATGAAAAATATGAAGTTGTTTTTTAGATAGAATTCAATGGGAGAATATACATTATCTAAACGTCCTGTTCCTAGTAAAGCATGATTCTCACCATTTAGACCATGTTTTTCCAGTCCCTTCTGCACACTGGCATTGTCAAGACCCTTGTCTGCTATGATTCCATACAGCTTATAAGTCTCCTCCACTGATAACATGTGCGCCTCCTCCATTTTTAAAACACCACACTTGTAAATTAATTCCTGTGTATTTTTATTTTTTCTATGGAACTTTCTATGGAAAAAAAACTCATCAATAATAAACAACCGTGTAGTCTGGAAAGATTAACATCATTGAAATTGTTTACAATTACTGCAAAAATTAATTAATCTAAGTCATAACATATATATATACTTGTGCCGAAAACGTCATTTTCACAGACTACAATACCATAGGAGCAGATGTAACAGGAAGTTCTTGCCATCTTCATTAATATGTTAATTATTTTAGTGTTTTGGAATACAAAGTTAAATTGTAGAAAATCAACAATTTTGACAGTAAACAAGAAGGGTCCATATTACAAAATGAACTCATGAAATCCTTAAGCTACTCAAAATTATTGGTTCCATTGAAACATGATCAAATGAAATTAGTGTACATTAAGTGAAAGGGCATATACTTTAAGTGGAACTCGGGACCAGGGAGGCGGGACCTGGGACTCGAGACCCGGAATCTTGTAAAATTTATTTTGCAGACCAGATTTTTTTTCTATTTTTTTTGTTGTTTTTTTTTATTTTTTATCAATTTTTATTGATTTTTTTTTAATTTTGCTGTTTATATCTATCTATGTATTCCACCTACGCACGTCGCTTGGTCCAGACATAGAAGGTGCTCGTATAGAGAAAATTTTAATTTGACTGAAAACCACTTCGGAAAACGCAGTGAATTGCGTTTCAGTTTAAATCTGTATAATTCTCCGATATAGACGATCTGGCCAAGTTGTTAAGGCGTCGGCTCTGAAAATGTAACAAACACAACGGTCAAAAGCTTCTCAAAATGCACCTTTTGTAATCAATAAAAAATACATTATATAACTAGAAGATTTTTTTGTACAACTGAAGAATGCTTACAAAGATTTTGTTTAAAATATATATGAACTAACAGAAGATGTTGTGAAACGTTTATTTTTTAGATGATAATTCCCGTAGAGCTAATAATTGTCTTTTGTGTGCTTGAAAGATGTGGCTTCAAATTTTCAGGAACGTCTAAAAGCTTGACATTAAACATCGAATTACGACGTTGCAAGTATGTAAAGTTAAAATGATAATAGACACGTGTCAAATCAGTTGAGAATGTAAGCTGTTTTGATACCGGATCAATGTAACTTCGGTTTGTTTTTGACACTACGATTAAATTGCGAGGATCGTGTCTTTTGTGAAAAGAAATCCGCAGCCAAAACATTTTGCCACATTATTATGGCAAAACCGAAGCAGAAACAATGCGTATCCATTCGAAGGGTGTCAGGAATAGTTGGTGATTGTAAGTTTGGAAACTGTTGTTGAGTGGGTGGATCGTGAACGGAAACGGTTGTATCTTGTGTTTTGTTTATACCTTCACACATTTTTTTCAAGGGTACGTTAATTTTATTTGCTGCACCTTTTGCGTTTTTGTGTTGCTCGGGTTTTTTCTTTCCAGCTCCTTTTTCTTTGTTTTCATCGACTAGTTTGCTAACATTTACATTGTTTTTCGTGCACTGTTCCAAAAACTCTTTTGTTGCACCAATGGTGTTTGCTACACTCAGCACGTGCGCGCACACTTTTAACGATTTAAATCTACAACATAAATGACTTTGGCAAGTGATGTTGTTCTTACCCACTACCACTTGATAAGGACGATTAGCGTCTTCGTTGTTAACAACGAAGTACGAAGTCCCATGTCCTTTTATGATGTTTGCTTTATTACTTTGTATTTGAGCAGCATCATTGTAAATATTGTCTGAAATTGAAACTGGTATGTTAAGTAAAGTAGAACTGCTGGAAGTTGCTATTTTTGTAACAGTTGGCTTATTCACCTTGATACTAGTTATTTTAAAGTTGTTGAATTTTTTAACTGCTGTTAAACGTTGAGAAGTTGACATTGTGTAGAATTTTTTTTCGGATATCACAAAGCTTGTCCTTAAGTTATCGACAACTCTCCATTCGCCTAAAAATAAAATAATTTGTTTGTAAAAAAGACAAAATTTATCTACCAAGAAAATTAGCAAATAAAATTTGTTTTGGAAGGGAGTGCCACGTGGTATTCAATGATAAACATCAAGCTAACTATGAGTTATTTGTTTAATATTTCATCATAGTGTTTTTTTTTTTATTTTGCTGATATTTTCAAAATTAACGAAAGAACCTTCATAACTTTCGATTGGATTGTCGTAGGAGAATGTTTGACCCCTTGTTGAATAATTCGCGTCTTCAAAGACACCAGACATCATAAATAGCACAGTATTAAGTTTACAAAATGGCATGAACAGCCTAGGTGATACTGTATTGCTTGGCAACAAAACTTCTTACTCGAAGTTGGCTACCTTATTTATTGATTTTTTTTTTTTTAAAAAAAAACAAATGTGATTATTACATGTCTGTTCTTACAAAGCAAAATGTTTCTCAGGAAAACTATTGCAAAATCTAAAGTAACTCGCCCGCACAGATAAAACAATAACTTACAACTTATATGTTAAAAAATCGCTACTAAGGGTACGACTAGTTGGAATACATTAAATAAGTCACCAATGAGTGAATCTAGTCATCTAGGTTGGATGATTTTAAATTAAACAGTCGCAAGGAATAGGTTGCATCTGTAAATTGTGCAGTACATAATATTAGTTTGTATATTTTATTGTATATTGTTGTTGGATTTAATTAGTATATGTTATATTTTAGTATATGTAGTATTTTTTATATACTACATGTAAAACCAACGTTAAGTAAAGTAAAACATAAAAAAATCAATACATCTTTGTTAAGAAATTGTTTACCTTTATCCAATAATGCTAACTTCAATTTTTCTTCTTGTGTTTGGACTTCTTTTTATAATATTTGAATGGTTTCTTTTAACGTTAGTTTTCTGTCTAACATGCTTCGCTTGATCATAGCGTTAATCGACTCATTGGCATTTTGTGTGTTTTGGGTCCAATGGTGGGTTTCCCAGGCCGCACATTCTCCTTGTCTTTACAAGCATGGAATTTTTTATTGGTTGCTTTGTATATGTGTCCATAAATGCAACAAACTGCTCACCTTTAGGACGTTTTAGCCACGATTCTTTAAGTCCCGCATAGATGATGTCAAACTCTTCTTCGTTTTCGCAATCCATAAGACCTTTTATTTTTGCGTCGCCTACTTTTTTCCCGAAAATGTCTTCAATAAACTGGTCGCAAGGTATATTAATATTTTTACATTTCCTCTCCACATTATCTTTCATATGCAATGTACAAAGTTAGTGATTTGCGGAGGGAAACAAACTTTTAAATGCATCGAAAACGTTTTTCTCTCCATCCGTCCCAAATGCCTTTAACTTTACCAGATGGGGTTAAAGTCTTATTAGGTTAAGTTAATGGTAAGTTAAAATAAGAATCAAATGTTTTTTTTGAGTGAATTAAAATAAGACCAATCATCACAGGATGGTGATCGCTGCCTTTTTTGTACAATAGAGGATGTTTGTAAGTAGTAATCGTTACGTTGTAATCGCAAATATTAAAAGCTGGGTCTATTCCGAGAATGCTGGGAGAGTTTTCCGTTGTGCAGAACCTTTCCAAATCGTTAAGTTGGGTGTTAGTGCTGAGGAATATAGACTTTTCTGGCGCCGTTCTTACATCCCGAATAAACTTGGTTTCTGTTCCACTTTGTCCGTCACACAAGTCCAAAATTTCAATTAATTAAGAACTCTTTGCATTATCAATTTGCTTGTAATTTTCGGGTAAGCTCGAAGAAGTTTGTGCATGCTCAAAATCATCTGACGACTTATATACAGCATGAAACGCCTTTTTACCTTTACTTTTTTGAAGTTCTTCAGATATATTTTTACGAGCAGAAAATGTCAATTTTATACGGTTGCCTGTGTGATCAGTGAATTTGATGTCATGTTCCCCATTGTCAAAATAGTACTGCACGTAAACAAAAGGGTACATTTTACCATCTCGAGCTGACACGGTTATGATGACTTTGTGGAAGTCTGGATTGGTTTGTAGAAAATATGTAAACCTGGAGATTTTAAAGTCAAACTCATCCTTACTTGAAGACCCAAGTTCCTCATCACACTCTGTTGTAAAAAATGTTTTAGTACCACTACTTTGCATTCCAATAATGAAGTCGTTTTTGATGTCACGACAGTCACCAAGTTTGTTAGAATCTACAACAAATTCAACATTATGTTTCATGTAAAGAGGAGTAGCTGTTGCCGTTCTTTCTTTTAGTATGTCACCTTTCATGATCATGTTTGCGATACTGTAACTTTCAGAGGCTTTCTCTTTACCGCAGCTATAAATGGACAAACCTAGATCGTTGTTGTAAAAACTGACGTCTCCATCTAAAAATAAGGAAACTACCATGTCACTGCAAGTAAATTCGAGTATATGTGTATTCATTAAACAAATATTAAGGGTATGTGGAATAATGTAATTTGGCTAAACCTGATCTAATAATCAGTGTCAAAGTCGCCTCATTGAGCCAATCACATAATACAATTATAACAATGTATAGCTGAATAAGAAAACTCTTCACCTAGCAGCTTTTTCATTATTTGTGTTAATATTAAGAACTTTTGCAAATATTTAGCATTTAAAAAAAATATTTCATGTTTAAAGTACCGTACCTCTATCACAATTTACGGTTTGTTCAGTTGTGAAGACCCCGTCGCTTGAGTCAGAAAGAGTTTCATCCATTGATTTAATTCCTATGAAATAATTTTTAAATAAAAACAGTGTTAATAAGCAAAATTAAAAATCCAAAATTAAAAGTTATATTCGTGGGAACTACATTCTTGTGCCTTGAATTGCCTGAGTTCTAAATGATTGTAAGTCACTTTCAATAGCTTACCTTTTTTTTTCTGGACTAATGCTTCATAATGTATTCCACGTTTCAAAATTTTAATGTCAAACTTTGGGTTTAGGTTGGTGCGTGCGGGATAGATGCAATGTCCACTGTGTTGGATGGTAAATGAGTCATCTTCAGATGAAAAAAAAAGTACTCTACATTGAAGCGAGTTGGATAGGGCAACAAGTACGATGTCGGTAGTGTCATTAGAATAGCTATTCATGTGTTGGTATTTATAAAGTTCTTTAACAAAATCAACGTCAATTGAGTTTATGAATGCACCATAATAAGAGAGATTGTTTAGTACTTAGACTCAATACTTAGTTACCAGTCAACTGAACACCGACAAACAAGTTTATGAAATCGATGTTGACACACGGCTGAAGCCAATACATGCTAGTTGGATCATAAGTTTATATGAAAAGTTAAGAAATTCAGAGGAAATGATTTTACAATCGTTCCGCAGTGCCTCCACACGCGCCTCAATAATTTAAGGTGCGCTCTCGACCGCGCCCCTAACTGTGTTATTTTACTAATAATCACGCGTCTCAAATATATTTCTTGTAAATGAAATCTTAAATAACTTACTTTAACGTAAATATGTTTTTTCGTTTCAAATTATAATCGATTCATCCGTTTTTTGAATATATCAATGTGTAGCTTTATTAAGAAATTTGGTTTGTTTAACGAAATTTAACGTTACCAATTATTAACCGTTTCAAAAAGTTTGTTACGTAACGTAAATCATAGAAAAAAGGAAGCGAACCGATAGACATGCTTACACGCAATGCTACATGTTATTTAAAAGTTCTATTCAACTTAGAGACAGACAATTGCAGAAGAACTTATGCTGCATTCGATGGAAGAAAAAAAGATCAAAACATTATGAAATATTCAGTTTTGTTTACGAATATCAATGAAAAGACAATTTAACAAAACGCATAAACAAACATTCGTTTTTAGAGGTTATTTATTAACTTCACGATTTTTCCAAACTGTGCAGTCTAATTTCAACTTGTTAAAGATGTATTTTCGCGAGTGCAACTATGTGCTGTGACATTTCATAGCACTAAAACTCTGAATTTTGTGACGGTTTTATTACCACAGCACCTAGTAACGTGTAAAAATGGAGAAAAGGTAGAAGATAAACAGCGTTAAGGATGCGGTTTTTCTCAGTGCACATTTTCGATAGTTTTGATCAACATTAAGAGCTAGAAAAGAAGTTTATGCAGTCTCAACTGAGAGAAATATTAAAAGCATGAATTTATTTTTGTTTAAACTTAAGTTAAGAGTAGGAAATCGGGAGGCTTTAAGAACCATGTATGTATGGTTATGTATGCCTTTACTTATTTCGAAAAGTTTCCGTATGTTGCAATACGAAGTAAGTTTGAATAAACTTTTCTTTCAAAAGTGTCCTTTTCCTTCCAAAAGTATATCAAAGTATGCCGACAGACACAGTTATGATAAAATAAATAATTGATTGATTGTTCAAAAGTTTCATTCTTTTTTGAAACACAATCATGGAAGAAGCGAAAGGAGCATCTATTTCTCTTGAAACATTTTCAAAATATAAAAAGCCTGAAATTGGTTATAAAACTATAAATAAAAATAATATAGAGATGGTGAATTTTATCTGGTGCAAGCTCTGTGCTAAACATAAAACAGCTATTTTCACGATGAAAGAATGCAAAGGAAGTGCAAAAAGGTCACTTGAACAGTATATTACTGGAACTAACTTTGTAACCAAGTGGACGATTGAAAGACACATTACAGGTATGTTATTTCTTAAATTTAAAATCTAACTAACTGTACTGGGCTTTGGCGTTCAATCAAACATATTTTTGATTTATGATAACAACTTATTTAAAATAATTCAGGCAAAGGACACAGTTGGGCCATGGAACTAGAAAAAGCGTTACCGAAGGACCAACAAATTTCAAGTGAGAAGGACGGTAATACTTTTTAAAGTTTTAGTAGATAAATAAAATATTGATTCAGTTTGTTTTTTTAACAAATTCCAAAGCTTCTTCTGGAAGGATTCAAAGGTTCATTGATCCATTTGGTTTTGGTAAACAAGTCCTTTTAATAAAAAACATTTTTAGTAACGTTAAAGTTCTTGTGTTACATATTCAGGAGAACCTATGATTGCTTCATCAAGAGTTCAGCCCAAGATTGATGCAGTGCTTGACCGAGCAACTAAATCTGCATACACCGTGATGTTTAACGCTGCATATCGCGTGGCAATGACACCGTCGATGCCTTTACAGCATTTTAAAATTATTATCGATTCATTGCGGGACAACAACGTTCAGCTAATAAATGGGAAAGATGATAATAAAGCTGCACGAGACTACATACACCACATTTCTCTGGCAATACGGGAAAAAATAGCTTCTGTTATAAAAGAAAAAAAATTTATATCGATTTTGATTGATGGTTCGCAAGCTAGAAAAACTGGCTCTGAAAAAGAGATGGTTTTGGTGCGAGTTGAGTGAAACGGCGATCCATGCTACTTCGTTGTTGATTTGATGGACATGGATCAATTTGGTGGTGGAACTGCAGATGCTATTACTGGTGCATTGAACACAGTATTCGACAGTGACAATGGATCAATTCCACTACACGAAAGAGAACATAAATATAAAATTGTGTCAGGAACGTCAGACGGAGCGAGTGTTAATTTTGGTCAGCATAACAGAATTTTAACTCAATTGGCAGCTGAACGTCCATGGCTACTTAAAATCCATTGTGCTAACCACAGAATAGAACTGGCTTTATCTGCTGCTGTTTCTAACTCCAGGTTTTTAGTTGTAGACAAAACCTACCTGCTTATTTTCTATTTGCATAAAAATTCAGGAAAAATATTATCGGAAGTTTGTGAAGCTTGCAAAGCACTAGGTATAACATTTTATAAACTGCCCAAAATTCATGGGACACGATTTATCAATCATCGGCGAAGAGGTTTTAATACCTTTCTCAAAATTCTACCTGGCCTGCTTCTGGCTTATAACAATGTTGTCAGCGATAAAGCAACTACGCCGGTTACAAAAGCAAAGGTAGTAGGTATATTAAAACAAATCACCACTTACGAGTTCTTTTTAAAAATGGCCTCCTACCTCAATTTGCTTGAAGCAATTGGACCAGCATCCATGGTGTTTGAGGAGGATTCGTTCATGCCCGGAGAGATACTTCCTCAAATTGAGAGAACATGCGCAGAGTTAAACTCAATTTGCGAAGATGCTGGAACGGATGCAGAGCTTCTGACAAGTTTCATATCTGTTTTAAAACCAGACTTCTCCGATAATACCCTTGAAGGAACTTTTGACGCGGAAAACAACTCAAGGAAGTCGTCAGCCAACCGCACGACCATGAGTGTCAAAATTGAAGGTATGACGTACTCAGAAGCGTCACGTAGAAAAATTGCCGAGTTAAAAAAGGAATTTGCAACAACCATCAAGAATCTACTGAAGGACCGGTTTACTTACAAAGAAGATATTAAAAAGGTTTGTAGTTTTTGTAAAAAAAGACTGCAGAAAATTCTACAAAGACATAAAATGAATTATACTGTAATAATGAGACTAATAAATTATTATTTTTTTTATATATTTATTCCCCCTTTTCTATCTTTTTTTTACCTGGTAAAAAGACCTCGTCTTTGGAAAAACTAAAAGAACAAAAATATTCAATTCTTTAAAACAGGTTTATCAAGCAATGTCGATATACGATCCGCAAAACTGGACTTCAGAAAGTTCGTACGGCACTGAAGAACTGATAACACTTCTTAACCATTTTAAGTTGCCATTCAAAGAGGCAGGAGTAGCGGATCGTGAGATGCATGCTGAATGGAGAAGCTTCAAGATTCTTTCAAAACAAAAATTTCAGCATCTTTTTACCACACCATTATGGAAAGCTGTCCTGAAGTTTCGGCCGAAAGAGTTTTCAAACATCAATATTTTCTCACAATTGATGACGGCAATTTCAGGATCAAACTCCTCTGTTGAACGTGCTTTCTCAGTACTGAGTTTGATGTTGAGTGATCGCAGGTTGAGCATGAACCACGATACTATGGCGGATCTCCTAATTGTTAAAGGTAACTTCATTTTCAAATAGACAATTTTGTACTTGTTTCATTAATTACAGAAGTATTAAAAAATAGTTGTAATAAAGTTCCCAATGTAACTATAACTTCAGCGTTTAAATGAAAATGTTTTAGAGAGGTTGACTTTGAACGGAACAACAGTTTCATTTTTTCAATTTTTAAGCTTGAACAACAAAGTATTAATTTAATAGTAAAGTGCTTCAGACGTTTTAATATCCTTAATTCTCAGGCAACGCTAGAATCTGGAAGGAAAACGAAAAAAAGGGGATCATCAGTCGTGCTGTTGATATATACATGCAAAAAAGAAGAAAGAGGAAGATAAACAAAGAGGAAGAACCAGCATCCATTCCAGAGGAAGAAATCGATTTCCATATCGAACCGGAATCAGATGATGAAGAAGAGCCAACTTTGTTTCCATTAAATAATTACAGTTATTTATTTGAATAAATTAGTTAATTGTATGGTTAAAGAGAGAAAAACTTGCATTTGTCATTACTTTTTACAATGAAAGATTCAAACTCTTCATTTACCCTCCATTTATCATGAAGGAGACTGCATGAAAACAACGGACAGGACTTTGACACTGGTCATTATGTATCAAATTTCTTTTGTAATTCATTTCAATTCGCTGTCTAAAACCAAACGACACAAGCGTATTATGAGTGCAATTCATTTAAAATCGCTGCACCATCACGCGTTGTCTACACTATATCCAGCGATAGGGCAATGGTAAGGCTCTTAAGCGAGAGGTTCCGGGTTCGAGACCTGGCTATCACAAAGTTGTTTAGTGAGCGGTTATAAATAAACGCCGTAATTCATCAAAAATAACCGTAGCACAAATGGAAGCAATTAAAACTACGGGTCGAGGTCTGCATCATACACGCTGTTTATTTTATAAGAAACCTAGCGAAGGTCCTAGTATCAACAGTTTCTTAATTTTTTTCAAATTTTAGTCCTAAAAGTTTCTTATTCTACAATTTGGTTTACAAAGAAAAAAACGCAAAAAAAAAGAAAATAACAAATTCGTTCGATCAGGATGGTTTTCACATTTTATAAATACATAGCTACAGTAGCATAGAGTATAAACAGTGAAAAGAGAAAGTTTTATCATTGGAAAATAATTATTTACGCCTATACAAGTTGCTTATCTAAAAATAGCCTGTAAATCTTGGTTCGAAAAGTTTCTTAAATTTTGGAAGGTCTAGTACAAGGTTTCTTATAAACCGGTTTCTTAAAAAAAGTGTAATGTAATGCTGAATTAACGTTCTGGGAGCCTCATTAAAAACAAACAAACATCACATAACGTCTTTGTTAAGCCAGTTAAAGCATATCACAAAAATCATGCCGAACATTGAATTGTATAAAACAAAATTAGCGATCGCGCGCCTCGCAAAAAAATAATCGAATGAGGCGCGCGATTGACCACGCACCTGCAAATTTCTTTATGACCAGGCCTGTGAAACAGCAATGGACCATGTAAAACAATCTTATGCCTCACAAATAGTTTCATCAGCCACTTCTCACATGTTTACAGCAACACTACTGAGTTCTGCCTCTACATCAAAAAATCAAAAATTTCTTAGAAGATCCAACTTCTGGTTTAATGTGAGGCAAAAATCATTCTAGTTCAAAGTAATTAAAAGTGGGGAAGATAGTGGAAGTAAATCAAGTCCTGAATTGGTCCACAAAATGATGAGACAGGAATTTGAAACAAAGGACTATTGTAGTGTGAAACAAATTCAATCTCTCTTCTCAAGATGGGCAAAATTCATCAAAACAAAGTCACTGAATGATTTGGAGATTAAAATTGCTTAAATGAAAGGTTAGCTTATTAAAATAAAAACATTCAACTTAGCATACCATTATTGTTCTTCTATTGACTTTCTGGACAGCCCCCATAAATTATCTCTGCTTCAAACACTTGATTCTGATCATGGTAGATGTATACAATTAACAACATATGATATTTAAAAAACATGTACGAAAAGATTAATAAACATTATTCAGATAAGGATATGGATTGCCTGGACAGTGGTGAAGACCCAGCGAATTGTGATGAATTTAATTTGAATGATATCTGTCAATCATTACGTAAAAAAGGTATAAAAAAATAAATAAAATGTCCTAATATATCCTATCTGGTATTAGTTATATTGTAAATGCTAATTCAAGCATAAAAAGTAAATTAAACGATTCTCTCAATAGCTTGATTGACAATAATAATAACAATAACAAGATTTTATACTAGGATGAACCATTCACCATCACAGTCGGTCAATTTGTGGCAGTATATTTTGGTGGGAACTGGTACTCTGGAGAAGTCTTATTGCAACACAAGGAAATAGAAGTGAAATGCATGAAAAGATTGTGTCAAAAAACACATTTATTTGGCCAACAAGTGAAGACAATAGCTGGTTCACATTGACTGATGATGATTCTCAAGAATTCCAATAACTTCCCATTGGCTTCAAAGGCAATACTTTAAGGGGAGAAACTTTCGCGAATCAAGGCATTCACAGAATTTTTTTCATTTCACAAATGGCGCAATGAATAAAATGAAAATAAAGGTGCAAAGACATCAGGGTGCTGTTTCAAAAGCAGACAGAAAGAAACAAACTTGGCGAAGGAAATGCTTCTGATGAAGCAATATACATTGACTAAGTCACGATAAAACTTTTACCATAATAACACTTGTTGTTGCTATATCGGATTCTTGTTCATAAGATCATGAGTATTAACCCTTTGTAAAAATGATGGCTGAGAATACAAAAAGCACTCATGTTGAATTCAGTTACTACTTGGTTCTTATTAGCATTTGCATATATCATCGCCATGGTGCCCTTGTGTGAAACAAATTCAATTTTAATACGAAGGAATATGAAGATTAGGTTCAACTAGGCTCAAGCAGTTACAATAGGTTATTGTCTTTCTATAAATACTTTTGTTGAACCACTATAATCACTTCTATTTGCAAACTTAGTCTGAAGTTTGGAAAACATAGTTAGGGTTGATTTTCCTAAAAATTGAAATTCAAAGTTTTTGACTTTCAGAAGCTGTAATTTTTCACAGAAACCTAAATGTCGATCTTGGATATTTTCTATGTTGCCTAATCCTATGTGGTTAGAAATAAACTAATATGTAGCTATATTGACATGTTCTCTTCTTTTCATTCTATTTTTTTTATTGTATTGTAAATAAAAAGCTGAAAATATATGTTCAAAAGGTATGAATTTCCATTGTATTTCTTTATGGAATAAATTTTAAAACTTATAATCAACATGTTAATTAGTGATACATTAATACATGTAGAAATGCACAAATAATTGGTGTAAACTACCCAGCCTTCCATTGAGACGAAATTAAATTTGCAAAGTTTAGCCAAATATTTATTCATCTTTTAACATCTAAACAGCCTATTAAAATCGGAAAAGTCTCATGAGTTTTTTAAACTTCTTAAATATATATAGATCTTTATACTAGCAAAAGTTCAATATAGAAGCATTTTTGATTTGAAGTTGGATCGTATAAGAATCGAGATCCAATATAAAATAGAGCCTTACCATGTTATTTTCCAACATCTATTACAAAAATGCATAGCTATACAACTGTGTTATAAAATGCTCCCTGAAATTGAACTGGAATCATTAAACCGTATGAAATCTATGTGATTGGCTGCATGCTAACAAATATAACGTAAATTATCTAACAATACTTAACCTAACTTGTTTGAAGGAAAACATATTTCATGGCTTTAAACATGAAATTGTGGAACGCGTGTGATGTCCATTGGCCGAAACATCACAATAGATTAATATAATTTTGCTGATGTTGCATTTCTTTTTGTTTTGATTACACTTTTGAAATAAGAAAGCAAAAACAAGTGCTTTTATCGCGTAGTATAGTACTTTAATTTTAAAAACTGTTTTAAGACAAAGGTATCCTGAAGACAAGTTATTTTCGATAATTTAACCTGTACAGAAGCGAGATTCCAGTTTTTTCGACTCGATTCATGTTTTAAATATTAAGAGTTTATTCATTATAATGAATAGAAAATTCTTTGTATATAATTGTTATTTTAGCACCTGTTTCTTTACGATATCCAAATTCTTTGCATTAACAAAACTATGGATATTTTATTAGTTGCATGAAAAATCTAATACTCACCCATCATGTCGAACAATTTTTCAGATTACTAGAAAGTACTAGACGTGTCGATAAATAGCTTCAAGCGTACGGATAACCGTTTCTTTATAACTTTGATAATAAACTGTACAATAAAACCAAGAGTCATTTTTGTATATTTTCAAGCATGTGTAATTAGAAACTTTAATCGAATTATTTACACGTTAAACCGTCGAAAAACAACTTCAAAGAATTCGCCGAACAAAGAAAGAATACAATGAACACAGGATCCGTAAAAGAAAATAGTTTTAGCATTCGAGTGGAAGGTTTATTAGGAATATGTAGAAAGACTTATTCCCCAGTATTTTTGCTCCAAACGTCAAAAAACAACCGCTAGCAGATGCAAATTTAGTTTAATGAGTGGCAACAGTTAGTTTGAACTTCGAATGAATCTTAAATTTAAAAAGAGATTTACCTTAAAAGGACATAAATTAATGCTAGTATAAAAGAATGCGTCATAAATGTTTGCGAATCAAAGGTCCAAAAAAGTGGATTTTGTGACATAAATGTTTGCGATTTCGTTCTTTTCCTTAAGTCATCACCCCCGCTAGCAAAAATTTTTGAAAAAATCTTTTTTTACATAATCTAGTGTCATTTTTTATGAAGTTTCAGTTTCTGGAATCAGAAAGATAAAATTTCAAATACTTATTGATTTATTAGCAATGATATTCTAAAACTAAGTATGCAAATGTGCGAAACAAAATATGCGAATGTGCGATTATCTCAGGAACGAATTTTCACCTTTTTACTAGCCTTTCGCGCTTTATAAGTCCCCTTGGAAACGAGATACGATGACGCAATTTTTTTCATCTTAACCAATAGGCTTTTACGCACAAAAGTTTGCCACAGTTTTTAAAAAAAATAAAAATCGCTCCGCGAGGGAGAGTTGAAGGTGTGTTAACAGCAAAAAACACGTTTTTGTGGAGAGCTTGAACAAAAAGCTCTATAACATTTGATCCAAGGCGTTTCACGAAAAACTGTGGCAAAGTTTTTTCGGCAAGTGAGTGATGATTCGCGTGGTACAACTTTTGTGAAAAAAAATGTGATAGAGGGGACTTATAAATCTTCAAAGGCAAGGCATCGTAAATTTGATCTTTTCTTTCTCAATTCCGTTATGCTTGTTATTATTATCCAACATTATATTCATTAAATAGACAATTTTATCAGCTTTCAGAAAATATATACTTTTGGTAGTTTAAATTAAACAGATTTTAAGATATCAAGCAAAAACTGAAATCATGCTGCAAGGGGTGATGACTATCCTTAAATTTTACGGCATTAAATTTTTGCGATTCCACTGTTTTGTTCCAATTTTTTATCTACTAAATCGCAAAAATCTGGTTCGCGGATAGACAATAATACCGTAAATCCTCGAATTACCTCCCCCACCCAGCAAATGCTAAAGGCCCAGTTACAATTGCTTGACGGCACAGAGGAAAATCCGTTCGTTCTTGATGAGACAGATATACAAGAGGCTTGCTCTCCTTCCTTGATCCTCGATGAAGCAATCGATGATGCCGAGGACATTGATATTTTGAACTGAACACGTATGAAGTATTGATGAACATATGCATATATCTTTTTTCTGGGTTAGTCATACCAACTTTTCATTTGTCTCTTTCATTATTGTTTTAATCTAATCTATACAAATAACTTCATCGTCTTCGTCATCAATTATGTGGTCCTCTTCTTCTTCATCTAACTTTAAAGATTTCGGAGTTGCTCCAAAATTCTCGCCTTGCAGGTTTAAAACTGCCTGGTCATAAATTGGGCGTTCACTCGTGGTATTGTTTTCGTAATTAGTTTCAATTATGTTCTGAAAGCGTTCAAGAATCTTTCTCTTGCCATCTTCTAGTCCAGGAAAAAAAGGCCAAAAACCCACCTTTCATTAGACATTTGTGGAGTGCTGTTTTTATGTTCCTATATACCTCTAGAACACATTTCAAGATGGTTTTCAGGCTCAATCGGTGATAAACACTCTCAACCAGGTTAATATTTAGGGACAAGTGCAATTTTGACTACTTTTTTTTTCGAGTGGGTCACCTACTTTAAATGTATATATCTCAGGAAATATAAAAGATAATGATATAAAACTTTGTATGTAGCGAAACAATATTTTGGAAAATGTTCTCTAAAAATTTTATGATGATCACATGATTTCTGTGTATTTTACATACCAGAATGTCTAAAAGTCGTCAAAATTCGTGAGTTTTCCTTTTAACATGTAGTTTTGTCCAAATTTTTAAAGGGTATGTTCAGGGCCGTAACAACTTAAAAATTTTTTTGGGGGGCCAAACATTTTCAAGTTGGAAACTTAGGAAACCTTTTGAATAATCTTTAGGATAAGGGAGTGGAAAAATTGTTGACCACCATGGTTGGCCGACGAAGAAAATTTTCTAATCTGAAAGCTCTAAAAACACATTATAAGGCTATTTTCATCCCTTGAGAAGAAAATTAATTGTGAAATGTTTCACTTCCAGGAAACTTAATAATTAGTATAATTGAAAAGATTTTTTGTGTGTGGGGGGGGGGGGGGGCATGGACCCCCTGCCCCCCCCCCCTCATTTGTTGAAACTTGTCTGTTTTGGTGCTTGGTTGTTTTGCATATTTACATTTCGAGGACATTTAATTTATTCTAGAAAATTAATTAATAATGAACAATTTACAGTGCATAGTGCATTATGAAGACCAAACCAGCTACTCTCAGTTGAGAGTTATCTGAAATCAATATTACTAGGATAAAGGAAGCGAAAGAGAAGAGATTGAACTTGGGCGGGCTCCATCACAACAAACAAGTAGATAAATTACCAGTGCAGATTGATACAAAAATATTCGGTGTTCATCATCTAGAACCATGTTACAAAAGGTACGTAGTTAAGTAAATTCTTGTTATACAATTACTAGAATAGATCAAGGATGTTCAAAGGTCAAAAGCTTTTTACCTTCCTTGAATAGATCCAGTATGAAATTCTAAAAACCGGCCATATAATTACTTATAACAACGACTTTTATTCTTATTCCTTGTAGGTTCACTTCAATCATTGGGAATAAAAGATACTCTGTCCAACCCAAATCATCGTCATCATCCAAGTTAACGAGATCAAGCATCCAATCGGCCAGTAAACCACAACACAATACTGGTCTATACCCTAAAGAATGTGGTATATGTGGGAAATAAAAATAAAGAAATAAAAATAAGTTCTACCTCTATAAAATTGTAAAAGACAGCTCTCATTTTGCCATTAAGTCAGCTACAAAAAGTAAAAACAAACAATTTTATAAGAAGATAGAGGATCTTGATTTGATAGCAAAAGAGTTTAAAGTTCATAGGTATTGTTATCAGCAATTTACTCATGGTTTTACAGAAGGCGCGTCAAGAACGTCATCAATTAGTAATAGTGACAAACCACATACCACCCGTTTCTGTTACTAGTAATGGATAGACTATCGGTAAACGGTGATATTCTAATCGATAATCCATCGCGTTACTATCGTATCTAGATTTCTAGAGCTCGCCGTTTGCGATGGTATCACAAACGGCGCTATACTCAGTATCGAAAAAGTTTTTTGTATTCTGGAGAAAAAAGCGAGTTTTTTATTCTTTTTTCTTTTGCGTTCGACATTGTCTTTCACAAAGCTAGTATAAATTATCAGATATTACTCCTTCCTACTACTACTTTATTGTAAACTCTATGTATCTCTAAATATTAATAGCTTTCAATATAAAACATAAATGGCTAGCTAGCTGTTGTTTATGATGTCAATGTATAATAACTTTACGCTAGCTCGGAAGTTTCTACAATCTATCATTGTAGAGCTATTTAGGTAGTTATATTCTAGAATCTAGTTTCCATGTAGAAAAATATAGGACACTAATTGCAGTTTTGTGCACCCCTTCTTTCAAAAGTGGGATTAAAGCTAGCTAGCTAGATTAGTTATTGAACTGTTTGTTGTCTTCGTTATTTGTTGTTCAAGAAATGACATCTTTATAAACACTGCTACTTTCCTTCTATCTTTGCTTTGTTATTTCTTGTTAATAAATTGTAAAGGTAGTTAATGGTGCTCAAATTATGCTGAAACACTATAGTCTAGTTTACATGACACAAACTAAACTGGATTGAACCCAGATTGAGTAATATAACCCGGTGTCGTGTCGAATCTGGAGATTTTGTAGTGGCTGATGGGAATTTCTTTATATTATTTTTATTTGGTAAATCCTTTTTAGCCAAGAATTCTCGATTTTAGACCTAGATTCAATCTCGATTTATGATTTACATTAATTTTTTAAGCGTTGAAGTTGATTCAACCTGGTTTCAACCCACTTC
This sequence comes from Candelabrum cocksii, assembly GCA_963930725.1. Taxonomy (NCBI): domain Eukaryota; kingdom Metazoa; phylum Cnidaria; class Hydrozoa; order Anthoathecata; family Candelabridae; genus Candelabrum; species Candelabrum cocksii. The sequence continues at coordinate 5,935,850 of OZ005673.1, read as the reverse complement.
CATAGATGGTTGACTAAACCCGACGCTACAAAAAAATAATATATATATATATATATATACCTGAGGAAATTCAATCTGGTTTCAGTAAGTAATGAGGGCTTATCTCACTCAGTATATAGGACTCTAACATTTATATACAGGGATTATTTAAAACTCTATCTCCTGCAAAGTTATTATGGTGAATGATAGGAGATCATCATTTATTGTATGATTTAATATGATTAAACTCTTATTTTTTATAAAGAGACATATAATGGGAAAGTTTAAGTCTACCGACGTAAGAGTTGTTAGTGCACGATTTAAAAACGGAAGATCTAGATCACAACTAAAGATGCAACAAAAAGAACAAAATACCACAAGGGTGAATGCTCAAAATTGCCAGAAGATGATAAAGATTTATTTTTATTGATTTACATTAATTTTTTAAGCGTTGAAGTTGATTCAACCTGGTTTCAACCCACTTCCATAGATGGTTGACTAAACCCGACGCTACAAAAAAATAATATATATATATATATATATATATACCTGAGGAAATTCAATCTGGTTTCAGTAAGTAATGAGGGCTTATCTCACTCAGTATATAGGACTCTAACATTTATATACAGGGATTATTTAAAACTCTATCTCCTGCAAAGTTATTATGGTGAATGATAGGAGATCATCATTTATTGTATGATTTAATATGATTAAACTCTTATTTTTTATAAAGAGACATATAATGGGAAAGTTTAAGTCTACCGACGTAAGAGTTGTTAGTGCACGATTTAAAAACGGAAGATCTAGATCACAACTAAAGATGCAACAAAAAGAACAAAATACCACAAGGGTGAATGCTCAAAATTGCCAGAAGATGATAAAGATTTATTTTTTCCTTTTAATCATGGTAATGTTGGGGAAATTAGTAATAAGTCCACATATTCCTCAATAAAGGAAAAAGAAATTGAAGAATGGCAGACACTGGAAAGCACATATTGTGCAGTTTACAGCCAAAAATATGAGTTGCTTTTGTCAAAGGTTTGTGATGTTTGTCGCCACTTTGACAAATCAATGATTATTCATTGTCCTAATTGTGGACCATTCACCACTTTTTGCAAGCAATGTGTTAATGAACATCACCATCACCTACCATTTCACAAGCCGTGAATTTCCTTCTTACTGTATGTATTTATATTAATTTATACTTATTCAACCTGTGTTATTTTAAACATTTGAACATATATATAATAATGAACATACTTTTATACCAAATTTTAAACTACAACTTTTTTAAGTTAATGATTAGGTATTTTTTAGAAGTAATGTTGTTCAAAAAAGGCAATTCTGAATAAACTTGTAATATACTATATCATAGGAAAAATTTGAAGTTTTGCCTCACGTGCTCCTTAACAAGCTATCAGATTCGCATGTCTTGAGTTGTTCTTCTCAATATACAAGAATTATCACAATCATCACTGAAACAGGTATAAGTATATATATGTACCTTTCTAACCAGATCTTAAAATTGGGCTTTCAACAAAATATTTAATATAGTTTTTTGTTTAGGTGATCTTCATCAAGCAGAAATTAATTTTTGCAAATGCAATAATGAATTTAATACCTTGATTATGATGGATCTTTGGCCTTCATCACCCAAAAGACCTAGTACTGCTGTTTCTTTTGGTATGCTTGATCTGTTTGTTTCAGTGCAGTTAGAAGGGAAAGTCTCTTTAATGTCTTTTTGTGATGGGTTGTCTTGGAAATCTGGAAGATTTCATTCTGATCTGGTATGTGATATAAATTTCAGATTTTATATTATAATGAATTAAATTAATTTTAAAATAGAACCAATTTCTCTTATAATATGTGTAGTAATCTAATACTTAGTTAGAATCAACATGATATAAAACTTATATATAATATAAAACTTATATATATATCTGTTTTAGAAGAAGTGTCTTAACCGGTTCTTGAAAACTGAATCAATTGACCAGTACCGTTTATTTCGCAAACAAATTTTAGACCTTCAAACTCTCTGTCCATCATTCACTGGTTTTAAAGCATGCTCCGCTTGTCCAAAGGTAATACCTACTACACCTTAAATTTAACAGAATTAAACACACTTGATAATGTCTTGCAGGAAGATGAAAGTGTCTTTTATTGCCTAGATGGGAATTTTGGATTAGTACTTAAAAAGTCTTCTTCCAAATCTATCAAAACATCAACCAGATCAAATTTGTTTATTCCTGATGAAGATGTTAATCAATTTATTAACGCTTACGATGAATCAATTAAAGATACGGTAAGGAAAAAATTATAAAACAAATAATTTTAAGGTAAATATAAAAAGTTTTTAAAGTAATGACTTGTGCTAATAGAATGAGCATAATAAGTTTTAATTTGATACACTAATTATAGTTATTTTAGCTGCTTTTTCTATGTCTTAATTGCTGGTTTTGTGAGTTAAGTTTTCTATTCTATTTTTCTCTAGGATTGCAGTAACTTCCAGGCTGGAAGCAATTTGCGATCAAAAATAAAAACTAATAAATTGTCAGTAACTGGTGTGTTTGGAATGTTTTGTCGGCATGAGTTTCCAAAAATGTTTCTAAATATGCGTCATGGAGAAAGGTATTATTGAATCTATTTTTTTAACAATTTCAGAATCCTTTTAAATAAGAAATGATTAAATAATATAAAAGAACGTTGTTTTATAGGTTGGGTTATGCAGTAATGATGTTAAACAAATGTATGGAAGAATCTGCAGAAAAAAATATTGCTGTGCATATAATATATGATATTGCATGCGTTCTCAAGCGACATTTAAAGGTTTTCTTTTTTGATTTACATGCATAATATTATTAGTGAAAACCAAGAAGGATTTATTTAAACGAAAGAAGAGTTTTGAGGGTAATTTTCAAAGGAATAATGTTCATGTTTAACATTTTTAGTGAGCACATATTTAAATTATTTAATATCTTTTTAGCGTAAAGGTCTTGATGAAAAATACTCTCGGTTTAAATTTGGTATACCCCTTTTTCATTCTTATGGTCACAAAGGAGATTGCCAGGTTTGTAACATATTTTAGCTTCTATATACTCTTGCCATAAACTATTGTAAACATTTATGAAATTGAGTATTTTACTTATGCTGTTATTAGTCTTGATTCTAAATACTGCAAAAATCTATAGGTGAAGAATTCCATCAGACGCTTAGAATCCTTTGGATTAATGGATGGAGAATTAATGGAACGTCTTTGGTCATTCTTGAGATCATTTGGCAAAATCACGAAGGAAATGACACCAGCTCATCGAACAGATTTCCTGTGTGATGCTTTGTATCATTTTCTTCTTATTTCGAGCGAACTCGAGCACCATAACTAATTCTTTTCCATTCAATTCTATCTTCCATCGCCACCTTCAGACTGTCAGTTGGCAAGCCAGTATCATCGTGCAGTTGGTCGACATATGTCTTAGGTGGTCTCCCTTGTCTGCGTTTGCCATGCCTTGGGTCCCACAATAAAACCTTACTGATGATCTCATTCTTCCTTCGCCAGCTGTGCCCTACAAATCTCAATCTTCTGGTGCGCAATGAATCGGATATTTTTGGTAGTTTTCCATACAGCTCTTTATTGGTTTTATGATCCTGCCAGGATACCCCAAGAACACCTCTGAGCATCCTTGTGTAGGTACCATCCAACCTGATTGTCATTTTCTTTGTCATAGTCCAGCTTTCTGCTCCGTATAAAAGAACACTTTCTACTGTAGCTCTGAAGAATGATATCTTGTGATGATCCTTTAGGTTCGATTTCCAGACTTTATTCATTTTATTTAGTGCACTCCAGGCTTGGCTTATTCTAATCCCCATGTCATCTTCACTAGATTGTATCCAGGATCCAAGATATTTAAACTTGTGTACTTGTTTCAGTGTGTTTCCTTCTAACGTGACTAAATCACCATCATCCTGATTGTACAGCATGTATTCGGTTTTCTTGGAATTCACATGCAAACCAATTACTTGTGCAGCTTCCTCCAATCTCAATAAAAGTAACTGTGCTTGCTCTAGGTGGTTTGTGAGTAGAGCAAGGTCATCTGCAAAATCTGCATCGGTGATGTGCATAGCTGGGTAGCGTGAGCTCTGTCGAGTTGATAAGGTGAATCCAATTTGTGTGTTACTAGTAGCTTCACGAAGTGCATAGTCCAATGCAATAATGAACAAGAATGGAGCTAATGTATCCCCTTGTAGAACGCCTGCAAGTATCTTGAAAAAGGGAGTATCACCATCCTGTGTTATTACCTGTGCTACGGTGTTTTGGTAGAGTATCCATATAGCGTTTACTATCTTTTTTGGTATTCCATATGCTTTCAGGGTCTCCATCAGTTTCCCTCTATGTATAGAATCAAATGCCTTACTAAAATCTACAAAAGTAAGAACCGCAGGAAGTTGCTTTGCTTTTATTCCTTCAATCAACCTCCTCAGAGTTAGTATTTGTGACAACGTTGATCTGCCAGTACGAAAGCCATTTTGGTTATCTCTGAGTATTGGATCAATGTGTGGTCGTATTCTATCAAGTAATATCTTGTTGAAAATTTTCGCTGCTGTAACAGTTACAGAGATTCCACGGTAATTATCTGTTAACCCCAAATCACCTTTCTTTGGCACAGGTACTATTCTACTCTTACTCCAGATGTTAGGTTTATCTCCATTGAGAGCCATGTTACACACCACTAACAATTCATTATTCATGGCACCACTTTTCCACACCTCGATTGGAATATTATCAAGGCCTGCTGCTTTCCCATTTTTAAAACTTTGCACACACTTCAGCATCTCCTCCATGGATATATTCTCTGTATTGATGGGTAGTGTTTCCTCTACTATTGGCATTGTCAGTTTTGATGTTATCATTGGTGGCTGGCCTAGCAACTTTTTGAAATGATCTTGCCATTTATGCAATCGTTCTGCTGGATGTTTAGCTTTTATGCAACCCTTGTTTGAACCCATTCTACCAGTGAGCTCATTTACAGATTTCCATGCCAGACCGGATTTACAGTGTTCAATAGATTTAGTGATAGTATCGACTTTTTCTAGAACATACTTCTCTTGTTCTGAGTCATATGCATTCTGGAATTCAACTTTGGCCAAGGCTAGTTTTGCCACACTGCTCCTGGTATTTCTTCGCATATTTTCTTCAAATGCATTCTTCAATTTCTCTCTTTTCATGCCGATTTCCTCGTTTTCCCAAGGTGTATGTTGTTTCACTTTCACTATAAATGGTACGTGAGCTTTCGCTGCTTTTTCATGGGCATGTACAATATTGTTGTATGTTTTGTTTGCATCTTGATCTACCTCCAGATTCTGTAGGGCTTGGAATTGGTTTCGTATCTCCACTGTGTACTGGGTTTTTATTGTTTCATCACTCAGCAGCCTATTCCAGTCATATCTGATCTTTTTGTTGTTAGGCTTTCTGTTTTGACGTAGGCTCAGGTGAATCTTTGCCGAGACTATGCGATGATTTGATCCCACTGTATTGAAAGAATTGTATGCTTCACAATTTATAGCACAGTTTTTCCATTTGTTATTGATCAAGATGTAATCTATTTGAGATTTGAATCCATTCGGAGATATGTGTGTCCATAGTTTACCTTTTCTTTTCTTGAGACAAGTGTTAATAGCTTTCATATTGCACTCTTCAATAAAGTCCAGAAGAAGCTGACCATTTTCATTGGTAGCATTGTTGTAGACAGGCCCCTTCACTTCTTTTGTTCCTATCTTCGCATTCATATCTCCACCCACTAACGTCACATTGTGTTTCGGTATAGACTTTGTCAGTTCTGTCAAGTCAGCATAAAAAGACTGTCTTTCATCTTCATCTGACACGTTTGTTGGACTATAGCATGAAATTACAGTAACAGTCGGATTTCCATTAAAAGTAGCAATTACAGTTCTTGAGTTGATGGATTCTATAGCGTTTAATGCCTTCCGCGCTTTGGGACTTAGCAACATACCAACACCTCCTATTGTTGCGTTGTTTTGGGCTTTGACTGCAGAGCTTGTGAATAAAGTCCAACCACCTTTCATGCGGTGTATATGCGGTGTTCTTGTATACATATTATATCAATGTTTGTTTTTTGGGCCATGACAACTAATTCACTTTTATTTTTGTCAGGCCTCAAAGTACGACAGTTAATCGTTGAAACTAATATTGGTTGTCTACATTTCAAAATAAAGGCCTTGATTGGAGTCCTCTTGAAACCAGTAACTATCTTTTCGATCTCAGCCTGGCTATCCACTGAGGGACGCGCTCCTTGTTCTCCCACGCGACGAGCGATGTGGTATAGATTATTGGAAGTCGTATTTTTCATGATGCTTTTCAGTTGCTATTGAACCATCATAGATGGAACAATTCAGTGAAAGTGGTCGCAACTCCTACTAACTACCGCAATATTCCATTGGAGATCATTTGGTCCAAGCCGTTGTCTAGTATTAGATCTTCCGCCTTGGATCATCCCAGAAAAGCCAAAGTACCATAATGATAATTGCCTTTAATCTGATCCGAAGCACTGCTGCCTACTTCAGGTTTTTGTCAAGGTTTTCTCCTTTCATAACCCTGATTTGGGTGGCTTCCAGGTGCTATGCCTTGCCAAAGGGCAACCTGTGATTTTGTCCAGGACTGCTTATTGGTTGTTCGCAGCTATCCTCTATATCTAAAGGACGTTTCCCTATCCGCAACCTGGGGACTCGATGGATGGGAGTTGTCATCTCCACACCATAAAATCATTTTGGTGAAATTAAAATGCATAATTTAGGTAAATATATATATATAAAACTAAAGAAAACATGTTATAAAATCACAGATTACTTGTAGTTAACCATTTGTATCTAGTCGCGTTGCATTACCAAATTTTATTATTTTGATTTTGATTTCATTTGGTAGGATCTTCCCTCTTAACACTTAAAATGAAAGCTGAAGAAACTGTTCATTGTTGCACAGATGAACTGAAAAGTTTGCTAACAAAACTATCTGGTTAGATTGTTTTTGTTATATTTTTAAGTTTGTTTGTTTATTTTTGCACTGCATAATATTTAGTGTCGGTTGATGATAGTGTGTTGCTATCTTGGAAGGAGGAAGAAGATAACACAGTTGATGAAAAGAAAAGACACTCAAAACATGGTAAATTTATTTTAGGTATTATTATGCTTTTGTTGTATTTTGCAAATCACATTTTCCCATTTTTAGTCAAGAGCGATTGGAAGTCTCAATATTTCCTAAAACTAAAAAACCTTAATCGTGAACGATCTCTGGCAATGCTAAGTACGAAACTAAGTGATATAGCTAATTATGAAGCTAAAGCGAAAAGGTGTATATCTACATTATTAAAATTGTTAAATTAATAAATAGAGTAATTAATAAATCTTTTATAATACATAACCCAAAATTATTTTAAGCATTTTCAGCCAGTTAACATAATTTATTCTTAAAGCTTACATTTTTTCATGCCATTTTAATGACTTTCAAAATTTTAGGTTAGATGTCTCACTGAAAACTCTTGAGAAAAAACATTTTGTGATCAACCGTTGGGCTACTTTGACATCAGACTATATGAAAGAAAATGACAATTTTTTGCTCAAACAATCTAAAAATACCCTGAGTTTGTTGCACAGTAGAGTTTCAGAGCGTCTCATGCTTTTGGCTGCTAAAAAACGTTATGCAGGTATTTATGACAAATTATTTTCATTTTACATTCTTTATAATTCATAATTTTTTTCTTCTTAATAATTATATTTGGATATTGCATTGCAGTGGGGTCAGCTATCGCTGAACGATTGTCACGCCAAATCAACACAGTAAATGCCGAAATCCGTAATTTGGTAGGATTGTTTAATGGAACGAACATGGAACTCAAGCCTGCTTACACGCCAATTTCTTATGAAAACGCTTTAAAATTGGATGCATCAATTTATACTGACATTGTTGGTGTTGCAGTAAGAATTTTATTTTTAGCAAAATAATATAATTACAGTTAGATAGTCCTGTATAAAAGGTTAATAACAAAAAAGCAAAAGTTAACTTCTTACATTTACCTTTTTTGTCACTACTGCACTAGGTAATAATACAAAATATGATTATTTACTCTTAGGTCAGAGTTACTCCTGGTGGACCCGAACACATAAAAAGGTTATGTGTGCAATATTATCTCCGTAAATTGAGAGGGTTGGAAGAATTATCTCTGGTTGAAAGAGAGATCCAAAACATTCAAGAATATTGGTCAAAGCAAGTGGAGGTATTAGAACAAGGCTATGAAACAGTTGAAGGCGGCTTAAAAGTTTTGGTTTACCGTCAGCTGGTTTTTGTAAAATCGTTCTTTCAAAAGTTGCGAAATATGCTAACGCTCTCAATTGTTCGAGAAGATTCGGAATTGTTTACCGACGAACTCTCAGAGGAAGAAGATATATCTGACGGGAGTGTGCAAGAAGATCCTTTATCAGAAGACGAATACTCATTTTATTTATGATTTTTTATAATTAGTGCGCAAATTAATTGTACGAAATGCATTTTTTTTTAATTTCAAAATTAAAAGTTTAATTATGCCAGCTTGATTTTCGTAAACCTTTAGATTTTCCTTAATTTCTTCGCATTCTACCTCTAACTTTTACATTTTTTAGTTCTTCTTATGTAATATTTGTTATAAATATAATAAATACATAAGTTTTTATCTAGTTGGCACATTGAATGTTTACTGAATTGATTGGGTGACTAAACCATATTCTATAATAATTTTATAAAAATTAATAGACATCTTCAGTGTTTGTGTCAATTAAAAAGGTAATCGAGGCAACAATTTTTATTTTTGCAGACTTATTTTGGGAGACTAAAAACTTGAAATGACATTAAAAGCATCTTCCGTGTTTGTCTCGATGTTTTACAAAGGTAACCGAGGCAAAATTTTGTCTTTTTGCAGATTTGTTTCGGGAGATTAAAAACTAAGTGACATTAAAAGACATGTTCAGTGTTTGTCTCGATGTTTCAAAAAGCTAATCAAGGCAAAAAAATTGCCTTTTTGCAGATTTATTACGGGAGATTAAACTAAGTGACATCAAGACATCGTCAGTGTTTGTCTCGATGTTACGGTAACCGTAAGAAGATATAAGAAGCTCGACACTTGAAATCTTTTTGCATTTTTTTAGTATGAGGAATGCTGCCAACCCTAGTATATTAGCAATATCTCGGTAAATAATAAAGATTATCACTCCAAATTTTGAATGGAAATCGAAAACGATCATATATATCAGAATAGTCTGTTTACAAATCTCAAAACCCAGCGTGAGCCCTTGCGCATGCGTGAAATTAAATCGTTCATAGATCGTTCTACTTAAGGTTATTTAAAACGAATTTTTGTGTATGTACAGCTATGCTATTGTGTCACCGGCCCATGAAAATTAAATTCCGAAAATACTACGGTAACTAAGGAAAATAATACGTAACTAAGAAAAAACAGGTTGCGCACGCGTTTAACTTCCACATTTTTATCCTTTTTCGAAATTTTATTCCAGAATATCTTACCAAAATTGACAATACTTCTTGATGCAAAATTTCAGATTCCCATCATAAGTGGTTGGCGAATTCGGTTTTGCGCATGCGCAGGTCAATTTTTTTTGTCGATCGATTTTTGTGCTAAAACCTTCAATAGACGTAACAACCTTCGACATTAAAATTTGGGTTCCAAATTTTAATACCTTAAAAATAGCCGTCTTCCACTATTTACAGCCATTGGCCCAGTTCCGCGAATGTTAGGGTCATAACGTTACTTAGAGTTATGGTTGGCTTAGTTATGAGGTCGAGTTTAGTTTCCATTTTTCACGGCCGTGGGAGGGAATGGAGGGCCGAAATTTTACAATGTATTATACCTCAGAAACACGGCTTTTTATAGATTTTTAAAAGAAATACAGTATACTCCCGATAAGTGGGACGGCATAAACAGAAGCGATAGGATCCATTTTGACAATAGGGATTCGTAAAGATAATAATAAATGAATAAAAAAGAGCAAAATTGAACTACATTTTCTTGCTTTTTAAAATAACGTATACCTCCGGATATTAGTAAGAAATTTAAAAAATACAAATTGAGAGAAAAACAATGAATGTAAGACTGAAAGACAAAACGCGACATAACGCGTTAAATACATAAATTTTGCTTCAAATTCTGTTGAAATTTTTCAAATACTTATGATTATTTATATATTATATATGCAACATATTTCAATATATATATATATATATATATTATATATAATAGGTATAATATAAACTTTTAATAACAAAAAAGGACTACTGACAACACAGCAATCAAAATATTTTATGAAATAAAACTGAAGCATGATTTAAGAATTTACAAACTTACATAGGAAATTCACATGCTGCAGAACTAGTATGTAAAAACATGATGATAAAGAATTTTAAAAATGCACTTCAAAGCCATGTTGATTTTGTATCATTGATTTTATATGCTAAAAAGTTATTTTGGATCTATACATATTTATTTTCTTTCTATAAAAAAGAAAGTTAGGAGTTGTTGAAAGAATTTGTTCCAAAACACTGAAGTGGAAATAGACAATAATACATTCCAATTCAAAAAAGACACAGTTGATACATTTCCCACACTTAAAAGTTACGATGTGATTCTTTGATTGGCGGAATTTGCACAGTCATCATGGAAAGTTCATAAAAACCAAAAATTGTTCATTTTAGAATCATTCCACACAAAACCTTTGTTACACACGAGAAGAACTGAAGAGAAAAGAAATAAAAGCTAAGTTTTTATAGAGAGATACTTATACCTATATGTTTTTAAACTTTGTTTTTGTTTTCCCTGTCTCTTACCTTTGGTTGGTGCTGATTGTTACATGATTCAAGGATTATTAGTTAATTTTTAACCATGACAAAAAGCCAATTTTTAACTATATATATATAATAAATGATTTACATGCCCAATATAATGTTCATACATTCGTAATGTATAATATTTATGTATTATATATCTATAATACACACACACTTATCTATATATACCTGACTTTTTAAGAAACTCTGAACGAAAAATGTCACATCCTCTCAGTTTTCGACTATAAACTTTATCATGCTTTGGGAAGCTCCTTGACTTCTTCCTGTTATCAATCCATTGCTAAAAAAGAAATATTGCCAGTATATCTCTATTAGTCAGAATACAGATTCAATAATATTATCACTGACACTGTATAGAAAGTGACAAAAAAACAAAGAAGTGTCAAACTTTAATTTGCAATTGAGTCAATCCAGTCTTAATTGAAACATCCATGATTAAATTTAAGGATACTACATTGTCGGCATTGTAACTGATCATGCCACTATTGTAGGCATCTTCGAGGTATTTAATTTGTAGTTCGGTTTTCAAGACTCGTGACATGATATATATAGCTCACTAAAAGAGAGTAAAATAGTTCTAACTGATGTGTTTATTGGGTATTTTATAATCCAGCATAAAAGTTTAGCGTGCTGGAAAGCTGTGAAAAAAATAAAACGGTGAAATTTCTGAAATTTACAATTTAGAGAATCTAGCTAAAAAACACAACAAAACAAATAACAACACAATAGCTATAGCTTGGTTGAGTTAGAATAATATAGCTAATCTAAGCTATTAAAAAATAGTTTTTGGATTAATTTATCCTATGAAAAATTTAACACTTAATTAATTATAATATATATAGATCAATTATATATAACTAGCTAGCCATGTAACCATTTTTCTTAATATTACTCGAGCGGGAAATTATTAGTTCTAGGTTTTCGATATTGAGTATCGCGCCGTTTGTGATACCATCGCAAACGGCGAGCTCTAGAAATCTAGATACGATAGTAACGCGATGGATTATCGATTAGAATATACATAGCACGGTACGGTACATTCGAAGATCTCGCTAACAGATTCATCAACAGTTTGGAAAAAGGTTTTAAAAGGCTAGATATAGTTGCTGATACATACCGTAGGAGCGGAATAAAAGAAGGGGAAAGAAAAAAAAGAGGCATTTCAAGCTTTTTAATGATTGGTTCAATTAAAAGCAATTTGCTGTCCGAAATTTATGCTAAACAATGACAACAAGTCGAATCTAATCAAGTTCATATTCACTTATATTGTCGACAACAAATACCGCATCATGGATTCTTTTGGCACTCGTACAATTTATTTGTCAGATGACACCAATGACAACATGCTTAACTAATTCATCCACTTCTGAAGACAACACACTTACCAGCAATCAAGAAGAAGTTGACACAAAGGTGGTTCTTCATGAACTTCGCATTCTTTGTCTTTATGAAAATGGTGAAAAGGGTGTTGTCCGTAATCCTTCCGGTGACACTGATATTTGTCTTATCTTGCTACAGCTGGTTCCAGATGATCACCAAAAAAGGCTACTGTATGATTACAATGATTATGGAACAGGCATCAGACGGAAAAAAAATTGGCTGAACAAATTTCAACTTGATCCCAAATATAAACCAGCTTTAATAGGGTTCAATGCCTTTACAGGTAATGACTACATGCCAGCCTTCTTCAGAAAAGGGAAAAAGATCTGCTATCAAATAATGACCAAATATGAGGAGCATGTCTAATTATTTACTAAACTTGGAAATAACTGGGATATTGATGACGAAATCTTTTATGTTTGTCTGCAGATTGTATGGGCTGAGAAAAAAACGTCGTTACGGTGAACAAAGCTCGTTTTGAAATGTTCAAAAAGAAGTACTCGAATGAAAACAAAGTTATCGATTTTTCAACGTTACCACCGTGTAGAGAATCGTTGCACCTTCACTTATTGAGGGTAAATTATGTTGCGTGCATATGGAAAAGATCGGGTTAGTCACCTATTGATCACCCAAATGTTGAAAACTATGGGTGACCATCTTGGAAATGTCAAATGGATACGAGAACAATATCCTAGTAAAATTGAAAATCTTCTGCTCAAAAATGACGACAATATGAACGTAGATGATGAAGAAGAGGACCTTGACACTAATGATCAAGATTAATGTTATATATAGAATATTGATTTTTAAGTTTTTTGTTAGTTTTTTCCGGCCTCAAAAAGTAGTTTCTGTTAATTTCCTAAGATAAACTCAACCTCGCCTGAATTTTAATCTTTGGGAAAAATTATATTTATATTGACAAGTTTTCTTATAGTTTTTTTAATTGATTAGTTTTGGTATCCATTAAATTTGAGCAAAACTCACGAATTTTTGACGATTCTTAAAAATTCTGGTCTGTAAAATACACAAAATACACGTGATCACCATCAAATTTTGCAAGAGTATTTCCCAATATGGGAACATTCAGTAATTATGTCACGCTAGGGGGGTGGGTGGTTTTTCCTGTTTTTCGTGATGCAGCGTGACGGTAAATAAGGGGTCGTGGGTGGTTCTCAGTTCAAGTCCGTAACGTCACGGTATAAAAAAAGTATTCGATAGAAAATATTTTTTGTATTTGTTAAAATAAAGACGTTGTTTTCCGTTTTAAATCTTATACCGAAACAAGCAAGTACAAAATTTCCGAAGGGAATTCCATACGATTATTCTTGCCCTTCACCGTATTTGCAAGCACTGTGGACTTTATTTCGGAAGTATCAAATCAAAACAAAACCACATATCATACTGCCGAATAAAGAAATCTCTGCAAGTTGCCGAAAGCACTGAGATGGGAAAGGTCCGACCGCAAAGAGTTGCAGCACGTCGCCAACAAGAATTGCTGTGTGTAATGGCCTTTGTGTAATGATTTTTACGACGGTTATTGAATGGCCCCTATATTATTTCACCACATGGCAAATTTTATATCCTTAACTTTTAAATTTCCTGAGATATATACATTTAAAGTAGGTGACCCCACTCGAAAAAAAAGTAGTCAAAATTGCACTTGTCCCTAAATATCGACCTGGTTGAGAGTGTTTATCACCGATTCAGCCTGAAAACCATCTAGAAATGTGTTCTAGAGGTATATAGGAACATAAAAACAGCACTCCACAAATGTCTAGTGAAAGGTGGGTTTTTGGCCTTTTTTTGCTGGACTATTCGATCTTCACCTCGACTTCCAGCATAATTTCCAATCCTCGGAGAAGGTCGATATTTTCCTTCAAAAACAATGCCGGAGACCTTCTCTCCTTTCTTCAGGAAAAAAACAGGCGGACAATTCTTGACAATTCTTTCGGAATGTGTCCAACGGTCTCAGCAGCCAGTTTTCCCCTGCGAAAGACTTAGTTAAAAATGAAAAAAAAAAGTCGTGTGGCTACTACTGCAAAGGTTCACATTGCTCCAGCTTTACTTAACGAAATAAAGCTAGGTTTTCAAAGGAACTTCAAGCGTTGCATGAAATTCCAGAAGATTTCATAGTGCATTTTGACCAAACACCTCTCCCCTATGTTTGTACAGGAAAGCGAAACTATCACACACAAGGCGCTTCTAACGTTCCGCTTGTTGGTAAGGGAAAGAAAAAGCAAATAAGTTGTACTTTCACTGTCACCATGTCAGACCAGTTTCTACCGATGCAACTGATTTACCAAGATTGCGTGATCGTACATGTCCCTAATAATACGACAGATCATTTTCAGCCTTTGGATGTAGACGTCAATGGACACGCTAAAGAGTTTCTCAAGAAAATTCGAATGCTGGTATACGCGCAACAAGTCACCAACCAAATCGATAGTAGTGTCTATGACGTGTGTGCCGTTGAAGCACCGTTAACATAAAAAAAATTAAGTAATGTCAATCCAAACACAGCTATTTATATACTTCTTTTCTCTTCTGCTCCGGAAACTGTCTCATATCCTCGACTGACAGCTTTTTATAGGCGAAAAATGTTTTTTGAACTGAAAATTTCGTCCGAAATTTCTAGAAATATATCCGAAAGTTTTTTCGCCGAATCTTTACCTGCCAAAACTTTTGGGGATTAATCTGTTTCTTTCGCTATTGTTATCCATTATCATCCGTTCGCTGTCCTCTGTTTCACCATCGGCCTCCCACTCATCTTCCGAATCTGACTGGAAGCTTTCTTTCGGCGTCACAAAATATTCAAAGTCTATACCAAAATTTGTAACTGCGGCTTCGAATCTCCACGTCTCCTCATCCAGCGGATCGACATGGTGATATGGGTACAAACCAGAAGAAAAAAGTTGTTACGGGTAGCAGTTCTTTCAAACAGACATCAGATGTAATCATTGAAATTTCATATTCCGAATAAATAAGTGTTGACTTCAAACATTCTTTCTTTACTGCTCCCACCAAAAATCAAAAACTTTGCATTCACTAATGTACACCGTTAAAAAAAAAATTTCTCGCATTTTTTGACATAAATTTTTGAGTTTAGCCACAAATCTTTATATTTTGCGAAATAAATGTTTGCAGTTTGAGTATCGCCCTGATCGTTTGCGACATTTAATTTTGCGATTTTAGGCCTAATTCGCAAACTTTTATGACGCATTCTTTTATACCAGCATTAATTTATATCCTTGGTAGGTCACAGGGAAAAACCTTTTTCTTCTTTTATCAACTTGAAGATGCAATATTTAGCTGATGCCTATTTTTGCAAAACGTTAATTTTCAAAAAAGAAACCTATACCCGATCAATCTTATTGATTTTTTTTTTACCGATCATATTACAAGTATCTCGTCTTGTAAGGTAGCTCTTTTTCTCTAGCTTTCCCCGCCTCTATTAAAATTCTTTTTTCGCTTGCAAGAGCGAATATAACCATCGATTCATGTAGCTTTTTTTAAATCTGCAACGAGAAATAAACAAGGGAAATATAACATGTGTTATAAAAATAACTCTGACTGTATTTCAGGACTTTCACAACTTTCCTTATAAAAATAACCCTAATCTCCGTGATTACTACTAAAAATCTTTCGCGTTAGTCTCACTGTTGTTAATGGCAACCACACGTTTGAGATCGTACTAATAACGACAACTCACCTTTATTATTCTGCTTTTGTTCAGTTGGTATACATAGCACCGCCGTGTTGCGCATCTTTGTAACGAAAATATATGTTTAACGATTCAAATAAAAACGTAAACTTTTTCACTGTGATATGAAAGAACAATTAAGTAACTACGCTAAAACAGATATACCTTTATCATATTTGCTAAAGTCAATAGAAGCAACGAGAATTTTTTTTTCACTAAATGAGATTCGGCCTACTTTGCATGTATCCATGATTAGGTGCCATATTGACTCCTGGTATTTGTTGATGCCCCATCATAAGGAGTTGCTGGTGGGGATTTGGCTGGGCGGGAACTGTTTGTATAGGCGTAGATGGGCGGAATGTGGGCGCACCTCCCGCTAAATGTAAATAATATATATTGATGCAAAAAGACCGGAATTAATCATGGAAAAATTGTTTGGAGGAAGAGTTGAGTGAATTCCTTAATACTAACTACAATGAGACAGTTACAATATAGACTACCAACAATAACCAAAAATATCCAAGACAATGCTTGTTCGCCTTACTAGTAAGAATCTTAATCTAATAATGAAAGCAGAATGGGCAGCCAAACGGAAGTCCACCAATAAAACTTATAAAAGCTATCAGTGTTAATCATTGGGTTTAGAAAAGCTATTTCGTACACCAAACAACACCTAACTGTAGCTATGGTTGCTGTATACACCAAACACCACCTACCTGTAGCGTGGTTGATAGGGGAAGCTATCTGTGGGTAGCCAGTGTTCTGCGGTTGGTTCATCACGTAGGTAGCGGTCATGTGAGGTGACGGTTGGGGATAGCTGTGGTGGGGCTGACTTGCCGCCTGTTGATGCTGTTGTAGATTATGTTGGTTCACTAAACAACGCGATAAGAAACTGTCTGACATAGATATACCGTGAACATCACACAGAAGGGTTAATACAGATCATAGACAGCGATTTTAATATACATTGATTTACTGAACTATTATCACTATATTATAGAGATAGATTTTTATCCCTTTACACTGTATCGTCGTAAAATTTGCATTTGCTTTTCGTATAAACAAAATTAGAAGACACACCCTATATCAATAATATCCGTCTAGTATATATGTAACAATATATATTTCCAAACCTCCAATGGCGTAATTGCTTGGTGCATTCTCAGCTTGTTGGTAAGCGACCGTAGAGGCAATTCGAGGATGTTGGATGCTTGAGGCTGGAATATAACGCACCATTGGCGAGGCGGTCTGCATCTGAATGTACTGCCCAGATGGAACAACCTTAATCACCAGGGACCTTGTTTATTATGCATGATTGTTCACTAAAAAATTTTGACTAAGACAAATATAATAATCAAACAATTAAACATTTCAGGTATAATATTAAATATCATTTAAAAAGCAGCAAGAGAATAAAACGAAAATATGAGAAACATAACCGATACAATGCATTTGTACAAGTAAAAGTCTTGAACCTGTTGGTAGCCACTAGGTGGTCCCTGCACAAAGATATACTGCTGCGGCGCCATACTTTGGTGGTGTGGAACGTAACCTTGTGGCTGGCCGATCAACTGAGGATTTCCGTTGTTCACCATATCACCAGCGGAGAGATTGTACGGATCTAAAAGAACCGATGCGTTGAATATAAGAGTGTAAAAAAGAAAACATGATATAGTTTAATGGTGAACACTTAATTTGAGATACGAAGACATAATTACGATGCCTTTGCGACAAAGGTTCAATATCTTTTAGAAGACTATTATGAATGAAGCAACACAGTAAAGGTAGTTTTGCGTAGAATTGTTGGTTGCGAATTACATACATGTTTGCCTGTAGAATGGTTTGGGCTGTCCGTGCGGCACGAGATCGTGAGACGGGTTAACAATCACGGGGGCGTGCTGGGGAACTTGGTAATACCCACCCTGAGGCTGACTTGGTATTTGAACCTGAAACAATTTAATCTAATTTACCAAAGAATACATATCTACGTTTTTAAAGGAATATGCAAACATCATAATACATACCCTTAAAATATTTAACAATAAAATATATATTCAATATTCAATACAATACAATATTCAAATCAATTTTATTAAACATATAAGTGAAAAAATGATGAGTATTCACCATTAAATAAACCCGCTTAAAATAGAAATTTGATTTTAATCAATCAGTTTTCTTTACTTAAGAAAGGAAGAGTAAAAAAGAGACATCAAATTGTTTTACAGCAAAAGGTTGAGCTTTTGGCACGACAGATTTCTGGGATGGCGAAAACTCTTTGGCAGCAGGATTGAATGAAAACTCTTTCACTAACGGATTCAATGTTGATTTGCTAGAAAACGAAAAAAATACGAATAACAATAACAAATAAAAAAATGATGAAAAGAAACACGTAAAGAATCAAATTCTATTATAAATACTCAAGACAATTGGTCCCTTAAAAAAGTTGCTGTCATAGATTGTATTTTAAACACCTATGGTTTCTGAAGGATTATCTGTTACTTAGGGACTAATTAGAACCGCTTGTGCTTGAGTGTATATTTTATAGTTTGTAAACGTTGCATAAAGGTTTCAAGCACTACAATACGCTTGCGAATCTTTCAAAAGACCACCTGGAAGACCTCCAACGACATGGTTATCAAAAACGATTTTCTCGGTCTAGAAATCACTTTCGATGAAGCAACTCGTATTGCGATAACAGATGCGCGCAGATAAACATTGTAACAAATTTTTGTAAATAAAACTTTTCTATATACCGGTTACGTAAAACTCGTTTACGAAATACCGCTACTGATAAACGTTGCGTTGCAGTATTTGATAGTTGACGTGTCGCCTCAAATATGTGAGTTTATTAATTTATTTCCAAACGCCTACTTAGACGTATGTACGTACTATAGCGGATAGCTTTTCACAACGGCATAAAAATGTAACGCATAGGCCTTCTGTTCACACTTAAAACGATTAAATCGCCATGATTTTTATACCGGATAGCTATCAAGACGCAACGCTCTCGAAAGTGATACGTTACATATCGGTTAGCTTTTTAATACGCAACGACTTATAGTGTGAACACCGAACCGGATTTTCACAACGATATCGATGAAAGGAATTTAATGTCGTCTACAGAAGTGTTTTTTAGCATAAAAATAGTCTGTCTATCCGGTATAATGTGAACGCCTTGAAAACGAAACATCGTCATGAAACGATTCTGTTCACATTATACCGGATAGCTTTTTATGCTGTTGTGAAAAGCTATCCGGTATAGTGTGAACATAGTAATATTCTTATTATGTTTATTTATTTGTTTAGGACTATTTTATCGTTGTTCAATGGACAAATAAATAACATCGAGGAGTGCATTTCTTCAGTTTCTGATACTAACACAAATAATATCAGGGGCGGATCTAGACTGTAGCAACTGTTGCAGTTGCTACAATCAAAATTTTAAGACTTTTCCACACGATAATTGATTTTGTTTTTATCCATCAATCAAATTACTGGATTATCAATCAAAACTTTCTAGCTTCTCGCAATTTTGCAAATTAAAATAATAATCTATTTTATGTTGGCAATAAATTGCGAAAATATATTTGCGACATACAGAGCGGGTTCAATTTCCGTTTGAAACCTTGATGTCCGATTATGCTAGACGAAAATTACATTTATTATTGTTTGAATGAACGAGTTGCAACAAAACATTAGCATTTTGCAACAGTTAGTGTTAAAAGATATAACTTAAAATAACAAATTTCACCCCCTGATTTCCAGTTGTCTCTTTATATTTCAGAGGGATACATCGTAAGGCTAAAAGTCATTGGCGAGTTCGATGTTGCAAAACTATTTTTAGAATTCTATATGTATTTAATTTGAACTCCCATATTCAATTGAAATGTTACTTAATCTAGGGGGTTAATTACTTAGTTCTAAAAGTCATTCGTTTGTTTACTGTTGCAAGATGTTTTAGTTTATATCATCAGATCGCTACATTTCTCTTCTCTTTGTTTATCATAGATCTTATCCAAGCGATTAACGATAGAAATGAGATTTTCATTGAAGAACAAAGAATGAACCCTTTAAAGCATCTGAAAAACGGTTGTTTTCAATCTATACCACTTAAAAGATGAGGTACTAGAAACTTTTAATAGAGCAGCCGCCACAGTAGAATCTCTTCGGAAAATTTTATTTGAAAATGAAGAATCAATGAATTTCTTGGATGAGTATGTTTCTTTAAGGTAAATATAGGATGCTATTCACAAAAACTCTTCAAATCAGGATCAGGAATTTGCTCGTGCTCGGGGAGATTTATCTATTTTGAAAAAAAAAACACTCAGAAACGTGAGAGACAATATTGAAATATGTCATGATGAATGGTTTCAGAAAGCAAATTATCTATCTATAACTGTTGGTAATGAAACAAACAAACCTAGGACATGTGAGCGTCAAAATAACAGATGTAGGTGCCAATAATGCAACTGATTATTACCGCACAGTATGCTCACTTCATTTTTTGGACCATATCTTAATCCAATTAAAAACAAGATTTACATTTTGAAACTTAACAGCCCTGGATGGTTTTGCCATTATTCCAGGTTATGTTCTATCCAATTTAAAAGAATGGAAACACAAGTTTAAAGCGTTTTGTAACATGTATGTTGATGATCTTCCTAATCCAAGCAATGTTTATGCTGAGGTGATATGTGGGAATGTTTTTGGAAGGAAAACCAAGTTGATGTCCAGATTATGTCTCAAGTACATTGCTGAAATTTGATACTCATATGTTACCTAACATATTTACTGCCTTGCAAATTCTTGGGACTATGTCTGTCACCACTTGTACATGTGAGAGTTTCTGCTTTGCATAGATTGAAAATGTATATTTTGCAAAGTACCATGGGAGATGATAGACTCAATGGCATTGCGGTAATGCATATACATTGTGATGTTGATATTGACATCAATTATATAATAGACTCATTTTCAGCTTCCAACCATCGCCGTATGGAATTGAGAAATACTCTTGAATCTAAAACTTAAAAACTTTGTGCATAATCTTATAACCTTTTCTCATTCATTGGCACCGACATAGAACACTTCTGTTCTTCTTTTAGAGAATAATTAGTTGATCCTAAACTGACACTTGTCCGGTCATATGAAAGTGATGCACTTACGGTTAATTATACAAACCAAAGTTTCATTTCATAATTATACCCTCCTGATATTTGCTTCCTGATTCCATATTTTCATCAAATTATAAGTTCATACAACGCTTGACAACAATATTTTATCATTCTATTCAAGCAACAATTCACTAAACAACATTCATTTCTGTTCAGCGTTCAGGATCTCTGATCTAACAACCTTGATGCTAACCAAGAATAATAATTCTTTCCCGATAACCAATAACAATTGTTCTTTCCCCAATAGTTGCTGATAACAAAGGTAAGATTCTTGAATTTCTGTTTCTCTAATATACCTAGCAATTTTAATATTTCATATTAAATGGTTTACATGGATAATTCACGATAACATTGCAAATATTATTTTTCATATTTTTTATTCATTTGTTTTCGTTTTAGCTGAATGTTGAATCGACTTAAAGATTAATAAAAATAGATTGTTATAGAGAGATGTGTACGTTTATGCGTCTCCATTCAGAATCCCGATTTGAGTCGACATTGCAACCTCTTATTACCGCGTCGAAATTTCGTACCAATGTCGTCCGAGTAGTTCATGGCTTGAAAACGAAACGATGCATGTTCTGTAATATCGATTGTAAAAAAATCTATAGATGTGTTTTCCTTGTGGTTGAAGTAGAAGTTTGTATATTTAACATGGGTAACTAACAAATGTCCCTCTTGACGATGTTTCTGATGTTTGGCAATTGGGCCCACGTTGACGCGTTTGAAATCGCTCAACCAGACGACCACCAATTTGAGCTAGACTCGCATTACGCGATAACTCGCGTTAACGTATTTTAAAAAATGGCGAGGTGAATTTCAACTAAACTTTGTGGTCGATAAAAGCACTAGCAGTATGTAGTGTTTAAAATATTATGTCTTGTAGAATATTACTTAAGAGTATGCACAGCATTGTACTGTTTAAATGTAAAGAGATAAATTTACCAGTTTATTAACATTCAAGTTTATTTTGTTAAGATATGTAGTTTTTACGTGATTTCTCGGAATGACATATTGTGTACACATTAAATTGTTGGATGTTTTTTTTGCTACAGTCAGTTTTTTGTCTGGACCCGCCCCTGAATATAAGAACAACAATTTAAGACAGTCTTGCCCAAAACTTATTATTAGCTTCTATACGGATTCTCAAATCAATGCCCTCTATCATTTGCGTTATATATTAGACATATTAGTAGCATTTCTTAGACTTCTAAGTGTTTAGAAGCTTTGTTACACACTTATTTTAATTTTGGAGCTTTTTAACTTATTTGATTTGAGTTTTTCTTTTCAGAAGAATAGAGTAATATATGACAACTGTAAAATTACAAACTTGGCCTTCTTGTGGTTCAGTAGCTTTGCAAAATATATTTGGTGTCATGGCCTGACTTACCTGATGGATATTGACTAGAGTATTTGATAGCACTCATTGGTTGCACAAGACATTACAAACGAGGAACAAGAAACACGGATAACTGAGATATTTTTGTAGGACATAATGAAAACAAAGTACTTACAATACAACATCAGACACTGTTGTAACAGGTGTTGTCTTGACAACCGTAGTTATGGGAACAGCTTCCACAGTAGAACTGAAGGCATTGGTGTTAACATGAGTAGAGCTGGTGGAAGTAGAGGTAGCTCTAACTAAAGAAGATGATGGATATTAATGATAAATAATAGTTAACATTAACAGATTAATTCATACAGGAAATCAATAAAACCATATCAAATTCAAGTGATCTACCTTAGTGGTACTAAATTTCGCGGGTACTTATTTTCGCGATATCAATTTTTTTCCAAAAAATGCATTTCGCGGGTATTTATTTTCGCGGTTTGCTCATTTAAGAATTTTTTCGCGGGTATTAATTTTCGCGAAATGTCAAAATTAAGTAAATTTTAAAATCAATCTTTCAAACTAAAGGAAATAAGAACGTTAAGAGCTTTAACTCGATAATAGCTGTTTTTACTCGTTTAAACAACTTGTTGCAAGCTTAAGTAAATAAATCAAAAGCATTGTCTCCAACTTCTCCATCGGTTGGTTCATTGTCACACTCCCATTCTGATGTCTCATCTTCACTGTCTTGACCTGCCCTCCATTGGTATAAATCAAGCTCTTTTGGAAACAAAGAGGCAAGGCTTCAATTTTCGATAAAGGTTTGTAAACCAGATTACCCTGGTAGAATTGTAGGGCATTTGCCTATGGAGATTAGTTGGATAACGAAATTTATAATTGATCGGGGAACACAATTTGAAGTTAAGGTTTGGGACAAGCATTACAGAAGAAGCCCTCTAGTTCTAGGTGGACTTGAAGTACCATGCAGAATAAAAATCAAAATGGTTGGGAGTATCATCGTCAACCACCTCCTCCTAGTGCGATACGAGTCTCTCTTGAAAGAATTATACACCGAACCAAAAGATGTGTGAATAATCGCAACATTTCTTTCAATAAGAAACAAACGAATGAAGATGATGAAGACGACGAAGAGATGAATATCGAAATATTGCAAAGAGACCGACCGACCGACGAAAAAACTTAAAACATCCAGAAAGAAGAGATGAAATCAAAAGACAATATGTCGTCGCGATATGTTTGAAAACTCCTGTCGTGATTCACGAAAAGGAGATGATGTAATTAATAGATTAACTATTTCTAATGAAAAAAAGAAAAATTAGCGTGTCTTTATTGACGTAGTTTACATTTTTGTTCTATCGCCGCTTGTTTAAGTGGAAAATTACTAGAAATTCAACTTTATGTAAAAAGATCTCGCGGGTATTAATTTTCGAGGTTTTAAAAAATCCAATTTTAATAGAGGGAAAACACGCAGAATTTAGTACCACTAAGGTAATCAGATTGAATGAGTCCTTGAAAGAACATACTTTAAAGGAAGAAATTGTTGCGGGAAGAAAAAGTTGCGGGAAGAAAATGTTGCGAGCAAATTTTCGCGAATTTTTCTTCCCACAACAATTAATTTTTTTACAATTCGCAACTTTTTCTTCCCGCAACTTTTAATTATTTCCAGTGTTCGCAACAATTTCCTCCGCAACTTTTTTCTTGTTGTTTTATAAAAGCATCCGAACAAAAATAACCCCGAGTTTGGCTGGTCCAATTGTCGTTTTTTGGAAAAATTGATCAAAAAAAACAATGTCGGACAAAAAGTGGCCAAATTCCAATAATGAAAATGATGTCTGATATTGTTTTTCTGATTGAAAAGTTATCTCCTTGGAGCAACAACAAACTTAATGTGCGAAAATATTCGTCTATGAATATTTTTTTACAAATTCGATCAGATTTCGTAGATTCTAATAAATAATTATTGTTTCTTTGTTATTTTGTATTGTTCTTTTTTGATTTCCTTTATCAGAGGACTTCATAAACCACTTCGTATGTCAGCTTGCTTCTCTTCACCGTAGGTTTTAAACTTCGTTTCTGAACCTTTTTGTTGTTCATGCGATGATGATTTACTATTGGCAGTGTTAACAGTTTCCACAAACGAGGTGACAAACTTCTTTCTCCTTTGGAACATCCATATAATTTAGTTTATTGGGGATCAACATTGATGCTGATGCAGAAGATGATGAGTCTTAGACTTTCTATTTGTAGTAACATCGTTTTTCTTTCTTCGAAGCCTATTGAAGCCTACGTGACGTTGTCTAGTGTTAATGTTTTAGTGTAGATTTATTTTCACGCAGTGTCCTTTATTGTCTAAGTAACGTTATATGAAGTTTACATCTTTCTGTGTACATACCACTTACCACAATAGGTATGAAAATATTAAAGTCTGGTCCGTGGGAACTGCTTATGAGAATATCCGTCTCCGATTTTTCAAATAATCCGTAGGAGGCTGTATTAATTTTGGAATAAATCGAGTGTCCAAACGCTAAGTCGCATGGAACGACAAGAAAAATTATCGTAAGTTCAACTTCACTCGCAACATTTTATGTACGCAACTTTTTATGAATGTCCCGTCTCGCAACATTTAATGTACGCGACTTTTTTTTTTAAAGTTGCGAAAATAAAATCGCAACTTTCGCCACTTTTTCTTCCGGCAACAATTTCTTCCTTTAAAGTATAATAAAGATAAAACAGCTTGACGGGGCTGTGATATCACTTTCTCCTGGTTCTATAAAGCCATTGAGTATATTTTAGGTTAATTTCAAGTTAATAAATTTATTGTCTCAGTTTTGAAAGAAAACATAAAAATAAATATTAACAAAATATGCCATAACATCTGGAATTATAAAGGTGTGGTTATTATCGATTAGTATATTGGAATAAAAAATTCTCAAGTTTTTCCCCCTAGAACACAGACAAAAAGTGACATTAGCTGATAACAGAACAATGAAGACTAAGCACTTAAAGTTGGGTTACTTGATTCAGTTTCCTGCCCAAAAGTAACGACAGGGAAGCCTTTCTCCTCAACTTTCGGTTTCATAGGACTCTTTTTCGTCATCGCTTTCTTTGTGTTTTGCGGCTTTTCCGAAAGCTAACATCCAAAAATAGAATTTGAAAGTAGCTGTTAAAAATTATACTTTTGCAATTCACATTAACCCTTTCATTACCGAAGAAAAACACCCCAATTTCCCGGGGCGTGAAATTGGAAAAATACCCTTCCTTACTCAATTGATCATAACTTTTGAACCAATTCTTCAATGCACTCCAAATTTGGCTACTTTTCTTCTTATAATTTTTGGAACAGAATTACAAGAAAAAAAAATCAAAAAATTCAAAATTGCGGTGTTCATGATTCAAAATGGCGGATCTGCAAACAAAGAATAATTTGAAATTTTCATTCAATTTGTCGAGAAAATATATTTTTGTCGAAAAAATGGCTCAAAACCCACTTTTCATGGAACTATAACATATAACCTATAAATCTGTGAAATTTTATAGAAAAAAAAACAATCTGAACAAAAGTTATGCGTAAATAAAAAATTACTGTAAATTTCATAAATTTACGCGATATATTGTAATATATATAGTATACATCTAAATAAAAGTAGCTGATAGAGAATATGCCTTTAGTTATTATTTCCATGTAGGAAAGAGATTTTGGCATACCTTGGAACCAAATATTATCAGAGTAGAATTTCAAAAATCTGCTAGAAAACGCTTCTAATTTTGCAAAAAAGACTTGAAAAAAATGGATAGAAAATCTTTTTTAGCAATTCAATAGGCCTATGAAACAATAAAAACATCAAAAGAATCAAAACTATTATGAAAAGAGGTAGAACAAGAGAAGAAATGTTAACAAATCCCTAAAATAAATAAAATGCAACTAAACATCATCGTAGATGGTCGTAATCTAGCAAGGTATGGTAAATTACAAACTACAGCTTAGATTTGCATGTTTTTTTTGCCGTGACCGGAATTTTATCTAGTTTCTAAACATAGTCGGCTTCTTGTCTAACTCGAACTTAAACAAAAGTAAAATTGATTTAAGACCGTACCCAGCGGTGCTGGGTACAGGGAAAACGGCGCGGGTTTTTATACCCAGCCACGCTGGGTACAGGTAATGAAAGGGTTAATATTTGGACAATTTTAAACAGAAATAAGATTATACCCAAATTAAAACATTAAAACTCATGGTATTATCATAAAACAGACTACATTTCTTCCTCTTTGTTTACCTTGAAACCTTTTCCAAACTCTCTCAGTTTTTTAACGTCGATTGCTTTCTTTTCTAAATATATCATTTACGTACAAAGTACTAATACCCATACAAAATCTTGATTTCAGAGAAAAAAAGTGAAGTTAGTAGAAATTAGTGCAAGTCCAAAATTTTACATGTTAATAGGTACCTTCATCAACACTTTGAGTTGGATTCACCTTTCCGTATTTTACCAGACAGTTCTTCATGTCATCAGAACGCCGGTCTTTTATATCACCTGCTTGTAGTGGATTTTGCTCAGTCTTTCGCTCCTGAGAGAACTTATGTGCCTGCTGGCCCGAAAGTGGTGCTTTCTGAGGTGAAGAAAGATTCAGGGTGTTAGTAAACGATTCAGAGGGAGGTTTAGTTGTTTTAGGAGGAGTACAATGAGAAGCGATAGCAGCATAATTTTTTGAGTTTTGTATGACTTGTTGTTTGGCGGCGGCCAAATCTTCATTAGAAATGTTGATTGGATGTTGTGAACTGTTCAAGGGAGCAATGTTAACCATCTCGGGTTGTGGTAGCAAAGGCTGGCTGGAAGTTTTGTTTAGTGTATGCCCAAATTGTTGTTGCTGTTGCTTCTGCTGCTGCTTTTTCATGGCAGCTGCTGAGTAGGACATCGGACGATTGACGGCAGTTCCCTCTGAATTCTGCAGATCATTTACGTGTGGAAGGACATGCGCATCATTCAATGTGGCGGTGTCAGAAAGAACATGTTGTTGTTGGTGGTTATGATGTTGGTAATCTAAAGAGTAACATTCCCATAACTTTAATAAAGAAACATGAAAATCTAAAAAGGTTTCAAGATCGTTCACTTACTATTGTTATTGCGTAAAGCAGTGCCATTTTGCACACGATTTGATAAAGGACCGGTGGTGTTTCTGTTGTAGACTGAAGATTCATGATTACGAAAGCCCTTTTGAAACCGTGGGCCAACAACCATGTTTGAGTGCTTGCCTCCCCTGCCTCCACCTCGATTGTTCTTAAAATTTTGTCCTGTGTTAGAAAATCCATCATTGTGACTTGGTCGCGTGACAGCACTAAATATTTCCTCTTCACCAGCGCCACTGTCCACCTTCTCGTGCTCTATAAACATGGCGTCTTTTTGTATCTCTCTTGCCATTTGCTCCGCCTTCCGCTCTTTCTCTCTGTACTCCTCATCATCCCGCTTAATAATAGGAGTCCTGCATTAAAATGAACCATCCATTTATAGTGGTCAAACTCGTGAAAAGGTGTTACTTTCTTTTTTTGTTATGATTTAAGGAGTCACATTATTGTTTTCTACACATGAAACATGCCTGTAATAGTAGTTTTTTAACACAATGAAATGAACATGTTCCTACATCTCTACATCGTTAGATATCACATTCAAACTTACATGTAATTATTTAAACTGCTATCGTATGTAGATTTGACGCCATGTTGTTCTTCGTTTACCCTTACCATGTCGTCAAAACCCCAAAATTCGTTCTGGACAAAAAAGGGAGAAGTGGCAAAAACTATTCAGTAGTGGCTTAGTACGAAAACATGTTTTCTGAAAAAGATAAAAAAGTTATGTAGTATTCCCCTTAGTAAGTCCCTTAAAATTTCAAAAGTTCGAAAAACCTCAAAAGGATTTTATAAAAAAACTAATAAAATGCATCATACGTTATCAAGATCTTCCAGTGAGCAAAAGTTTCCGTCTGTGTCATTGGGTTCCCATTGAACCAACTCTCGCTGTTTATTTGGTGCATGACAACCGGCGATAGCTGAGTCAGTCATTAGCACATTGCGTTTGGCAAAGCTCAAGTCAACACTCTTAGATTTACAGCTAACAACGTCACAAAACGGGAAGATTATCTTGTTTTTAACACGCACCTCGCCACCATGATTGTCTTTCTCACCAGACTTACAGTAGGCACAACTGAGGTGAAAGTCAAGCTAAAATAACAAAAGTATTGATTTAATGTTTAAGAAGTGATTTGTGAAAATTAGCGGGTCAACTAGCATGGTTATGCTATATTTAAGATGTTAAAATAACGTTGCATAGAAAACACAAAAAAGTGCCAATAAAACCAAAAAAATCTTATTTGCTCTTACATTGGAACTTGTTTAAAAAACAACAAATACATGATACATACATGTACGCAAAAAAGACTGATTTTCATGAAATGACAATGATAACTGAAAATATAAGATGTACTCTCGCATCTATATCATCGGAAGTGGATTCTTCAATATCTTTAAGAACAATGTAGTTTTCTCCAAACTTACGGTCAGAGGATTGCTTGTTAATGGCTGCCATCAAGATATTGGTTTGGGGTGTAGTAGGGTGCTTAGAACTGACAACATCAGCATATGAGGTATATGGAACAGTACCAGAATTATTTACAGAGTCATGAGATGTTTTATAGCATGATGATCATAGTCAGATAGTAGATATTCAGAAATTTGCTTATCGTGCTTATCAATTAGGCCTTGAAGAATCTCATGCCTGCTTGTAAAGTTATTTAATTTTTTTATGGTTATTGATTATGTAATTTTTAAAATATATTTTTTACTTTCCAATTGTTTTCCAATTTTTCTGTTACAAAATATTATTTGTTTCACTATTATTTAATCGTGCATTAACCTTTTCGAAAAATGAGCTGCACCGCACACTTTTCAACAAAAATTGCATTGAGAGGTGGTTTAGCAAAGTCTGGGCAAAACCAGTAGTTTCATACATTCACTCCCTTCATTCTCTCCCAGCGACTTTACAACTTTAGGATCGAGCCTACAACAGTCACTACTTAATAATTCGTGAAGTTTGCATGTGTATTGCAGTTATATAAAGGAAAGTAGGCTTTCAAAAGGTTTCTTATGGCTAGTTGATGAGTGCATGTGGCACACCCACATATAGCTATATAACATGTCATTGTACTAAAAAACAGCAATATCACCAAGAAAATGTTGACCGATTGAAAATGATGAATAAATTTTATACAAGCAGATTCATTGTCCCGTTATAGCAAAGAAACCAAAGCATTTTTTAAGTGGTATTGATGTTATACATAATTTGTTTCAATAAATTAAAAAAAAAAAAAAAGGAAAAGAAGGCAAAAGGCGTTGTTGTGAAAGAAAAAATCATGTCCACCCAATAACAATAATATTTTGCCAACATATGTCATCAGATTTGCTTCATGAGACATAGATTTAACATTATGAAGAGTTCTCACTTTGTTTGATACGGTCTCCAGGATTCCTTCGTATATTTTTCCATCTGTCTTTTGTATTTGCACTTGAAGACCCTGAAAGGAAATGACATAACCATTGACAAAGAGGAAAGTGCATGTTGTTCCACAGCATGATATCTTAATTGTAAAGATAACAACCAAGATAAAACAACTCTAAAAAAACGTTGAGCAATATAAATCTAATTTAATGTTTTTAAAAGTGCAGAGGAAAAGTAGTTATTAAACCAAATAATTTAATGCAGGTAGGCTGGGAAAGAGGGCCATTAAATAGATCTCTTTTGAAATATTTCTAATACTATTCATTACTACAAAAGAGATTGTTCATGTCCATGTTCATTAATTTGGGAAATTCTCAAGGGGTGACCCCCTGAAAATCCCACCTGAAAAAACAAAACATACTCCATTTTTAACCTAAAATCACTTTGTCTGTTCACTCCAACCAAGCATCAAAGCATGCTTCAACATGCTTTTAATATTCACCAATTTTCACAATAACAAACAGATAAGTAAGCTAGCCATATAGCACATTACACTCATTGACTTTGGAACAACTTTACTGCCTTGAAATTTTGTCCTGTCAGTTTACAGAAAGGGCAAAGAGATCTAGGTCCCATCAAAATCTCTTTACCACCACATGGTAGTAGTACTAACATGGGCGCTAAAATGCTACGTCCTCCTGTTTCCTGCATTTGCCTTCCCAAACTCCCAGAAGCCTTTTTTCTTCAACTCTAAGGGAAAGAAGCTCAGTAGCATATTAAAGGGAGGGCAAAGAGATCTAGGTCCCATCGAAATCTCCTTACCATCACATGGTAGTAGTACTAAGATAAAGGTGCCTATATGCCACGCCATCCTGGTTCCACGCATTTGGCTCGAGAAGCCTTATTTCAAGGGTGGATCATAAAATCACAATAAGTAACTTCGGGTTCCATGAATGAGCATTTTGACACTTTCAGAGTCAGTCCAGCTATTACCACTAAATGATCATAGATATTTAGTATTAGATATACATTGACAATATGAGCTAGTTGATTGATTGTAACTTCCACTGTAATGTCCGGTACTTATAACAACAAGTACAAGAAAATATTAGACAAGTTCGTCCTCACTGTCGTCATCAATGGGTGTCTCATCATTCAGAATTGACGGATGTTGATTTTAGGCTTTTTTCGCTCATAAGGTTTTTGTTGCATTTGATTTGGCCATCGAGCAAATTTCATTGGATAACATGTTGTGACAAAATCAAAACATTATCGAAACAGAACTATGCACACAATACCTTAAGCGTATTAATTAATGCTGGATTAATTTTTGTGATCTTTATTTTTGCGATTCGATGGTAAAAAAAATTGTGTTTTGCGGTATTTATTTTTGCAAATTGGTTCCTAGACGAAAATTTTGCGATACTCATTTTTGCGAATTGTGTCTACAGCAGAATTTTTACGGGATTTATTTTTGCAAATCTAATATTAAAGAAACATTTTTAAACGTTTTTTATTTGTTTGTTTTTTTTTAATTCATCCACAGTTCACTGTGGTGACATGATATACATCATGTTTTCTAATAGCTATATATACTCGGCGAATCGCTACTTCTACTGAGGGATAAAGTATAACCATTCAACAATTTGTCTACCAAATTTCCCTCACAAGGCTTTGGTTAACCCGTGGTAGGTTTCTAAGGCACTTCCCAAAGGTGCCGCGCGCTCAGGTAATTCTCGCCTTGAACAATTTTTTTTTTTTGCATCTAGCGAGAATTGAACCTGGGCCGTTGCGGTAAGAAACATAAGCTTCGACCACTAGACCACGGGCGCTTTTTAAACGTATTTTATGAAAATGAGAGGTTTTCAGGAGAAACAAGTCAGGAATAAGAAAATAGACACCAAAATTGTGTTCATCTTCTTTCATTGACAGTGATAATACGGTGGAAAAGAACAATGAACACTTCCATAAAACACCGTAATCGAAGAAAAGAATTGTAGAAACTAAATTTTGAGAATCACTATTTTTGAAAAATTTTGTGGTATTTATTTTTGCGAATCACTATTTTTGAAAAATTTTGAGGATTTAATTTTTCCGACTTTAGGCCAAAATCGCAAAAATAAGTAGCACAAAAATTAATCCGGCACAATTTAATCGAGCATTAATTAATACGCTTAAGGTATCAAACAAA
This sequence comes from Candelabrum cocksii, assembly GCA_963930725.1. NCBI lineage: Eukaryota > Metazoa > Cnidaria > Hydrozoa > Anthoathecata > Candelabridae > Candelabrum > Candelabrum cocksii. The sequence goes on along the minus strand of OZ005673.1, from coordinate 5,903,682 downwards.
AAGTAAAGTAAAGAGAGACTTTATGTTATGAACGAGTGTTAATCAAGGATGTTAATTATTGTTTGGAACCGGCAGCCTTTTCTTTTCTTTAAATTTATTTACTTATACACAACATGAACTATTAAAGTTCGGCGATCATGAAGATCGCTGTTCACAAAGTTCAGGTGATCTTTGCTTGATTCCTGCCGATCATTGATCGGTCATGGCCCGTTATTTTTTGCGCTGAAAGAATAACATTTTTATCCTTAGATTGTGTGACCAATGATGACGAGTATACTCGTCATTCGTAGTAGCGAAATACTTTCCATGCGCACTACGGAAAATGCAAATACTTGTGACGAGAATACTTGTTCCCCGTAGTTTGCATTATCAGTCACTTGCCGAGTACGGAATACAAGTACATTCCCAAGCTAAAATAGCCAATCAAAACACTTTCTGCACAACACTAGCCAATCAAAACGATGTTAGTTATTTAAAATGTGCATCATTTCAACAAAAAAGTCTTTTTCAACAAGCTCTACAGTGAGAGAAGATGCATATTACACGATTCGCGTCAATTCACTAGTTTGCACTACATTTTCAATCTTCGTTGAGTAAATCGTAGATTCGCTTCATTCTATGGCCCATTATACCGCAGAAGAGGCGTGTTACGCTATAATGAACGACAATGACCTTGGAGAATTGGCGTCAGCTGATTCCATGGACGACAATTTTAGCAAGAGTTCTTCTTCCTGTTCCAAAATAGATTCGAATCCTGAGGACAATTTTGTTGGAAGATCTATAGATGTCAATATTCCTCCAAATCAGAGAGGAAGACCTTCCGCAAGTGGTGTAAATAGGAGAGGAACACATAGAAGAGGATGACGTAGAGGAAGAGGCATCGCAACTCGAGGTGGTATTCGCAAACAACCACCTGCAAAATTATTGGTTTCTGATGTTACAGACGAGGAATCGCCATATGATCCTCAAAGTGCAGACCTTGAAGAAGACGATTCTGATGATGAATGGAAAAAGAATGCTCCAAAAATAAAACCTTTTTCTTTCGAGGAAGAACCGGGTATGCAAGTAAATGTTCCAGAGAATGCAGATTCAGTGTTTTTCTTTCAGTTGCTTCTAACAGATGACTTTTTAGAGGCTTTGGTCAAGACAACCAACGAGTACGCAGACAAAACCATCAATCAGAGTCAACCACTACATCGAAGATCCCTTTGGAACACTTGGAAGACAGTCACCATTGATGAAATGAAAAAGTTTATTGGCCTCAGCATGGGACTAATATCTATGCCATCCTATAAGAAGCAAAGACTTGCTTTTTAAAAAATTGTCATCAGACTTGTCGCAAGAATGTTTTGAATCCATCCTGCGCTTTTTCAATTTTGGAGAAAAAACATAATTTGAAAATGACTGATTATGCTGGATATAATTACACCTTAACAGAATCTTTCCATTGATGAATCAATGTTGTGTACAATGGCTTCAAATGTTTCTGAGGGACTTGTATTTGCGCAACTTGTGATCAGAGAATTCACTTGCATCACTTTACTCAGTGGCTGGATGATGCTCAATAGATCTTGTTTGCTCCAGAATAAAGAATGTAATCAACGTGACAAATATTGGATTTATGACCTTCTAAATCTGTTTTGACTTTCTTTATTGATGCATTATGAGGATTATTATTATTTATTATTAAAGGTTTATTCTGGGCTTATCCATTTACAATAATGGCTCTTCATCCCGTATATATGCATAAAATTAATAAAATAAATGTTAAAAATTTTAAAAAGTTATTTACACTGTTTAAAATAAAGTTTTTAGTCAATTTGAAAAATTCATTATAATTAGTGGAGTTCCTTATATGAATTGGTAAGTTATTAAAATGTGTGTATGCATCTTGTTGTAAGGTTCCTTGAATGTCTATCTTGATTCGTCTTTGATGACTACTTCTTAATAAACGTCTTGGCACATACAGTTCAACTGGTGCAATTGCTGGCCAATCCTCTCGGTTGATTGTCTTGTGTGTTAGCTTGAGAAGGTTAAAACGCCGTTGATCGCGAATAGGAAGCCAGTTGAGCTTTGCGATATCGGATGAGGAGGCAAAGCGGCGCAGAACAAAACTACATGCACATTTCTGTAAACGCTGCAGACGATTCAGCTGACAAACATTTAATGGGTTGTAAACAACATCATTATAGTCAATTCTTGAGAGAATTAGGCTTTTGTCCAACTGTTTTCTTGTCGCAAATGGTGCAAAGTTGTTAAGTTTGCGCAGAACAGCAAACTTGGCATAGCACAAAGAAATTGTCTCAGTAAGGTGTTTTTCCCATGTGAGGTGCTCATCAAAATTCACGCCCAGTATCTTGGTGTCACGCACACATACGATTGGTACGTCATCTAGGAATATTCCTGTTGGTTGATCATCTAGAGAGTGACGTCTTGCAAGGTGTTTCAGTGAGAACATCATGTACTTTTTCTTTAGCGCATTCAGTGACAAGCAGTTTGTACTCGACCACTGTGCAATGTTTTTGATGGAGTTGTTCATTAACTGTTCTGTTTCTTGTAGGTTTTCGAACTTGCATGATGCGTAGAGATTAGTGTCTTCCGCGTACTGTAATGATTTAATTCAGGCAATTGGTCTTGCAAGTCATTAACATAAAAGTTAAAAAGGACTGGTCCTAGTATTGTCCCCTGCGGCACTCCAAATGACAACAATATAGATGCAGAATTGCGGTCTTCGATTTGAATATATTGTTTGCGCTCACGGAGGTATCTAAGGGTCCAAAGTTGAAATGACGGCAAGAACCCGGCTGTTTGCATCTTTTGGATGAGAATGTTGTGTGCAATTGTATTGAAGGCCTTCGAAAAATCAATCATTAATGCGAGTGTAATCTTGCTAGCCTTCGAGGCTTTAATAGTGTCGTCTCGCATTTTTAACAGCATGTTGGTCCCGTAACCCTTTCGGAAGCCGATCAAGGTGTCCTTGTATACATGGTTTTGGTCGATGAACTCGATTAGCTGGGATAAAACTGCTCGTTCAAAAATCTTTGAGAAGCAGCATTGTATCGAAATCAGACGATAATCGGATATGGATTTCGATTCTTTCACCTTTGGTATTAGGACAACGTGCAACAACTTCCATTCAGAAGGGTATCAATTGTCCTTAATGTAGTTGTTGATGATGAAAGTAAGCGGTGAGACAAGAAGTTCGCTAATAAGTTTTATATACCGCGGCGCTATTTTATCGCTGCCTGTGGAGTCGTCTTTTCGGATTGTTTTAATAAGCGCTTTGACCTCTTCGTAGGTTACAGGTCTAAGCTTAAACCCGTTATCATCGCTGAGTGATTTTATTGTTTGTTCGATTATCGGCGTCGCCACTGGGGTTGCGCCTATCGTTCGCTTTGCAGTTTCTGCAAAGTAACTGCAAAGGATGCGAAATGCGGGATGCAAAATTTGCTGGTTTAAAAACATGATAGGGATGGGAGTTGATATTTGCCATCGTGTCCCAGATGGTCTCTTGTATTTCCAATTTGGTACTCCCATAAAAGTGCTCGGCGTTTAAAGAGGCGCCAATGTAATATTGCATTTTTGAATAAGTTGTGAAAGATCTTTCTTGCAACTGCAGTTGATATCACATTCTTTAAACGTATTGTGTACTGCAAGCTTGGGTGGTCTGTTGAAATGTTGGCTGTGATTGTCAACTTGGACTTAGGGAGCCAAGGGAGTTACTTCCAACAAAGTAGACAGGGTAGTGTGATGCAATGTTAAGCAAACCTCTGTGGCGGCAGTTGTGTTGTCAGTTCCAACTTGAACTTCGGGAGTCAAGGATGGCACGCTTCCGGCAATACTAAGGCCGAGCTCTTAGCCTATCCACTATCAAGACTGCTGTGCGTGGTGAGGTGCCACATCCTTCTCGAGGTGACCCCTGTTTCATACTAAAGCACGGCAGATCTAGAGGAGTAAACCTTGATTCGAAAAATCCTGTCACAGCCAGAGTGACAGTTGGCGTCGCAGCGGTTTTCGATGTGTCGAATTCCGGTGTCCTTATCGTCGTAGGTTTGGCGGTTGATCCCCCTTGTTGGGACAATGGTAAAGCTACCTGCCGAAGTGTGGGAACGGTGACCTCTTGAGTGTCATATACTCTAAGTTAACTAGTGATGTTAGCTAGTGCAGGCAGTTCAGTAAAAACTGTATGTTTCAAACACAAATGGCAAGTACAGTAAATATAGAGTAAATATAGGAACGCTAAAGAAAAGAGGGAGTGAGGTTGTTGAGACTCTTACACGTAGAAGAGTTGGCATCGGCATCGGCATCTTATTGGCTGAAAAATGGATATCGGATAGAATCACCCTGTTGAGGCTGGTGAATGGGAAATCTGTGTTTTCCTTCATTTATTTATATGCCCCTCAAGTTGGAAGACCATTGGATGAAAAAGAAAAATTTTATGATCTCCTGCAAAACTTAGTTGCTAAAGTTACGCAATCTGAAGTCCTTTTTGTTGTTGGTGACTGGAATGGTCATGTTAGAAAAGATTCTGGTGGTTTTGGTGTCTTGCATGAAGGTTTTGGATACGGTACACGAAATGTAGAGGGTGAGAGAATCTTAGACTTTGCTATGGCTAATAACTTGATTGTGGGTAATACTCAGTTCAAAAAGAAAGAGTCATTTGTTGACATATAGCTCTGGTAATAATAACTCGCAAATAGTTTACATTCTGTATAGTAAAAGCTTGAAAAGTAGTGTCACAAACGTTACGTACTTGGAAGCTCCACGATCGGTCGGAAGTACGTTTTCTGATGCCTTCAACTCTAAAGTTGAGAACTTACCTAACACTTCATCTGGGGGATATCTGGTCTACGTTGAAAGGTGCTCTTTTAGAATCAACTTCTTTGGTCTGTGGCTCGTCTAGATCTCACCAATGGAGAGCTGAGACATGGGGGTGGGATGATAGGGTTGACGATGAAATTAAGAAGAGGAAGCGATATAAGGCATTCAAAAGAATAAAAAAGCAGGGGGTGTTGGCAGATACAAAAATTGCCAAGACTGCTTACATCGAGGCCAAGCGTGTGGCTAAGCGAGTCATTTGGCTTGCTAAATCTAAAGCCGAAAAGGGGACATTTGCCAACGTTTCTCCGAAGAAACTTTCTACTGAAGTGTTTAGAATCGCCAAGCAAATGGATAAAACAAATCAAGATGTGGTTGGCGAGAAATGCGTAAAAAATGATGCTGGTGAGTTGTCTCTATCTGAAGACCAGAAACTTAAAGTGTGGGTGGAACACTATGCTCGTTTATTAAATGTTGAATTTGATTGGCCGTCTGATTCGCTCCCTGCTGTTGAACCTGTTGCAGGGCCCCCTCCTCCAGTAACAACTGCCCTTGTTACTGAAGCGATTGCGAAAATGAAATCACGCAAAGCAGCTGGTCCCTCTGGCATTGTTGGTGAGATGTTACGCTCTTCTGGTGATACAGGTGCTGAATTGGTCAGTAGGCTGTTATCCGTGAAAGTGCAGTTCCTAGTGACTGGGAGGAAAGCATCATCCTGAATCTTTACAAAGGTAAGGGTTATGCTTTAGACAAATGAAATAGCCGAGGACTGAAACTGACAGATCATGTCTTGAAGGTTGTTGAACGTGTGGTCGAGAAACAGATTAGAGAGATGACTGATATAGATGAAATGCAATTCGGTTTCGTCCCAGGTAGAGGCACTACAGACGCCATCTTCATCACTCGCCAGTTGCAAGAGAAATATCTCACTGTAAAGAAACCACTCTATTTCGCATTCGTCAATCTGGAAAAAGTGTTTGACCGGGTGCCTAGAAAGGTAACCTGGTGGGCAATGAGGAAGTTGGGTGTTGAGGAGTGGGTGGTTCGTGTTGTACAAGCCATGTATAGCAATGCCAAAAGTCGAGTTAGAGTTAACGATGGCTTGAGTGACTTGTTCAACGTGAATGTTGGTATGCACCAGGGTTCCTTGGAGCCCTAGTCCTTGAAGCTCTGTCCCGTGATTTCTGATCAGGTGTACCTTGGGAGCTGCTAGAGACCAAAGTCAAAAAATCTTGGAAGATACGGCATGTGCCCAACAATTGTTGCAAATTATCAGTGATTGTTTGTAACCGAGTTGCATGTGGTAATGAAAGAAAAACCATTGTCTGAAGATTTAATTAAGCTGCAACAAAAAATGGCTTAAAATTTCTTCAAGAAAAACATGAAAAGGCATACGCTGAGTTTGACATTTTAGCTGATACATTTAGGAAAGACATTCAAAATATTCTGTTTAAAGTGTTGATGTTTTCAATTTCAATGGATGTTTCTCAGCCTCGTAATACTAACATTGAGAAAGACCTTCTTTAAGATTAGGATTTTATAATTTTCAATTATGGCATTTTAATGAGAAACCATAGATTGTGAGTGTTAATGTAAGTGGATACCTTTGTCCTTTGTCCCCTCAGGGGTAGACAATAGTTTGGTGTGTACAGTAAGCTGGCCTTGACGTTATCATAATCTTAATAAAGGTAGATTCAAAATTATTTTTGTAGTTTTCAGCAATTTTGTGGAAAGCAGAAAGGTGTTATACAAGCACCCACCCATTCCCTTAATACAAAATAATTTTCAATTGTACTTTGACACTATTTGCAAATTTGCACCGCTTCAATGGTTGCAAAGATGAAAGGGTGGTTAGTGACTTATCATAAGTACAAGTTTTTAGCGTTGTTGCATTTGTACAAGAAAATACTGTCAGAAGCTAGCACATATTAAAGAAATACTGATCCCATCAATAATACCAGCCATGCACAATTGTTTCGACACCTTAGATCAGGGGTCGGCAACATACGGCTTGCGGGCCAGATCCGGCCCGCAAACGCTTGCGTTCTCCAGCACGCTATCTGGCTCGCGACGCAGTAAAACTTGATAAATAAGTAAATTTACGTTCTGCTTGTTAGAATAATATTTAATTGTTTCAGTGCACATGTTATGACGTACTAAAATAATTTTGCGATAACAATACAAGTCACCGGTATTGGCGCATGTGTGTACCGTAACTTCAAAAGCTAGTTTCACTGCTTAGTGCTGCTCCAATTAAGGTAGGATACCCCTAAAAATATTAGTTTTATAAAGAAAATATATCTGCAACCATATTTCCGAAATTACGAGATAATGTCAAAAGAAATGCATGTATGTTCGGCAACACTTATTTGTGTGAACAGATGTTTTCAAAAATGAACACGTATAACTGATGACGATTTGCAGATTTCTTCTACCACTTTTGAAACTGACACCGGAAATCTGGCAAAAGAATACAAACAACATCAACATTCACATTAAATTTGTATACATTTTATATTCAAATAACTTTGAAACAATATATTTCTTTCTTTTCCTTTATTATTTTTAAACTTTTTTTTTAATAAATTAACAATTTTTTTTTAATCAAGTGTTTTTGTTGCCAAAATCCAAAATTTTCACTCATTCAATAGATGTTGGGAAACGCGTATGTCCGGCCCGCCGGCAGTTTTAAATTTGCTTTACTGGCCCGCAGCATTGAAAGGCTGCCAACCCCTGCCTTAGAAGATACAATATACCAGACAATGAACTTCATCATTCTAAGGTAATTCTAGATGGGACTATGAAGACAGCAATTATGTTATTGATGACATCAAGCTGATAAGTGGCCATTTTTCCAGCACCTTGTTCTGTGCTGAATTCAAATTGGACGCAACAATTTTTGAACTCCAACAGCTGAAAAAGTTAGCAAAGTCTCAATACCAACGCTTCACGCATTCATTAACATTATGGAAAGCAATCACCTCAAAACATCACAAGCAATTTCAAAAAATTCTCTTGTTGGTGGAGCTAGTAGCTCTTTCAGTAGAATGGGCGCCATCTCCTTTAGAGAGAGGTTTTAGCACCGAATAATAAAAAGATTGAATTTGTCCAAAGGGAGTCTCCACAACTGGCTTATGCTTTAATATTACTCGATTCCAAATATGAAAGCAAATTAATTGACAAGGCCGTGTCACAGTAATTAAGTACCAAGCATTACATGATGAAAAAAGGTCTACTACCCACAAAAAGCAACATCAATATGGTACAAGCAAGCAAAGATTTGTTTTTGTCAAGAAATAGAAAGCTGACTAGCTCAACACTCAAAAACGAAGATGACTTGGCAATCAGTTGTGATGGAAGTGGATGTTCACTGTCCTCATCTGACTACAAATCTTCATCATGTTTACAATTGTCCGATGCTGAAGAGTGAATTGAGACACATGTGTAACATATAAAAGTTTATCCCTTGTTCCAATTCTTTAGGCTATTTAGTTTCTTTAGCCTTACCTTTGGGTACTTGGTTTATAATGCGGACTTTGTTTAAGGACACGTTGAAAAAAAAAACATAAAAGAAATATTACTTAATTTGTTTAACCTTCTTACTCCCTTTTAAAGTCAGTTTTTTTCATACTACAATTGGAGCAACTAAGAGCCCTAGCGTAACTTCCCCTGTCCTCTCAAGATGATGCAGATAATTGGCCCTAGAAACAAGGTTGCCAAATAGTGCTAAGGCGTATGGTTTCTATGCTTCCCAGTCTAACTTCCGTGAAATAAAAACATTGATGAATACAACCAATAGTGTTATGAAAATGAGGGACATTTGGAACAAAAGTCTCACTTAGAAAAATCATTGGAAAAGGGGTAGACATAGAAAGATGTGTTCTTTTAAAATTTAAAACAAGGTAATATGTAACATATTAAATAATAGGTAGCATTTCATAGGTTAAATTCACATTTGTCAATGAAAGTGAACAAATTCAACATTCCTTTATTATGTGATACCGTATTTCCTCTTATTAGCGCCACCCTCTAATAAGCACCGCACCTTGGAGCAAAATTATATTATTAGCGCCGCCCTCTAATTAGCGCCGCACCTAGAAAAGCGGCGCTAATTAGAAAAAAAGCAGTAACCCATACAGAAGAATAGTTATACAATACAATACGTTTTTTTTAGCTTCCAAATTATTTTTTATCTTTCATAAACCAGGGAAATTTCATAATTTCCACAAACTCAGGCTCGTACGTAAGTTCGAAATAAGTCAATAGTTCTTTTCATTTCTTCATTTGACGATCCAAGGTCTCAGCCGATCTTTTATTTTCCGAGAAAGCAAAAAACTTCGCTGCAACCACCAGACCAACTTCACGTTTCTGTTTCCCAATTACTTGGATTACTTGAAATCAGACGATTCTGCTCATCAGCTTCAAGGAAAAAGTGTAATAATGATTCATTGCTTCAAAGAAGGATCACCATGTGCAGCTGGCGCTGAGTTATTGAGGCAACAATTGACGGTTCGGGGTAATCCTTCTTTAACGGAAAATCCATTTGAGAACGCTGATGAAAATATTGAAGAATTTCTTTTGGTGGATATCTCCGATGACGAGGATGATTTTATTGACATTTTGTAATATAAAAACATTACTGATTCTTTTGTTTTATTGTTTTTGAAGAGCGAGAAAATTCCATTAAATAAAATTTATTTCTATACCTTTTTGAAAATTATTTTATAAGCGCAGCCCTCTAATTAGCGCCGCCCTCTTATTAGCGCCACACTTTTTGAGTCAGTTTTTAAATAAGCGCCGGGGGCGCTAATAAGAGGAAATACGGTATACAAAGCCTGCCTGTCTTACCACTAGAGAGCAGAAAGCACTGGTTAAATGGTGGTTGTTATATCCATAGTTGCTGGACTCATTCGTATTGCCGGCCTAGTATAATGAAATAGGAAAATACAAGAAAATATAAAGCAATTTAAGTTATTTGAAATTGACTTGGATCCATTTTTTGTTGATAATTGAGCATAGCTGTGTAAATACAAGAACTCTTCGTGAATTGTAATGACCACATGGTCAAAGGAATATGTTCTGAGCTTTGTATGTACACACAACAGAAATACACCATCATATGACAAAATAAATGAATAAATAAATATCATTTGTATTTTAAAGCTTTAGCTAATAGTCATTATACAAAGATGCAGTCACTTGTACCTTATTAAAATCTTTCCAATTACTTGAACTGGAGTTGTTGTTATTGCATGAGTTTGGTATCTTGTTCGATCGTAAATGTCTGGTAAAGAAAGTATAAACTAAATTATATAATTTATTAAACATTTATATTATATATCAAAGCAGTACTGTGTGCTGTTGCAACTGTTTTAAAAGGGGAAAAGGTCACAAAAATAAGATTATTTTATCCCAAGCAAAGTTTAAAAAGCAAACTATCAGTTGTAGAATAAAATATTATTTCATGTAAAGTAAATTTTTTTACAATGGCAACTTTGCATCTCAAATGATTTTCAACAATTTTATAGAAATATTGTTTCTGTTACAAGTTGAGTTCCTTGAATTTAGTCAACATAGACATTCAAAACAAAACATTGAAACATGAAAAAAAGTAATGGCATATTTAAGGCAATAAAATGACAAAGAATTTTCTAATGAAAATCACCTTGACGCAAATAAAAAAGCTACAACCATGCTATTAAACGAGAGAATATAAACATTAGTGCACTCATTGATATACAGTTTGCAAATACATTTCCATGCAAACACAAAAGGTTGTGTAATTCAATCCATGGTTAAGCAGTGAGATATAACAAAACATTAAGTAGATATTACACGCTGCTTTGTTTCAAGGCCAGAGGTGAGATAACATTAAATCACAATTTCAAGAGCTTTAAATAACCAAACAGAACAATAGTGCATTACTAGGGTTTTAGAAAGATTTTGCTTTGAAAATGAAAATCTATTTTAGTAACAAAAAATAATGATTTGCAGAGTAAATGTGGTAATCCAGTCACAAGTGATCTACACAAATACATTTAAACATACATTTACATTCACTTGAGGTTCCTACTTTAACAGAGAATTAATTTTGCGTGTAAACTGTATTGGTACGATCTCAATAGATGTGTACATATTGTTGGTATTAGAAAGGTTTGCATCAATGTTTTGATAGAGGAAATATTTGCTCATAATAATATTACTAATGGTTATGTCTTTCTATTCAGTGTTTTACAATTTATATATTTTTTTGTTGATTTTTACTTATTTTTAAACATCAATCGAAGTTAAACATTTTTAAATTCATTTTCTCATAATGCTGGTTTGAATCAAAGTTAGCATAAACTAACAAACTTCCAACTTCAATGTGGACATTCTAAGGCAATGCAACTGACTCATTTTCAAGTTAATAATTCATGATTTATTTTTTGTATTGCAACAACAGTGTCGCGGCTGTGAGATACATGACATTGACTCAGTGAAATCTATTTGAACATTAAAAGAAGACAGGTTGTTGACAAACAATATACTGATACTGGAAAAGATCACAAAAAAAGACAATTTTATAAACTTTTCAAAGCTCAAATTACAGTAGGATCCTGTCAAGTGGGACATGCAAACATGACACAAAATCATCCCATTTAGTGAAGGTCCTACTTAAGTAAACACCAGATAATCCATTGTCAAATTTTATATTTCCCAATATGTACAATGACTAAAGCGTAAAATTCTACGATGGAGGTAATTTTACACTTTAGTCGTTGTGCTCTTTTATTAAGAGACCACAAAAAAGGACATGCTTTTATATATAGTTGTATATAAATTATGTATATATCTTTCTTATATACATTTTGTTAGTTCCTAATAGCACGATTAGAAAATTCCTGTTTTTCTTTCTTTTTTCAGAAAAAATCCGGGAAAAAAGTTCAATTATTCCAAAAATCCTACAAAAATCCGGAATTCTTTCATACTTGGGAAATGCAAGGGGGACAAAAAGGTTACCCCACTTAAATCCACAATTACGCTCACTTAACAGACCCCTAATGTATTTGTTGTCATAAAAACAGAAACTAAAATCATTTTAATTAGCTGTGTTGTCAGGCACAGACAAGTTTAAAATCATTCATATTGCATTAAAAACCATAACAACATAGTTTATCTAATTTTGATGCATTTATCATAACCAGATGTATATTAATTTATATTGATATACAGGTATGTTGGTCTTATCAGAACAAGACCTCGATTTAAACAAAGAAGAATTCAGTGATGCGCTTAGACTAAGGTATAACATTCCACTTAATAATCTTCCGTCATTTTGTGCCTGTGGAGACCAATTTGATATAAATCATGCACTATGCTGTAAAAAAGGCGGATTTATTTCAAGAAGACATGACAACCTCCGAGATTTGTTCACAATATTATTAAATAAGGTATGTGTTGATGTTCAAAGCAAACCCCACTTGCTCCCTGTTACGAGGGAGAAGATGATGTTAAAAACCATGAATATCGAAGAAGGTGCTCGTCTTGACATCAAAGTGAAGGGGTTTTGGAGAAGAGGGCAAACTGCCTTTTACGATATTCGAGTAACTCACATTAACTCCAAAACAAATCATGGAAAACCAACATCAACAATATTCCATGAACACGAGCAGCAGAAGAAACGCGAATACCTCCAACGAGTCTTAGAGATTGAACATGCGAGTTTTACACCTCTAGTGTTTGGTACAAATGGTGGAACTGGAAAGGAATGTCAACGTTTAATAACAGAACTGGCTTCAAAACTAACACAAAAGCAAAATTAAGAATATTCAACTGTAGTAGCGTGGTTGCAAATAAGACTCAATAGAAACTATCAGATCAGCTCTTTTGTGCGCACATGGCTCACGTACTCCCTTCCGGCAAAGTAGCCAAGAACTAGCTGATGACTTCAGGCTAGATAATGTTGAAAGAAACATTATGTAACTAATCTAAAATGGGAACATTGCTGTGACATTGACAGTGATATTTTTATGAATAAAGAATACTTTTTTAATTACACTATAAAATTGTAAAAATATTGTAAATTTTTTATGAACAGTTTGTTAGTTTTATTGTTCTGTGTATATGAGTAACGGGAAGTGGGATTGCATAATTCTCACTGTTGGTATGTTGGTCATGTAACATATGTACCAGGCCTGGAATTTAGAGGTGCGCGTCTTGATAATTTAAAGTGTGCTTCCCATCACACTCGTAACTGTGTTATTTTACTAATAATCACACGTCTTAAATATATCTCTTGTAAATGAAATCTTAAAGAACCATTACTTTAACATAATTTATTTAGTTACGTAAATATGTTTTTTTTGTTTCAAATTATATTCGATTCATCCGTTTTTTAACTATATGAATGTGTAGCTTTATTAAGAAATTTAGTTTGTTTAACAAAATTTAGCGTTTATTCAACCAATTATTAACCGTTTCAAAAAGTTTGTTACGTAATGTAAATCATAGAAAGAGGAAGAGAACCGACAGACATGTTTACACGCTACAGTTTGTTTAAAAGTTCCATTCAACATATGAAGGAAAAAAGATCAAACCACAACAAAACATTCATAAACAATAAAAAGACACTTTCACAAAACCTTTCACAAAACCAATAAACACGGCAGCTAGCTAGGTTTTACACTTTTTACACTTTTTCCTAATTTCAAGAAGACATGGATCACTGAATAAGTCGCTGTATTTTAACTTTTTAAAGCTATATTTTGCTAGTGAAAATATGTGCCGTGACATTTTATATCATTAAAATTTTGATTTGATTGGTTCACAAACTGTTCTCTGTTAACTAGTTTTGTCTGTTATATATGTGATTGTCGACTTTCGAGGATAATTGTATTACTATGGCATGATAGTTGACATTCTAAACAACATTTGCATTTTGTTCTTGTTTTCATACCGGACTCGGATTGTGCATTGCATTCTCCATTCATAATTAAATTAAATCATTGAAGGTACGAACAAAAACAACTATATTAGCTTTAAAAAACGTATTTATTCCTAACATAATTTAGGTATAAATACCAGAAAAAAACACTGTATTTCATCAAAAATAAGCATAGCACAAATGGGAGCAATTAAATACACTAAAACTATGGCATGTGTCGAGGTATTAATGATAATACTGAATTAGTGTTCTGGGAGCCTCGTTAAAAACAAACCAATATAACATAACATCTTAGTTAAGCCAGTTTAAAATAGACTACGCACCTGCAAATTTCTTTATGACCATACCCGTGTACCCATGTCCTTTATGCACTGCTGCCTGCACAATGATGTTGATTGGAAAGTATATCTTGTGGCAAAAATTATTTTACATATCAGGCCTTTCAATAAATATTTTTCCAACGCAGTGACTCCTGCTCGCAAAATGAAAAATACATGTTTACCAGCGCAATAGCACATGCTCGTGTTTAGACGCTAAAACGTTATTGGGTGGCAAAATCCAAATTCAGAAAATTGAAGAAAATAAAACATGCATTAAAAACTTGCTTGCAAAATGCGTTACCAATTATTAAACGCTTTGAAAAGTTTGTTGTGTAACATAAAATATGAAAAGAAGAAAGATTTTCAAATAAAGCCGACAGACATGTTTACATGTGATACTACAGGTTGTTTAAAAGTTCCATTCAATTTATAGATAAACAAATGCAGAAGTATTATGCTGCATCCAATGGAAGAATAAAAGGTCAAATCACTAAAAAAAATTCAGTTTTGTTTACAAAAATCACTTTAACAAAACCAATAAATAAACATTCAGTAGACAATAAAGAAGGAAATAAATACAACTGAGTTTTTAAAGGTTCCTAATTTAAAAACATGGCTATCACCGAGGAAGTCATTGTAAATTAACTTGTATTTCGCTAGTGATTGGTTAAAAAACTAATAATAGTTGTATTACCACGGCACAATTAAGGCGGATGGAAGTTAGATATTAGTATGCATCACCCTTCATTCAAAAGTTATATGCAGCATATTTTCATTATTCATTAATTTTTTGAAATAACAAAAAATGTTAAAAATCACAGAATAATCGAGTAAAAAGTGCATCAACAAAAAATTAAAATTTTGTCAGCCAACTAGAAGATAAAAACTGTATGCAACATGGTTTTGATCATGGCACTACACAGGATTCTTCGTCTTCCGTCAAGATTGCATACTGGATGGATTAATGTACCACCTCTGAAATGACTTTTTAACCATTTTTTTTTTCATTATCCGATTTTCGTGTTTATCGTGTTGCCATTGTCCCGGAATCCAGGGTAGACAGGGTAACCAATAAGATTAACGTGAAAAGATTTTGGGTTATGACCTATGAGTATTTTTTGACTCAGGAAATAAATCAATTCATTGTAAAATTATTTTTGTTTGATGCAACCTACCTATTGACCCTAATTGGTTAAGGATGCATCTTTCAGAAGCCACACGAATAATACAGCTTTCAGCAACGTATCCAGTGGGGTTTTGATACCGCGAGTGCGGTATCGGCGCCCAAACTCTGGCGCCCCAAAAAAGAAAAATGTTCGAAAATTAAAAAAATGCACTATTTTATGCACAAAGATTTATTCTAACACTAAACAAATGTTTTTCCTTATTCAGCTATGTTTTTCAATCTATTTTGTACACTCTTTTTTTGTTTCAATTGACATGAACGCAAAAAAATGTTTTATAAATGTTGATCTTTATTTGTTTCGTGTTCTGTTTTAGATATTTTTCCTTCACTTACAGGACATTTCACGTGGAAATTGTTTTATCGCATTGGTTAAACTTAACAGTTAATTTACGTCAAACAGTGATCTTTGTTGCACGCCTTTTGTACATAATTAATACATTCTGCATAAATTTATCATAAGTGTTGATAATTGAGCTCTCCCAAAAATTTGCGAAGAAAAAATACTAAAATAGGAACCTGGAATAGAGAAATTTAAAAACGTGTTAATTAGTAAATACTTATTAATTAAGACAAATTGCTATAGTTGTGTTACATATGCAATATAATGTTTTTGCTGGAAACATTTGATAAATATAATAGGACGACTTTTTCAGTGATAGCTATTTCTTTGAAATTAGGAATTAGTTTCCCTTTAAAAGGGTTGAAGAAAACTGAACAGTCATATTTACTTTTTTCTTTGAAGGGTGTCTTCTGCATGTTTATTAGTTTTGTTAAAGTGATTTTTGTAAACAAAACTGAACGTTTCTTTGCGGTTTGATCCTTTTTTCTTCCATCGAGTGCAGCATAGTTCTTCTGCATTTGTTTGTCTCTAAGTTGAATGGAACTTTTTTTGTAATTTTTTTTTTTTTTTTTAATATTTAAAGATGCAACCTGTGGCATCACGTGTAAACATGTCTGTTGGTCATGTAGTTATGATTCGCGCAGTTATTCAAAATGGCGTTGTTTTAAAAGCTTTAGGATATTATAAAATATCTTTTTTATATCATATTCAAAATAGTCTTTGTTTAGATTAGAAAATTAAAATAAGTTTAAATCTTGCGTAATGCAAATTAAAAAATTGTTACACCTCTTTTTCCATTCCGTACCGTCGGACGAGTGAGAAAATAAAATATGAATTTTTCATCCGGGCAAAAAAAGCCTTATGTTACGCCAATGGATAATGAGTGTATTATCCCCAGGGAAGTGCATTTTCCAGCAATGTAGACACATAAAATCCAAAAAATTTCAGCACCCACCGAGAGGCTTCGCGTGACACTAAAACGACTACATTTTCATACGAGCAAAACGGTATCCCCAAATAATCTCTGGATACGTCGCTGGCTTTTCAACAGGATCAGCATCAGGATCATGGTCTTTTACAAATTTTTCAGACAATCAATTTTTTTTCTGCACCAATCGCCTGATTTGATTTGATTGCCTGGACTACCTCCTTTAAACCTGCTGACAACTCAGAAAGACTACTACTGGAAAAATTTCCTACGGCACGTTTTCAATGTTTAGACTTTTCCGATTTATTGAAGCCTAGCAACTCTTAAAATTCTCGGGAAATTTTCTACGATTCTCTTTCAATTGTTATTGTATGACCGTCAATAAAACACAAAGCATTAGTTAATCTTTGAAGAAAACAAGTCCCTATTGTCGCTGCTTCTTGCAAAATTGCACAACCATATTGTCCTGCAAATACTTCAAAATCTCATTGTACATACTGTCCTTTGCTGTTTTGGGATATTCAATCATTCTAGGTAAAGAATCCGCAACTTGACATCTCGCAGAATACATTAACAATTGAAATGCGTTTGTTTGACTTTTTCTACTTTACATCTGGTGGCAATCAACAGAATGTTCAACAGAAATTGTGAAGTATAACATTTCACCTTTTGGATCACGTTAGATAAAGGTGGTGCAACTATTTACTCTAAAAGCTTATGGTTTGTAGATGTACTATAATGAAGTACTTCGAATGCACAATTATTTTTGAGGTTGACGTGTGGAAACTTATCAGCATTTATATCATCCAAAAATCTTCACCGGTGTAAATTTCTCTAATTAAAAATCAATAAAAACCCAGGCCAACAAAACATTCTTTTCCTTTATATCTATTACACACACACTTAACATTGTCCTAAGTGTTATGAAATGTATTTTCAAACGTTCTTCTTGTGATGAGCACAAAATTCGAACATTCAAATGTTTGCTACATATGCGTAAATATTACGTGACTTTGTACAACTTCTATTGTATTCACGTGCTACGTTTCAATGGAAAAAACCATGACTCTGCTACTAAAAGTATCAGACAAACTAATTAGATTTTTTCGGTGAATAATGAAATATATTTCGACGTTAAACTAATGTGCAAATCCCTTTGGCCTAATTATAATGTGCAGTTGGTTGATACCGCATTCAAAACTGACAGTTGAACTTTGTTCTTGTTTTCACAAGGAACTCTGATTGAGCATATTTCATTTATAATTAATTCACCAAAATTTTAAAAGCAGCAACTATAGCTATATTCTGTTACTCTCAATACTAGCTAAGCTATTGATAGGCTAAAACTGTATGGGCTACAAAAATTGGTTGTAAAAATCAAAATACAAAAATGATAGTTGATACCCTGTAACTAAATATGGTGCTATGAAAAAGTCTTCTAAAACACTAATCCTAAAATTTTACAAATAGAATTGGCCACACACAATTTATTGTTTGGTTAGTGTCATCCAACCGATCCTTTGAAAAATTAAAAAAAACCGTTCAGATTGGGTCGGGATCCAAAAAATTCCTGAGCGTGAAAACAATGAAAACTTTACTTAGTTACCTATTTGCACATCACTTTATTCTCCATACTGTTGAAATATGTTTTCCCTGCGATATTCGCTCTCTAATTTTTTAAGGGTCTATTTATTAAGCATAAAAAAAGATACACTATAGTTGTAAATCGGGTGAATGTGGGCTACCATCTTTTTTAAGTCTCTATAAAAACATAAAAGCGGCTATAAACGTGAAAGAAGACTTCGATGAAAATGATGCATTTTGAGCGATTTTTGGAAAAAAAGGTTATATATATATTATTTGAACTTTTGCGACCGACCAACCGACCCATTTTTTAAAACAAAAGTGACACTAACTGAACAATAAATTGTGTGTGGCCTTTTAATTCATTCAAAATGAACTAACCTCGAATTTGATGAAGGGTTGTTTTGACCTCCTCGACCGCCTTTACGTGATCTTACACCGCTCATTCTAGAGTTTTCGACCATTTATATACAAATAAGATAATGCTGAAGTCATCAAAGTACTTCAAAGAGACCTTTTAAAATAAAATACTGTGATTAGACCATTTCCCGGAGTCTTTTTAACACATTACAAGAAATATTTTTTACAGCCGCCATCTTGAGTTGATGCCAATATAGATTTCCCGCAAGACTCTAATTTGGAACCCCGGGAAACATAAGTTAGGAGAACATGCATTTGATCATCAACACTCCTAACGCAACGAGACGCAAAACTTTTTGTTGTTTAAATTAAATAAATTTCAACAAACAAAATTAAGAAAAAACGCTTTAGACTTTAAGAGTTTCAATGTTCTAAAAAAAGCTCGATTTCTAGGATAAAAGATGACATTCCTTTTCAAACTTTACTTTATACGCGCAGTTAAAATTCAATGTTTTCGTGTCTTTTCAAGATGTATGTTTATCTTACTGTGAGAATATTAAAAGAATTGCATTCAGGCCCTACGACACAGGGGGGGGGGGGCTGAGGGGGGTATAGCCACCCCACTTTTTGTAGGACAATTTTTTGAGACAATTAAGACTTTATAGAAGCTTAAAAAACAAATTTCAAACAATTTTAAGGCAATGCAGGAGAGTCAAAAGCTCAAATTTAATTAATTTGGTGTGGATTTAATTTGGCGGAGCAGTAACACTACAAACGTTAGTTGTAGTTAGACCAATTTTATTCGGGGGTAGGAAAACGAAAGATTATGTAAACAACCGATGCTTTAAATATGAAACAAAAGATAAAAAAAAATTACAAAACTAATTTAGACGTAAAGCTTATTCTTCATCGTCAATTAGAAGATCAAACGCGTTTTTCGATTTGTTGTGAAAACCATGTGGAGAATAAACTTTTGAGAAAAGATTTGAACTGAGTCATATTAGCTGGTACCAACACAACGTGAACATTATGCAGTTCCAGTGCCAAAAAAGAAAAAGAAGAAAGCTACAGTGACACAAAACGATCACCAAGATATAAGAAACGGGTGCTAATAGAAAGACAAGCAAGAATAAGAAAGAAGAATAACAACGGAGTGTTATAACTATTGATTAGTTTAATTTTATAATCATTATTTACAAGATATATTTTGAATATTTCTTTTGTAAGATTGCCTAGAATAGAGTGTGAATCTAAACAAAATGTTGAATTTCTCATGATTTTTATTTGTCGATAGACTAAACTCGATAAATTTGGCGTAGACTTAATTTGGCGATTTCAGACCAAAATCGCCAATTTCGCCAAATTTTCACCACGCCAAAATTTGTACGAATAAGGTATTACACAGTAAACAGTTTGAATGACTTAAACAAGGCACACATTTTATTGTCGATCTATCGAGTAAACCTGTATTAAAAATTGCACCGTCAGAAGTTACGGCCTAAGAAAATTAATAATAATGACAAAAGCTCGGAAATGGTAAAAAAGTAAAACGTATGAGACAGGAGTTTTTAAATGGTTTTTAATTCCAATAAAGCCATATGTTATATTTTATATATCTGTACATAAAGGTTTTATCGTGTCTTAGTCAATGCATATTGCTTTATCAGAAGCATTTCCTTTGTCAAGTTTGTTTCTTTCCGTCTGCTTTCGAAACAGCACCCTGTTGTCTTTGCACCTCGCTACCTAAAGTTTAGCGTCAGCAACCTTCTTCTTCTTTTTTTATTCTTCTTCAACCAAACTTCAGGTTGAGAGTTTTAATTCTTCAGACATTTTTTCATTGGTCCATTCGCGAAAGATTATACTCGCGAAACTCACGGATAGACTCCATTCGCGAAAGTTTATTTTCGCGAAATAAAAAAATTCCGCGAATGCCTGGATTCGCGAAAGTTTCTCCCCTTAATTAATAAATAAAGCAAAAATAGTCGATCTTCACGGTAGTCCGGGAACCACATCGGGACCTGGCTTTTTGGTGCACATGGAAATTTCTTACTTATTTTGGTTAGTTAAAACCTCTAGAACAAAAAACCGAAGAGTCTTACTTTAGCACCATTGAGCAGTTTGAGATCTTTCAGTTTTTTGAAAGTATGCCCTAAATGTCGCTATTTTGATATGATAAAATTTCCATTTCGCTAAAATGCGTTTAATCAAGCGAGGCCACATTACAAAAAAAATGTCTAAATGTCTAAAAATGTTTAACTGTCATCATCAGCATCCTAGGTATCTTCATTGCTACTGTCGACATTTACAGTTCATATATTTTGCTAACGCATACGAGCATTTCTTTTGCTTGCCCGGATTTGAAGATGTACATCATCTGCATGAGATTGTATCCAAAACTTCTTGTGGTGCTGGAGGAACATCCTTGGGAATCATTATCAGCACCAAACATTGTTCCATACTGTAAAAATAGAAAATGAATCACACACGTTAGTGTGACATAAAATGACATCTTGATATTTTGAGTTAGAACATTAAATCTAAATTGAATTTATCTATTACCTTGCAAAGATCTATATCTGGGTCTTGAATTAAACAGCTATTCAAAAGAAAAGTATGAAAATGTGCACGTAAAACATTCATAATGAAGACTTCATTAATGAGAATCATTAACAGTTTTTCGGCGTTTTTGAAAGTTTTTTTCGGTTTTTTTCCGCCATGCCAGATATCTGAAATCAGATAAATATAATTTTCGTGCCTTTGGCTTCTTTTTTAAGACCTGAGTAGAAGCTCTCTGGCAAGAATTTATCAAATTCTTTCATCTGTTGTCTTCCAATGGACACGGGGTAATAAGCATTGACACTATCATCAGTTAATATTCCCGAGTATACGTTTATCAAAGCTTTTGGATGTGTTTCAGGCTTTAGTGGATGTACGCCGCATTTTAGAGCCTCGGGGCATCGGCGATAGAATTTGTGTAAAAATATGGAGACTATTTGCCCATATCTTCACAATATTTGGCTTTAGTGTGACACCTGCAATTCCACCGACCAGGACCTTTCCCCTATCTCATGAATGTTGTTTCGATATACATCGGACCAGATTCCATTCCAATAACCTCTTTGATGGCACATAACATGTACCCCTTTAAGAAATGTATCTAAAACTGGGGAGGTTTTTTATTTGGCATAGAAAATAAACTCTATAACGAGCATAGTTATGGCGACTAGCTGCAAAGAAATACGGCATCATATCTGCAACTGCTTTCAAATGAAGAGGCCATTCACCTTTTCTTTTTGCTCTAACGAAAAGCATGACCAGCAAAGCTGGTCTAATATCGTGGTTACCGATACTTGTCGAACATCTTCTTGCTATCTTTTGCTATCTGATGTTGTGAATCCAAATCGTTGTATTCATCGTACTGAACAACTACTACCCGGCATTGAAGACCTATGCCAGTCAACCTCAGCTATTTCTTTTGCGGAAGGGACATTACTTGACTCTTCCTCTGTCTCCTCTTTTTTTTCTTCTTCTTCGGCAATATTGTTGATTAAAATGGAATCTAGAATTTCTTGATCTGTCATAGCACTCCTTTCTGAAACAACTCTTTACAGTGTTAGTGGATATAGCATTCCAAGACTTGACCAACATACACATGGCTTCAAGAATGTTGATCTTTGGGGTCGTTTTACCTTCATCGACATACTTAATCTGACGCCTCACAACATTGATGCGATGAAAAGCTTTCAATTCTCTGATGACTCCCTGATCCATCGGTTGTGTTTTGGTAGTCGTGTGTTGGGTTGGGTGGTACGAATACTAACTCGATTGCTTTAAGATTATTGACGTTGGGATGGGCGGGGCAATTATCTATGATCAAAACAATTTTCCTACCGCCAGCATCAAACTTTGCGTCAAGCTTTCTTACATAATCAGAAAATATTTCAGAATACATCCAGGACTTCTTTTGGGCTTGTACTGGCAAGGTAGACTTGTGACACATTTGAAGCATTGCAGTTTTTCTGCCTTTCCAATAACAAACATGGGCAGTTTTTCACTGCCCATGCCCTGCCGCATTACCTGCTGCTAAGCCTGTTAAACTAACTTTGCTAAATTTTCCTCCAGCACAACGCTTACCTTTTAAATGAAACGATTTCATTGGAAGCTGTTGAAAAACAAACCAAACTCATCAGCATTATATATATCCCTAAAATCATACCTTGACAGAATAGTGTGTAAATGAGGAATTTGTAAGGAATATCAGCTAAAAATCTGAAGAAATTTTTTTTTGAAAATCGAATAACTGACTGTTTTATTGGTCACAGGTGTTCAAAAATCGGTTCGAATAAATATCATCATCATCAAATTTCGTGTAGACACTTTGTGTCCCTATGTAAAACATTGGAAAAGTAGGAATGTAAACTCTTTTTTATTTAACATTATTCTTTGAATTTGCATTTTCGATATGTTAAGATCTTTTTCGATTTTTACCCACATATCACGAGAATATTTTTTACGAACACATGCATAAAGAATTTGTTTTGCTAAATATTTTAAATGTTGTATTTTACAGAAAGATGATATATTTTTGTTTTTTGTAATTTTGTGCAGATTCTCGTTGGTAAAAACTTTAGCCCAGTCAAGACCATCTGGTTCTGGAATGATAACATTTCATTTCTTTTTAGCTGTTAAATAATCTCGGGGTACATTAATGTTTTTCGTTTGAAACTGTTTGTAACCATTTTTCTGGGAAAACTATGCCAAATTGACTCTAGTTTTCTCAGTTCACTGGCCGATAGACTCCAGGTTTGTGAACTGTACAACAAGCGGCTTCGTACACAAGCTTCCAAAAGTTTTACTCGAGTGGACATAAAAATTCTTCTATCAGTTAAAACATACTTTAACTCGTTCCATTTTTGGAAAGCCGATGAAATACGGAAAGAAAGATAATGTGGTCGGCCATCGTTGTTGTTGGTGATTACATGTCCAAGATATTTAAAAACACGCACGCCCTTAAGTGCTACTCCTCGTCTGCATCCAGTAAAGGTTTTACAATATATTTTGGACCTTTTGTACAAGCTGAAGTGCCTGAGTAAAATACCAAAATGGGGGATTTAATACGGATATCTAAAATTTTGAACAACATTTCTCGATTTATCCAGTCATAAGCCGCTTAATCAATAAAGTATACAAACAACGGTTCTGATGTCATATTTATCGAGTTTTGGAAAATAAAAATTGCATGGGTGTACCACGTAGCTTGATGAATTATGTTTTGAATTTGATGATATCATGCAAAAAAGACTGCAGGTCCTCCGACACCGGGGCTACAACCCACCCAGCCCCCCCCCCACCTGTGCATGTCGTTACTTCGAAGCGTGTCCTTAAGTTGAAGTTCATTCATTTTATGCATAAAATATGTTTAAATGTGTGTAATTGTTTGAGCATTATCAATCAATAAAACGGTTCTAGGAAATACACCCCCCGGAAAAATACCCCCCGGAAAATTACCCCCTGGAAAAATACCCCCCGGAAATATACCCCCTGTACAATAAACCCCCTGGAAATATACCCCCGTACAATAAACCCCCCGGAAATATACCCCCGTACAATACCCCCCCCCCCCGGAAATATACCCCCTGTCCAATAAACCCCCGGGAAATATACCCCCCGTACAATAAACCCCCCGAAAATAAATCCTCGGAAAAATACCCTCGTAAAATGAACCCCAGAAATATAACTCTGGAATAATAAAAAAGTGCAAGAAAATTAACTCCCGAAAGTATTATTTTTCAAAGATATGGAAACTTGTCAGAAGATTTGACGTTTTTTAGGCTTTGGTATACATAATCCAAAAAAATTTGCCTGTGGCGGACATCAGAAATTTTTTTTGCTATCGGACTTGTGTACGTTATTTCGCTCCGGAATACGGACCAACAAATTCAATTCAATTGTTGTTTATTTACCATATAAAAAATACAAAATTACATAGAAGAAACAAATTAAAAAAAATATATGGTTGGTGTCACTCAATAGCATAAAGCTGAACAATGTAGTGACACCACAGTAGAAATATACCTAAAAAATATCTAGAAAAAATAAATATTATATAATTTGCCAAGATACACACAACATAAAATACAAACCACCAAGCAAAATATATATTTGTTTAATAACACAAGCTAAAAAATTGATTTACCCCTAATGCTAAGTTTGACTAAATTAGAAAATTGTTTACTGTTTAAATCAAAAATAGAATTTAACCAATGCATGCTTTTATAATTTACATCAAAAATATTTGTAATGTCTCTGATTGAATTGTTCCAATCAATGATGCATCGTTACTTAATTGAGTATTTACCATAAAAAACTGAATTATATGAAGAGATTTTAAGTTCATTAGCTAAGGCATTGCGAGATGGATAAGAATGAAAATGGCAAAGTTTTGTGAAGAAATTGCCAATCGAAGGGGGGATATTTTGGTTTAAAGAATAAAAAACAAACATAATGTTGAGGAGTTTGATAGTTGACGAAAATGGAAGGATGTTAAATTTAGTGAAAGCAGCAGTTACATTTGATCTAAAAGGTTGAAAATTTATAATTCATAAAGCTGATCGTTGAATAGAACATAATTTATTTAAATTTAAGCTTCCTTTTTGGCCCCAAATTTGACAACAATATGTTAAATGCGACGAAAAAATTGAAAAATACAAACTTTTTAAAATTTTTATATTAACGTGGTATCTAATTTTTGAAAGCATGCTATTTGATCGGTTTAATTTTTTACAAAGTTCATTTAAGTGAGGTTTCCAAGTCAAATTTTCATCAATTAAAACTCCCAAATAATTAATGTAGGTTGATTGTTTTAAACGTGATCCATTTAACATGATTTTAATTTCAGAATCGTTTTTTTTTTTATGACGTTTCTTAAAAATGATAAATTCGGTTTTGTTTGCGTTTAAAGCGATAAGATTTGCATTAAGCCAATCATTCAATCTTCGCAGATCATAATTTACTTTTTTACATAAGGTTTTTATGGACTTGTTGATGTATAACAAATTAGTGTCATCTGCAAAATAATGCACTGTTGAAAACTTTATACAATTATGAAAATCATTAATATAAACTAAAAATAACAAAGGGCCCAACACAGAATCTTGAAGAACGCCGCATCTGATTGACTTTAACGATGATGAAAACCCGTTAATCGTTACATATTGTTGGCGATCTTGCAAATACGAAGCAAACCATTCATTAACAATGCCTCTTGCACCGATGTGATCAAGTTTTTCGAGAAGAATTTTGTGATGGACTGTATCAAATGCCTTCTTCAGATCAACAAAAATACCACATGCAAAAAGATCAGAGTCAATAGCTTCTCTCACTCTCTCTGTTAAACTTAATAAGGCATGAGCTGTTGAATACTTTGATCGAAACCCAAATTGAAATTCATTAAGGCAATTAAATTTGTGTACGAAATTGTAAATTCGAGAATACATAAGTTTCTCCAAGAGTTTACTGACGTTAGAAAGCAAAGATATTGGTCTATAATTAGAACATTCTAATTTAGAACCTTTTTTAAAAAGCGGCAAAACTGACGATGTTTTGAGAATATTTGGAAAAACACCAGTAGTAAAAGATAGGTTAAATAACTTTGAAAGGACTGCAGAAATTGAATTACCTAATTCTTTTAGGACCACTACAGGTATGCTATTTGGTCCAGTAGCTTTTCTATTACTTAGGCTAGATATTAAGGAAGAAATCTCTAAATCATTTGTTGGAGATATGAAAATACATTTGGGGTTCGGATTTTTTAGGTATTTTTTAAAACTTGTATGAGATGAATGAATTTTAGATTGGATGTTTTGTGCAACTGACGTAAAATAGGAGTTAAATTTGTTAGCAATTTTCACAGGGTCGATCAATGAAACACCATTATCATCCAGAATAATAGTTGGAACAGAATGTATTTTACTTTTTATATTTAACAAACTTTTTATACCAATCCAAATTTTCCGAAGGTTCTTTGAGTTATCAATAAAGTATTTCTTAAAATGGTTTTGCTTGCTGCATCTTAAAAGTTTATTAATAAGTTTCTATATGAATTATACCGAGATTTTAACTTGATTTTGTTATTAATATCTTTGGATCGAAGATATTTACGATAAATCTTATTCCTGATTTTTATAGATGTTAAAATACTTTTTGTTATCCACGGTTTGAGAGAGAGCTTGAAGCTTTTAATACTGACCTTTTTAAGTGGCAAATACTTGTTTAATAAACCGTTAAAAACCTCAAAAAATAAATTAAAACTGTTGTCGGTATTAACTTTATCAAATTCAAGAATTTCATTCCAATTTACGTTATTAAATTCAGAAAGAAAACCTTTTTTATCAAAATAAGTGGTATTTCTACGGAGGATATTGTGTTTACGAGGAACAAATGTGACATAAAAGTTAGGTTGAATAAAGAACTGAGGTAAGTGATCAGAAATTGTTGACGTTAAGTTACCAGACAACATATTTTTATCACAACAGTTAGAATAAATATTATCAATAATCGTTTTAGATTTCTCAGTTATTCTCGTTGGTAACGTAATATGAGGAAGAAAGTTATTTGAAGTTATAAAGTTGAAAAAATCTGAAGTTTCATTATCAGAATTAACTTTAATTAAATCTATATTAAAATCTCCAAGTAAAAAAACACTTTTGTTTTCAGAATTTAACTTCGAAAAAAGAGGAAGAATAAAATCATTTGTAAATTCATTAATTGACATACATGGATGATGATAAATACACCCAACAACAATGTTAACTTTTTTTGGACGAATTATTTCAATAAAAATCGATTCTAAGTGTAATTTTTATACATCAACAAGTCATTTCTCAGTTTGTAATTTAATTGTTTAGAAATATATAGAAGTGCACCACCACAAGATGATTCAGTAGGAGTGTGTTCAATGTTATATCCTTCTAATGATATTGGAAACGGTGGTGGAGCGTCACGTTTTAATTTAGTTTCGGTTAAACCAATGATACCAAAATCAAAGTTAAGTAAACGTAACATGATACACAATTCATCAAAATGTTTGTTAAGTGAAGATACATTTAAATGAAAAAGCGAAAAAGAGTTATTGCTGTCAAATTTGGAGGAAACAAAATCATCAATATTGAAATACTTACAATTTATAACATTATGATATAAGTCATTTTCTTCTTTTGAATTATCAATGAAATTTGAGGTAAAAAAAATCATTAAACATAGAAAAGAGTTCGTTACGATCGTGAGAAGGAAAAAATTTCATATTACCGGGAATTTTGTTTGTGTCTATAATAATATCAGAGTTGAAAACTTGGAAAAGTTCATTACCCGATACTTGACTAAATGGAAAAATTTTCCTTATGCACAAAATACAAAACCAATCAGAGACGTTTGATTGTAATAAACGGTAATCAATGTCATTTAATCCATTGCATTTTTTATGCATCCAAGAGTTACAAATATCACATTGTATTGCATGGTGGTTGTTTTTAATAATTCTATTGCACACATTGCAAAAACATCTTTCCATGGAAAGAGAAGAATTGTATATAAAAGAAAGAAAAAGAAAGGGGGGAAATAAGAATTTTACGAAAATATTACTTTTAGTTATTCAATTATTTGCTGGTTTTGTTACAAAGCAGAAGTTTTCAATCAAGGAAATTATATCATGCACAAAAATCGAAATCAGGATATAGATTGACCAAATTGTTACAATTGTCTATCACAATCCTTTTCTCGTTAATGATGCGTTTAATAAAAACCTTTCCATTAAGACAGAAAGTGTCGTTGATTAGGTTAGCCCTTTTTAATAAACGGCAATAATAAGATAGCTTTTCAAAATAGGGACAAAGATTTTCTCTTATAAATTCAAATTCATTGTGGACGTCTCTCCATAAAAGGATTTGACTTTGAGAAAAATATCAGAAATAACCCTATAGTTAGCATTACAAAATTATCCATATCTCGAGAACCAAAAATGCTATAGAAGTGATCCAATCCATTCTGAAATTTTGTTATAACGGAGAAGACGATTACATAAAAATATTAGAGATTCAAAGAACTTTGAAAAAACAGCCTGAAGTCTCTATTAAATCTTTTTAAATCATAGTTTTGTCTACAATAACTACTAAACAAAGAAGCGTTACATAAACCTTAAATCACAATTAAATAACACAGTGTCAATACCGTGACGGATATTTTATTTAATTCCAATGAATCTATGAATATAAACTACCAAATTTCAATGTTGGTAGTAATATATCTTGTGTCATAAATTGTGGTGGTGAACGAAAATATGTAGTGTGATGTATACGGACCATCAAGTACATAATTAAGAATGAAGTTATAATTCATTAATTAATTAATTAGGAATTAAGATGGCAGCGAAGCGAGCAGACATGTTTTTAATCGCTCTGATATTTATATGTGTTTGTTGCAGTTTTTATGTCAAAAAGAGTGCTTTTATTACAGAAGATGGAATTAGTGTTACTTTTAACATGGAAAGTTGTTTTGAAAGTGAATCGTTTACATATTCATCACTGTTTATATGCAAAAAGGGATTTGTTTTTCCTGTTAAAGCTTCAAGCAAGACTTTGATATTCTTGTTACTTCTGACCTGTGGGGATATTGAAACGTGTCCAGGACCCGAGAACTTTTCTACGTATGCAAATTTGAAAGTTATAAAGATTATACATCAGAATTGTCGTGGTTTGTTCAACAACATGGCAAATCTTACAGCTTTATTTTCGGAACACAAAAACACTATCATAACATTATCAGAAACACACATCGAGTCTCACAGCGCATATGATGTTGACGATTTGTATACAATTCCGGGGTTTCACTTTATCAAACGAAATCGTACAACTGGTAAAGGTGGTGGAGTTGCAACGTATATCTCTGACGATATTAAATGGAAACAAAAATCCGCTTTTGAAAATGATGGCATTGAATCGATTTGGATCGAAATTATTCCAAATAAATCCAAAAGCTTTCTTGTTGGATGTGTATACAGACCCCTGGAAAGCTCAATTCATCTTTCAAAATACTGGAACGATATTTTGTCTTGAACTCTTACGCAAATTGTTGATTGCGAAAAGGAAACGATCGTTTTGGGAGATCTCAATATTAATTACCTAAAGTGTGCAGACAATCGTGAAATAAAAATACATTCAATGGTTACGGTTTATCACAATTAATAAAAGAACCCACAAGAGTAACATCCAATTCAAGTACATTGATTGATTTAATATTTACAAATAAACCGTGCAATATATCAAAATCCGCAGTAATTCCATTGAGTTTAAGTGATCACAAGGCTATAGTGTGTGTAAGAAAATTGAAAAATTCCAAACCGATACGAAGAGAAGTGAGTTCTCGTAATTAAAAGAACTATGGTGCAAAAGCTTTCGAAAATGATCTTCGACAATCCAATTGGGAGAATCTCTATGGTTGCACTGATGTAAACAATGCATGGGAATTGTTTAAGGACATTTTGTTGACAACCTTGAACCACCATGCACCTGTTGTTAAAAAGCTAGTAAAAGGAAGACAGTGTCCTTGGCTCTCAGCTGACATAAAATTAATTATGGACCAACGCGATAAAATCCTGAGAAAAGCTCGTAAGAGTGGAAAAGATACTGACTGGATCACATACAAAACTTTGAAAAATCGATGTAATAACATGATCAAATTTCCCAAAGGACGATATCATACCAAACTTCTAAACGAAAACGCTAAAAATTCTGGAAAACCGTCAAGGACGTATTTCCTACGAAGGAAAAACCAATGAATCTATCTACAAGTACATCAAAGGCTGAGAAGTTATCTAAAGCAAATTCATTATGCAAATTTTTCTCGAGTGTAGCTATCTCTATAAAATCAGCTGCAATACCTTTGAAAAACTTTGTTTGGGGATACATCAATCCACCACGAACGGAGACAGAAACAGTATTTGCTTTTACGTACGTATCTACGATATTTGTTGCAAAACAGCTAAAAGGTTTAAAGAGGAGAAAAGCAGCCGGAATTGATGACATCTCACCCGGTCCGTTGAAGGATGCTTCGTCAGTATTATCGAAACCTTTAGCATTCATTATCAACCTGTCGTTACAAACTGAAACAGTACCAACTCAATGGAAAATTGCCAAGGTTGTTGCATTACATAAAGGAGGAACTAAAGAAGACATGAACAACTACCGTCCGATCTCAATTCTTCCTGTAATTTTCAAAATCCTTGAACGAGCAGTACATCATCAACTCGTACAGTACCTCAAAGACAATAACATCTTGTCAAGAAATCAATTTGGTTACAGAAAGAGACGATCCACAGAACTTGCAACACTGCTCTTAATTAATGAAATGGGTAGAGAGATTGATAAAGGAAAAATGGTTGGTGCTGAAAAAAGTCAATGCCATTGATTAATTTTGTTTGGAAGTTCAACAAACTATACCCAATTAAAACAACAGCAACATTTCATTTCACTTCTGTTTCAACAGAAAACATCGAAAACAAACTTAAAAAAATCAAACTAAATAAAGCTACAGGCAACGATGATCTTCCAGCGAAACTCCTAAAAGATTGTGCATCCATTATAGCATCACCATTATGTCACATAATCAACACTTCGTTAAGAACCTCAACTGTACCTACTGAGTGGAAAGTTGCTAGAGTTACCCCTCTACACAAATCCGGTTCATCTTCCAAAGTCAATAACTACCGTCCGATTTCGATACTACCAGTTGTATCGAAAATAAGTGAGAAAGACGTTCACGAAGAGCTGTCGCACTATTTGGAAAAAAACATTCTACTCACTAACAGACAATTCGGTTACCGAAAAGGTCGATCAACAGAGCTAGCAGCCACACTATTTCTCGACAACATTCGAAAAGAAGTAGATAAGGGCAGATTAGTCGGCACTGTATTTCTGGACTTGTCCAAGGCATTTGATACGCTGAGCCATAGTCGACTGCTTAGTAAATTGCCATCTTATGGTATACAAAACGCTGAACTTCAGTGGATGACAGATTACCTTTTCAACCGATCTCAATTAGTAGTATACAATAACGTTTCATCAAGTTACATGCCAATAACCTGTGGCGTTCCTCAAGGTTCGATCTTGGGACCCTTACTTTTCCTGCTATACTTCAACGATTTTGTAAGTTGTTTGAGACATTCAGAAGTTATTATGTTTGCAGATGACACTGTAATTTATTTCTCAAATGAAGATTTTGATATTATTGAAGACAAGTTGAACCAAGACATTGATAATATTTCAAAATTTCTTGAAGAAAATAAATTAGTTGCGAACATGAAGAAAAGTAAAACAGAATCAATAATATTTGGTACTGCCAAAAGACTCAAGAACTATCCAACAGAACTGAACTTAAATTTGCGTCACGAAAAGATTCTTCCAGCTAATCGATACAAGTACCTTGGCACAACCGTTGATCCAACTCTTTCTTTAAATGATAATTTCAATGACACATACAAGAGGGCTTCATCGAGATTACGTTTACTACACAATCTAAGATGTAATCTTAACTCCCATGCAGCAAAAGAAGTTTATGAAAAGATGATCATTCCGTTGATAACTTTCAACACCACTACAAATCTACTAATTACGTCTACCCAGCGGAAACGCTTGACTTCTCTCCATTCACGTGCGATCAACATTATAAACGGCAAAAACCTTAAAATACCATCGATAACAAACCTTATAAACATCCATGCTTGTTCACTTGTGCGCAAATGTATTGATAATCATGTATGCAGTAATTTTAAAAACTACTTCACATTGAGAAATCACAGCATCAATACTCGTAACAACAACATCCAATTGCAAATTCCAAACGTCAAATTAGAATTTGCAAAAAGATCATTTTATTTTATAGGGAGCAAACTTTATAATGAGCTACCATTTCATATAAGGGAGGAAAAGGATTTTAATTGTTTTAAAAATAAGTTGAAACTTCATTTTTCGTGAATTGTTTTATAGTGTTGAATATCAGTTTTTGTTTTTATCTATTCAAAAATTTTTTCTTTCTTTCTAACTTTTATCCTATTTGCTTTCATACACGTTTTATTGCATTCAAAATTGTTTATATAACATTTCATTTTTATTAGATATAACATATTTTAAATTGTTACTAACATTTTTATACCAGGACACATATTTATAACAGTTTTTTATACTGACATGTATATCCTGTGGAAATATTCGCTTAATAATAAATAAATAAATCTCCCAACTGACACTATCATCAAGATCTACAGAGCAATTCTACTCCCAACAATGTTGTACAACTGTACGACCAATCTGAACCTTTCAAAAACTCAATTGTCTATGCTTTCATCACTAGACAATAGAATCGAAAAACTTACAAACAGAAAACTAACGCCCATTGTTAACGAAATTAAGAGGCATACTGTAATGTTAGTGAAGAAATGTTTGTTGGGCGAAGTATGTGATAATGTAAATAATATTTTAACAATATTCAAACAAAATGGAATAAAAATGAGAAACAATGGTTACAAACTAGAAATTCCACTAGTGAAACTTGAATTAACCAAATCATTGTTTAGATCAATGGGTGTTACAATTTATAACGATCTTTTAATTGAGCATCGTAAAATTGATGCTCTACCAGCCTTTAAAAACGCTGTAACCAGTTACTTTTCAAACTAATCATTTTTACTTTGAATTTCTGAACTTTGAATTATTTTAAAAACTTTTAAGTTGTTTAGTTTATATCATAGCTTTTTTAATTTTTAACCTACCATGTATTATATTCTTATTTACTTATGTATGTTTACTTAGTTTTAATGCAGGACACATTTGATAGCAATGTTTTTAACACTGAATTGTACATCCTGTTTAAAGATTTTTGATAATAATAATAAGTGACGTTTTGTGAGGTAAGAGGATATCTTCAGCAACGATAATTCTCCCTTAAAAACGATTTAGTTACAATAGGCAGGGAATTTATTACAACAATCTAACCATCTGGGTAACCAAAAATTTTGAACAGGCTGAAAGAACATTAGTAGGGGATGAAAATCCCCGGTTGTCATGTGATAGTGCCCCAATAGTTCACGGTCAAGAAAAAATCGACCTTCTCAGATTTTAAATCTGACAGCATTTTTGGAAAGCCCATAAAAGGTTATGTCGATTTGATGTAAGAACCATATCCTAAAAATGTATAGATCTTGAAATATGGGCTTTGAAAATCAGGGGGTTATACTAAAAACGTTTTCTTAATAAATACAACACAATCTATATTCACATATTGTATATTTTTAAAGCGTTTAAAATATTTTCATAACTGTTTTAAAGGTTAATAATAATAAATTTTGATTTTTATGAACCCCAGAATTTTTTTAATTTGAGGTTTATTGTGTGTTTATTTCTTTAGTTCCCAATGATCCCGTATGGAAACAAGATTTTGAGAGATTTTAAGCATGTATATAAAGAAAATATTTTTGAAAGTTGTTTGATACCTGTCAAAGGAGTAAGTTTGGTACTACTAAATAATCATAATTAATTTTTTCTGAAATGTTTATTGACCCGTATGTAAGGGTCAAAGTTCAGCCCAAATTCGATTTTTCGAGGTCACTTCACGTTTTGTCAGTTCTCTGAAATACCGGAAATGTTAAAACACGTTTGAGTTATAATCTTATTTGCTACTCATTTAGGTTCTGGCATATCTATTTTGATATCTATTTTCGTACGTCGCATCGCCGCAAGCACAGACAACTTTTTCGAGGCAACAACGCATCTTACAAGTCGATTTGTATGGTAACAACACATTTTTCAGAACTCAGTATGTTATGTGCTAGCGTGGTTGTTTGCTAGAATTTAACTTTGAGGAATTCAAGTACTTGTAGGCAATATAGGAAGACTAACTTTATTTCAAGTTGCTTTCAGAAACTCTAAGGAATAAGCCACATGCTAATATACTGAAAATGTCTAAACGTTTGCTGACAGTTCAAGATACTGTTACTTTGCTTGATGACCAAAGTGATACAGAGGAGAGCGAATTAGTGGTCCTACCACCAAAAAATAAGGGTGACGTCACAGATGAAGAAAATGACGATGAAGATTTAATAGAAACTCATGTTCTACAAGATGTTGTGGAAGAGATTTTCCATCCAACCCTGGAAGACAAGCAAGATTGCTCTGAACCATGTAGCACCGAAAAACAAAGCAAAGAAAATTTGCCAAAATACAATGGGGCAAAAAGAAAAAATTGACCCAAACATTGCCTGAAGGCAGAGCTGAACCGTTACAGGAAACGAACCCTGAAATACTTCACTTTTCGCCAGATGATTTATCCAAGTTGTATTATGATGAGGATGTCTATTCTCTCATCAACATCGAATCTGAGAGATATGCAAAGCAAAAGCTTAATCATTCATTTGAACTGCCGTTTGCTGATTTAGATATTTATATAGATAGGTACTCTGCTTCTTAGTGGCTACAACTTCCTCCCTCAAGAGCGGTTGCATTGATCAAATGACGAGGATATTGGTGTCTTACAATTTAGAAGAGATGCCGTGCGAACATTGTTTACCAAACTTGAGGATAAGCCACTTCGGCCAGGCCCAAATAAAACGCCTGTTCGACAGAGTGCGGCTTTCAGGTACATTACACATCCGTGTACCAGCTGGCATACAAGGTCGATATAAGTAATGTAAAAAAAATACACGAAGCATGTGCAAGCTTTGTGATGTACTACTTGTACTTCACGCTCACTGTGCAGATGCATTTCACAAAAATGAATTAAGAACAATCACCGAAAACCTTTCTTATTTCAGTTGAATTAGCTTTTGTTTGTGTCATAATTTTTGTATTTTCATTTGTATTTTTTGTTGCATTTTCGTT
Source organism: Candelabrum cocksii (assembly GCA_963930725.1). Lineage (NCBI taxonomy): Eukaryota > Metazoa > Cnidaria > Hydrozoa > Anthoathecata > Candelabridae > Candelabrum > Candelabrum cocksii. The sequence continues at coordinate 5,868,298 of OZ005673.1, read as the reverse complement.
ATTCTGAAAAAAAAGAGCATTCAATCTATTGGTATGGTAATATTCTCTCACTACAGAGACTCTAAATACAGCTTACATAACGTAGCGCATATGTACCGAAAAGCGAATTTTGCTTAACATCGATTTCCCAATGTTCCCAAAGGGGAACATACCAATTTAACAAGAACAAACCAAAAATCAAAAAAGGTTTTTTCTTCAGAAATGTTAATTTGGTGTAGTTGATGGAATGTACACTAAACAAATATAAAAATTTCGACGTGCGTCTTAGTTTGGGAATTAACGGGTTAAGAGCAGTATTTCCGATTAATGACGCTTGAATAAATCGTCCATTCTCATCGATTAAGAACTGTTTGATAAGTTCTATTGCGTCTTGTTTTCAGCATTGCGAAAAATTCGTGCCATTTTTCATTCCGGATGGCATTTGTTGTTGAAGACCCTCAACATACGTCCGTTGATTTTCTTTTCCTTGTTGTAAGTATCATTGATCATGCCGACTAACGAAGCTCTTATAGTAGGAGGTGCGATGAAACACATTAGACTTTCTATCCACTAGCTGTACATTTTCTTTGACTTTCCGACTGCCATTCCGTCGACTAGCTGCATTCTTTGGCATTATGTTCGATATTGAATTGGATTCTTCAATTAAATAATTTTGGAGAAATGCAGGGCCGTAATTCCTGGGAGGGGGGCTACGTGGGCTTTCTCTGGATGACGCAAATGACCATCTGGTGATGCCACAGCGTTATTGGATATCGGAATGCTTTTTTTAGTGTAAAAGATATTGAAACAATCATTCCAAATGCTTCACAATCTTCCTTTAATATCTCTACATATAGATATACAGGCAACCGTGCAACCGTGCTGAATCCACATCTGAACGGTCCACATGCCCCTTTTGTTTCTTTATTGAACAATTCCGTAATTAGATCACCATGAATAGGAGAAAATTTATCTCCTGTTATGTTACCACCTAGACCTATTATTCGCAATTTGTTTGCTTCTTTAAGATTCGACAAATAGACGCTTTGGTAGGTGTTATACCGAGCGTAGTTGGGGTGACAAATGCAAAAGAGAGATGGGTAATCTTTTGTTCAGCTTGAAGATGTTTCTCGATATTGCATTCGCGTACTGCTTCTACAAGTGATAACATCAGTGATACATCTTTTAAATAACTGACTGTTAACTCTGCGTCGGTTCCATCTTTGTAATAAGAATTGTACTTTTACGATTTATTACAAGTCATTAAACTCTTGCAGTTCAATCAAGTGCATCAGGGCGTCTTGATTTTGGTTTTCACGTACATCACTCAAGGCTTCATGCATTTCAATGCTTACGTCACTAATAATAATCATGATATAATCAGTTTATAACGATTAGAAATTGATTCTATAAACTTTTGTAACTAAAACAATAGTTTTTCTAACGATTTAATAAAGAAAATTAGGAAATTAAAATTATTTTTTTTTATAATCCGGGGGTAACAATGTATGAAAATATTAATGTAAATACAACGTGTATTTATATAAACCTGAAGGCTATTTTAAATTAAATAAAAAAAGATATTTCTTATGCTATATTGGAAAAATAAAGCAAAATAATGTTTTTAGTATAACCCCCTGATTTTTAAGGCCCATAATTCAAGATCTATACATTTTTAGGATATGGTTCTTACATCAAATCGACACAACTTTTTATGAGTTTTTCAAAAATGCTGTCAGATTTAAAATCTGAGAAGGTCTATCTTTTCTTGACCGTGAACTATTGGGGCACTGTCATGTGACAACCGGGCATTTCCAGGAAGGGCCTAACGCGGAATTTTGATTCCCTACTATTGTTTATTCAACTTCACTATTAAAATATTTGGTTACCCAGATGGTTAGATTGTTGTAATAAATACAAGTTCAAGTGCGGTTGGTTTCTTTATCTAGTCCATAAATGAGACAAGCTTCTCGCAATCCTGTAAGGTAATAACGGTCACCGTGCAATAACGGTCGCCGTTTTGTTTTGTTCGGTTTTAGCAAGACAAACATCCAGAAAAAGTATTGCAACATTTTGTCATCGACAACGGAGAGTTAGTGTATAAAATCGACAGTAAATATTATTTTTTTAAATGCTTTACAAAATAATAGCAGTGTTTTAGATAACATTTGATACAACAACTTTTACCTCTTTTTTGAATATAAAGTTGATATAGCAGTTGTCATAATTTTATGTAAAGAGAGTATTGGGTATTGCAGAGTTCAAATATCGTTATAGTATAGTTTGTAATAATATGATTGCGAATACACATATACCTATTTCTGTAGATCCAAAAAAACTTAAAAACACATTATATACTTTTGAATTTTTTAATGTTCGATTCTTGAGTTAAAATTACCTCGTAGAACTTTAGAAGGACAGAGCGAAGCTGTACACATACAGTATAATACCGGTAACCAGAACACCGGATAATTCGAACTCGCGTTAACTCGAATTGTTTTGAAACTCCTTTCGTAATACTTTTTCATAAAAATTACTCGGTAACTCGTGGTTCGAGTTATCGGGAGTATACTGCAGTTTGGTATACTAGTCGCATCAACTGACTGAAAGAGAACGAGAAATAATCTTTTTCACGAACCCAATTTGGAAATACAATAACTGGCTGTACAAAAGCGCGTTATATGATTGCAGCCCCTCAACGGTTATATATAAAAACAAACTTTATCTTCAAATTTGTCCATGATACTCTTCTTTTATCTTAAATATTGGAAGCATATCAATTGCTATAACGTGCGCGGATCCAATAAAACTTATGTGCAGTGGATCCTTCCTAAAGCAGACACTCTGAAGCGGACAGTTTTATTTGTCCCGGACGAATTCTTAAAGAAACTCTCACAGTGCAAACTGACATCTATATAAAGAGTACACTCCATAAAGCAGACACTTTTTCAGTAAACATTTCAGCTAAAATTGATCATATTAGAAGACATTAACAGACATTTCTTTATTTATTCACTTGTTTCCTAAACATGTTTTTACAACAGCTGTATGTTCATTTAGAATAGTAGTTATTTTCTGTTTTATCCAATCAATGGCCTTCTCTTGACACGGCAAGCACTAAGTACAAGGGACTTCCAAGCCGTATTCCCTCCTCAGTTAAGTCTTTTACCAGTGTTACTTCTGCTTCGAAGAATGATTCTGAAAGACTTTGAAACATATTAACTTTGTTCAATGCTATTATAGGGATGTGTAAAACAATTCTTTCTTCATGAAGACTGCAATAATCGCGTTCTTGTCTTGTTTATTTTCGAGCTCTCGGATGCAACAATATTTCTCCCCAATAACAGAGGTCCAAATGTGTCCACGATTGAACAAATCAAAATTGAAAGAACTCATACAAGTGTTTATCGCAATCTCTACTTGCTGGTTCTCTGAGAAAAAGAAAATTGATTCCAACAATAAAAAACAAACCAAAGTTGTTGGGAGCTTGCAGAACAATTTAACATCTAAAGAAGGCAGCTGCAAAGATCATCAAAAATGAGTCTTCGATCCACAAAGAGCACAAAACTAGCATGATAAAGGCAAAGAAAGTCACAAATTAGAGAAAAAACCCAAAGACCATGTGTCTTTGAAATGGAAGAAAAGGATATTACCATTATTAAAAATTGTAATAAATGATCGTAAATTGTGTACAGTTTTCTTGTTGAAAGATGTTGAAGTATTTTTGATTGAAAACGAGCTAGTAAATATTATTTTAAAACATTCATTGAAAAAGCATATACAGTATGTAGTATACAGCTAGTATATATAATAACTAAAATAAGAATTGCATAATGCAAAAATGTTAAATGTTATAAAATGTTTGTCATGGTAAATCTCACTGCAAATTCAGAGAATATATCATATAGTCATACATCTTATATTTACAAAGGTTTAAAAGCACTTTATATATACATCTGGCAATCCTGTATTTTAGCGTCGAATTGAAAATATATATTTGTGTGGTAATATGTCTTCATACATATTTAATGAGTGCGAAGGAGAGTTTTGTAACAATCTTTCTTGTGACTCTGATGTGTCTGACGGCTCGAAACAATATTGTTTTACGTTTTTTAAACTTTAATTAATTTTCGAAATAATTTTGTTTTTCGTTTTTAAAAATTCTTTTAATGTTTGGAAACAATTTTGTTACTTTTTTTAACTTCTATTATATTAACGTTTTTAAATTCGCAAATTCGAGCCATTCGCGAATTATCTTAGAATGTTATTATAGTAGGATAGAATTGTGAAACTACCCGGAAAAAATTAATATAAAGCTGAAACTAGGCACAGAGGTAGGGGATAGTGTTGCGATTCACAGAAAAAAGCCCCATCGAATGGGTCCCGGCAACTTCCATATTTGGGCATAATCCATAATGGCGGGTTTGGTTGTAGGTCAAAATTTCAATTTCTCCAAATCATGTCATATAATATATCGTTGGAAAGGAAATTTTATGCTGACTAACATTATAACATGTACTGGACATGAATAATTAAATTTGAAGAGGTTTTGGCTATTTTAAGACTCCTGTAAAATATTGTTTTAACCCTTTCTGTAAATGCAGAGTTATTTCAAGCGCAACCTTTGTAAAAAGCATAAAATTTGAATTGATGTCCCTCTTCACATGCAATGCAATAGTATCGTTTTCAATAAATATTCGAATACTCGAATTGACAGCAATGCAATGGCATCATTAGATGCATTCATTCAGATTTCTTGTTGGATGTTGATGTTAACTTTTTTAATCTGAATGGAAAACGGGCTGTAGATTTGAGATCGTTTGAGCTACATATTTCTATTTTTAGAAATTAATGAATGAAGTAATCTGATATGAAACATGGAAGTCTGTGTACTATGCGAAGAAGGTTTTGGTGATGAACCAGCAGTGCAAGTGGGTGAAAAGGGACTGAAAACGTTGGTGCGAATAAGCAATGAACGTCAATACATGAGTTATGCAGGTATTTTTAATTGTAATAACTGTATGGTATATAATTTTTCATCATATGAGTTTTCATCTGTAGTCATAAAGTTCCATTATACAGCATTCATCTCTCTGTTTGCTTGGATGAGTTGTTAAGAAATTTATTAGGTGTCACAATTGCATGAAAATACGTTCCCTGCTTATGTTTTTGTTATGCAGTAAATGTTAATAATATGATTGAATTTATCAAGGAAAGTTTGCATATAAATAATTTTGTGGCTGGAGTTTTTACTGATTTAGAATATACTTTTAGTACTATACAATTGATCATGGAATGCTTCTTAGAAAACTTCAGTTAATTAATAAATGTTTTGAGCTCTTATCTTAAGGTACTTTAAGGAGATGTTGCAGAAAGATTTGCCAAGTGAAGTTCTTGTTCATCATAGTTGCAGGCGGAAATTTGTTGATACTTGAAAAGCCAAGAGCTTTGAATTGCCAAGAAAGAGACTTCGATCGTCTATAGACAATACTTTTGACTGGAAAATGGAGTGCTTTCTTTGTACAGAAAAAGCAATGAGAAAGTATTCAACCGTTGCCAGAGTGGAAACACTATCGTTGATTGAAACTCTAATTAATCATTGTGAAAGTAGAGGGGATGGATGGGGAAATTCTGTTCACCATCGTCTGAATTCCTGTAATGATTTGGTAGCAGAAGAGGCAATTTACCATATTTCCTGCATGAACCGCTTCTGACTTCAAGCAAGTAACATCAACAAGCCTGAACGTCCTGCAGATACTACTAGGACAGAGAATTTCCAAAGGATTTTCCGGTGGATGGAGGAAGAAGGCGACAGTGAATTATATACGTTATCGGAAGTCCACAGTAAGATGGAAGAACTTAGTGACAATAGTGAATGCTACTCAAAGGAGTATCTTAAAGACAAGCTTATTCAGTGTTACGGCAATCATATTTACTTTGCTGAGCGCCCTGGACGACCAAATCTTCTTTGTTTCAAAAATATGGCAGCATGGATATTAGCAGATTTCAAGAAGAAAAAAAGTCAAACTTCAATTGATATCATAGATGTTGCTGCCAAATTAGTCAAGTGCGATATCAGAGAAATTCCAGTAGACAAGTCTGAATACCCATCAGTAGACCAGATGGGCGACATGGATTACCAAGCAAAATGGGTTCCGGAAAGTTTACAGATATTTCTTGGTCATCTCTTTTCTTCAAGGCTAAAGCAAATAAGTTTTGTTCAATGTATTGCCAAAGCATCAAGACCAAGATCAATGATAGCGCCAATACCATTTGGGATTGGTGTCATCATCATCATCATCATTCTCTGTTAGGTACTTGGTACCCTTAAAGTGTCTCTACGTAAAAGTGTGGTAAAGTAGTGACATGAACTCTCTTTTATTATGCATGGATTTTTGCACTTGTACTTTGGAAACACCAAGTTCCTTTTCAATTTTTATCCAACGATCTCGGGAATATTTTTTGTGTTTACTGCAAAAAAGGAGTTGCTTTTGATAAGAATCATTGCTAAGACGTGTGACATGAGCTATATATTTTAGATGTTGTAGTTTACAAAAACTTCTGATGTCCTTTGTTTTTGTTATTTTTCGTAATTGAGTGTTACTATACAGAAATGACCAGTCCAGGTCATCCGGCTCAGCTACGATAGCATTTGTTTTCTCAGCGCGCTTTTTGCCCTTCAAATATTCCGCTGGAACATTTTTCCTTTTGTAGCCGTTTTTTATCATTTTCCTGAGAAAACTGTGCCAAATGGACTCAAATTTAATGAGCTCACTGACACTCAGTTCCCAGGATTGTGCACTATATAGCAGACGGCTGCGCACACAAGCTTTTAATATTTTGATGCGACTGGAGAGATTTATTCTTCAATCAGTAAGGAAGAGCTTTAATTCATTCTATTTCTGGAATGCTGATGATATTCGGAATGTGAGATAAGATGATGGATCTACATCGGTGTTAGTAATAAGATGACCAAGATATTTAAATCTGCGGACACTCTTTAATGCAACTCCTGCAATTGAAATCAAGGATAGTCTTGCCTTAATGTCTTCTGGGACATTAAATGCCATGGTCTCTGTTTTATCACTGGAGATCGTTAAACCAAATCTGGTGAAGGTTTTGTGATATATACTCACAATCTCAGATAGCTCGTCAGTACTAGAGCACAAAAGAACAATATTGTCGGCATATAAAATCATTCTGAGTTGTAGAACTCCACTCAGACCATGTACACTGCGCTGTTCGCGCGTCGAGCAATGACCTGGGATGCGATACTCGTACTGAAGTCCGGTGTTAGGTAACTTCTTCAGTACCTCGTGTTCAACGCACCTCAGAACGAAGTCCAAATAAATATTAAATAGTACAGGTGATTCAAGACCGCCTTGTCTGCAACCTGTAAAAGTTTTAAAAAATGATTTGGAGCCCTTAATTGCTGCTGATGTACCAAGGTGTAGATGTTGACAAATCTTTTGGCACGAGATGGTTTGTAGACCATCTGACACAATTTGGGTTTTCAATTTCCAGACGAAGTTAAGCTGTTCAAATCAAATCAATGTATTTCGTGCTCATCAAATTTGGGTAAATATCTGTGCACAAATACAAATAGCACAGGAACGTTGCAAATAATGAAACACTACAAAATACACAACGACCTCATATTGATAATTTATATAACTCAAAAGTAAAAGTAAAACTGCAAAGTACGATAAAAAAAACTTAAATTGCCAAATGTTCTCATGGCAAAAATGCTTGAGTGGTTGGATTAGGTGAGAAAAAATTGGAATGAAAAAGTAAAAAAAAAAAAAAGAAGAAAGAAATGAAAAGACAGCAAACAAAAAATTGTATATATATACACCAGAGATAAACTACTACATTATATAAAATAAAAAAAATGTATTATGAATTTTTGTCTCTAAAGTAATTAAGAAGGGCTTTCGAAAATTTACTTTTAGATTGGGACCGGTTTTAGTCTATTTTAAGTTCTTTAGGCAGAGTATTCCAATCACGGATACATTGATATGTAATGGAATTGATACCATATGTAAATGTATTTTTATGAGGTACCAAGAGGTTGTTGTTTGCAACTGGCCGTAGATTATGATGGTCTCCAGTTCTTTTCATAAATATGTCATCAAACACAGAGGGTAGTCTAGAATGTTGATGCTCCCATACTAATAAACAATTTAGACTGTGAACTAGATCATGAAAAGGGAGTATGTTAGAGAGAGTAAACAAGATGCCAGTGCTACATTGAGGAGGTTGAAAGAAGATTAAACGGAGAGCTTTTCGTTGGAGAGAAGAGATTCTGTGAAGAGAAGTTTTATGTGAATGACCCCAAACCTGGCAAGCATATCTGTGATGTGAATTAAAGATGGCATGATAGATGTTTAATAGTGTATCGAAAGATACATAGTGCCTGACCTTAGCCAACATTCCGTTAGAGCGAGAGAGTTTTAATGAGATATTATGAATACAATCTTTGAAGTTCAAATTCTCATCTATGTGGATACCAAGATATTTAATTTTGTTAGATAAATTAATTTTCTCTCCGTTTAGCCTGAAATTTAGATGTTTAGGGATATTAATATTATTTTTTTTATTTGGGAGAGTTTTAGGGGATCTAAAGATAATTAATTCAGTTTTACTAACATTTAGAGATATTTTATTGGCTCGAAGCCATTGTAAGAGAGTTGATAGGTCATGATTAATATATTTGTTAACTTTTTTAAGAGATTTTTGTATTATCAATAAGTTTGTATCGTCTGCAAAATGATAGCAAGTTGAATGTGATATAGATTTGTTTAGATCGTTTAAGTAAATGAGGAAGAGCAAAGGTCCAAGTATGGAACCCTGGGGGACTCCAGCTTTAACAATGTGTGTGTCAGAGAAATGGCTATCAATGGATACAAATTGTTGACGGTTAGAAAGATAAGAGGCAAACCATTTGGAAGGTATACCTCGGATACTATAGTAGTACAATTTGGAGATTAATATGTCATGGTTCACTGTATCGAAAGCCTTTTGCAAGTCCAAAAAGACACCACATGCATACTGTCCCTTATCAAGAGCAAGTCTGATAGATTCGGTAATTTCAATTAGGGAATGTGTTGTTGAATGTTTATTCCTAAAACCAAACTGATACTTGTACAGACAATTGTATCTGGATAAAAATGAAAAAAGCCTTGTGTGCATAAGTCGTTCAAAGATCTTGCTAATATTAGATAAAAGTTATATAGGCCTGTAATTACAGCAGTCAAGTTTGGATCCTTTTTTAAAAACATGACTTTAGCAGTTTTAAACAAATCAGAGAAGATGCCTTTTTGGAAGGAATTATTGATAATGGTGCTGAGGGGATTGCATATAGATTTAGAAACTAGTTGGAGGGGTGTTGTAGGAAGACTATTGGGGCCTATGCTCTTTCCTACTTGAAGATTTTTTATAAGGTTATCAACCTCTTCTTTAGTTGTTGGTGAAATGAAGAAATTATTGGTATTAGGTTCAAGTAAATATTCTTTAAAATCCATTTTAGACTTTTTAATTTTATTTGAAAGCTTGTATGCTATGGAAGAGAAAAAATTATTAAAATGGTTGGCTATGTCCTTTTTGTTTGTTACAATGTTATCATTTATGTTAAGACTATTTATATTATTTTTAGTTTTAGATTTAATGTTTATGAGTTCTTTTATGCCCATCCAAGTCTGTTTTATATTGTTAATGTTGTTATTAAAAAAGGAAATGTAATGATTTTTTTACTTGTTTTAAGGAGGTTGCTAATGTTATTTCTATATATTTTAAATTTTTTATAAAGATTATTTTTATTTTTTATGTTACTAGCTTTGAGAAATTGTTTATGGATTTTATTTTTTATTTTAATAGATGTTGAGATGCCTTTACTCACCCACGGTTTGTCATGGTATTTTAATTGCCTTTTAGTTAGATTTTTATACGGAGCATATTTATCTAGAATAAGCTCAAATTGTTTTAAGAAAATAGCTACCGAGTCATTTACATCGTCAGTCTCCTTAATATGTAAATCCCAGTTCACACAGGAAATATCATTTACAAACTGATCTTTTTTAAAACCTTTTGAAACAGCGTCGACTAATGTTTTTCTTTTTAGCTTGATTGTTCCTTTTAACATTTTGTATAGTAATAAACTGAGGCAGATGATCAGAAATTGTAACATTTATATTGCCAGATGTGATATCTTCACTGTAGAAATTAAGGAAAATATTATCAATGAGAGTTTTTGAATGGGATGTGATGCGAGTTGGGTACAAGACAAAGGGGAAAAATGTGTTTGAAGTTAAAGTATTTAGAAATTTGGCTACAATGTTATTATTTTCATGTTGGAGAAGGTCAATGTTATAATCTCCTATTAACATAAACTGTTTGTTTTCTAAAGATATTTTTTTCCAATAAGGGCACAAAGTAGTTTTTAGTAAAGTCAGATGCACACATTGTGGGATGACGATATACACAACCGATAACTAAATTAGTTCTACCAGAATACATTAGTTTAATGAAGCTGGATTCAAGTTCCTTGGGTTTATAAATGGTTAGGTCGTTGCGAAGTTTAAAATTTAACTCAGATTTAATATAGATGAGTGTTCCACCCTTTTTGGCCTCAGTTGGTGTGTGAGTGTAAGTGTAACCATGTATATTAATATCAGTTATGGAATGATCATTATTTTGGAGCCTTGATTCAGAGATGGCAATGATTTCAGGTTTTATATGCAATGAATTTATTAAAATTTCAAGTTCAGTGAGATGATAAGATAAAGAAGCAATGTTGAGATGGAAAAATGTGGAAGAAGAGGGATTGGTGATGTTATTGATTTTAGTAGTGTCAGCATATCTACAGTCAATAGGAGTGTCAAGATTGTTTATGCTGTTAAAGAGAGGGCAGTTGGGAAAATTGTTATTACTATTAAAAGAAATGTTGCAACCAGAGAGAGTGGATTTAAATTCAAGATCATTTATGTCACTGAAAAGAAAGATGCTTCTGGAGCAGTATATACAGTACCAAGGGTCGGTATTTTCAGCAAGTTTGTCATAGGTTTTTTTTATCAATTCCGTTACATTTCATATGTGTCTATTGACTGCAAGAATCGCATTGAAGAGCCCTGTGGTTTTTTGCTACAGTCTTTTTACAACCCTTGCATGGAAACTTTTTAATCATATTTAGAAAATAGAAAAATCAAATAGAAACACAAACAGAATTTGAAATGGTCTGTTAATGAAAATGTGTACTTCTAAAACCTCCAAAAAATGTGCAAATAACTATTTGTTAATTTTTGTTGCGAAACAAAATGTTTGAAATGGAAAAGAAGTAAGATGGCAATTAAATCGTGAAATAGACTTAATAAATAAATTTATCAGCTGTCAGGTATCTTCTTTCTTTTAATTTCAATTGAGGAGTAGTCCTTGTACAAAACAAAGCTCCTGTCTGTATGTCCATATTTCACCATTAGCCGAGCAGGGAACGCGACATGGCCGCTAACTATCTGTCCTTCTTTTTTCAAATTTTTCCTTGCAAGAAGTGCTTGATCTCTCCTCCATGTTGTGTCGAGACCATATTTTGGATCTACGATCACCTGACTAAATTTGGCCATAGTATCTGATTGGCGGGATTTTTTAAGAACATACTGGCATACGTCCCAGACATAAAACTCCGCAAAAATGTCTCTTCTTTTTGATCCACGTGCTCGTGTCAGCGAGATCATCACCACATATATCAGCAAGCACTTCCCCAAGCAAGGTTCTGGTGTTTGACCAAGATTCATCGTTTTCCTCCTTGATTCCCTTGAAAACAAGGGTGTTTCTGCAGGATCGATTAACTTGGTCCTCTAACTTGAGATTTAGCGCCTCATTCTTCTCTTTTTCTAGGAATAGATCTTCTTCGAGCAAATCAATTTTGGAATTTTGTTCATTTCGCTCAATCTGCTGTCTCTCAAAAACATGTCTGATATTCAGTAGATCTTTTTTGTTTTTTGACGCTAGATTGAGTGCTTCACGTGCGGTCTTAAGTGCATCATCAGCCGTTTTTTTTATTAAAGACATTTTCTTTGATAGTTTATCAAACTTATCGTCAAACTTTCTTGACAGTTCTTCATTTCTGGAATCGAAATGCTCAGTAAGTTCCTTTTTTTAAAGTATTAAGTAAACCTTCAATATCAGCTTGCTTCATTGCCTTGAGGATTTTCAATATTGTCGCACAATTTTTGGAGAATATAGACTTTAGACCATCATTTTAAAAGGTTTAATAAAAAATTATGTATATAAGAAAAATGTAAAAAAAATTAAATGTGGGTACAAAGTGTTGAGAAATGGCCTATGGCAGATACTTCTCCTACAAAGTACCACCTCGACCGCTTGCAGCGACCCTCGTGGGTATGTATATAGGTTTTTAAAGCTGCTATAGGGTGCAGATCTCAATTTATGACTCACAGAATATTGAAAAAAATAATAATTTAGATAATTATAAAACTGAAAACAGATGTTGAAGAAATGTTGATGTTATGGCACAAGTATTCTATGAAAGAGTTGATGAGTTGAACTTTTAAATAGATGCAATTATAGTGGAATAAGGTAGGTAGAAAATAATGAGTTACAGGAAGTTGAACTTTTGATTAGATGTAATTGAATGTAATTGAAGTGGGGGAAAATGGTTGGGAGAATGTAAAGAATGATCAACCAAAACACAATTTTTAAGACTTTTTCACTAATTTTTCACCAGAAACAATAAAATTTATTTGCCAACAATCAATAAACTAACAGTGCAGTAAAACCAAAGAAATAAACTCAAAGAATAAACCCAGATCAGCATAAAAACAACAACAATGTCAATATAATTTTGCAGCTTTTTAAACACACACTTCTGTAAAAAGCAAAGGCAATTGAACAGAACTGTTGAACTGTTCAAACAGTCAGCTGCTAGTGCAAGTGATACAACAGGAGATCAAGCGCCATGTTTTACTCAACATGTTGCAGATAATATTGATCACAATATTCGCACACTGACTGGGAAAGGCACGTTCCACGGAATGGGGATAGTATCTGTTAGTTCTTCACAGCCGTAGTATGAAGTTATACATTGTTTAAAACATAATACCATAAAAGATTTATCTTCTGCGACTGTTAAAATACTCCCTTATGATAGATCAAGCTGCAATGGTTTACGGAAACTGCAAATCAAGCAAATCAAAGATCTCGCCTTGAGGAAGTTCCACGCACCTGAAATGAACCTTGATCTTGTACGGCATGCATCATGGCATTTTGCTCAAAGGAACAATTACCTCCCTAATTGGTCAGGTTACATGATGTACGTGACATCACAGGTACCAACATTGTATAAAGCAGCAACTGTAAAATTTCTACCCATCATAGATCTTAATTTGTCTGACGAAACTTGTATCTTCTCCACACTATCGTTTGTAGTAGAACAAGCCAAGAAGCTCAATATCTCTACACCTTGCATAACGTTCGACCAACCCTTATGGCAGAAAGCTATGTGAATAATAAAAGATAAGAATCTTCGAATTGTCTGTCGACTAGGTGGATGCCATACTTTGATGAGCTTTCTTGGGAGTATCGGGAATCTCATGAGTGGTGCTGGTTTGGAGGAAGTCTTTGAGGAAGTCTACTCGGAGGACACTGCAAAGCACATAATATCAGGTCATGCAGTAGCAAGAGCTTTACGAGCGCAAATGTTAGTCCAGAGTGCTTTAGTCAATCACATCACCAACACATTGATAGATGATGGAAAAATAAATGTTTCTGAGCTTGAGGACGTCTACAACAAGGCAATGAAAGATGGTATGAGCAAAGAGCAGTTGGTTGAATTGGGCAGTAAAGATGTGTTTAGAAACATTGAAGAAGCAATGTCAACATATGCAGAACAAAAAGCGGAAGAATTGCGCACTGCTAAGCTGTGGTTGCTATATATTGAATACATTCTCATCGTCAAAGAATTCATTGTTGCAGAGAGAACTTGCAACTGGTACCTACACATTCAAACACTCGTCAAAATGATGAATTTATTTGCAGCTTCAGGGCATATCAATTATGCTAAGTGCTCAAGATTGTATGTTCAAGAAATGCTTAGTCTGTCAGAGACAATCGAGGATGGTCGTCATGCTGTGCGAAGATCAGGCAGGTTTTGGGCGGGACTGTGGTCTGACCTTGTAATTGAGCAAACTCTCATGCGCTCTATAAAATGCACTGGTGGCCTAACAAGAGGAAGAGGTTTTGGTGAAAATGTGAGGAATCTCTGGATAATCAGTATCAGTCACAGTGCTGCTGTTCATGAAAAAATGACAAAACTGTCAGGTGTATGCACTGGGTTGAGGGACCAGAATATTGACATGGGAACAAAACAATGTGAGCGTGATTACAACAATAGCCAGAAGTTTTACGATTGGTTTGAGATCAGGAATCCATTCAGTATGGAAGAAACCTCTATTCTTTATCTCCGGGTATTGTATCGATACATGGTAAAGACCAAGTAAATTGTGACGAAGCTGAAGGTATCGGATTTCGAGTGCAAGAGAGTTTAAATGATGTTATACTCTCTGACGCAAAAAATCAAGAGAAAAGACCGATTTGTTGCTTTGGATTCTCTAACAAGAAGCATAAGTAATTATAAGAAAGATCCTATTTGTGTGAATCCTACCCTACTTTTCACAAGGCTTGCAGCAATAGCAGAAAGAGAAGAAGATGTTGAGCAATACTTTGACTTTAAACTTACTCATCGACCCCAATCATTGTTTAAGAACAAACTCATGAAAAAACCAGACAAGTCATCGTTAAGGAATGTCCTTCTAACAGATGAGGCGACAAAATCAGCAGCTATTATTGTTGGCAAACATGTGGTTGACGACGGGGCATTACTACATCGAGTGTGCTGGCAAAAAAGCATATTTGAACAAGTTGCTGAGGCATATTTTAGTTATGTTAACAACAATTATGGACAAGCGCATGTTATATTTGATGGTTATGATGACACGATGTCAAAAAAAATCAAATGAACACTCGAGAAGGTTGAAATTT
Source organism: Candelabrum cocksii (assembly GCA_963930725.1). NCBI lineage: Eukaryota > Metazoa > Cnidaria > Hydrozoa > Anthoathecata > Candelabridae > Candelabrum > Candelabrum cocksii. The sequence continues at coordinate 5,853,268 of OZ005673.1, read as the reverse complement.
AAAGTTCATCCCAAAACGTCTTAGTGAAACAAGAGAATGAAGCGCCATATTCTAAGAAGCGTTTTCTGTCGAATGCTTACAACAAAAGCCAGTTAGTTTCACTTTTGTCAGATTTCCTTACAAGTGATGGGCAAGTGGTGCATATATGTAAAGGCGACGCCGACACAAAGATAGTGGCAACAACATTAGAATTAGCAAAGGAATCAAACACGATTGTCGTAGCTGATGATACAGATGTTGCAACAATGTTACTCTATCTTTGGAAAGACGAACTCTGTGATATATATTTTCTTCAAGAGCGTGGAAAAAAATGCTGGAGCATTAAATAAGCTGTTCAAACGATTGCGTTAAAAGACCATTTGCTGTTTATGCTATACATGCGTGGTCTGGCTGTGATACGACGTCATCCATATTAGGAAAAGGAAAACTAAGTTTTATCAAAATGGTTCAGAAATCAAAGACCATCCAATCTGCTTCAGAAATTATGACAGATTATTGGGCAACAGAAAGCGAGGTTGGGAATTCTGCTGTGAAGATATTTGTTGAGATGTACGGAGGAAAAGATGTTTTTTTATTGAGGAAATTACGGTAAATGTTTATTTCAACTGGCTTTACAGCCCCTTTGTGAGCATCACTTCCCTTTGTTAGAGCTGTAGAATAACTGTTAAGAAAGGCGTATCCTTTACCCTCTACGAAAATACTGTACATCAATGCCCCACACGACTTTCGATTCATATATCTAAAATTTCTAGTTGTTTTTCATATTTTCTTCTAACAAAGATGTAATTTTAATACATATTTTAGGTATTCGAAATATCGCCAAATGCTTTTGGATGGAATCATCGAACCACAGAAGCTGGCACCATCAGAAAGAGCAGCTTACTTTCATGGTTTGCGGGTTTACCTACAAATAATAGAATGGAAAATGTTAGACGAAACATTAAATTTGGATCCAAGAGCTTGGGGTTGGAAGTTAGATGATAATTGTTTGGTGCCCATTACCAACAGACAAAGATGTAGCACCACCAAGCATATTGAAAGCAGGGGCGGATCTAGAAAATTTAGCACATACGGCAAATTTACTGGAATATAGTGACGTAGGAGGATCCACCACGATTGGGTCCGACGCGCCAAAATTTTCAAAACCGATCTTTCCCGATTGGCTAAAAACGCATTCTCGCGCGGGCGAAATAGACATACCGCGCTTGCGAAAACCTCAGACACGCGGGTAAAAAACCAAACTTTGGCGACGATAAAAATTCGCGAAGTTTTTTGCATAAACTTTCGCGAATTGGAAAATTGAAAATATTTTGCGAGATAAACTTTCGCGAATGGTGACCTACTTTCTTTACTGTATGTAAAACAACACGTCTCATCGTTTATTTATATTTATATATGTTAAGGTTTTACAAAAGTGTAATAGGCATAAATCAGGGGCGTATCCAGGAATTTTCCGTGCTTGATCAAAAAATTATACAAAAGTGTGGACAGCACAGATATGTTTCTTATGACATGCGGACCGCACATTAAATGTTAAGGGGCGCTTTCTAGATTGATCACTCAAGGGTTTCAAGAGAAAACAAATATAATATAGCAATACTGATGACGTATTCTTGAACTCAACGTTATCATGTACAAATACATACAACCATCAAATAAAACGATTTGTCTCTTTTTTATCGCCTCTATATTTCAACGTTATATTAAAATAATCTAAAAAATATCATAAAAACACGACATAACATTTTACAGACTGTCTGTTTTACTTAATATCAGAGCTCATCAGCATGACTAGGATATTATTTTAAAACGAAAGGTGGAGAAAGTAAGAAAAGATAGAAAGTCTGAGGAAAAAACATATTTACACACACACACATATATATATATATATATATATATATATATATATATATATATATATATATATATATATATATATATTACATACATATACATGGGATATTCAGGTCATGTAACATCATCAGCCCTATGGATATAAGAACCCATGTCCTTTATCCATAGCTGTTACAGAGTTCAAAATACAAAGTTGGTCTCTCGTGGGTTAACCCACTGTTTCTCCTCTTACTGGAGTTTGCGTTAGGAAGGACATCGGTCAAACATCTGCTCCAATAAACCATCAGATGATTAAACAGCGTTTTGACAGACCAAAGATAAACCTAAACTGCATAATAAAGAACCTCAGACACCATTTTGACAATTATCAAGAGCCTCTTGCTTAACTAATAAAGAAAATATCAGTCCTGTTTTCAGACAGCAATATTCTATACAGAAAAAAACTGAATTAAAAACACCAGGATGGTTAACGAAAGCAGGATGATTAGAATAATACTTACCGTTTAAGAACAACTCTATTGAAGTCAAAGCTTGGAGATCTTCAACCAAGGATTTGTTGCCAGTTAGAAGTGACAATATTGAACTGTAGAGACGATTTCCTGTGACTTGAGACCTAAATGGAAACAAATATGAAGATAAGTTAAATAAAATAAATAAGAATAGTCAATCTGCGAATTGCACCAGTTAATAAACATTACAACCCTCATAAAATAAAGACTTTGACAAACTTTCATAGCAATGCTTTTAGGCTTGTATAATTAAATTTTAATTCTACTGTACAAGTTTTAGAATTTAACTGTTTTCAGAGAGACCAATAAAAATTGTTGTTTTTTTTTAATTAATTTTGATCAAATAATGACAAATATGTAATTTAGATTCAAGGATACTCATTAACTACACCATTCTTTAACAGATAGAATAAAACCAAACAACTATCTTTCAAAATTAATTATATAATATATTTTAAAAATTCTTCAAAATTTGTTTGTTGTAAAAAACAGTTTTACACTTTGTATCTTATATTTTAAAAGTGTTCTGCTACGTGAATAGCTTTATTTTTGCATTTTCAAGAACCTTGTTTTAGACTTTGAGCCTGGCCATGTTTCTTAATTTTTGCCTGATCTCAGCTTAATGTTTCTTATAAAAATGTTTCTTATAAAAAAAAAATGCCTTCAGACTACTTTATGAAAATCTTCAGTAATTAAAGTAATTTAAACTTGTGTACACCAATCACGAAAGATTCATAATAATAAAACAACAAGAACTTTTGTCTTATAACCGTGCCTTTTTTACATAACCGTAATTATTGTTACTACATCATGATTGACAATACAGGCTTTTAGAAATGTTAAAAGCTATCAAGTTTTGATTTATCAAAACATATTGTTTTTTTGTGATAAGTCTGATTGACAGGTTATTACATTCTTGCGCGCATTTCAGCCAATCAAATTACTTAGAAGTTGGAGAAAAACATTCCAATCTTTTGTTTTTCTTCCAACTGTGACATCACGCCAACCACAAGAATGTTATGTTTAATTAAAGTAGATTAAATTAGATCATATTTCTTTTCATTCAAGAAGTTCCATATATATTTAATTACGTTGATGGATCAAACATGGTGCAATCAACATTCCTTATCAAATAAAACATGATATGTAGCTTAATTAACCTCACCTGATAGGCACATAAGTTCCACAAATGGATTGTGGAACACACCAACCAACTTCCAAACATTTGGAAATCTTCCCTTCTTCCAAGAATTTCTGAAAATCAACACTACCAGAGAAATGTTGTTCGTTATTAAGATAACGGTTTAATTCATAAAAAATACATAAAAGTTCACTATTCTCAATGACACTGTTTGATAACAAAGCGCTAACTCTTTCTACACAACTAGCAGACGCCATGGTTGTAGTTAAAAAGAGGACAAGTGTGTTTCAATCTCTGCAGAAATTTGCCCTGTGGTGATTTTTACGGAAGACAACAAACTTAAACAAAAAAATCAAACAATAATAATAGACTTGAACAAAAGAAATAAACAATACTATCTCTCTTCCAGTGCCGTAACAAGTGTCCTTATACGGCATACGGCACTTGCAGATTCGGCAAAAACCTGGGGACAGACTATTTTCTATATCGTGAACTACGCCGAAATTTTTTTTTTCTTATCATACCATAGATAAGTGCCGAAATGCGCCGATTTTCTATCACACTGCTACCGTCATGAAGGATGGTTTTTGGGCGGTTTTTTTAAAAAGCCGGGGTAGGAAAAAGTAAGTAAGTATAATGAACAGATTATTGATAGACAGAAGTTTAAAAGCGACCTAAAAATAAAAATTCACTTTTTTTACCTTTTTGAGCAGTGTGAAAAATATCATGATAATTATTGTTATACTTTGTTTTAAGGTTACACACGTACGGCACATGCCGGACTTGCCGTACCTTAGATTCGCCTCTGTGAAAGTTATTAGATGCAATTGTAAATCCAACTCAAAGAACCCATGTGGCACGAATGTCTGTTCATGTAAAAAGATTGGGTTGAAATGCATGTCTGCGTGTGGTGGCTGTCTTGGAGAAGACTGCAACAACAAGGCAGTAAGTGTACTACATAAAAAATACCAAATTGCCCGAACTTTAATGTGTCTGAAGTCTTTGCGACATCATAGAAAATCATGGAAACATGCACTCAAAATTCAAGATTTTAATTCTCCCGACTTTTCACATCGTTTGATTTATGGTTTTTTTAACTTTTCACTGTAACCTGTAATATTGTGTTTTTATTCCATAGCATAGAAAAAAATAACACACAACAAATCCTAAGTTTTTACACTCTATTTGTAGGATGAGCATGTGAAAGATGATGATGTTAGTGATGGTGACACAGACAAATTCGACAAACTTGATGGAATAGAAGAAAGAAACGCTTTCGATGATATTTTCTAAATCTAGATTCTGAAATTACAATAAAACCATTGCACATAAAACAGCAAATATTTTCTTTTCTGATCGTTTTCAGACCTTGTTAATGTTAGTCAGCATGAAATTTCCTTTCCAACGATTTATTATATGACATTATTTGGAGAAATCGAAATCGAAATTTTGACCTACAACCAAACCCGCCATTATGGATTATGCCCAAATATTGAAGTTGCCGGGACCCATTCGATGGTGCTTTTTTCTGTGAATCGCAACACTATCCCCTACCTCTGTGCCAAATTTCAGCTTTATATTAATTTTTTCCGGGTCATGGGGTTATTTTGTCTAATTCTATCATACTATTACGGTTACGGCCATGGCCACGCGATGTGCATTTGAAATGTTTCCGCACGTTCATGTGACGAAGCTTGTGTGTTCTGATATGAATGATTATTAATTGTAATTTTAACTATTGAAGTCCATAGACAAGATGGCGAATATAATCACTTTACATATTATCTACTATATTTCTTATAGACCTCCAAAAAAACCGCCGAAATCTATTCATTTATTTCTCTCCGGATAATTTAAAAGCTACGATAAAAATCAATTTATTTCAACGTGAATTGTTTGAATTACGCAACAGACACCGAAGTAAATTGCTTTCTACACATTATCCTACGTACGCCATGTGTAATTACGCGTGAAATGAGGGCAACAAGAACATCTGTAAATTGTATATTGCATATAAGATTTTAAATAAAAACATCTCTATAAACAAAAATTTTAAAAAAATTGGATTCTAATCGCAAATGAAAAATCTTTTAATATTGTTTTGAACCGTCACATTTTTGTGTCGTCAGCGAACAGAGTGGCAATCGAGGTAATGATATCGGGGATATCGTTGACATAGATAATGAATAATAGTGCTGCGAAAACAGAACCTTGGGGTACACCAAAGTTAAACTTAACTTTTAAAAATATTTAATACGCATGCGCTTAATTCTCAGAATTCCTAACCTTTTTTGAACATAATTATACTATAAGCTAAAGCCATCATATAAGCATCATTTTCAACAAAGATTTACAGGTATTATCTTGCCTTAACGAAATATGCGCGAAATTATACTGCGCACGCGTGTGCGATATCTGTCAATGATATGAAAATTTGGACTTTTTGTCGATGAAATATTATGTTGATGTTATATTTAAAATATAGGGGTATTCGGATGAGCGGTTTAGGACATAAGGATAGTTAAATCTTCTGTAAAATAATTAAACACGATAATTAAATATCCCAATTCATGTACTTCGTCTGAAATCGGCATCATTTAATTAGTAAACCTACCAATTTTCAAAGCAAACGGATTATTTTAAACTTTGGGCCCAAATTTGCCCAAATAAGGTATTAGGGGTGAAAATATACCAATTCTGGTACATGATTTGAAATCAGCATCCTTTAATTAGTAAACCTACCAATTTTCAAAGCAAACGGAATACATTATAATTATTTACATTTTTACAATTTGTATTAATTTGTTTCGGCTGCTAAAATACGGTTTTATCTATATGCTCTACCTCTGCACACTTATTTAGAGTTGTCTAGACAAAATCTGATAATAAATAATTCAAATGACGTGTATATACCAAGAGTACTTATTTTCGCGGGTTTAAATGTTCGTGAGTCGAAAAAAATTGCATTTGCGGATATTAATTTTCGCGAATGATCGTTTATAAAATATTTCGCGGGTATTAATTTTCGTGAATCCCAGAAAGGTTTGCGTTTACAAAGAGTCATTTATAAGTGTTACATGAGATTGATATTAAGACCAGATTCCTTTTCGCTTGTTGAGAAAAATCAGCTGAATTACAAAATTCATCATGGACAGAAGGGCAAGTATTTCCTTGAAGATCACTGGCCGACATTATCGAAGAAACTCCCTCTTGTACAAGATAGTCTAGACTCTAGAGGTTCCTTGTGAGGTGACAATAGCTACGAGTGGAAGTGTAGTCAACCACCTTCTCTTACAACGGTATGAAAAGCTGCTGGAAGAACTTTACAAAAAAAAACGAAGAAACTATTGGGATTTTTCTTTCCGTGCGTAATGGCGAAGAAAAGCAAGTGGAACAACAGCAGAAAAAAGTTCGACAACCAAATAAAAAAGACAGAAGTCAGATCAAGGGACATTCGAAACATGTTGTAAAACACATCAAAGAAGAATGACGCCAGCAAAATTACTGTACTTGATTAGCTATTTAGTCTCATATCATAAGACCAGTTGTTTCGTTCCGATTTTGTTGTCAATGCAAACGGACGTGTTGTAATTACAAACGATTTTCTTGTGTTTTTTTTTGCGTGGATTTTTTATTGTAAGAATGGTTTCGTTCAATAAAGCTCAATTGCAGAGGCTTAACAAAGAGGAGGTGATTGCGAAGTTTCTGAACCTGCAATCAGAAAACGATTTGTTGAAAGAATCGCTCACTGAATTAAAAGCTCAGGTTGTTGAACTTTCTGGAGCTGTAACAGAGTTGCGTGATCAGAAGCCTGGAAACATCGATAGCATATCCGAAAGAATCGAACGTATTGAAAGACAATCCTACGCCTCGCAGTAGTATTCTCGGCGTGATTGCGTGGAGATTTGTGGGATACCGGCTTCCGTTGAAGATAAGGACTTGGAAGAAAAAGTATGCGAGATTTTTGGTAATATTGAATGCAATATTGGGTCTAATGACATCCAAGCTTGCCATCGCCTCCGTAACTAATTATTATCGCGAAGAAAATTACTAAAGGAATTCACAGAAAACTCATCTCCGCTCTATATAAATGAGTCGCTCTGCCCTTACTACAAAATGACCTTTAGTAAGTGTAAAGTTCTCTGGCGCGAAAAGAAGTTATTTTCTTTTTGGGTGTATGGAAGTTCGGTCCGCTACCGTTTAAACGAGCACGGAAATGCGACGGTCGTTGGTCACCTTAACGACCTAACGAAGGTTTTTGGCGAAATCGCGTAAACATTTCAGTGTTATGATCTCATATATTTTCACGAGATTTTTAACCGCCCTTTTTTGTCAATAAGTAAACTCACCAAATGTCGATTAATTTCTCCTTAACTCCAATATCTGCTCCCATGTTAACTATTAATTACTAACAAACCAATTACGTATTTTGTCACGACTAAACTCTCTTTGTTATGTTGTTGCTTGGTTACTGTTGATAATTTGTTGTTGTGTTAAACATATATATATCTATATTTATTATTTATTTTTTTTTATTTATATTTTACCATTCTTTATTTTAAATTCTAATTACCACTTGAAAGGTCCGTTGCCATTGAAAATAACTTCAGAACTAAAATTCTGCATTCCAAATTACTGTAACTCATTTGTGAGTAGTTGTTATTTTTAATTTTCATATTCTCTACCTTTTCTTTTAATTCTAATTATGGAAAGATGTTTTTGTAAAGTATGTAGTAAGACAGTAAGTAATCGCCATCATGCCGTTCAATGTGATCTTTGCAATTTTTGGATTCATAGAAAATGCAATGTATTAAATGATATTGATTACCACCTATTACAGTCTAGTACCTCAAATTGGTTTTGTGTTTCATGCACAAATGAAATATTTCCATTCAGCACTATTTCAGATAATGAACTCTGTTTTTTGTTTACTTCTGATATTATTATAGACTCAAATGAAATTCCAATTAATCTGAATATTTTTCCTTCCTACCATCAAAACAAACTATTCTCCAAATTTAATAACTATTTTTTATCAAAAGATTCCGACAATTCTAATGAAGAAAACGAATTGACTTTGAATTTTATAAATTGCAAATACTTTAACATTGATGACTTTATCTCCTCCAATTTTGACAGCAGTAATTATTTTTCTGCATTTCATTTAAATATATCTTCGTTAAACAAACATTTTGACGAATTTTGTACCATGTTGTCTCTACTTAATTTTGATTTCAATATCATTGGTTTGACTGAAACAAAACTAAAACGTAATATCCAAACACCTTTCCCAATTTCAATAGAAGGTTATAATATAGAACACACGCCCACTGAATCTTCATGTGGTGGTGCACTCCTTTATATTTCTAAAAAATTAAATTATAAACCAAGAAATGATTTGTTGATGTATAAGAAGTTATTTTTGGAATCAATATTCATTGAAAAAATTTAACCTAAGAAAACCAATATTATTGTTGGCTGTATTTATCGCCATCCTTGCATTTTTGCTACCGGTATTTTTCCTAGTATTCTTAAAAATTCTTCAGTCTTACCACTTTTTAAAAAAGGTTCAAAGTTAGAATGTTCTAATTACAGGCCCATATATCTCTTCTTTCAAATATTAGTAAACTTTTAGAAAAACTCATGTATTCTCGTTTATATAAACGAGAATTTTCTAAACAGCAAAAATTGTCTCAACAAATTACAATTTGATTTTCGATCAAATTATTCTACATCTCACGCATTATTAAGTATAACTGAAAGACTGCGAGAGGCCATTGACTCTGGTCTTTTTGGATGTGGCGTATTCATTGATCTTAAAAAAGCGTTTGACACGATCCATCACGAAATTCTCATCACTAAACTGCAGCATTATGGCGTAAGAGGTATTGTGAACAAATGGTTGACTTCTTATCTGGAGAACCGTCAGCAATTTGTAACGATAAATGGATTTTCGTCATCTCTACGATCAATGAAGTGTGGTGTTCCGCAAGGTTCTCTTTTAGGTCCACTTCTATTTTTAATTTATATAAATGATTTTGTCAACAGTATAAAATTTTCAACCGTTCACCATTTTGCAGATGATACAAATTTATTATACATCAACAAATCAATCAAATCATTATGTAAAAAAGTTAATTTTGACTTACGAAAATTAAGCGATTGGTTAAATGCTAACATGATTGCGTTAAATACTGATAAAACTAAATTTGTAATTTTTAAAAAAAGTTTGAAATTATATGACTCCGAAGTAAAAATAGTTTTAAACGGTACGCGATTATTTCAATCAAATTGTATTAAATACTTGGGGGTGTTAATTGATGAACATCTTACCTTTAAACAACACATCAATGAACTTTGTACAAAACTGAACAGGTCAAACAGCATGCTATCGAAAATTAAATTTTATGTGGATGAAGCAACTTTGAAAAGTATTTATTTTTCAATTTTCTCCTCTCATTTAACATACTGCTGTCAAATTTGGGGTCAGAAAGGAAGTTTTTGTCTTAATAAAATACTTTCAAGTCAACGCTCTGCTGCAAGAATAATAAACTTTCAACCTTTTCGATCTGATGCCACTGCTTCTTTTACGAAATTTAATATTCGCCCTTTTTCATCCATTATCAAATTCCTCAACATTATGCAGGGTCGTATCTAGGATTTTTTTTAAGTTCTGCGAAACCTAAAACGAGTGCAGTGGGAAAAGCCCGCCCAATCATGGTGGAAATTTTTTTTCGATTCTCAAACATCTGAAACGGCTATCAAAGCATCAAAATTCTTGATATTCAACATTAAATATCAAGAGATCATACAATTATTATACGTAGATCTCGCGATGTAAATGGAATTAAACATTGTCCTGGTACATTTATCTGTTATAAAACTAATAAATCTTTACAGATATGTCATAAAACCGAAAATAAACGAGCAATTCAACTGATAAAAAAGTGTTGAGAAGACGCAACTAAACTTGCATGATTCCCACGAATGACGGCAATTGATATTCTCTTGAATAGCCGAAGCTCGCGTGGTCACCAGTTCTCCACGTCAATTTTCAACTCAGGTTCTTCAGAAAAGCCACGGAAGCTGGACCAAAGACACCAGTGTTCTCCATGGCAACGGGGGTAAAAATATAGCGCATGGAGAGTTTGGCGTATTTCGTTACTTTTCTTTCCTCTGCTGCTTTGGCTGCACATCCAGGTTCAACTGCCGAATTGTTGACAACCGACGGTGCGAAAGTGTCAAAACAACACAGGAAAAACAGGGCTAGATGAAAAAACATTTTTTGAAGATGATTGAATAGATTCATTTTCAGAAATTGGAGTTGTAACTTTTACAGGTTCTGGTTTGATTTTGAGAAATTTTGAGAAAAAACCCAAAATAGTTCCACGTGTTGATAACTTTGAAACACAAAAAGATTTATCTCTAGTTGACGTGCTATCTTCCTTTTTACCATTAAATGAAGAAGAGACTGTAGAAATTGTAGAGACTGAGACAAAATTTTCTACAAATGAAGTTGAGGAAAGATCATTTGTTTTCACTGATATACATTTGCCTACCTCTGGAAGATTATAATTATCACTTTTGTTGATGAATGAGGTCCATCTAGGCTGAAAAATAGATTTTGATTTCTTAATTTTCTTATTAGGTTGTTTATTGAGTGATAAATCGGATAAATGATGCTTGATAGTTTTATGCTTGAAATTAGGTACAGATACAAGAGGGACAAAGTGGTTTGGCTTAAAATCATCCAAAACATTGTCTACACAAGAAAAGAAAATTGAGATTCTATCAGGTGAAAATTCTTTATTTAGAATTCAAGGATTTATTAGTTGATTAAACAAAAACATATATTTTAGTGCACCAAAATCAGGATAAAAAGTTTCAATGCTTTTACCTATGATAGTACTTTAAGCTAAAATATTTAAAAAAGAAGACCATTTATATTTGGAGCAAGTGTTAATTGCTTCACATTGAACAAGTTCAAATGAATCAGAGTTCAAAGTATTATCAGAAACACAACACCTAAGAACAGTTTCTAGCGACGAAAACAACTGACTATTTTGTAAACAAAATGTTAAAACTGGATATTTACTATAAAATCTGCAGTGTAAAAATAACTCAATATTTGTCAAGACCCTGAGCTGATTGAATTATCCCCAAAAAGCACAAAAGAAACAGAACTGTATAAACAATCACCATTGGTTAACAAGCTAAAATAAAAATAGATTGTCTCAAAAACTATAGCTGAACCAGCAAGGCTACTTTCAAATAACATTGTACCACATTCATTTTTGATGATGTTATTGTGTGTCTAATAATAATCTAAGGGAGAACAAAGCAAACAATAACAATAATTAGTGGTATCCTTGCCTATAATTTAAAAACCACTACAAATCTATTTTAGATTTCAATAAAAGTAACATTATGATTACACGCAATTAGACAAGTTTCATGACATAGTTTGTTTTTATTTATCTCGATAGGTAAAAATTTAAAATAATATAACAAAAATAGGCAATTAAAAAGTTTTCTGTCCATTATACAAAATGTTTATTTCCTCTCAAACCAAAGTTTTCCAAGCAAGCAAGTCTCTTTGCTGAGTACAGTGTTATTGTAAAACTAACTTACTTGAAAGCTACTAGAGACTTGCCACTTGGTCTCTACTTAATGCTCTGGAATGAAAACATCAGAAAATAAATTTCTGGAAACAAACTCTTAACAAAGCTTTAAATATGCCAATTCTTTTTTAATATTTAAAATTTCATTATTATTTTTATTTTCTAAAGATTCAAGAGCACGAGACAACATACATATTTGAACTGCGTGTTCACAAGAAACGTCCACAAGAAGACAAAATACAATACTCTATCAAATAGGTTTTAGCCAACTTCTGCGAATTTTTTATTTTGCTGTTTGAATCATCTGATTGGCTAATATGGCGTTCAAAAAGGCTTATATGGTCAATTTAACCTCGATTTTCGCAGAATGTTCTGCAAAAATTATATTCTGCGAAACAAGTGCGATATACTTTTATCGAATTCTGCAAGACGGAGTTAGCAAAGAAGATATTTTATACATGCACACACGTTTTAGTGGTTTTAGATACTTTTGCATTGCGGAAAATACGGGACGGAAAAACATAACAGAGAAGTTGGGCGGGCGCAAAAATTCCGTAAAAAAAGTTTCAAAAGAGATAGTATGAATTCTTTTGTCTCACTTTTTGACTTGGTCGACTGCAGACTTTGACCAAGTCTAACTACGACACTGTTATGTTCGTTTTTAATTCTTTGAATAAGAATATTCCGCCCTCAATTAGTAATTTCTTGTCAGAAAGTTGCACCTTTCATAAATATTCAACTCATAATGCATTAACTAATAAACTTATTGTGCTTTCGTTTAAAACAACTTTTTATGGTAAATATTCTATTAAGGGGGTAGTACACTAATTCAGAAAAAAAAATCAAATTTTCAAATATAGTCTTACTTCCATGTTTTAATATCATAGAATCCAATTTTGTAAGTCATTTTATCATAAAAGTTGTAGAAACAGATGTAAAATGCATTTTCCCTGACGCAGTACATCCTTCATATTCAAGAATTTACCTTGACAACGTCAATTTGCATCCGTTGCATGGTCTATTACCCAAAATTAAGCTACAATTCAATACATGAATTATATCATTGGAAAGTATGAACATTGCAGATTGTTAATCTAAAACTGTTTTTTGTTGATATAGCCATTAATTTTGGTGCATAACATTTAATTCAATACTGTGTTTACTTTGAAGATCTCTTCAAAATGCTTTTTGTGCTCGAAGTTTTATTATTGTTTGTTTATCCGCCTTAATTAAGCTTCTATTCCAATAAAATTAACATGGGAGGTTCAAGAAGAAAGAAAGGTGCTGAAAGGACAAAAAAGAAAAGAGTATTCAGGGGCAATAAATACACAAAATTAGGAGACTCTGAAACTAAAAGTTCAAAAGATATTCGTTCTGCATCCGCAAAGAAACTGAAGTTGCAGGGGCGGATCTAGACTGTAGCAACTGTTGCAGTTGCTACAATCAAAATTTTAAGACTTTTCCACACGATAATTGATTTTATCTATTAATCCAATTAAAAATTACTGGATTATCAATCAAAACTTTACAGCGTCTCGCAATTTTGCAAATTAAAATAATAATCTATTTTATGTTGGCAATAAATTGCGAAAATATATTTGCGACATACAGAGCGGGTTCAATTTCTGTTTGAAATCTCGATGTCCGATTATGCTAGGCGAAAATTACATTTATTATTGTTTGAATGAACGAGTTGCAACAAAACATTAGCATTTTGCAACAGTTAGTGTTAAAAGATTTAAAACTTAAAATAACAAATTTCACCTCTGATTTTCGGTTGTCTCTTTATATTTCAGGGGGATACATCGTAAGGCTAAAAGTCATTGGCGAGTTTGCTGTTGCAAAACTATTTTTAGAACTCTAAAAATTCAATTGAAATGTTACTTAATCTACGGGGTTAATTACTTAGTTCTAAAAGTCATTCGTTTGTTTACTGTTGCAAGATGTTTTAGTTTATATCAGAGTCACAAGAAAGAATAGTCTGGAGGCGAACAATAGAAATATTGTTCTATGTTATTGTTCGCGGTTATACTCGGGTCCAGGCATGTGAACCTGCAATAACAAACAAAATGGCGGAAATTTTGGTGCAGTTGGAGGTTGAATATTTGATTTCGCTGGTACTTTTTCCTGAAGTTATGGGTGTTTTATGAAATTAAGCTTTGTTTACTTTATAGCATTTCATTCTTTAGACATCGAAGGTTTATATTTGTTCTGGTAAGAATTAATTTTGTTTGATTTTAATTATATTCTTCTTAATTTAGATAATATTATCCTACTTGAAACAGGAAAACATATCTTTCAAATACTAGGAAATTATATACTACAGATACTAATACAAGTGGTGGTAAATAGTTTAAAAAATAAATATTCAAAACAATTCTGTTAAAAACTTCCGGCGTGCTTCGCTCCCGAATGTAACCATCAATCAGAATCGCATACTTGCCGATTGAGTTTTCCGAGCAAAGAAACCACAAGAACACAGTCGTAGAAACGACAGGAACTATGAAAAAGAACAAAAAAAGAGTGTGACACCGGGAGTTCCCAGGCGGTCCCTACCCCGGCCCGACGAATGCTGAACTGGCGTGATCAAACGAGAATGGGTGTGTTCATCGTGGTATGGTCGCAAACGATAACGACTCCCTTGCCGACTCTTTTGTAAGTAACCAAAGCTAGAAAGAAAGTTAGCAATAACAGTAGCGTGACTACACTTATATCGACATATATCTAGAAAAACGGTTTGAAGGATTACTTTAAATTGCAATGAATTCATTTGGAACTTTAGGAATGATTAATTTCAGTTCTGTGTTAAAAGATACGGCATTATTTTGAAAACATATTACGGAAGATGATAGGTTAGGCCAAAAACGATACGTTACATTGTAAACCTTATCTTTCATGCCTTTTAAAACCTCAGAAGAATATGTAAAAGCCTCGACATGATTCAATCTGAACTGATTTTCTCCTCTTGAAATTGATTTCTTCTCGTTTTCGAAGACAACGAAGCAATAGAAAACGCCATTGGTTCGGTTGTTTGGAACTGAAAATTTGGTTTACTGGACAACGTGCTGACGTAATGACTTTGGTACTCTATAGCAATGATAATACCTTGACTGGGAATTGAACCCAGATCTTCATTTCTGCAAACCACATCCATAAATGGCACAATTTTCGCCAAGCATATCTATCTTATTTCTATTATTTTGCGTTCTATATATAAATACATATTATATATAATGATATTAAAGCAAAAGACACTGAATACTGATATCTCCTGATGGTTTTGAAACATAATCATACTCATAAACAAATATAAACCGTAACAAAGTAGAAATAGATAAAAAAAATGCATACCATAATGCTTTGAACAAATGCCCGTCGCTTGTCAATTAAAATTTTGTAATAATGAAACAGAAACATAAAAAATATCGACACAGTCACATTGCGTGTATTGTTCAAAATGCTTCTTCTCGAGATCGATGAAAGTCTCTTCGATCGCATTTGTCAATCTTGGTTCAGATGATTGAATTTTCTCAACTTTTAATTGCAATTTGTCAACTGAGATCATTAATGTGTTAATTTGCGATTGTAAGGCATTAATAGTTTCTTTTAATAAAGTATTTTCATTTTTAATCGTCAAATTTTTGAATTTGCACACATCGGGCAACCAACTCTGCTTTGCTAAATTTATTCAGTTGATCCGGGTTTAGCGACATAACAGCGATTTTATTTAGAAAATATGTATAAGAAAAATTACACCACAAGAGAAAAAAACGTTTAACAATTGAGGGTGTTAGTAAAGGTTATGGCTATGTTTATAAATTATATTATTATTTTCATGTAGCTAGTTAATTATGTAGGTTATAGTAATAAGTGCTCTAATATAAAAATCTTTGCCCAGTGGCTAGTAGTCAGGCATTAATATTTATACAAGCTCAGAAAGTTACATAAAAAATAGCTGCAATGGAGAGGTGAAAGTGATTAATGAACAAGCGTGCATGATTGAGATAGGAAGCAATTCAAGCTTTCAAAACTAGTTTAAAGAATGGATTTTGTGCAAAAATAACAGTGAAAACTTCACTTTACCTCAATAAACATCTTAGTCTGATTGCTAATTGCTGACAGTAGTTGTGTTTTGAGAAGCTCTTCAAAATTTTGCTGTTTCTTTGCTGTTGGCCGTTGCTTTGGATTTGGATTTCCGTTCTAATTGGAATGTATTAATTGATTACTGTGACCTCTGTAACAAGTAGGTTTGAAATAAGCTTTGGGAATCTAGGGAAGATTTGCATTTTGCCTGGCAATGCAGTGGCGGATCTAGGATAAGATTTGGGGGGGGGGGTGGCTACCACCAAAGCACCGAGCGGGGGGAGGGTTTGGGAGGGGGGTGTCCCCCCTCCCGACCTCCGGAAAATTTTGGAAAAAGTAAGTCAATGACACACTATTATAGGGTTCTGTTTTAATAAATAAAACTGCTTTAATTGTGTAATAATAAAGGCACTTCTCTTCATTTACAGTAACATAACAATAATAATAATATAGTTTTGTACTACAATCTAATCGTGTAGTTATTTATATAGTTAGGCCTATTATCACAGCGTATAATTTTAGCTGGTCGTCATGTCTAGGCCTAGGCTACGCACGCACACGTCACCCACTTACCGCCACTAGCGATCTACATTAGCCAGGCCAAGCTAACTAAAACGGTCTGGGAAATCACATCATACATAATTATCTTTAAAAAACACAACTTCAATAAAAACCTTTAAAACATTAATGAATTATGAATACAAGTACATCTGAAAGCATTATTTTTACTGTGTACTGCTCGCTAACGAGTGAAAAGCTCTCTGTATAATAAACCGAAAAAACCGAAAGCTTCCGGAATTTTCCGAAATCAACTCGCGTCACTGCAGGGACAAACTACGATGTATGAATGCCTACTGTATTTAATTATTAAAAAACAGGATAGACTGAATGAATATAATTTGTTGTACATGCTTTTATCTTTGGGCCTGTACGGGCAAGTTTTCATTATTTAAACTATTTACACAAATTTACAAGAAAACAGAACATAACAGAATATTTGTTAAGGCTTATTGTTTAGCTGGTCTATTAATAAGAAAGAAACGATGATAATAAAACATAAAAAGTATTAGGTGTTTATACATTGCTAAAAAAATAGAAACCAATAAAATGTTATGATACTATAGAAGAACAGCTTAAAAAGTTCCGGAATTAAACTCTAATAGTCGACCAAAATAGATGCGGACTGCATTCGACGAGGGTGCAAAGCTATAAAGCGGTCACAAATCTGCTTTGTATTTAATGCAGTTGAAAATCCATGCATGCCGATAACAGCTAGATCGGCCAATCTTTCAGTGGTCATAGTAGTACGAAGCCAAGTATGTATTCGTCTAAGACAGGAAAATGATCTTTCTGCCTCCGTACTACCAATTGGCAAGACCGCAAGAATCATTAGAAGTTCTCTTATGTTAGGAAAAAATGATTTGTCTGCATGTTCGGAAAGAAGAGTTGTCACAGAAACGTGAGAAGACCAGTAACTTGCCGTTTGCAATAATTCTTCCATCGCAGAATTTCACTATCAAATGCTGAAGAGAGTGGCATCACATGGCTCCATTTCTGAAACAGAACCTGTCCAAGAGCATTGACAGCATCATCATCTTTATCCTTAATTACTTCCGGAATTAGAGCACAAAGTTCGTAGTGTGCCCTCTTTTCAATACTGAAACGAGAGTCTAACTCGCTACATACCACATCTAAAAATGGTATTGCCACTGTTCTCTTCCAATACTGGGAAACCGATTCTGATGGGTGGTTATCCCGGTTTAGCTGTCTACCACAGAGTCGGGGCCGTTTTTCTGTTCCTCCGACCAATTCAGATAGATTCAATACTTTCACGTACAAACGGTCAAACCAACTGTCAATTTCCTGCCAAATATCTTTATAAGACGCAGTGATCAATTCGATTTTCTGGAATCCTAGGTACACTTCCATAAGTTTACCTTGCAGGGCACTTACAATGGGGCGCATTGGCTCAAGCATTTCTTTAGCGCACATGAAACTTACAACATGTGTAAAATCCATAAATGTGTGTCGGAGACCGTTTGCCTTTGCGGTTGTCGACGAATCCCATTTCCACACCTCTGAATTAGGATATAACGAATCATCATTAGAAGGCACACATATTTCATTTAAAGTGATAACAATAAATTCATACAAATCGTAAATGGTTTCAAAAGCAGTGTGCCTTTCGATCCAACGTGTCTTGCACATATTTTTTAACTTTTGCTTCTTGGCATTCGGGGCTTTGGCAGAAATTACCGTTTCAAAGAACCTCTGTCGCTTTGGGGAATTGTCAAAAAAGCTGAACAATTCTCGGCAGGAATCCATCATGTTTGAGATTTGCGAAATCTTACATGCGTGGCAAATAACAAGGTTCAGGGAATGTAGACAACAACCCTGATACTGTGCATCAGGAGCATGTTTTGCAATTTCTGCATGTACACCCTTGGTGTTCGAGCTCATAGAAGCTGTTGTGTCATAGGCTTGACCTCTACAGTTTAAAAGTGAAATCTTATGCATGTCCAGCGATTTCCTAATGGCATCGCTTATTGCCACGCCAGTTGTTCTCTCTAAATGGCACATATCTAGCAAAACGTCGCATTTCTTTGGGTTGGATGGGTCGCTTATGACATCTAGGAAACGTAAGCAGACAGATAGTACCTCTCGTCCATGTGAGCTGGTTTCGTCCGCCATTAATGCAAAGTGTTCACATTTCTCAAGGCAATTCCGAAATTTATCCCGAATTAAATTTGCCGTTACGGTTAAAATTTCGTTTTGGGTTGTTTTACTTGTGTACCTGGCATTCTTAGGTCCAGACACAAGATATTCTTTTAACACAGGAATTGATTTTGCCAATAGGCGAAAAACTGCAATAAAATTCCTCTCATTGTGCGTTTCTGGATATGAAAAATCAATCAAATCGTTTCGATGTCCACGCAATGCAATTTGCTGTTTTGCACATAGTAGCACAGCATCGACAATAACTGGCAAAACCAAACTGTTTTTTTGCACATTTTGTGATGATCGTTCACTTAGTTGAACATCAATTCTTTTCTCAATGTTAATTGCTTGAGAGCGAACAGCTAATAACCGTTCGATGCTTCGCTTATGGTAATCCTTTTGTTCATGACTGTCCAAAAGTTCTTTCGATTTATTGTAGTTTGTGAATGGTGAAACTACAAAAGCACCCAGTTTATCTTTTTCGTTATTACTTAGAAAGAGTACACATGCTAGACACCACCCACCTTTAAAATCGATGTGATTGCTGTATGACAGCCACTTACGTTGCTCAAGCCATCTTTTCTGAAACGAAACATGTTTGCTTCCTTTGTATTTTCGACTATGAAGTGTATCTGAATTTCCAAAATGCTGTAAATCAATTAAAAGTAAAAGAATAAAAAAAAGCTAAAAGTAATGTATGCCACATTAATATACACGAATATTCAACTACGGTGTGCATAATAAAGCATAAAGAGGCCCTTGCCTGTCATTAGTTACAAGTCATGCTGTACGTCAACCCTGTCGTTATCATGCTGTACGTCAATCCTGTCGTTTTTTGTTGTTAAAAAGCGCCACAATAACACCGAATCACGAGCCGTTGTGTTATGTATGATGTGCTTGAAGTCAGACTTGTGTCTAGGCTGAAGGATAGGCCTATATCGTGGCTAAACTGGCTATAAATTTACTTTCTTTTTTCCTGTCACTGGTTTTCATGGAATAATAATTCATTACATTTGTCAACACTTACTATGAAAACGTAGCCCAGGCCTACTTACTTACTTATAGCTACATATATCGAACCACCCACCGCACCCCTCCCGCGCCTGTGTTAGAGTCGAGAAAGTAGGCCTAGCCTACTCCGCGATACGTTACTGTCCTGACGTACGTGGGTTGCAAACATATTTTTTTTTTTTGAAAATTAAGGGGGGTGGCTAGCCACCCTATTCACCCCCCCCTAGATCCGCCACTGCAATGAGAAAAAAACATCTTTGAATAAAATTTGTCTGCACTACTAAAGCTTTCGAATACTGGATTTAGCTGGCTCCATATAGGCTTAACTTCATCAGTTGTTAGTTCAAATAATTTAAACTGGCTACGTATATTTTCTGTCAGATTTATATCCTCACTCAACTTTTTTTACAGAATCTCTGATTATAGACGTTTTATTTGTTGACATTTTGCGCTAGCTAAATGCGCATGCGCGAATCGGCTGGAGGCAAAACAAACGAAGCGCTGTCATAGAATAAGGTGGCTTTTAGAATAACATGACATTTGTTTATTTACTTGTCTCGCTCAGCAAATTGTTGATTCGATGCGAAACTTATATTTTTAAATACATAAATCTAGGTGTCTAGCTAAAACTAGTGATTAACTATAAATTTTTTTGTACGTGTAATAAAAAAGAACATCGGGAACACTGAATTTGGCTTTCATGCAAATATAAAGATGAAATGGAAAGAGTAGCTTTATAACGCTACACATATCTAGCTATTCTTATTAATTTAAGAAACAATAAGTATGTTTTGCGAACTAGATTTTGTTTTATATGATGGTATACGTTTATAAGTAATGTAAAGACATTTTCGGGCGTAATTTTGATCTAAATTCTTAAATATTAAGCACTAAGAGTTGTTTTTTTGTGGCAGAAACCCAAACAGACAGTACTGTTAGAAATAGCGGCTTCAATTTGATTGCAGAAAGATACACTTTGAATGTCAATGACAACATTTTCATTAAATTTCAAGCTTTGAAGATTGTGTACCAGCAGGCTGATTCTAATCCTACTTCCATAACAGTAGCTAGTGACTTGCAGAAAAAAAACAGACAAAAATAGTTCCAGGTTTTAAAGAATTACCCTACAGAGACAGATTAAAAAGGTGTCTATGTTTGTGTTTTAAAGAAATTTATGGTATATATAAATATATCAGTTTACTGTTACAGTTCATCCAACAAGACAAACACCGTAATTATAAAAACACTACACAGGGATGAATACAAGGTGATACAATCACGTTAACTGATAGGTTGTTTATAACCTTACCAACCTGTAAATGAAAATAAAAATTGTTATTTAAAAAGATATATTTATAAATGCAAACATCACACCTTTATAGTTACAAAAGTAAAGTGGTCATTTTCTGACAAAAAAAATTCCATATCATAAATTGATGTGAATTTATGCAATAAATTGTTGAAACTTTTCATTTGCTGCGTTGAAGTCGTCCACACAGTGTGTTCTTTTTCAATGTTTTCATTTAGCGAATAATACTCTTCACTGTAGAAAACAAAATTTTTGGCTTTTGTGGTTCTTTAAGCAACTTATGTTTAAATTTTTCTCGTCAAATTTCAGTATAATGAAAATTCTTTCTACGCGATGGTGAAATCAACCTCGTTTTTAAAAGCCTTTGTCTGCTAAAAATAAAAAAGGTATATTTGAGAAAGTACTTTTAAAGTATTTTTTTAGGTTGGTTATCGATTGATGCAGGTGGTAAACTCTTTTCATGTACAAAGTGGATTTCATCTGCTTCAAGTAAAAAAGTAGGTTTTTTGGATAAAACAAAATCACTTTGAAAAATATGAACATATATATAAATTTACCCCCCATAAGTAAGTAGCACGGGTGCTTTTGTCCGAAGAGGTCAAAGATGTTACATGACCCGCATACCTACTGTAAAAATCCAAACGAAAATGAATATTGGAGTTTTTTTCAAAATTTTTCATTTAAAATTGCTCGAAGAATAATGGCAATGAATGGACTTTGAAGGGTAACATGTTTATATATTATTTCTATTTTAGGATTTTGTGGATACAGTCAAACATTTTAAAAATGTTTTGCGCTTGTGATATCCTGGCAGTTCATCACAGTGTAGCGTTGCCAGTCTATAATTTCCGGCTTTAGTCTTGTCAACTACGACAAACGGTCCTTTATATCTTGATTGTATGGCACGGCCTGCAGTGGAAATGTTTATTTTTTTAATGAAAGATATACTATTTTTTGCATAATAAATCTATTCTAATGCTTTTAAAGTTAATCAGCCGAAAGATTTTAAATAATCCTGAAATTTTAATACGTTTTTTCCTTCTGCCCGGTATCTCTAAAACTAAAACTATCATCTATTTTTATTTCTATTTTACTTTTATGAAGTAATTTTTTTATCGTAATAATATTTATATTTTGTTTGGGCGGCAAGTTTTAGATGAATAATTGAAGCTTAATTGAATAAAATAATTATACGATAATCACTAATACCTCTTTAACGGTCTTAAAGGTTTTTGACCTCAATGCTCAGTGACATAGGAATCTAGATCTCCAGAAGTGTCGGAAAATTTTGAAAAGTGGGGGATGTTTATCAGGCAGGAAAGAGTAATCATGTCGGCAAAGGTGACATCCGGAAGCATTGATTCCTCTTGTATCCAACCCTCCAACTCTCTAACGTTAGTTTTTTATCATAATGTATTTTGTCGTTTTTGTCTAATTTTTTTGCATACGATGATAAGTCCTTCCATGTTGTTGTCATTTTCGCTTATAAATACTTTGTTTTTGCCTCCAATTCCGCGCGGGGGCTTGGTAACGACAACAAATACGTCACGGATAAATGGTCTATAGCTTTCAATGTTAAAGAATGAAGTTTAGGAATTGCATCTTCACAATGTTTTGACTTATGATGTCTTGCCAAACTACTTTTTGTTTTATACTGTTTTGGAAAAGAGTTAACAACTAAATAGTTTATTTTCTGCCTTATTTTTCTCACAGTTTCAATCTGAAAAAAGAATAGGACATAAGTTGTTGGCTTCAATCATGATAATGACTGACTGAGTTGTTTACAAATATACAGTATATATAGCTATACTAGTAGTATAGTATAGTATAGTATGTAGTCTACATAAAAATTATCTAACAATAACCATAAATTCCTAGCATATGATGACTGGACATGCATGACTATATATACTGGGACTGGAGTTGTTTCCATACAAATCTAGATTTGGAGCAAAAAAATAGAGCATAATCTTCACAGCAATGATATAACTATTTACCAAATCTTTTTCATCTTCTTAAACTGTAAAGTCAAACCCATTAATATCTTCAGTTTGTAAAAAACTCTAAATCTTCAGCAGAGATTTCCACCACAAAAGTCGCCATTTGTATTTGTTATTGTAGGTCCGTCGGGCTATTTTCAACACCGCTAATGAAATCAAAACAAGATAAGCAAACGGCCCGAGCGTCACCAGACTATTCTTTCTTGTGACTCTGTTTATATCATCAGATCGCTACCTTTCTCTTCTTTGTTTATCATAGATCTTATCCAAGCGATTAACGATAGAAATGAGATTTTCATTGAAGAACAAAGAATGAACCCTTTAAAAGCATCTGAAAAACGGTTGTTTTCAATCTATACCACTTAAAAGATGAGGTACTAGAAACTTTTAATAGAGCAGCCACCACAGTAGAATCTTTTCGGAAAATTTTATTTGAAAATGGAGAATCAATGAATTTCTTGGATGAGTATGTTTCTTTAAGGTAAATATGGGATGCCATTCACAAAAACTCTTCAAAAACTTGATCAGGAATTTGCTCGTGCTCGGGTAGATTTACCTATTTTGAAAAAAAAAACCACTCAGGACCGTGAGAGACAATATTGAAATATGTCATGATGAATGGTTTCAGGAAGCAAATTATCTATCTATAACTGTTGGCAATGAACCAAACACACCTAAGACATGTGAGCGTCAAAATAACAGATGAAGGTGCCAATAATGCAACTGATTATTACCGCACAGTATGCTCACTTCATTTTTTGGGCCATAATTTAATCCAATTAAACACAAGATTTACTTTTTGAAACTTAACAGCCCTAGTTGGTTTTGCTATAATTCCAGGTTATGTTATTTCTAATTTAAAAAAATGGAAACACAAGTTCTTTCTAATCCAAGCAATCTTTATGCTGAGGTTGATATGGGGGAATGTTTTTGGAAGGAAAACCAAGTTGATTTTCCAGATTATGTCTCAAGAAATACATTGTTGAAATTTGATACTCATATATTCATATGTTTACCATATTTACTGCCTTGCAAATTCTTGGGACTATGCCTGTCACCACTTGTACATGCGAGAGTTACTGCTTTTGCGTAGATTGAAAATGTATATTTTGCAAAGTACTATGGGAGATGATAGACTCAATGGCATTGCGGTAATGCATATACATTGTGATGTTGATATTGACATCAATTATATAATAGACACATTTTCAGCTTCCAATCATCGCCGTATGGAATGGAGAATATTCTTGAATCTGAAACTTAAAAACTTTGTGCATAATCTTATAACCTTTACTCATTCATTGGCACCTACATAGAACACTTCTGTTCTTCTTTTAGAGAATAATCAGTTGATCCTATACTGACACTTGTCCCGTCATATGAAAGTGATGCAGAATGCACTTATTAATTATACAAACCAAAGTTTCATTTCATATTATACTCTCCTGATATTTGCTTCCTAATTCCATATTTTCATTAAATTATAAGTTCATGCAACGCTTGAAAACAATATTTTATCATTCTATTCAAGCAACAATTCACTAAACAACATTCATTTCTGTTCAGCGTTCTGGATCTCTGATCTAACAACCTTGATGCTAACCAAGAATAATAATTCTTTTCCAACAACCAATAACAAAGTTTCTTTCCCGATAACCAATAACAATAGTTCTTTCCCCAATAGTTGCTGATAACAAAGGTAAGATTCTTGAACTTCTGTTTCTCTAATATACCTATCAATTTTAATATTTTATATTAAATGGTTTACATGGATAATTCACGATAACATTGCAAATATTATTTTTCTTATTTTTTATTCATTTGTTTTCGTTTTAGTTGAATGTTGAATCGACTTAAAGATTAATAAAAATAGATTGTTATAGAGAGATGTGTATGGTTATGTGTCTCCATTTAGAATCCCGATTTGAGTCGACATTGCAACCTCTTATTACCGCGTCGAAATTTTGTACCATTGTCGTCCGAGATGTTCATGGCTTGAAAACGAAACAATGCATGTTCTGTAATATCGATTGTAAAAAAATCTATAGATGAATATTCCTTGTGGTTGAAGTAGAAGTTTGTATATTTATTATTATTATTATTATTATTATTATTATTATTATTATTATTATTATTATTATTATTATTATTATTATTATTATTATTATTATTATTATTATTATTATTATTATTATTATTATTATTATTATTATTATTATTATTATTATTATTATTATTATTATTATTATTATTATTATTATTATTATTATTATTATTATTATTATTATTATTATTATTATTATTATTATTATTATTATTATTATTATTATTATTATTATTATTATTATTATTATTATTATTATCTTAAGGCTTACAAC
Organism: Candelabrum cocksii; assembly: GCA_963930725.1. Classification (NCBI taxonomy): domain Eukaryota; kingdom Metazoa; phylum Cnidaria; class Hydrozoa; order Anthoathecata; family Candelabridae; genus Candelabrum; species Candelabrum cocksii. Next base: position 5,827,644 of record OZ005673.1, on the reverse strand, counting down.
AGTTTAGGCGAAATTCACCTATAAAAAAGCCTTTCTTATAATATATATATATATAAAATAATTTCTAGAATGAATTATTAACATGACGCTTAAAATTTTCTATTCATCATATATATGTAACTTGTTTACCCAAAATTTATCTAATCGAGATTTAAATGCGTTTAACGATGGTGCCGATACAACATCCTGATGAAGAGTGTTCCAGTCATTTACTGTTCTGTTAGTTATAAAATGCCGCCTAATTAAAGTATGAGCGTCTTCTTTCACGAGCCGCATGTTGTGACCTCTTGTGTTGTAGGGATTACGGTTAATATGTAATAGAGAGTTGTGGATTTCGTATGATTTATTGAAGATTTTATAAATTTGTATCATATCACCACGTTCTCTACGATACTTCATACTTGGTAAGTTAAGCAACATTAATCGCTCAGTGTAAGTATATTTCCTTAAATTGGGTAGAAGACGTGTAGCTCTTCTAAGCACATTTTCAATTTGCTTACTGTCTTTTTTAAATAGTGGGTACCAAATCGACACACAATACTCAAGATGAGGTCTGACTAGGCTAGTGAACAAAAGTCTAAAAGATCTATTGTCAAGATGCACGTACGTACGCCTTATTAGACCTAACATTTTATTAGCTTTGTTGACTTGTATCGACACATGCGTGGAAAAACTCATTTTCGAATCAACATAAACATCTAGATCTTTTTCATTTTCAGTTACTTCAAGCGGCACCTTTCTACCATTTGATTTTGTAAGGTAATATACATGCATTTTGTTTTTATTTCCGACGTGGAGTACTTTGCATTTATCAATATTAAATGACATGCCCCATTTTTCTGCCCAAAGTTCTAAGGTATAGAGATCATTTTGTAGCTGATTAGCTGATATATTTTCATCGTGCATTGTACTGAAGATCTTAGCGTCGTCCGCATAAAGCAAAGCTTTAGATTTTAAGCCATCAGTAATGTCGTTTACAAACAACAAAAACAAGATAGGACCTAGGACACTCCCTTGTGGTACGCCACTCAACACTACTTTCCAGTTCGATTTAGACTCATTTATGATTACGCGTTGTCGTCTATTTGATAAAAAATCCTCTATCCACGATAATACATCTCCATTTATTCCGTAACTTTTAAGTTTAGCAATAAGCCGTCTATGAGGAACTAAATCGAATGCTTTCGCAAAATCTAAATAAATTGTATCTATAGGTATGCCTTGTTCTATGGATGATGTCCATACGTCTAACATTGTTAATAGATTCGTAAAACACGAGCGTCCAACAATGAAACCGTGTTGGCGATGATTGATTAGGTCATTATCAAGGAGATGTTTTAGAAGATGATCACTGACGATAGATTCGAGTACTTTACAGGGAATACTAGTTAAACTAATTGGTCTGTAATTATTTGAGTTATCACGCTTTCCTTTTTTAAATAAGGCGGTAAGATTGCCATCTTTCCAGTCTTGTGGGTTTCCTTGCCTTAAAGCTTTATTATAAATTATTTTAAGGGGCAAATCAATTACAGCTGATAGTTCTTTTAGTACTCTTGAGTGAATACCATCAGGGCCTGACGATTTGTTAGTTTGTAACTTTCGGAGCTTATAGCGTACTTCTTCTGATGTTACTTCGATTGAATTTAGCTTATGTGTGAAAGTTTTATTAATAGTGGTAGGAATGTTACTGGTGTTTTCGTTGGTGAAGATACTTGAGAAAAAGTTTACAAGAATATTAGCTTTATCAAGATTGTCTGTAGATAACGAACCGTCAGGTTTGGTAAGATCAGGTATGGTATACTTTGTCTTCATTTTTGAAGAAGCATATTTAAAAAACGCTTTTGGGTTGGATTTGGATTCTTCGGCGATGTTCTTTTCAAATTGTTTTATAGCTTTTCTGCACTCCCATTTCGCCTGATTTCGTAGCCTACTATAAGCTAGATAATCAGAACTTTGCTTTTTGCTTGGTTTTAATTTTTGCCATCGCGTTTTTGTTAAGCCAATTTTTTTTCCGATTATTATTAAAGGACGAGCTATTTTTATGAGGAATGTTTTTTTGAATAGAAAATGAAAGTTCATCTTTGAAATGTTTCCACGATTCGTGAACATTTAGGCCATTTAATCGTTTTTCCCAGTTATAATTGGTGAAGTATTCTCTCATAGCATCAAAATTACTTTTGTTATATAAAAAAACATTTTCCGTTTGCTCGGTTTTTAATTGATTACAGACATAGTTAAATGTAATGACGGAATGATGGCTTTTCCAACAGGTGCAAGATATGATAGATTAGAAACCATTGTTTCTTCGTTTGTAAAAACTAAGTCGAGAGTATTTGGATTTTGTAATGAACGATGGTGTGTTAGTTCAGTGACATGCTGGAACAGAAACGAGTCTCGATAAGCTTCAATGAACTTGTTGGCTTTATGGTTTTCTGGAGTGTTCGCACTAATCGATTCCCAATTTAATTCCGGATGGTTGAAATCGCCCGTGATCAATATATGACACTTACTTTGCGACATAAGTCGAATAGCGTCATTAAGAGCATTGTTGTTACTCACAGAACTATTTGGGGATCGGTATATACAGCATACCAACATACGTGTGTTTGACCCACAATTAAGTTCACACAAGATGTTTTCTTTAAAAGTAGAAGATAGCGTATTCGATACTATGCTTACAGCATATTTATTTCTAACATAAATAGCTACACCGTGATGACAATTTGGACTTTCTAAGTTTGTAAAACATTTAAAACCATCTAGAGATAGTTCAGAGGGTTGGACGGGTATAAAAGAATGTTTTGGTAAGATCTCAGTCACACATACAATATCAGTATTCTGCTGCTCAATTAAATGTTTAAGCTCCGAGAGTTTATTTGTTAGCGAATCGACATTGGTATATAGACAATTCAGATTTTCAATCTGTTTGTTTACTGCTTTTTTATGCGCTTTATATACATGTTCCAAGGTGGACCTCTTACTCTGTACATCCATTCCCCCGATTCGTCAATTTGTTCCTGAGCCTTTGCCTCTTCCCGCAATTTATTAAAAGCATCTCTTTGCTCTTTGCTTTGCTCATGATTAATGAAGACTGTGGAATTCGATTGACGTAAAATGTGAAGGTTTTTCATTATGGAATTTTTAATCGATAGGGATGAAAAAGAGACAAGTAATGGTAAGGTAGAACCTGTTTCCGATTGACCGATTTGTTCACATTTAGTTATCATGGTAGAGTTAATTTCAATATTCAATGATGTCCTTATGAAGGTTATAAAATTATCCTTTTCAGAAACTTGTTTGTTTTCATTAATAAGATTAAAAGCAATGACATTTTTTTCTCTATTTTCTCTATCTTTTATACCTTTAATGACAGTATCTACTGCGATGTTGTTACATGGCATCAATGAAGCAGTTTTCTCTAACTCTGACAAGCGCCTTTCAAGATTGTTGTTTAGTCTCTCAAGATTTTTTATGGTGCTAGTATTTTTGTCAACGATGGTTTTTATATTATCGTTTATCAAAATATTATTTGTTTCAATACTATTTAGCCGCGCATTAACCTTTTCGAAAAATGAGTTACACCTCGCTTCGATGTCTTTTTCAACAAAAATAGCATTCAGAGCTGGTTTAGCACAGCCTGGACAAAACCAGTAATTGTCATTCCTTTCATTGAACAACTTTACAACTTTAGGATCAAGGCTACAACAGTCACTGCAATAGCATGCAGAACAACGCGTGCAGTTTCTGAAATAATTTACACTTCCGTGCATATCACAGTTCTCATTGCAACATTTCGCACTCAAATCTTCCATTGAGTTATTATTTAAACGCACAGGTTTCTTCAAGCTTCTCCCGTATGAGGACTTTGTAGAAGACATAATAGAAAGATAACAATTTCAGAATGGGATGGAAACCAGGCTGCAATTACTACAACTACTTGCGACCAATTATACCTCAATGAAAACGGATGTTGACAAAACAGAGTTTAATTGGGCAATCAGTAATGTGATAATTACAAATTTTTGGTTTATGAGAAAGAAACCCTCAAACAAAAACAACAATGTAATCCAAAATAATTCTAATACGAAAGCAAAGGATTTCCAGCCTCAAACAACCCTATTCCTTTAGGATATGGAGCAATCCCCTAGAGCTACAACCTAAGCTACGACTGAAGGCCCCTAACAACCGGGAAAAAATTTTGGCAATTTAAATACCAGAAAACGAAAAAAAAAAAAAAATACAGAAAAGAAAAACGTTTTTATCTAGCTTTTTTAAATGATTCTAAAAACAATAGTAAAATATAAACAGGATAAAACGTTAAAAGTATATACACAGTAAAAGATCCAAAACAAGATTAATCCGATATCTTACGACACTTGATAAGCACGTCCGTTCACTTCGGAAACCAGGTTCGAAAAAGAAAATATTTAACATGGGTAACTAATGTCCCTCTTGACGATGTTTTTGGCAAATGGGCCCACGTTGTTTGACGCGTTTGAAATCGCTCAACCAGACAATCACCAATTTCAGCTAGACTCGCATTACGTATTTTAAAAAACGTAAAAACGTTAAAAACGTAACTAACGTATTTTAAAAAATGGTGAGGTGAATTTCAACTGAACTTTTTGGTCGATAAAAGCACTAGCAGTATGTAATGTTTAAAATATTATGTCTTGTAGAATATTACTTAAGAGTATGCACAGCATTGTACTGTTTAAATGTAAAGAGAGAAATTTACCAGTTTATTAACATTCAAGTTTATTTTGTTAAGATATGTAGTTTTTACGCGAATTCTCGGTATGAGATATTCTGTACACTTGTTAAAATATTCAACATTTAATTGCTGGATGTTTTTTTGCTACAGTCAGTTTTGTGTCTGGATCCGCCCCTGATGAGGAACATGACATCAAATTCACTGATCACACAGGCAATCGTAAAAAAATCGACATTCTCTGCTCGTAAAAATATATCTTAACTTCAAAAAAGTAAAGGTAAAAAGGCGTTTCATGCTGTATATAAGTCGTCAGGTGGTTTTGAGCATGCACGAACTTCTTCGAGCTTACCCGAAAATTACAAGCAAATTTATAATGCAAAGAGTTCTAAAATCTGCAAGGATGAATTAATTGAAATTTTGGACTTGTGTCACGGACAAAGTGGAACAGAAACTGAGTTCATTCGGGATGTAAGAACGGCGCCAGAAAAGTCTATATTCCTCAGCACTAACAACCAACTTACCGATTTGGAAAGGTTCTGCACAACGGAAAACTCTCCCAGCATTCTCGGAATAGACCCAACTTTTAATATTTGCGATTACAACGTAACGATTACTACTTACAAACATCCTCTATTGTGCAAAAAAGGCAGCGATCACCATCCTGTGATGATTGGTCCTATTTTAATTCACTCAAAAAAAACATTCGATTCTTATTTTAACTTACCATTAACTTAACCTAGTAAGACTTCGACCCCATCTGGTAAAGTTAAAGGTATTTGGGACCGATGGAGAGAAAAACGTTTTCAATGCATTTAAAAGTTTGTTTCCCTCCGCAAATCACTAACTTTGTACATTGCATATGAAAGATAATGTGGAGAAGAAATGTAAAAATATTAATATACCTTGCGACCAGTTTATTGAAGACATTTTCGGGGAAAAAGTAGGCGACGCAAAAATAAAAGGTCTTATGGATTGCGAAAACGAAGAAGAGTTTGACATCATTTATGCGGGACTTAAAGAATCGTGGCTAAAACGTCCTAAAGGTGAGCAGTTTGTTGCAATTATGGACACATATAAAAAGCAACCAATAAAAAATTCCATGCTTGTAAAGACAAGGAGAATGTGCGGCCTGGGAAACCCACCATTGGACCCAAAACACACAAAATGCCAACGAGTCGATTAACGCTATGATCAAGCGAAGCATGTTAGACAGAAAACTAACGTTAAAAGAAACCATTCAAATATTATAAAAAGAAGTCCAAACACAAGAAGAAAAATTGAAGTTAGCATTATTGGATAAAGGTAAACAATTTCTTAACAAAGATGTATTGATTTTTTTATGTTTTACTTTACTTAACGTTGGTTTTACATGTAGTATATAAAAAATACTACATATACTAAAATATAACATATACTAATTAAATCCAACAACAATATACAATAAAATATACAAACTAATATTATGTACTGCACAATTTACAGATGCAACCTATTCCTTGCGACTGTTTAATTTAAAATCATCCAACCTGGATGACTAGATTCACTCATTGGTGACTTATTTAATGTATTCCAACTAGTCGTACCCTTAGTAACGATTTTTTAACATATAAGTTGTAAGTTATTGTTTTATCTGTGCGGGCGAGTTACTTTAGATTTTGCAATAGTTTTCCTGAGAAACATTTTGCTTCAGCCACTGACGCACCTGAGACTCTTGATAACAACTCGTATCATTTTTCATGGTTTTAGTTTTAGTATATGTCAATGGATGCAACCTTTTTTATGTAAGAACAGACATGTAATAATCACATTCGTTTTTTTTAAAAAAATAAATCAATAAATAAGGTAGCCAACTTCGAGTAAGAAGTTTTGTTGCCAAGCAATACAGTATCACCTAGGCTGTTTATGCCATTTTGTAAACTTAATACTGTGCTATTTATGATGTCTGGTGTCTTTGAAGAGGCGAATTATATCTTTTCAACAAGGGGTCAAACATTCTCCTACGACAATCTAATCGAAAGTTATGAAGGTTCTTTCGTTAACGAAAATATCAGCAAAATAAAAAAAAACACCATATGAAATATTAAACAAATAACTCATAGTTAGCTTGCTTGATGTTTATCATCGAACACCACGTGGCACTCCCTTCCAAAACAAATTGTATTTGCTAATTTTCTTGGTAAATAAATTTTGTCTTTTTTACAAACAAATTATTTTATTTTTAGGCGAATGGAGAGTTGTCGATAACTTAAGGACGAGCTTTGTGATATCCGGAAAAAAATTCTACACAATGTCAAATTCTCAACGTTTAACAGCAGTTAAAGAATTCAACAACTTTAAAATAACTAGTATCAAGGTGAATAAGCCAACTGTTACAAAAATAGCAACATCCAGCAGTTCTACTTTACTTAACATACCAGTTTCGATTTCAGACGATATTTACAATGATGCTGCTCAAATACAAAGTAATAAAGCAAACATCATAAAAGGACATGGGACTTCGTACTTCGTTGTTAACAACGAAGACGCTAATCGTCCTTATCAAGTGGTAGTGGGTAAGAACAACATCACTTGCCAAAGTCATTTATGTTGTAGATTTAAATCGTTAAAAGTGTGCGCGCACGTGCTGAGTGTAGCAAACACCATTGGTGCAACAAAAGAGTTTATGGAACAGTGCAAGAAAAACAATGTAAATGTTAGCAAACTAGTCGATGAAAACAAAGAAAAAGGAGCTGGAAAGAAAAAACCCGAGCAACACAAAAACGCAAAAGGTGCAGCAAATAAAATTAACGTACCCTGAAAAAAATGTGCGAAGGTATAAACAAAACACAAGATACAACCGTTTCCGTTCACGATCCACCCACTCAACAACAGTTTCCAAACTTACAATCGCCAACTATTCCTGACACTTTTCGAATTTTATGGCTGCGGATTTATCTTCACAAAAGACAACGTACCATTACACGATCCTCGCAATTTAATCGTAGTGTCAAAAACAAACCAAAGTTACATTGATCCGGTATCAAAACAGCTTACATTCTCAACTGATTTGACACGTGTCTATTATCATTTTAACTTTACATACTTGCAACGTCGTAATTCGATGTTTAATGTCAAGCATATAGACGTTCCTGAAAATTTGAAGCCACATCTTTCAAGCACACAAAAGACAATTATTAGCTCTACGGGAATTATCATCTAAAAAATAAACGTTTCACAACATCTTCTGTTAGTTCATATATATTTTTAAACAAAATCTTTGTAAGCATTCTTCAGTTGTACAAAAAAAATCTTCTAGTTATATAATGTATTTTTTATTGATTACAAAAGGTGCATTTTGAGAAACTTTTGACCGTTGTGTTTGTTACATTTTCAGAGCCGACGCCTTAACAACTCGGCCAGATCGTCTATATCGGAGAATTATATATTCACGGCGTTTTCCGAAGTGGTTTTCAGTCAAATTAAAATTTTCTCTATACGAGCACCTTCTATGTCTGGACCAAGCGACGTGTGTAGGTGGAATACATAAATAGATATAAACAGCAAAATTAAAAAAAAATCACTAAAAATAAAAAAAACTGATAAAAAAAAAAAAAAATAGAAAAAAATCTGGTCTGCAAAATAAATTTTACAAGATTCCGGGTCCCGAGTCCCAGGTTCCGCCTCCCTGGTCCCGAGTATGTAGGGTCCCGGGTCCCACTTAAAGTATATGCCCTAAAATACAGGATTGCCCGAAACGGCACTCTCCTTCGCACTCATTAAATATGTATGAATGTACACAAATAGCTATCTATTTTTAATTCGACGCTAAAATACAGGATTGCCCTACAATATATTATTTACATTTATATACGATATTCCAACACTATTTCAGTATATATATATACAAACTTTTGTTTTCCACTATAAACTTCTTTTGTAAGAATTTAAAGATGTATATATAAAGTGCTTTTAAACCTTTATAAATATGAGATGTCTGACTATGTGATATATTCTCTGAATTTGCAGTGAGATTTACCATGACAAACATTTTATAACATTTAACATTTTTGCATTATGCAATTCTTATTTTAGTTATTATATATACTAGCTGTATACTACATACTGTATATGCTTTTTCAATGAATGTTTTAAAATAATATTTACTAGCTCGTTTTCAATCAAAAGTAATTCAACATCTTTCAACAAGAAAACAGTAAACAATTTACGATCATTTAATTCATGTGTTGTTTCTTCTGTAACAATTTTTAATATGTTAACATCCTTTTCTTCCATTTCAAAGACACATGGTCTTTGGGGTTTTTTCTCTAATTTGTGACGTAATTCTCTGCCTTTATCATGCTAGTCAATTGCTCTGCAAGCTCTCGACAACTTTGGGGGTTTTTTTGTTGGAATCAAGCGGCTTAATTTTCCCTTCAAGCGTAACGTTCTTTTGCTCAGAGAGCCAGCAAGTAGAGATTGCAATAAATACCTGTATGAGTTCTTTCAATTTTGATTCGTTCAATCGTGGACACATTTGGACCTCTGTTATTGGGGAGAAATATTGTTGCATCCGAGAGCTCGAAAATAAACAAGACAAGAACGCGATTGCATCCTTCACGAAGAAAGAATTGTTTTACACATCCCTACATCCTTACATAGTAGTATTCAACAAAGTTAATATGTTTCAAAGTCTTTCAGAATCATTCTTCGAAGCAGAAGTAACTGGTAAAAGACTTAACAGAGGAGGGAATACGGCTTGGAAGTCCCTTGTACTTATTGCTTGACGCGTCAAGAGAAAGCCATTGACTGGATAAAACAGAAAATAACTACTATTCTAAATGAACATACAGCTGTTGTAAAAGCATGTTTAGGAAGCAAGTGAATAAATAAAGAAATGTCTGTTTTAATGTCAGTCTTCTACTAAGTCTTAGTCTTCTTTCTACTAAAGTCAATTTTAGCTGAAATGTTTCTTTAAGAATTCGTCCGGGACAAATAAAACTGTCCGCTTCAGAGTGTCTGCTTTAAGGAGGCTCCAGTGCACATAAGTTTTATTGGATCCGCGCACGTTATAGCAATTGATATGCTTGTAATAATTAAGATAAAGGAAGAGTATCATCGAAAAATTTGAAGATAAAGTCTGTTTTTATATATAACCGTTAAGGGGCTGCAATTTTCGCGCTTTTGTATAGCCAATTAGTTATGGTATTTCCAAATTGTTACTTTTGGCCCCAAATCGCGAAACTTAATGAAAATGCCTTATCCGCGAAATTCAATTTTTCACTCGTTTTTTAAGTGTCGCTTAACATGCAAAGAGCTGTACAATTAAAAATATAAGAAAACACAGTGCACTCCCGATAATTCGAACCCCCAAGGGACCAAGGAAATGGTTCGAGTTATCGGAGCATTTGATGATTCGCAAACTCTTTTCCAGCGCTTCTTCTCTCTCGACAATAATTCGACTTTGGCAGATATGTAAGTGAACTGGATCCAATCGAGGAAACAGGCGAAGTTCTTATAAATACCTTTGATTTGTTTGAAGATTAAATTTAGATCTAGACTTTTTACGTAAATTATATCTTTATTATATATTACCTAAATATTCCCCTAAACTCTGCCCACCGCAAAAATAAATTCCGCGAAATACAGATATATTACCTCATCCGCGAAAAATTTTTCCCTTTAGCTTAGTAGCTAATATTACTTCTTTAAAAAAAAGTTTAGTCTAAAGTGGACCTTTTTCGGGTTTGATATTGGGAGACGGTCGCCCCCCCCCTGCCCCCCATTGACTACGCAACTGATAGCTAACGTAAGGTCATTTCGCAGCCTTGCTTATAAAAGAAATTACCGTATTTATTCTAATTTAGTGCGGCCTCCTCTAATTAGTGCGGATGGCCTTTTTTTCGAAAGTTGAACAATTTTTTTTCTTCTAATTATGAGTGCAGGTAAGGTATTAGGAATTTCCGATTTTCCTCTAATTTAGTGCAATTCAGTAATTATAGTGCGGATTGACTTTTCCAAGCAAGAAAAAAACAACTTTTGTTTAATTGTAACTTTATGTTTCTATCTACCTTATATGAAAATAAACTAATTACAAGTTGAAAGGATCTTCATCCTCAATTTCATCGTCTTCATCTTGAAGATGCTTATTTGATGCATTTTCCATGCAATTTTTGTAAAAAGAACCACTTCGAACCTTGTCTTTGTCCATGGATGTTATACCACAGACATCAAAGGATCTTTTAACCATTTCAGTATCATACGAAATAGTGTTGTAGGCTTCTTCTACTCAATGAACCATGTGCTGACGACTTGGTGAGGGAATCTGGTCATGCTTTTCTTCAATGCAGAAGTTGGAGTAGAGTTTGGTGCTGCACCAGACACAAGAGCTACAGCACTTGTTGCAGATAAATATGCCATTGCTGTTAAGAATGGCGAACAAACAGTTGGCCACATTCCTATGTTTTTATCAAAACTAACATTTTTCTTTTTGAGAAATGGTGGAAAAGTTTCAATCAAAGTGAACGGGCAAAGAAGGTACTCAGTGGACCTAAAACAAGGTGTTTGGAGTTGCCCGCCGACTTTACTTTTAAATCTTTTAACGAAAAACATTTTCCTCAAATGCAAGAAAAGACGTTGGATGAGGTTGAGAAATTTGAAGAGAAAAGAAAATGAATGAAAGATGAGATGAAAAGAAAGAAGAAAAGGCCTAAATTTAACAAAAATAAAGGAGATAAATAAAAAAAAACTTGTGTAATTTATTTTCCTCTAATTTAGTGCGGTAATGATCAAATTATCCTCTAATATTTAGTGCGGATTTGGAAAGACGAAAAGTCGGTAATACACCAATTGCACGACCGCGGCCTCGCATTGGCTTAGAGATCTGGGACTAGTTTTTGGGTGAAAACAATTTCACCCATAGCAATAAATCTTGTAAACAAAAAATTTAAACTCGCATTTTGACATACTTTTTCAACGTTTACCTTTACTTGCGAGTTGTCTGTTATCTTTGGAACAGCTTTTTTTAAATCTCTTGCAAGTACTAAGCTACCCAGGGGCGGATACAGAGATTCATTTGACCTTGTGAAAACGTGACTTCCTGAACCCTTTCAAAGATATTTAACGCCCTCAAAACTTGTGACACGCCCTAGGCTGGTTGGGAGACATTTAAGAATAAACTATGAGTAGTTATTTGGTATAATTACAAATTCTCAAGTCTACCAAAAATACAAAAGAAAGTTTGAATTTCAAAAAATATTTCTGGGGATATCTAGGTGCTTTACAACCGTTTAATCATTCTCTCTTAAATGCTTTACAATAAGTACTAAGGCGTGAACCTAAGTCAAATAGATTCATTCAGTTTAATAGACCTTTCCTGAATTGAATAATTATGACATCGTGAATTTTTTAATCTTATTGGTTACTAGAAAGACAGTAAGAATTGGTGCCAAAAATGCCATGTTCTATTAATTGTGAAAAAGTCAAATTTGATTTCTATATATAATTTTTAGCTGAAAATCCAAATCAGGTGTCCACATACACAATTCTATTTTTTTTCTTCATAATAATGGTCTATTCTAGCTGAAAATTATATCTGTAACATTCAGACCATTTCCGTAAAAATATACTGTAGTTGATACAGCTCCAGACTAGACAAGAAAAACAGAATAATTTGAATGATGACTATGTCATATACTTTTGCACTCACACTGAAATTTGTTTATCATTTTATATAAAAGATTGCAAAAAAATACACAATGAAAAGAACAGCCACCAACTCTCTGTGTGATAAATCTGGAGTTAAGAATCACGTCAAAAAACCGAACAGAAACATTTCACAGAAAGTAAATGCTGTATTCTCACAATTAAAGATCACTTACAAATTGTAGCTATAACCACATCAATAAAACAACAACCCAGCCATGGTAAAAAGTTCCAATACAAAAGTATAGTTATCATTAGAAAGAACCGTTTCAAATTATATTTTTGAAGGAGCCTTTAACAAGGAAACTACTTCAAAGCAGAGCAGATAGTGCCGCGGGTAGGTCTTTCAACGTCTTGGTGAATGGAGTGCCACAACACTGAAAAAAAATGCAAATTCAAGTTTCAGGAAAAGATTAGCGATTTTCTTCAAACATAAAATACTGTGTAGTGATAACCAATGAAGCAAAATAACAAAAAAAGCTATAAGTAATCCACTATTTTGGGTCAGTAGAAAGAATATCGACAAGTTCCAGTCGGTGTGAATAATCATGGGAGAATATATCTATGACAGCTTCTATGTCAAGTTTGATATCTCTATGGATGTTGACAACAGTGAGATTGGACAACCGGTTGTCAGACATTGTTGATCTGAAAAATGCCTTCTAACTGACAAAGCTTAGGTTAGAGTGTTCGCATGAATTGCCAACTGGGAGGGTCCCCATGATGAGACAAGGTTTTTCCTGGAAATACCTGAGTTATTGTTGTTATTATAGATATGTCTGCTCTCTGGCCTAGGAGGAAAGTAGCTAGGCTAGCTCTATAAAAATAGCTATACCCACCTAGCTATTATAGCTAGCAACAAGCAATACACCCAAAACAAATATATTTTACCTTAGAGGCTTCAAGGAATTTGGTATGAATTCATCCTGCAACAAATCACGTTTAATATCCACAGCCCTTTCATCAACAGAGAATGATGATATGGTACCACGACGACGACAAGACTTTTGGTTTGCGTTTTCATATTTCTTTTGTACCTCTCAATACCAGAAACTGACGAAACAGTTTGTCCTTGGAACAAAACACAACGGGAATGAAGATCTGCTCTCACCCAAAAACTAGTCCCAGATCTCCACGCCATGCGAGGCCGCGGTCGTGCAATTGGTGTATTTATTTCCTTTTATTATTAGTGCGGCAAGGCCAAAATAATTATTTTTTTGGCCGCACTAAATTAGAACATAGTCTATAGAAATAATAACTTCTATAGACTATGATTAGAATAAATACGGTAGTGTATAAGACCACTCTCCGTTGTTACTGAAATATGTTACAACACTTTTTCTGGATATTTGTCTCGATAAAACCAAACAAAACAAAACGGCGACCGTTATTGCACGGCGACCGTTATTACCTCAGTCCGCAAAACGCTTCTTGAACGTTTTGTTTTTGTTTGGCGCTTCAATGCAGTATTCCAATTTTAATCTTATAAAATCATTCCAATCAAGTATTTAACTGAACTTTTAGTTAGCTTCTTTTCTAGTATCTTGAATAATTTTCCTCTTCACTGTTGCATTGTATACATTTTATTCTTCTATTAATAAAATGGCTGTATCTGCTATCTGCACTATAACTTGGAATTATGAAAATATAACATTTATCTTACATGATTCATGTAGCTGGAGGTAATTTAACTTTATAACCTATATTTTGATGGTTTGTTTTAGAAGGTATTTCAAGAAAACACTAAGTATGTCTGGAAGTATTGGTGTTCCAATTAAAGTACTGCACGAAGCAGAAGGTCATATTATTACTTTAGAAACGTTAACAGGGGAGGTATATAGAGGGAAATTGTTGGAGGCAGAAGATAATATGAATTGTCAATTGACTCAAATAACCATGACTGCAAGAGATGGAAAAGTTTCACAATTAGAACAAATTTTTATTCGTGGCAGTAAAATTCGATTCGTTATTCTACCTGACATGTTGAAAAATGCACCAATGTTTAAAAAGATGCTTGTCTCTCAAAAGAACACTGGTGTTGGGAGAGGAAAATCTGCATTGTTAAAGGCACAAGGTAAAATGTGGTTTCTCCCAAGGTTTAAGGGTTGTAATTCTTCTTCATACCTAATCTTCCATTTATCGCACAACATATATTTTAACTATTAAGTTATCAATCAATCTCTGCATTTTTGTGTGTATTTTTCTGCTGCAGTTTGTTATTAAGTTTACCTTCAGGCCTTATGGGTATCATAGATTCTGAGATTTGGAACCAATTATTATGGTGTTAACTTTATTATGGTTTTAAAAAGTAAACTTTCCCCTCAATTTAAGTTTGAACCAAGCTGAATGGATTTGTTCCGATCTACTAGGTCAACTGCATAGATTCTATAGATGTCTGGATAAAACTGGATGCTATAGAGTCATAGCTCTAGATATCTCCACGGCATTTGATAGGGTATGGCATGCTGGCCTTTTTTACAAACTGAAGGTGTATGGTATCACTGGCCATATTTTTAAAATAATGTAGGGGAGGTAGTTTTTCTTTTGAACTAACAGGGCTGCATAGCTGAAATTTACCTCAAATGTAGCCCAATTATTATAGTTTCAGAAAACATTCAGAAGTTTCACATTTTTGGCATATTTTTTGATGAAACAATCATTAATTGCTTCTCATTGACAAAAAATATTAAAAATCATGTCTCTACTAAATCTAAGATAGTTAAAAGAATAATTTCATGGTATGCAGAGGGGTGCTAGGTCCCCCCAAAGACTTAGGTCCCCCCTAGTATATATCTATCCAAGCCCCCAGTATTACGATAGTTCCTAAGGGGGTTGGTACCGCCCCTTTCTATCAACTACCCCCCTTTGAAATTAACGTGATACCCCTGTAAACACACAGAAACACAGAAAGTTATATAGAACTAAATTATTTCACAAGGGTAGATATCGTTGGTCTTATGACTAAAGGGCCAATCTCAAAATCAGCATTTCGAGAAATGACAAAACAAAATTTTTTAGCTTGTTTTTATTTGATTACTTTTTCCTGGAAAATGCAAAGCCTACCATTTCTGGAATTAGTAACGGCTATCGTTGTAACTTTAGTTTGATAATTATAAAGTTTTGTTTTTCTTAAAGAATTTGGAGGAATGGGACCGAGTTTAGAGATTGGCCCTTTTATCATATTCCAACGTTGAATATTCTGTAGATTGGCCCTTTTGGGAAGCATGGAATGTTTGGAAGTTTTACAGTCTATGATTGACTATATAAGTGAAGGGTCATTCCATATCAATTCAACCAAGCCATGCAACCATCAAAAATAGATTTTCTTCATTTTCTCACCATTGATAGATATCCTTAAAATATGAATCCTCCCAAAATTTGAGTGTCTAACTCCAAATGGTTTCAAAGTTATGGCATTTCAAAGTTGTCCACAAAACACAAAAATCCGCCATTTTGAATTTACTATTGTTTTATTTTAATGAGAAATATATGTACAAATTAGATAAAAATTGATAACAGGCCATTTTTTGGGGTGAGGAATTCAAAAAACATGGTTAAAAGAGATGGAATTAAAAGCTTCATGTCTAATTTTTAAAATTAAAAAAAATCAGGTGCCGTGACTGCCGGGCCCAATATGGCGCGTGAGGAATTTTTTTTTTGAAATAAAATTATATATTCCAATTTCTAAATGGTGTATCTTTCAGAAAAACCTTACTTCAGTTATGGCTTTTGAGTTTTATTCTAAATATATGTTATCTAAAAAGTGTATTTTTTCAGATTTTCCCTGTACACATGCACAGTTCAGTTCAGATCAGTTGTAATTAATACAATGCCTTATTTACCAAATTTATATTTATTTTTAAAACAATACATTTGCTATTATATTATATTTATGATATATTTCATGATATAGATTATTTCATAGAGATAAGAATGGAAAAATGCGATGTTGGAAGATTGTTAAACCTCGAATGCCATAAGACAACTACAAGTAGAATTGTTGGCTTTATAATAATGAGTATATTGGAACCAACTGAGAAAGAATCAATATTGTGGAGAAGTGGTCTTTGTGATAAATCAGATTTGATTTTGTCCATATGCAGACACCATCACCAGTATTATACTTGTTGCTTTGAAAATAATGCGAAAAACTGTTGCTCTGTTTTAACAAAACACAAAAGAAATGTTCAGGGTAAAGTTTATTTAGATTTTGTATATATGGTGTAATAAAGGCCTTCTAATAAATCTTTATAAATCACACTGATTGACAATGAGAAGGAATTTTCTGAAAATTTACTATTTTAATTACATTGTAAATTAATGCTGAAAAAAATCAACATTTCCTACTCTAGTAAATAAAGCTGTTCTTGTTTAAAGATGTTTTAAGAATATAAAAACATTTTATAGACCATCGAATTATTTCTTTGGAAATTGCAAGGCAATTAGAAGATCGAGGAACTTCAGTCATACCTGGTTGGAAATTCTGCAGCAACTGCGATAAATAAGCAAAAGAAAATTCTCAAAAAGAGTGAAGACGATTATGATGATGTTCTCAAGGACGAACCATTCCTTCCAACAATAGATGATAATGAACCTGGTCCAAGCAGTTTGTCAAAACACATTCTAAATGTTTCCTTGGATGTTTTGGGGGAGTCACCTGTAAAACTTCATGGGTTAGCACAACATCAAAGAAAAACAAAAGCAAAAACAAAGTTTAAAAAGACTGTTGCAAGAATTGAACATGTCACCCAAACCTATGAAGTTGATATCCACAATGAAACAACAGTATGTTCAAAAGAAATTTTGACAAAAGCATCAGATCTCGATAAACTTACACATGAAATGAAAGAAAAGATTGCAGTTTCAGACTACCACACACAAATAAAGATCTTAACGTTAACACCTGATTCGTGGACAAAAGAATTTACAATAAAATATTTCAACGTCACTGACTATCAAGTTCGGAAAGCAAGAGCATTAAGAGAACTCAATGGCATATTGCCAAATATGGAAAAGAAAGTGGGAAAAACAATACCTGTTGAAACTGTTAATTTGGCTTTATCATTTTATCAGGACAATGAAATTTCACGTTTAATGGCAGGTAAAAAAGACTTTTTTAAGCGTTGGAAAGGCCCCCAACAAAGAATACAAACAAAAAAGACTGCTACTGTGCAATCTGCGAGAAGTATATATTGCATTCAAAGAAAAGCATCCCAACACAGTTATTGGATTTTCAAAATTTTGTAGCTTAAGGCCGAAATGGTATGTTAGTGCGGGAGCATCCGGTACACATTCAGTGTGTGTCTGCATCCACCATCAAAACACTATATTGTTGGTTAATGCCATCAATTGGGACATAACATACAAAGACCTTATTAATAAGATTGTGTGTGACCCATTTAATAATGAATGTATGATGCATAGGTGTGCTCAGTGCCCTGGTTCAGAGGAACTCAAGCATTTTTTGTTCAAAAAACTTAATGACTTTGAAGATAATGATGAAATTACATTTAATCAGTGGGAAAGTACTGATCGCCCACAAATGATAACACAAACATTTAATATAAATGATTACATTGATTTGGTTGTCAAACGAATTGATGAACTAACATCCCACTCCTATTTGGCCAAGTGCCAATCAAAATTTTTAAAAAGGAGAGCCTATCACCAAATGAGTGCATTGTTTTAAGTGACTTTGCTGAAAATTATGAATTCATTGTGCAAGATGAGATTCAAAGTTATCATTGGGCGAAGGATAGTTGTACTCTTCACCCAGTTGTGATGTATTTTAAAAACGCAGAAGGTAATTTGCAAAACAAATCGTTTTGTTTCATGTCATCAGATCGTCATCACGACACATGTTTTGTATATGAAATACAAAGGCTTTTAACAAATTATATTAAGGAAAATTATCCAAACATTGACAAAATATTTTATTATTCAGATGGTTGCGCGGCGCAATATAAAAACTATAAAAACTTTGTTAACCTCTGCATGCATTATGATGATTTTAAAATTAATGCGGAGTGGATTTTCTTTGCTACCAGCCATGGGAAATCCCCATGCAATGGAATTGGGGGAACAGTAAAGCGCTTGACAGCAAAAGAAAGTCTTCAGTGAACCAAAGACAGTCAAGTTTTATCTGTCGAAAAAATGTTTCAATTTTGCACTGAAAATATTAGTGGAATATCGTTTATTCTCATTCCATCAAGCGATTTATCAGCTGTGAGAAATTCACTGCAACCACGGTTTGCTGCAGCCAAAACGATCCCAGGAACTTGGTTGTATCATCATTACAAGCCGATGTCAACAACTTCTATTGGATGTAAAAAAACAAGCGAGGACACTAAATGTGTAAAAATTAACATTACAACTCGGAATGTAGACACAGCGCATGAACAACTACAACTTACTGATTTTGCCTTATACAGTTTTGTTGCACGCAAGTATGATTCCTTTTGGTGGGTGGGAATTGTTGAGGATATTGATGAAAAGCACAACGATGTAAAAATCTGATTTATGCATCCTCATGGGCCTTCAATGCTATTTTCGTGGCCTTCAACAGTCAACATTTGCTGGATTCCAATCGCTAGTATCCTCACGAAAATAAATGCACCAACAACAAGATCGGGCCGTATTTATGATATGGATTCTGTTGACCATAATAAGATTCTGTCAATATTTTCATATATATTTTGATGAAACAATGAATGAATGTTTTGAATTCTAAAATGTTCTCTAATTCGTTTAATTTACTAGAGATTTTTTAACTTTTTTAACTGATTTATTAACCTTTGATTATTAATTAACAATGTTGAAATCATAAATTAAATCTTTTGTGAATTGATGGATTGATTTACCACTTGATTTTAGTCTGAGAAATAATTATTCAGTATTGATTTAATTTAATTTTGTTTTAATATAGTCTTAAACAACTACATTTTGTGAAACACAGCTGTTCAAAAATAATAGTTCTGTGAAGATACATATGTATGGTTTTTATTTCTCATCTAGTTTAGAAAATTATAAACTATGACTTCACAATAAACAAGCTACTGTATGAAGATCTCACAAATTAAATGCATGATTTATATATACTTGAAAGACTATTGTTCCAAATAATAAATTTTAAAACATACACTTTGGAAATTTACTGATCAACTGTGCATGTGAGTTACAGGGAAAATCTGAAAAAATACACTTTTTAGATAACATATATTTAGAATAAAACTCAAAAGCCATAACTGAAGTAAGGTTTTTCTGAAAGATACATCATTTAGGAATTGGAATATTTAATTTTATTTCAAAGAAAAATTCCTCACGCGCCATATTGAGCCCGGCAGTCACGGCACCTGATTTTTTTTAATTTTAAAAATTAGACATGAAGCTTTTAATTACATCTCTTTTAACCATGTTTTTTGAATTCCTCACCCCAAAAAATGGTCTGTTATCAATTTTTATCTAATTTGTACATATATTTCTCATTAAAATAGAACAATAGTAAATTCAAAATGGTGGATTTTTGTGTTTTGTGGACAACTTTGAAATGCCATAACTTCGGAACCGTTTGGAGTTAGACACTCAAATTTTGGGAGGATTCATATTTTAAGGATATCTATCAATGGTGAGAAAATGAAGAAAATCTATTTTTGATGGTTGCATTTTTTTAAAAATTTGGTTGATTTGATATGGAATGACCCTGAAATCAAAAGGAAATTAGTAGTAAAAGACTTTCTTTTGAAACGTTAGAAATTTTAAAGCGAAATAAACAAATACCTTAAGGGAATTAATTTTTGTGGGAATTAATTTTCGTGAATTTCGCTAGTTTTTGCAAAAATCGCGAAATTTAGTTCTCGCGGAAATTTTGAAAATGTGTAAACTCGCGATATTCGTTTTTCAACTTTTTAAATTTTTTTTCATTCATCCAGAATCTCACAAATTCGAACAGAGCGAATAGACCATGGTTGAAAACTATAGACAGAGTGTCTTGCGGGTGTTAACATTGAATTTTACTATTGAATCAAGACATTTTGAAAGAAAATATGTTTTCCTAATCTAACAACACAATACAATCGCTTTTCTTCTTGCTCTCTGTATTCTTCGTTTTCTTGCTTTGCTGCTCTTTGTTCTGCTTGGGCTGTTTCGAGAAAAAATTGTGTATGTCATTTTTGGCTGTTGGTCGTTCCTTCTCATTTTTTCTCTTTCGTTGCTCCTTCGTCTCCCTACCCTGTGCATTTTGATTTTCGTTTCAAGTTTAGCTCAGCTGCAGTTAAAAAATTACCAATGATGACTTCATTTTTCGCAGTAAAGCTTTGCCACTAACTCCTTGTACCGGTCGAGTAACATGTGATTTTTTATTGTTCCTGGCAATGTCACTGAGACTTTACATCGTAGTTCCATTCCACCTTGCAAGAGAGGAGACTTTCTATAATGGGAGCTAGTTATCTGAGCTATTACTCTAGCATCACGATCAATTAAGAACTTGGTTGGTCTCGAAATTTCTCGCGGAAGATGGCCGACTATTTCGTTGTCATCCTTTTTGCAAGTTTTTATACTAAAGTAGTCAAAATCGTTTCCTTGTTCATGAAAACAATCCAAAAGTTCATTCAATACAGGTTTCCAAATTTTTCGAAAAACATGAAATCCTCTTACTGCTGCTGTGAATTCGAATGTGCTGCTGTTGTTTGCCATGACTTTTTGGAGAGAGAAAATTTGGTACAGTTGTAAAGAAAACCTGTGAATGGAGAGCGAAGAATCTTTTGTTTTTTTTTGTCATTTTTTTCTGCAAGGAATGTTAAAACGTAATAAACAGTGTGTCATTCGACATGGCGTTAAGTAAAGAAGGTTGTAACTTAGGACAAATCGATTTGGAAGCAGTTCAAAATGAAGTGGAAAAAGCAACTGAGTTGAAGAAAAAGAGAGGAGTGTATTTCGTCTATTCTCCTGAAGAACGTTTCAATATTGCTAAGTATGCCGTAGAAAATGGATCATCAAGAGCTGTCCTTCGTTTCAAAAGAAAATATCCTTTGTTGAACGAAAGCACTGTCCGTACGTTCAAGGCTAAATACGAAAGAGAAAAGAAGGCAGCAGAGATTGAAAAAAGACAACTGATGCAGAGAATATTCTCTCAACCACGAGGAAGACCGACGATGCTCGGACCTATTGATGAGATGGTTCAAGGCTATATTAAGGTTTGTATATGTTAATTATTTTTTTCTTATTGAAAATGCATGAAAACTGTTGATGGTTAGAATTAAAACAAATCGTTTCATTTAAGGACCTGGTGGATGTGAAAGGACTGATATTAATAAATATTTACAACTCTTTTTCAGGGTGTTCGGAATCGTGGTGGAGTAATTTCGAAAGTAATCGCAAATGCCACCGCAGCTGCTCTTATAAAGAGGCATCCAGAATTCAACCTCTCCCATATTGACCTTGAAAAATCATCGTGGTCGAAAAGTTTATTCAGGCCTCGACAAATTAGAATTCACTGCGCCCAATAAAACGGGCGCGATTCAGCATATGGCGCGCCCGATCGGACACGCAAATTATCAGGCGCGTGAATGAAAAGTACATATATTCGGGCACGCAAATCGGGCACGTAAAATATTACTTAACTATATTTAATTTCTTTTTGTTACTCGTACGGCAGATAAATACGTAATTAGAGAAACCAAAAAGATCGAAAACGAACATTACTGAATGCAGAAGAATAGTTTAATTAGATTGTACTTAGCTTTTGAAATTGGAAGTTTGGCTGTGAACGCTTTTGGTAAAGAGTACCCAGTATTAGAAGTTATATTTGAACGAACACTTTGAATGACTTTTATCCTTTTAAAGTCTGTATCCTCTTCGTAATTAATTTTGTATTTTATGGTGTTGAGACTACTTTTTTCAAAACGCTTCCAGGCAATGCTTCCTTCATTATTCCACTTGACTTTCTGACCTTCCTCATCCTTCTTGACATTGGTAATTTTCATGTCCTGCTTCAATTTCTTCAGGTCAATAATATCTGTGTGGCTTATGGTTTCCACAAAGTACGGATTCTTTCTTGCAATCGAAGCAACCACAGTCCAACCAAAGGGGTCATAGATCTGTAATCCACCAAGTAAATTCCGTAAATGACTGATCTAACGCCTACTCCCGAACTGACGCCCCTCCCGAATAAACGCCCAGGGTTAAAGTTAAATTTTTTAACTAACGCCCATTCCCGAATAAACGCCCAGGTCCATAGAGAAAAATTAAAATAAACACCCATGGGCTTTCATTTGATTCACAGCAAAATTAATACTACTTTCTTTAATCTTTAAAGTGTGGATATTTTGAAACAGTTTCACTAATTTTAAGTGTAAAATGTTCATACAAGTTACTCTTTCTATTCAGTTTGCTAAACAACACATCTGCGATCTTCTTGCTCTTGGTGTAGCACAAGTACGTTCCAGGCACAACTAGTCCAACTTCTCTGTATCTTTTCCCAGTGACTCGAACTTCGACCATGTTTTGTGAGTTTGATTCTAAGAATTGCACCAATAACTTCAATAACTCTATCGGAACATGGCCTACTTCACTGTTCATCTTTTTTGTAAACACCGATGGCATGCTTGTCATGTTCTCTCGCTTCTATTGAATCAAGAGTTTAAAGGTCGGTGTTTTGTTGCTTCTTCAGCGAATGGCTGGATGAACAAAGCGCTAACTCTCCATTATGTAAAGAATGTTCTTGGATTGCTTGCTTTCGGAAAACGGCTATTAGTATGGGACTCTTTCCAATGTCACATAATAAAAAGGGTCAAAGAAGCCTTACAATCTGTGAAAGTGCACATGGCTGTCATTCCAGGGAGGTGCACAAAGCATATTCAAGCCCCCGATGTTAGCTGGAATAAACCTTTCAAGGCCTACATTACATAGCTGGAAATATTAAAGCAGCACCACGGCGGAAAATTGTTCAGTGGATTCTCGAATCGTGGTCACATCTATCGAAAGAAATGATTGCCAAGTCGTTCAAGGTTTGCGCCCTAAATCTCTCAACAAATGGCTCTGAAGATGACCAAATACATTGCTTTAAGGAGGGTACGACTTGTGAGGCAGGAGCAGAAAAGTTAAAAGCACAACTAGCTGTAATGACAAACGAGGAGATAGGTGATACCAATCCCTTTTCTTTCATTAATGAAGAAGATATGGAGGCTGCGACCCAGCCATTCCATTTCCTCGATAACGATGAAGAGAATGACGAGAAACTTGATATCATGTAGTCGACATACATCTTCTTGATTATATTTCTTTTGTTGATGGACTTTGTTTATTATCGCCCCTCCCTTACTAACACCCCTCTCGAATAAACGCCCAGGGTAAAATTTGTTTGTTAAAATAAACGCCCAGGGAGTTTAATCGGTCATTTACGGTTGTTAAATATAATTCCAGAAGATCTGCGTTTTCCTTTCATCTTGTCTTGTAGACTTCTTTTGTTCTTCTGTTGTTTAAGTTTGTAGTGTCTTCAATATGCATTTTGCTTGATTTTCTGACATAATGAGCAGTTACCTTGGGGAAAGAGTTTATATGTTCTAAAACCTTGGCATGTCTCGTTTCGATGAGTTTGTGTTTTGGTTCATGTCAACATCTTGCATCTGGTTTACTAAACCTTGAACGGTATTTGTTTGTGTGTAGCGAACAAATTTTCTTGTTACTTTAAGAGTTGAAAAGAATACTTTTGCACAAACTTGGATCTTTTCATTGTTGGAATCACAAAGATAGTAAATTGGAGTTTGTTTTCTACGCGAATTTTCTCCCTTTTTTGTTGTTCTTTGGGAAGGAGCGCTAGTTGATGTCATAGAAACAATGTATTGCCTTCTCTCATTATCAGATTCAATATTCCAATATCGTTCATATACTAGTTTCCGTTCTTCATCATTTAAGTTTTCGGTGCATTTGTTTTTACATTTACAATCTACCCATTCAACCTTCTTTCTAGCCGGTACTGTCTTTCCATTTTTGGTCTTATATTCTTTTCCCTCTACTTTTAGGCGCTTTCTAGCATTTTTTTGGTTTATTATATGTTGTTTGAAGGTTTTTGGAGTTCCTTTACAAGGAGCTTGAATCAGAGATGCCCACTCGTGGTACACCTTATCGTCTCGATACTGACACTCTTCCTTTTGCACAAGTATCACCACGACCCTTTTGATTATGATTCTTATAGCTAAGAAGGATGTTTTCAGGAATAACCAATTCCAAGGCGGCTTCTGGTCGTCTTGCTTGTATCTGAAGTATAATCCAAGAAGTATTAGGCTAAAAATCTTATATAGTTTGTTTTTTATTGTTCTTTTTTTATACAACTTACAGTAAATTAATTGAAAAAAGGTGAAAAGAAGCAATTTATGCAACTCTCGCATAAATATGGCATAAAGGAAAAGAAAAACAATACAAAACAGGGACATAAACAAAGACAATACAAAGACATGGGCCTTCAAAAGAATTTCCTGTGTTGAACACTTCATTCGAATAATGGTCTATCAAAACGTTAATAGTTAATATAGTTAATAACATTGTAAGTCTATTATTGATTGAAGAATATACTTTGTTAATGTTCAAGCATGTGTTCGTGTGTGTGCCAGTGTGTTTGTATGCATACACTTACTTTCACCCGAGTATCCTTTAAATCCCATACAATGAAAGTTCCTGTTGTTTGTGTGTCGTCGTTGTAGTGTTTCCAATTTTTGGCATCAAATAAAGAGATTTTGAATTTTCTTTGAGTACCCTCCAATGATACGTTGTGTACAATAGTAGCCCCAGGAATCAACTTTCCAACAAATAGTTTAACATCCTGCTCCATCAAATAATACAACCTTTCTGTTTCCACTGCAGCATCCTGGTGATATAAAAGTAAACACAATAATTAATGAACAGGAAGGCCTCAAATTTGGTTATTATAACTTTACTTAAATTAACTACTTAATATAGTGAATTCACTTAAACTTCACTTAAATATCAAAGTAAAATAATATTTGTCCAAAATAGTATGTACCTCTGCTCTTTCGTTTTCAATGCTGCTGCTGCTACTCAATGGCTCCCAATCGTCATCTTCCTCAATATTCTCAATATCATCTATGTCTTCCTTCCAATCCCATATTGGCCTTTTTGTCACAATTTACTATTGTGGAAAATGAGATTGGCCCGTACCCTACCTTCAAATGTAATGAGATTAGCCCTTATGTCCTGATGCCATATGAAAGATCTCTACATGCTTGCTCATGCTTGATTTTCCAATAAAAAAAATCGATTTTTGAGATTGGCCGTTTAGTCATAAGACCGACGATATAGAAAAGTAGTAAACTAGCTTTGCATCTTTTTTTAAATTCAATAAAAATTCAAGTTTTTAGTGGTTAGAGTTGGATCAAATGTGCCAGTACTGTACAGTTTTCAAAACTAGTTTCTAGAGCTTTGCCCTAGTTATCTAGATCTGTAGTTAAGTTGTCACGAACTCGGATTGAAATCTTTAACCAATTTTTCACAAATACTTTTTTATCCATGCTGTAGAAAAGGTATCACTTTCCTTTTATCTGGGAAACTTGATTGCAAAAGTAAATTCATGAGCCTATTTGAAAACATTATTGCTAATATAATACAGTTCCTCTTTTCACTTGACTTTTTCGCGTGGATTAACATTCGCTGATCACAAACTTCAATTTTTCACGTGGATTAACTTTTGCGGATCGCGAAATTGATTTTTTTGCGTAGATTAACTTTCGCGTATCTAGCTCAAATACGCGAAAGTTTCTACACCTAAAGTACATTTAGAAAAATAATTGTATATAAAGAATTATATGGACAAACATATCGAAAATAGTAATGAACATTTTGGTCCAAAAATAACATCACAATATATGATCCCAATAAGTGTAGGGGATGTATTTAGTTACTACGATATATAGGAGGATCGATCAAAGATTGATTTATTTGAAAAAAGCAACAGAAGGTAAAATAGTCGTAAGTCGAAAATTGGTCCAAAATAATAACACCTTTATCAAATTATGATGTCATATGACGTGCAAAAACTGTCTTATGATGTAAATTATTTATTTATTTCAAAGATTATTGTTCAACCTTTCAGAGTAATTTTACATGACAAGAAACTTTGTTGTGTATTGTTGGAATGAATACAAGAGTTTATGTTAAGAAATTTTTACAAAATTGACAAAACGGTTGTGTCAATAGTCATCGACGAATGGGTCATAACTTGTGACGTAATAGGCTTATTAACCTGATTATTTGCTTATTACATTTTCTGCACTAATGCCGGAGTACCTCAGGGTTCCATTCTAGGACCTACACTTTCCTTTCTCTTTATCAATGATCTTTCTGATTCTGTGTTATGTAAGCTTGCATTGTTTTATGATTCAACACTCTATTCCAGTTGCAAGCTGGCATCCTGACCGTGCATCTCAGGAATGCTCATCTCAATGGCAATTCTCAGCCTTGTGCGGAATGAACACTAAAACAAAAAAAATTGTGGGTTAACTCACCACTGTTTTCCTCTTAATAGGTTTGGTTTTAGGAAGGGTATCCAACTTTCCAATGGAAAAAACAATATCCTAAAACTGGTGTTTTATGTCAGCAAATGTCTCGTTAGTCACATGGTTGTATACCGTATATCAATTGAAAAATTATTGTTTTTTTCAGTGGCAGCACGCGGCAGAGGTGCGGATCGTGGAGGTAGAGGCGGACGTGGCTTTTTCCCAAGAAGAAGATAAAAAATACATTGTACTTAATGGAGCAAAAAAACATAGAATACCTTTGTGAATATGATGTGTTGTACAGTATTATACACTGGTTGTGTTTCTTTTTATGGTGTGAAGATTTCGAATTATTTCGATATTAAATAACCGTTATACTGTTTTAAATGTTTTAATGGCATGATGAGTAATTTTAATCTTCTATAGATATTAGAAGTTATCTCTGTGCGCGCGCGCCTAAGTAAGTACACTGTTTGAACTGTTAGAGCCAGAACAAAACTAAGGGCAGATTTGGAATCAGCAGGTTCAAACGGATGTTGTTTTGTTTTTTAAAAATCATTACTTGACTTACTTAGAGTTCCTGATACAGTTCTTCATTGGTAAGGTGTTGTTGCCAACTGACATTTAGAGCCATTCTTAGCAATCTCGTGTAGCATCCATCAAGTTACTTGCTAAGCTTTTTTGTAAGTGTCCAAGTTTCGGAACCATAAAGTAGAACCGATTCTACTGTGGACAAAAACAACCGGATTTTAATTATTCTTCTGGCCAACTTGGATTTCCAGATCTTATTCAATTTAATGGCAAGTCGTCCACGCAAGAGCCTTACTACGCACATCCAAATCTTTCTCAGTGCTCTCCATCCTAAGTACTTTAATGTCAGAAATTAAATGCCTGCGAAATATTTCATATTTGATTATTCGTTAAAATAAATTCCGCGAAAAAAATCATTTTTTTGTAGATTCGCGAAAATTTCATATTAAAGTGAAAAAAATCTTCACAAATAAAATTAAACAGGTATTTTCTTTTATCAACATTGAATAAATATTTACAAACTAATCCAGTACTATGACAGTCTTCGCCGGTTTGGTACTATGGTGCCAACCAACTTGAAAGTCTAGATCCATTAACGATTTGGACCCATTGCTTCCTCAAGTTTCTAATGCGGCAATTACATTTGATGATATTCAAGAAGAAGAAAAACGAGGTTTCCTGAACCAGAACGAAGATGATGATGAGATATACTTACCTGGTGACGACGACCGTAACATATTCGATCTCTTTGATGAAGCAGAAGGCGAAGAAGATTAAGATGTAATGAGAGTAAAAAATAAAATATTGAAACTAAAATCATAAGAAGTTATTTTTAAATGACTGATCCGAGTAGAAAAATAACAGATTTTAACCGATTCGATAAAGAGTCCGAGAAAAATTTCGCTTAAAAAATGGATAAAACTTTGAAGAATTCGCGAAATTAAATGCCCGCGAAGTATTCCATTTTGACCGATTCGCGAAAATTAATTCTCGCGAGTGGACCGAAGGGGTGAGCTCTGGATCTTGGTTGAAAGTCTGGTATTCAGTTTTACTAGAATTACAATACAGTCCAACCTCTGCAGCTGCCTTTTCCAATCTGGTTAACAACTCCTGAGCCTGAAAGGTTTCCTCGTTTATCAGTGCAATATCATCTGCAAAATCTAGATCTGTTAGCATCTTTGGCTCAACTCTTCTACTTCTTCTCCTATCAAGCTTGAAGCTCAAAGCCTCTTGTTCCCGTCCTTCAAAGGTTTTTCGCATAACATAATCCAGAACGATGACAAACAAGTAAAAAGTTCCGTTTCACCATCAGGCGTTATTACCTTTGCTTTGGTACTACCTAAATAGAGAAGAGATATACCATTTAAGGAAATTTCACGGATCAATTGATTACGGCCGGTGTCGTTTAACAACGCGCAGAACAATGATGATGATGATTTGGAAATTTCGCGGGAATTTAATTTCGCGAATCCAAATTTCATAAAATTTTAAAAGTAAAAAAGAAGTTATAATGGGGAGTTTTGTTGGAGGGAGCTGATGTTGTTGAGGCTGCTATAGCTGTACCACCAAAAAAGCAAGAGAAACACAAATCAAGGAAAAACCAGCTCCACAATGTAAAAACATTAAAACCCTTTTGAAGCAATGTACGAAATGAAAATGAAGAAACCACCATTGTTATTGATTAAACATTGTAAAACTAAATGTAGTGTTTTCATTGTATCAATCTTACAAATTTTAGTCTCAAAACACAAATTTTATACTTTTACATATATACCGTAAAATTCCGAGTGTATTTTGAGTTCAAAATTCACATAGAATCACGAAACATAGTTCATAATTGCGGGGTAGGTTTATTTACTGAATTTTACGGTATCTAAAGTTAAAAAAAAGAAAAATTAAAGAAAAATAAGGAATTTAATTTCGCGAACAAAGTGTATCCAAAAAATTCGCGGGAATTTAATTTCGCGGATGAGGAACATTTGGATTTTTCGCGGGAATTAAATTTTGCGGTTTTGACCAAAGACCGCCAAATCCGCGAAATTTTAACAAATTTGGTGGTACTCCATATGCATTTTAGATCTTCGGCATCATCCCCTCCCTCCCTGTGTATAGAGTCAAACGCCTTCTTGAAATCAATGTATAGGATGAAGCAACTGTAAGCCTCACAGATATGTATTGAATTACGCCACTTCTTGTTTACAAAAATATAATCAATTTGGGATTTCCCATAAGACATATCGGAGATGTATGTCCACAGTTTTCCAGGGTTTTTGTCAAAGAGAGTATTGGTAGGCAGGAGTCCCGTCTCTATGCAGTTCTTGAAGAAGTTCCCCATTTCGATTGGTGTCCTTGTGAAAAGTAAAGGGGACTATATCTTTTCCTAGATGTGCATTAAAATCACCAAGTACTAGGAGTAGATTGTGTCTTGGTACAACATTGATTGTATTTGCAAGAACATTGTAATGTTCTTCAGAGCCCTCGCTGCCTTCAGTTCAGCAAGCATAGTTTACCAGTAAATTCAACTACCAGTATCCTTTCATTCGCAGGTCTGATTTCTGCAAGGCAACTTTCTATGGCCTTGTTGATGACAAATCCTACACCTCCCACAGAAGCTCCATTGCTTGATCGCCATGCTGATGTTGTGATCAACACACTGCCATCTTCTAGTTGTTTGATACGCACACCATCATCTTGTACAAGTTTGTGGTCAACTAAGCCAAGCACATCAATTTCACCCAGTTCACTACACTTCTCATTTTTCCTTAGAGTTCTAATATTGTAGGTTCTTATTAGAGAATAACTCTTATAGTTTACCAGTTTTGTCCTTTTGCTATTGCCATCGACTGCATCCCATCTTTGGCGATTGAGAAATACAGTATCACAGTCCTCTTTGAATTGAGGATATGCTCCAGCATCAGGAAAATTATAAACAGAGGCTTTAACCCTAGTGCTATCTTTGTGTTCAATCATTGAGGTTTAAATAGCATTTTAGTATTATAGCTTGCAAGAACATATGATACCGC
The DNA here is from genome assembly GCA_963930725.1 of Candelabrum cocksii. Lineage (NCBI taxonomy): Eukaryota > Metazoa > Cnidaria > Hydrozoa > Anthoathecata > Candelabridae > Candelabrum > Candelabrum cocksii. The sequence goes on along the minus strand of OZ005673.1, from coordinate 5,797,192 downwards.
AGTCGTCTTAGAGACAAGTTAATGCCCGAAGCCATTGTATCTGAATTGCCAAAGATCCTGTTTATTGAATACTGCCAGTCCAAATATCCGTGTCCCGCTGTCAACACTTCACTGTACCCCAACAAAGGAATGGTTATTTATACTCGCCTTCCGACGAGCTCTTACTCGAGTGTTTGAAGGGTCGGCTATTCAAATTTCAGTCGAAGGTGAACGACATCTCGGAGCAGTGGTCGGCACAAATGAGAACAAAAAGAAATATGTTAATAGCAAGATCGACGGTTGGACGAACGAAATCGCCCTTTTGGTAGAATTTGCAACAACTCATTCACAAGCAGCTTACGCTGCATACGTCGCTAGCTACCAACACAAGCTTACGTACTTCTTACGAACTATTCCTGATATCGAAGATGAACTGAAAAAGGTCGATGAAGTAGTGCGCCACAAATTAATTCCAGCTATCACCGGGGGTCATATAGTTAATGATACAGAACGACAGTTGTTAATACTACCATCTCGCCTTGGTGGCTTGGGGTTAAAAGTCTTCTCCGAAGCAGCGGCGATGGACCACCAAGATTCAGCGAAGATAACAACAAATCTGCAAAACCTGATCCTTGGAACAAACGACAGTGAAAGCAGTACCAAACATCAAATCAAAGCGGAACGTGGGAAGAGGTATCAAGAGAAACTCCAACAGTTCCTGAACACGTCAGATGAGAAGACAAAGAGGAAAATGGAAACCTCAACCAAAAAGGGGTTTCGAATTGGTTAACAAATATACCCATTAAAGATCTCGGTTACGAGCTGACGAAGCAGGAATTTTGGGACGCCATTCGTATTCGATACGATTGGCCGCTAGATAGAGTTCCATCTCAATGTATCTGTGGATCTTCCTTCGACATCGCTCATGCACTATCTTGCAAGAAAGGCGGCTTTGTAACATTGAGACACAATGAAGTTCGAGATATCACTGCAGAATTGCTGAATGAGGTTTGTGTCGATGTGAGAAAAGAACCGATTCTTTTGGAATTGAACAATGAAGAACTCCCACGTCAGGCAAACAACAGAAAGGAAGCTCGACTTGATATCAGCGCACTATACTTCTGGACAATTGGTCAAAGAGCATTGATGTAAGAGTGTTCAATCTCTTTGCTCAGAGACACAGGAAACTGGAAGTTGAGAAATGCTTCAAATCGAATGAAAACGAAAAAAAAAGGCATTATGGCGAACGTTTTACTCGGGCCGAGAATGGTTCGTTCACTCCTTTGGTTTTTGCGGCAAAAGGCGGCATGGGGAAAGAATGTATTTGCTTTTACAAAAGACTTGCAGAAATGATTGCTGACAAACGTAAAGTTGCAACCTCAATTGTAACGAACACCATTAGAACACTGATTTCTTTTTCGCTATTTACGATCCACAATACGATGTTTGAGAGGTTCTAGAAGTACAAAAGTTGCAACAATAGGGACATTGTATAACAGTGATCATAATATTCAAATAAGAAACGAGTAATTTGATATGCGTAAAGTGTTTTTCTTAAATTTTATTCCTGAATTTATTGTAATAATGTATAAATTGTAGCTCGTGGGGAGTGCACGAGGGTAAATAATCGTGCCGATAATATTTAGAATTGTATGCGTGCCGGGAATGCCTCCGTGCTTAGGTTGAAAAAAAAATAAAATAAATAAAACCTATTGATAATGACGTAAAACCACCTTTGTTACTTTAAAGGAAGAAATTGTTGCGGGAAGAAAAAGTTGCGATTTTATTTTCGCAACTTTAAAAGAAAAAGTTGCGTACATTAAATGTTGCGAGACAGGACATTCATAAAAAGTTGCATCATAAAATGTTGCGAGTGAAGTTGAACTTACGATAATTTTTCTTGTCGTTCCATGCAACTTAGCGTTTGGACACTCAATTTATTTCAAAATTAATACAGCCTATACTACGGATTATTTGAAAAATCGGAGATGGATTTTCTTATAAGCAGTTTCTACGGTCCAGACTTTAATATTTTCATACCTCAATGTACACAGAAAGGTGTAAACTTCCTTAACCTTATACAATAAAGAACACTTCGTGAAAATAGATCTAATTCAATAAACATGCACTAATCGAGCCGAAAACACTAGACAACATCACGTAGGCTTCAATAGGCTTCGAAGAAAGAAATATAAATAGCAAGTACAATGCTAATGTCCTAACTCATCATCTTCTGCATCAGCATCAACGTTAACCCCCGGGAGAAATTCTCCACCGTTATCTCCATCTTCCGCATCAGGAAAAGCTCTTTCTTCTTCGACATACTCGGTCAATGGAGCGGATATGACTGATGTAATTATGACGTGAAGACCTTCCTGATCAAATGGATCAATCTCATAAAACGGATCAATGAACTCATCGGCAAACCAGGAATTGTTGACGCATTGGATAAAGGAATGTCAGGCATTCCTTTATCCAATGCGTCAACAATTCCAGAAGCTTTCCAACCTGCCCAAATAATATTTTTCCCCTCAGATGACGACAGTTGGTTGTAAACATCAATTAACCATCCCGCATGTAAAGGTTTTATGGTGGTGAGTTTAAACTTTATGTTAATATCGTCCAATGACTTTCCTGCTTCTAACTCACTTCTCAAAGTGTCTGCAAACCACTTGTTGAATTTGTTTGTCATGATCCCTTTCACCCATTTGTTAACAGTCAAATCAAGAACTTGAAAGTCTGCAGTCGCATTATTTGGGACATACTCGTATAAGATTTTGTTTTCTTGTAGCAAAGATGTCACTTCTTCGGTCTTCTGTCCGCGAAATACATCCCATATCAAGAGCGCGTATTGATCTGGTTTTCCCAACCTTTTTCTTTCAGCTTCCACATATGGTATCACGATTTCTCCTAAGTGCTTTAAAACTTCTTCAGTGTTACTGTGGTGCATCATGTTTGCACTTAAACTAAAGCCAGTAGGAAAACGAACCTTTGGTATCGACTGTGTTGTTTATCCTATTCGAACAAACTTCTTCCCCATGCATTAGTAACAACCACATTTTTTAACGAGTCGTCATCAGTTCTGCTAAGCAAAACCGCAGCAGTTGCCACGGCCACAGCTCGGCTAACGTGACTTCCTTTTGTATAAAGCGAAATCATAAACTTGCGCACTTTTTCATCAATAATTGGGCCAACCATCAAAGGACGTCCCCGCACCAAATTAGATAGTTTTTTATCCGGTATTGTCCCGCTGGATTTCGCAACTTTGACATTTTGTTTATACCTCTTAACAAAATTTCGCACCGTGGATTCATTTAACGTCGGATAATTCTTTTTGATAAAAGTAGCCGCTTTTGACGCACCATTCTGTTTAGCGTATTTTGCGATGATGTATCTGTCTTCATCATTGTATTTACATTGCGGTTTACGTTTTTTTGTCAATGCCGATAACGTTCCGCTGATTGCTTGTTTTTCTACTTCTCCCAATCCGGAGTCATAAGCTGGAGGTGTTTCAAAGATTGTTTGAAAGAATGAATCTTCTTCCGATGTTTTGCAGTCAAAACATTGTTTTCTATTGGACCGTTTTCTGATAAAGTTCATTTCTTCTAACATATGTCTAGAAATGACGAAAAATTCGAATATTTACATATTGTTAATCTTTTGCATCATGGCCTTTGAAAGTGGCGAATATAATTGCGCCGTTCCATGTGTATAAATGTATTTGGAAACCAACGGGAAATGAAGAATTAAAATGTTTCCATGAAACAAATAATGTATACGACATGTTTGCGATCAAAACCTGTGTGCGTGACGAAAATGGCGATGAAAAAGTTGTGGGACACCTGCCACTTGAACTGTCTCGCTTTACAAAATACTTATTAGATCATGGGGCGACCGTGACGGCAGAGTTGATAAGTGCACACTGCAGAAGATCGGTTTTAGTTCAAGGAGATCTCGAGGTATCTCGTAAGCTTACAGCAAAATTGATTGCCACAAAAAAGAACAAACTTTTATTGGAGCACTACATTTCTCTCGTCAAACTAAATTATGTGGATGTTCCAAAGGAGAAAAAAGTTATTGTCGGCTCGTTTCTTGAAACTGTGAAAGCTAATAGTAAATCATCATCACATAAATAACAAAAGGTCCAAAAACGAAAGGTGAAGAGAAGCAAGCTGACATACGGAAGTGGTTCATGAAGTCCTCTATAAAGGAAATCAAGAAAGACCAAAAGAGAATAACAAAGAAACAATAATTATTGATTAGAATCTATCTAATCCAATTCTATAAAAAGTATTTATAGAAATAATATTCTCGCACATTACGTTTGTTGTTGTTCCAAGGAGATAACTTTTAAAAACAATATCAGACAATATTTTCATCATTAGAATTTGGCCACTTTTGTCCGCCAACTCGGGGTTATTTTTGTTCGAATGCTTTTATAAAATAACAACAAAAAAATAAAAAGTTGTGGGAAGAAAAAGTCGCGAATGTTGCGAAAATTTGCTCGCAACATTTTCTTCCCGCATCTTTTTCTTCCCAAAACAATTTCTTCCTTTAAAGTATCTTCAGTATGTAACAAAAGACCTTTTTATTGAAAGTGTCAAACTGATATGCATAATAATAATAAAAAGATGATTGCTGCCATTTAGGTCTTATACACTAAAAATTCCTCAACCATTCTCAGTCCTGATGGAGAAACACTTTCTTTTCCAATTGAAGCGGGTATTCTCCAGTGTGACACTCTTGCTCCATTTCTCTTTATCGTTGTTGTTGACTATATACTCAGAATCTCTGTAGATACTATGGCCGACAAAGGTCTCCAAATCAATCACCCCAAGGAGAAGCTCGCGTCACCCTGCTCAATATCTCACAGATACTGATTTTGCAGTTGACATTGCCCTGATAAGCAATTCTCTCATAAATGCTCAGTCTATACTGCAGTCTTTTGAGAAAGCCTCAAACTGTGTGGGACTCTATCTTAACGAGTCAAAGACTGAGTATATAAATAGATGCACAGCTAATAGTGAGCATAATATTACAACACTTAATGGTACAACTCTGAAACAGGTAGATGATTATAAGTATTTAGGATCATACATCACATCCTCTCAGAAAGATTTCCTTACGAGAAAAGGTATGGCTTGGTCTGCTTGTAATGACATGCATAAGATCTGGTCATCTGACCTCAGTGAGAAGTTCAAACTCAAGATCTTTAAGGCAACATTAGAGCCTATCTTGCCTATCTACGGCTCTGAAGCCTGGACTCTGTCTAAACGCCTTGAGAGATGACTGGATGGAACATACACCCGTCTTCTTATGAGAGCTCAAAACCTCTCATGGACACATCATCCCACCATTCCACAAATATATAGAGGTCTTCCTAGAATATCCACTATTGTACAGGCTCGTAGAGTCCAGTTTGTCGGCCATTGTTGCAGAGTCGAGAATGAGGTTATCTCTTCCCTTCTTCTTTGGAATCCTGCACATGGCAAGACAAAGAGTCGGAGGCTGTCATATCCTGATGTCATCTGCGGGGATACAGAAATTAGAAAGGAGAACCTCAGTAATGCAATGATGGACCGGGAAATCTGGCGTAAGGTTGTGAATTCTGTCATCTCGGTTGAACAATGATGATGATGATGACGCATAATAAGAATATGCACAAAAGAAGTCACTGATAATGATCTTCAAGTCTACACATCATATCTGGAAAAGTTACACGGAAACTTTATGAGGCGGTTTTAAGACCTATGTAAGCTGGAAATTCCTGACTAGGTGATGAATCCGTTTGAGACGAACCCAGAATTGGTGAATGTGGAAATTCAGGAAACAGTAATTGATCTGCAAAATGATGAACAGATGAAAAACAAGTTTCGAGCACAAGGGTTTGCACAGATGTGGTTGCATGCAACTGAGAAATACCCAGAACTATTTAAAAGAGCTCTATCTTCCTGGTAGCATTTTCTACCTCATACCTGGTGGAAAAGGGATTCAGCAGTGTTGTTCTGCTACATACCAAACAGCGAAACCGACTTGACTTATCTAAAAGAGGTGATCTTCGAATATTTCTCACTGGCTTTACATCGGTTGTGAAGAAACTGGAACTTTCTCACGGTGGTATGTACCGAGGGTTAAAATAACCCAGCGCGCAATCGAGAGATTTTCAATTTTCTGACCATATAAAATGTGTTTTCAAAAATTAGCAGTGAAAGAGATGAAAAAGTAGTCTGTAAATTAAATCAATCAATCAATTTTATTTTCCAATCAACAATATGTACATAAAAAAAGAAACTCTTTAAGAAATAAAATGAATAATATATACAATTCAATACTAGCAAAATAACGTATATATACAATCAAAGTTTCTCTTTTTTTTGATTTTTAAACAAGAAACAAATTGTGATTGGAGGGTGTCATTCAATAGTAAAACTAGGCAAAGGAATGACACCTTGAAGCTTTAATTATAAAAGAGAAAAGGAGCAACTCAAACTCAATATATATATGTGTGGTGTGTGTGTGCGTACGAAATTCCGCCGACATTTTAAACATGTATGTATACAACAACCAGTTATTAAATTCATATATGCTTGGATAATCCTGGAGATATTAAAGAACAACAAGAATAATATAAACACGACAACAAGAACAGCAATCCTGAGCGAGTTACCGTAATAATCGCGGGATAAAAAGTTAGTATTTGTAAGATGATAAACAATCTTTTTTAAGAAATTGTTTCAGTTTATTTCTTACAATGAGTACATCTGATATGTTTGTAAAATTTAAGAGTTTTTTAAAGCTTTTGTTATTTTTAATAAATTCGTTCCAGTCAGTAATACATCGATAAACGACTGAATGTTTCCCGTATTTTATTGTGTTAAAACAAAACACCATGAGCTTGGATTGACAGACATTTCTTGTTTTATAAGTATGTATATCAGTTGTTTTTGTAAATAGTGTAGAGAGAGACGTTGGTAGGAGGTCATTTAAGAAATCATAAGTAAATAGAATATTTTGCACTTTTATCACATCATTAAATTTTAAAACTCTCAAATCTGAAAACAACTTTGTGGAATGTGATCGAAATGGTGAGAAAGTTATAATTCTTAACGCTGCTTTTTGCATTGATTCGATTTTCGTCAAATTATGATTGTTTCCCTGACCCCATACCATTGAACCATACATCATATGAGAAGAGAAGATAGCATAATAAATAGAGATAAGTGTTTTATTATTAACGTAATAACGAATTTTAGCTAACAAACTATTTGCTCTTGAAAGTCTATTTGTTAAAAGATTTATATGTCATTTATATAGATTTATAAATCATGAAAGCTCAGACTGATTGGATTTAGATTTAACTTTGCAAGCATGCGCACTCTAGGTAGTATACACCTCTCAGCACGGTTACTCCTCAGCACGCTACACCGGCCTCACTGCCGCCATTTTTTTTTTACAAGACGTTATGTCAGTAATAGGCTCAACTTCTGAACACCGAGATTGGGAGTTACCAGTCCTTCACTAAAGGGGTCTATGGTTCTACCTGTCCCATTGTAATTAAGATTGATTCCAAATTACTTAGCAAGGTTTGGTTCGAATATCACAAATTTTGTGTAATTTACAACTAAAATATGTTTTTTGTAATTTTAACAGGCCGTTTGCTATGGCTGAAAAGGTGCTTAGAAATAACTGTTCATTTAACATGCAAACTGAAACAAACTGAAAAATTTTTGAGGAAACTTCTTTTATATATATAGAAGATTTAAAAAAGAAAAAGTTTCCGCACCTGGGACCTGCAGTTATTGAGAAATTGGGCAAAAACTAATTAAACGTCACGAATGAAAAAAATTCCAAAATTAACTAAAACTGAGTAAGATTTTAAGCACTTCTTCCGCTTGGACTATGTTTTGATTTTTTTTTCATTTTAGAGTTATAGCTTATTTTCTTATGTCACGTGACAGGGTGTAAAAACCCTTTTAAAAAGCTTTTTGATCTATATAACAAATTTTTGCTCTAAAAATATATTTATATATAAGTTTTACAACTGTTTTTTTATTGCAACTTTAGTAAATACTGTATAACAAGAAGATAAAAATTGGTTTAATTTCGCGGTGCCGATAATTTTTGCAACAGTAACAAAAGTACTTTCACGCGAACCGTCATCCAAGTAATACATATATTATGGTTTATGACATTACAGTATAATTTCTAATTAGCACACACCATTGGGGAAAAAGATTTTGTCCGCTGATTGGAAGTGTCCGCTTTTTGGAAAATTTGGAAAATTCTGTAACTTCATGTATGTATTAGAGGTAGGAAACGGCCATTAGAGTAACTTTGGGGGGGGGGGGGAGGAGACATAAAACTACATTGTTATTTAATCTGCATTAACAAAAAATCAAAAACAAACCAATGAAAATGAACAACATATGAACAATGAATTAACACCCATCAAATGTTTAAAGACGACCTCCCATACAAAGGACTGATAGTTTGATCTCTTAATATGTTGTTTTAACGCGAGTTCCAACATGGTGGCCAAGCTTCACAAAAAATCTTTCCTGACTTTTGGCAGTAGGTCGAGTATCTAACATCATTAATCGAAATTGCCAGTTCTCCTGCATCTTTCTTCCCATGCACAAAACTATCCAACGTGCTAAAAATCACACTTTCAATCTTCATCGAAGTCCCAAGTGATGCAAACTCTTGAATGTAATCAGAGCTGTTTCCCATTATTTGCAAAGGTTTAATTCCACGTCCACTAAATCCACTTTTAATATGTATCACTACCTGTAAATGCATGTAGGCCTAACAATGCATTCATAACAATATTTTCACTGCAGTTGCTTGGTGTTGGTAAATTCTTTAAGGACATTTTCTTTAAACCAAACGAAAGTAAACGACGTAGAAAGATCCAGCCAGTTGTTGTAATCGACCAAATTGCAAAAAATGACGATATAAAACGGATAGAAGATCCTAAAATGTAGAACTCCCAATAACGTATGAACTGTCTTTCCGATCATTGGTTCTACGTTTAGCACAACATGTCAGGGAAACTGTGGTGTTGTATTGCCTACTGCTGATGAAAAATACTACTTATTAGTCAAGTCTCACGGCACATCAACATTCATGGTGAAAAGAAAAGCGAGGATAAAATACGGTCCCCAATATGTTCATTATCAAAGTGAATGCCTGGAAGAAGTTCCCTCTCTCTTTATTAACCATTAATAGTAGAATACTTGAAAGACTGTCGTACGAGGAAAAAGTATTTTTGACAGAATTTGGAATCAAAGCGAAAATGTAAACAGTTTGTTTAATTTTTATTTTAATGATTTATGTTTCTTTTTCTATTAGTGTTCAAATATGTTCACGGATTTTATGGCTTTTGGAAAATCTGCGAAAATATGTTAGCTTAACCAAACATCAAATTAATTCCCGTGAAATATAATTAAGATGTTTGAGTGTTGCAGTTAGAGGAAAACTTATTTTCTTGATTGTTTTTCCTTTTTACTCAAGATTATATATTACAACTAGAAACTCTTTGTAAATAGTTATTTTCAGAAGACTCGATTCTAGTTCTAAAAGCTCATCTTAGCTTATTTCCAACTTGTAATTTACTTTGATGGGTTAACTCTTGTGGACCACGAGCCGAAGACTATTTCCCGACCAGTAGTTATAGGGGCAATGTCCCCTGCCATGTAGCCACGTCGGTAGGGCGAGTTAAATAGTGTATATAATATCTATCTGTTTTTAAGAGGAGACTCTAGTTTCAAAAAAACCCTTAACATAATTTAAAGTCACAAAAATATTACTAAAAATTACCCAAAAATGAAAAATTCGTGCTTCGTAAATGGTTAAGGAAGGGTCTTCTGTTTTCGTCCTTGCAAAAATACATTTCCATAAATAAAATATTATGTGATTCTATGCAGTGTAATAAAACAGTAAATTTTGCGAAATATATTTTCGCCATTAGATAGAGAAATGGAAGGAAGATTAATAACTAAATACGTAATTCATGACGTCTCATGAAGATTGCTGTTAGTGCAAGAAGTTTTGAAAATACCTTGCAGCTGTTTCTATGCCAAATACTGTAAAAAATAATAAAACAATACAAAGATATGGTATGGCAGATGTTTTGTACATTTTTGAATCAGATGATTGTGCCGTGTTGGGTTCTTTTCTTTGACACGCAATTACTCAATCAACCACAACTAAGAAATACTCAGTTCAGAAGAACCTCGCAAAGAAAAAGTCCAAGGAAAAATACCAAAATGTGACCATGTGAATACGATTCAAAAAATGCTTTGGGAAGAAATCAAATAAAATGGTTCCACCTACCAGACGTTGTTGTATTAAATTGTTACATTGTTTACTTTAATTGTCATTGAAATAATCATCATGTATAAGGAGTTTATGTACAATAGCAATAAAAACTGAAAGAATTCCTTATTTACTGTAACAGCTAAAAACACACACACGCAAAAAAAATTTAAAATGGAATTTCGCGGAAATTTGTCGGGAATATTTATGCGAATAAGGTAGGTATTAGAGGCACGGTTTGGAATTCAAATCCCCCCAGCTAGTTACGGATAAAATAGAATTCTGTCTTAACTTCTTGCTTTCCTAGTTTTATAATACCAAGAATAGAAAGAAGATGGTTGATACCGCAAGAAGGGGACAAAATAACCAAATAATACCGTGAAACTACATTTTGTGCTGATTAAAATGATGCTATGGTAAAAATACATGAATAGCAGAAGCTCGAAGACAAACCAATCTACTTTTCGTGTTTATGTGACATGGAAACACTGTGATATGCCCTTTGCTGACGTAAAATAATAAAGATATGACGTCAAATTCACATTGCGCTGTCTTGCCGTTGTCGTATTGAAATGATCATTGAATAAATGCGCGCAAAACATTTCTAAAGAAGAGATGCTGCTTATCAAACTTGCCACAGGTAAAGAGTTTTAATTGGGTTTTCTTTGAAAGTGAATTTGTATCGTTTGAAAGAATTTTAAAGATAACTTTGCGCGATTTTTATTTATATTTCCATTTTTATTTGCAAGAATCGTCAATAGGATGTTTTGGAATTTGTTTACCTGAAGTAGATTTAAAACAGATTGGAAATAATATTGGGAAAACTAATATAAAAGAACTTGAAATACATTAATAATAACTTTGATTTGGAAATAAAATGATATTAATGTTTTAAATGCTATTTTTGGTTAATGTATTATTTTCGCTATATGTTCCTTCTACTTTCAGTATTTCTTTGCGCTTCATTCGGTGGATCGACAAATGTTTGGTTAACCGAGAGGAAAGTCGTTGCTTCGCTTAACCAACAGAAACACGTTATACTAACATGCAACGCGGAGGACTGCGACAAAGAATGCGCATTTACTTGGAAACGAAATGATGATGTTGAAATGAACAATGATAGTTACTTGGTTATCGACTATGGGCGTTCATTGATTATTAAGCAGCCAATCACAAAAAAGTACGAAGCGCAGTATATTTGCGCGGTAAAAAAAGAAGGAGACTTAGTCGGTGCAGCATCGTCTCAATTAGAAGTCTCTGGTAGGCTCATTTCAACAATGGAAACTTGAAACAATATCTTAATGTTATTTTTAGACGTAAATCCATTGGCAGGAAGAGAGGAATCTATTAAAGGTGAGAAGAATTAATTATTTTTTTCAAACATTTCATGCGTACAACTTTGTTTGGCGAACAGGCTTAGAAATTTGATGTTATTTTTAGACGTAAATCCATTGGCAGGAAGAGAGGAATCTATTAAAGGTGAGAAGAATTTATTATTTTTTTCAAACATTTCATGCGCACAACTTTGTTTGGCGAACAGGATTAGAAATCGATTTCTAAAATTGCTTTTCTGAGGTCTTTTTAAATACGAGTTATTGTACAACGACTGCATGTACATTATTTTCGTTTAGAATTGCAGTCTATAGTCGAGCAGATAAACGTTCCCCAAAACATTGCATTATATGTGGTTCTTGGCGTTTTTATGGTTATCATGACAGCGACATGGTTATGCGCCTTGCATTTCTGCTTGAAGCGAAAAGGGTAACAAACAATTTCGATTTTTAATTGTTGAAAATTGTTAATGAAAATTCAATATTTCGTTTTGTTTCAGACTTAATGGCTTTGACGTAGAATCTCTGAAGATGCAAATGAACAAGCGAGTATTTTTTTCTTTATGTTTTGTTTTTCACTAGAGATATTCCAAAATGACTTCCTCTACCCCTTGTCATACACTGTCACAAAACCCAATCAACCTCTCACTCTCCACTCTGCAATTTCAGAGTATAATATCTTCAATAGAAAATAAAAGCAAACGATAGTACGATAGTAAACGATAGTAAACGATAGTAAACAAAATATCCTCTTTCCAATTTAACTCTTCCACTCACATACAATTGTCAACTGCAATGATTTGAGCATCGATAAAGGCATCTTGGTTTTTGGTTCTTTTAAAAACCGCATAGAGTCACATGACTGCGTGACGTCAGATTCTTTCATTTTTACATGCAATAAAATAAACTGTAAAAGATGCTAAATGTTAGGAGAACTTTTATCTTTTAGATTAAACAAAGGAATGCCCCCGCTTAAAAAGCGATTTAAGAAGGAAACAAGTAATAGTGACAGATCTTCTGAGGGCGGTAGCACCACAGAAAGTGATGACGTCACAGATGAGGAAAGCGAAAAATCCTTAGATGAAGGAGATGAAAGTGAAGACATTGTTTCTGAAGATGAATCAGAAGATACTCCCGAGCAGCCTGAACTTATCAAGTTTGTTGAGGATCCGATGAAAAGTAAGAGAGTAGAATATAACACGGAGAAGAAATCGAGTAAGAGGGTAGAAGGCCCAAAAGGTACGAAACTTATAAAGCCCATAAGACCACACGAGAAACCAACTCAAGAGAAAGGTGTGAGGAAACCGGGGAAAAACCCTATTGAAATGAAAAAAGTTGCACTTCAACCTCAAGATCGACAAAATGATGGAAAGAATCAATCCAAACGTTCCGCACACAAGAGTCTTGCCGGTCGATCGTCGCCTAACAGAAATGCGGGTTCACCTAGAACTCACGGTAACAAGACAAAACAACAACAAAACTAAGAAATGTTCGAGATTAATGTTTTATAGAATATATACTTTTCTTTTCTCCTATCACATAAGAAACAATATCTTTTATACACATAGAATTCGAAGTTTATAAAATAATAAAAATAACGGTATTATGTCAATGTATATTTTAATGTTAAATATATCCATGCAGCTACTAATAGAAAGTTGTTGTTCAGCTCATGTCAAACATCTTTCATGGATACCAAAATATGCAAACAATTTGGCTGATTGTAAACTTAACATCTTTGATAATTGCGGCATCCTAGAACAGTCCCAAGCGGCTTGAAAATATCTACATAAACACAAATTTACTGCTTCTTCCAAGTCAAAAGCAACCTTCAATTTGTAAATGAATGGATGTTAATGGCGCAGAGGATATAGTACTATGTTTACTATACTATGTTTTTTGTTATTCCAAAGTTTGTTTTTATTTCTGCTAATTAACAAAACCAGTTTTAGTTCTTCTCTTTTCATGGAAAGATGTTTTTGCAAAGTGTGCAAAAAACTGTTAAAAACAACCACCATGCAATACAATGTGATATTTGTAACTTTTGGATACATAAAAAATGCAATGGATTAAATGACATTGATTACCGTTTATTACAATCAAGCGTCTCTAATTGGTTTTGTATTTTATGCACTAGTGAAATTTTTCCATTCAGTCACATTTCGGATAATTAACTTTTCCAAGTCTTCAACTCTAATATTATTATAGACTCAAATGAAATTCCTGCTAATATGAAATTTTTTCTTTCTTATGACCGTAACAAACTCTTTTCTAAGTTCAATGACTTTTTTTACCACAAATTGCGTTGATAATTCAAAAGAAGGAAATGACTTATATTTAAATTTTATAAAGTGTAAGTATTTCAATATTGATGACTTTGTCTCCTCCAAATTTGACAGCAATAACTCTTTTTCGATTTTTCATTTAAATATATCTTCACTCAACAAACATTTTGATGAATTTTGTATCATGTACGTTTACTTAACTTTGATTTTAGTATTATTGGTTTAACCGAAACTAAACTAAAACGTGACGTTCAATCACCAATTCCAATATCATTAGAAGGTTATAATATTGAACACACTCCTACTAAATCATCTTGCGGTGGTGCACTTCTTTATATTTCTACAAAATTAAATTACAAACCAAGAAATGACTTGTTGTTGTATAAAAAATTACACTTAGAATCGATTTTTATTGAAATAATTCGTCCAAAAAAAGTAAACATTATTGTTGGGTGTATTTATCGTCATCCATGTATGTCTATTAATGTTTTTACAAATGATTTTATTCTTCCTCTTTTTCAAAGTTAAATTCTGAAAACAAAAGTAATTCTGATAATGAAACTTCTGATTTTTTCAACTTTATAACTTCTAATAACTTTCTTCCGCATATTACCTTACCAACAAGAATTACTGAGAAATCTAAAACAATTATTGATAACATATATTCTAACTGTTGTGATAAATATATGTGGTCTGGTAACTTAACATCAACAATTTCTGATCACTTACCACTTGATTTTCATTCAACCTAACTTTTATGCAACATTTGTTCCTCGTAAACACAATATCTTTCGTAGAAATACCACATATTTTGATAAAAAAGGTTTTCTTTCTGAATTTAATAACGTAATTTGGGTTGAAATTCTTGAATTTGATAAACTTAACACTGACAACAGTTTTAATTCATTTTTTGAGGTTTTTAATTAATAAACAAGTATATGCTACTCAAAAAGGTCAGTATTAAAAGCTTCAAGCTCTCTTTCAAACCGTGGATAACAAAAGGTATTTTGACATCAATAAAAATTAGGAATAAGATGATTTATTGTAAATATATTCGAACTAAAGATATTAATAAAAAAATCAGGTTAAAATCTCGGTATAATTCATTCAGAAACTTATTGATTAAACTATTAAGATGCAGTAAGCAAAACCATTTTAAGAAATACTTCATTGATAACTCAAAGAACCTTCGAAAAATTTGGATCGGTATACAACGTTTAATAAATCTAAAAAGTAAAAAAGATTCTGTTCCAACTGTTATTCTAGATGATAATGGTGTTTCGCTGACCGATCCTGTGAAAATTGCTGACAAATTTAACTCATATTTTACGACAGTTGCACATAACATCCAATCGAAAATTTATTCATCTCATACAAACTTTAAAAAATACCTAAATAATTTGAACCTCAAAAGTATTTTTATATCTCCAACAGACGATATAGAGATTTCCTCATTAATATATAATCTAAGTATTGAAAAAGCTACTGGACCAAATAGTATATCTATTGTGGTCCTAAAAGAATTAGGTAATTCAATTTCTGTTGTTCTTTCAAAGTTATTTTACCTATCTTTTACGACTGGTGTTTTTCCAAACATTCTTAAAACCTCTTCAGTTTTGCCGCTTTTTAAAAAAAGGTTCTAAATTATAAAATTATAAACCAATATCTTTTAAACATCAGTAAACTCACGGAAAAACTTATGTATATATTCTCGAATTTACAATTTCCTACATAAATTTAATTGCCTAAACAAATTACAATTTGGGTTTCGATCGAAGTATTCAACAGCTCATGCCTTATTAAGTATAACAGAGAAAGTGAGAGAAGCTATTGACTCTGATCTTTTTGCATGTGGTATTTTTGTTGATCTGAAGAAGGCATTTGATACAGTCCATCACAAAATTCTTCTCGAAAAACTTAATCACATCGGTGCAAGCGGCATTGTTAATAAATGGTTTGCTTCGTATTTGCAAGATCGGCAACATTATGTAACGATTAACGGGTTTTCATCATCGTTAAAGTCAATCAGATGCGGCGTTCCTCAAGGTTCTATGTTGGGCCCTTTGTTATTTTTAGTTTATATTAATGATTTTCATAATTGTATAAAGTTTTCAACAGTGCATCATTTTACAGATGACACTAATTTGTTATACATCAACAAGTCAATAAAAACCTTATGTAAAAAAAGTAAATTGTGATTTACAAAGAGTTAATGATTGGCTTAATGCAAATCTTATCGCTTTAAAAGCTAATAAAACCGAATTTATCATTTTTAAGAAGCATCATAAAAAAAATGATTCTGAAATTAAAATCATGTTAAATGGATCACGTTTAAAACAATCAACTTGCATTAATTATCTGGGAGTTTTAATTGATGAAAACTTAACTTGGAAACCCCACTTAAGCGAACTTTGTAAAAAATTGAGCCGATCAAATAGCATGCTTTCAAAAATTAGATACCACGTTAACACAAAAATTTTGAAAAGTTTGTATTTTTCAATTTTCTCGTCACATTTAACTTTTTGTTGTCAAATTTAGGGACAAAAAAGAAGCATAAATCTAAATAAATTATGTTCTATTCAACGATCAGCTCTAAGAATTAGGAAATTTCAA
Organism: Candelabrum cocksii; assembly: GCA_963930725.1. Taxonomy (NCBI): domain Eukaryota; kingdom Metazoa; phylum Cnidaria; class Hydrozoa; order Anthoathecata; family Candelabridae; genus Candelabrum; species Candelabrum cocksii. The sequence goes on along the minus strand of OZ005673.1, from coordinate 5,780,667 downwards.
CCTTTTAGATCAAATGTAACTGCTGCTTTTACTAAATTTAATATCTTTCCATTTTTGTCTACTATTAAACTCCTCAACATTATGTTTGTTTTTGATTCTTTAAACCAAAATATCCCCCCCCCCCCTTCGATTGGCAATTTCTTCACTAAACTTTGTCATTTTCATCTTTATCCATCTCGCAATGCCTTAGCTAATAAACTTAAAATTTGTTCATATAATACAATTTGTTATGGAAAATACTCAATTAAACACCAAAGCATCATGGAATGGAACAAATCAATTAGAGACATTAAAAATATTTTTGATGTAAAATATAAAAACAACCATTGGTTAAATTCTATTTTTGATTTAAACAGTAAACAATTTTCTAATTAAGTCAAACTTAGCATCAGGGGTAAACCTTGTTTAGCTTAGTGTTATTAAACAAATATATGTTTTGCTTGGTGGTTTGTATTTTATGTTGTGTGGATCTTTGCCAATTATATAATATATATTTTTTTCTAGATATTTTTACGTCTATTTCTACTGTGGTGTCACTACATTGTTCAGCTTTATGCTATTGAGTGACACCAACCATATATTTTTGTAATTTGTTTTTCTATGAATTTTTGGAATTTTATTATATGGTAAATAAACAACAATTTGAATTTATTGGATAACGTTAACAATTTAGACAATCTCATTTTATTTCCGATAAATGTTTGTTTATATTTATAGTCACGTGATAATTTCGATTTCGTCAGCTCGGAAACAGGGTTGGCCTTTCCCTATATGAACAGAATAAATAGTTCGTCCTGCTAAGCGTGATATTCCGATGTCGTGGGGATTTAGAGAGCTAAGAATTAAGAATTAACTTCGGAGTCATAAATTCCTAGGGATTTTTGGCTTGGAGGAGCCTTAATACAATAGTGAATTAGAAATGCGTTAGTGAATTAGGACTCCGCCAAAACCCTGACTTAGATTCATATTGAAGTCATTTTTCACTGGTGAAGACTTTTGTTTTACTACAATATGAAATCACGTTATAATAAAACATTATTTCCGTTTCATTTACCACGTAAAAATTCTGTGTACGGAAACGGACAACTCATGTACAAAACGGAACGCAGAGTTAAGAAAAATTGTTAGAGAAAATTGACATTCATGAAGGTAAAGTAGTTGTTACATTGCCAATTATACACCATTATTATTTCTCGTCAACGAAATTCTACTAATGTAAGAAATATTTTTCTCTTTTTTAAGAGATTGGAGAAAGATCCACCACAATCGCTTCATATTAAGGAAGATATTCTACCTATAACAAAATTTCTAGATTTGCTAGATTTTTGGTATGCGATATTAATCACATGATGTGCCAAAAACAAGGAAGTTTGACACTCAAAACAAAACCTGAGCCGCACTATTGTTGTTCCAACTGCTGCGATGAATCAAATGGGAGTCAGTACTTGTAACTTACCTGAGGTGGATAAATTATTGCTGTTTAGTTGTATGTATAGATTATTTCAGCAAATGGTCATTTGCAAAGTGAGCAAATGTGCAGTCACGACCATTTCTCCATTCAAATTAATGAGCATTGTCGAGAGTTCGTCAATAGTGTCTCTGCCGAATTGCATCATCTTATGGGAGCAATCCAACATGTGACAAGCGCATACCACCCACAAGCAAGCGACCTTGTTGAAAGGAACCAAGATCAACCAAGAATTCGCTAACAAAAGTACTGGAAAGCAACCCTACAGATTGCCTATATGTTATTGAAGGCGTGATTTTTGCTCACACGTCCGCAAACACGCGTCAAAACAATATTCCCCGTTCGAGCTTTTATACAACAGGCAAGAAGTCTTCCCGATTGCCAATAAACATAATAATAAAGATCTTTCAAACTTAGATAAACCATTGGACAAAGATTTGTTTGATTCAGTGCTAAAGTCGTTGCTGACTTTTTAAGAAATCGAATTCCCCATAAAGTTGAAGGTAACATCAAAAAGGCGCAGGAAAAGTAAAAACGCGACTATGACCTCTCGAGGAATAATAAGCGTATGGACAGAAAAGGTGGCAAATTCACATTACGTTATGACCTTATGAGGTGAATAACTTGACTGATTACAGTTTGGCTTCATTAAAGAACCATAAATTACTGTTTGTAAACAAGCATTTAACAAGCATCTTCTTAAGCCTTTAAGAAGCACTAATCACGATGACCTTACTAGCATCTCAGAAGATGAAAAGGATCCTGAAAAGAATATGAATCTTTTTAAACCGATGGAATTCAGCAAGCCATGTTATCCAAGTGACAAATCAAACGAATTAATCTTTGGAATAAGTTACCAGATGTAATAAAAACTAAAAACAATATTATTAAACGGTATTTGGAGTTCCGCCAACGCAATTCAAGATTGATTACCATTCCATAATTCAAACATGTTCTAGGTTTCAAATAGTTAAACAAAGGGCGAAAACATCTTCACGTGTTTACATAGACACGCATGAAGAATTTTGAACATTTAAGTTACCGAATACATGATTACGGTAAGGTTTCCAAAAATTATTTGTTCAAAGTAACAAAATTACAAAACAAATTACCCATTCAGAGCAGTTAACAACGAACACATACAGTTAAAACATGGCGGAGAAAACCATATGCCTCTTTTGATTCCAGCGGCCGTATTCAGATTTGTGACAGGCTGAAAAGCCACACTGGTCGGATTATTACGCTGAGAAGTTTAAATGCGCTATATCAAAACTTAAAACATACGACTAGTAGAAAGCTAACATGATCATTTCTGCATGTTCAAAAACAAGAAGACAGCTCAACTGCGACCATATTTGCCGTATGCCGCCGAGGTATTAGATTGAAAGTCCATTGATGCATGATTTCACGTACTAGGAATGAGAAAACATCTAGAAAGAGTTCTGATACCAATTCAAAATGAAATAAAACATGAACATTTTGCTTTGCATTACTAACAACAACGTTACTATCTTTATTTGTTTTTGTTGATGGATTCAACTTTGAGAGAAGAGATCGTGATGGCAATGGAGGGGGTGTTGCTGTATACATCAGAGAAAATATTCATTATACAAGAAGGGAAGACCTCGAAAATGATGATGTTGAAGGTATCTGGCTCGAAGTTTTCATCAACCACTCGAAATCGTTTATTGTTGGGATTAACACATCAGCAAAAATTTTGACGAAACATTTTTCGACACTTTATCTAAAATCAATCATGAAAACAAAGAAATGTTGATACTCGGAGACTTCAATTGCAATTATCTCGACACAAAGAACTGCACACAATTTAAAGAGCAATTAACTTTAAATGGACTCATTCAAATCATCACAGAAGCAACGAGAACAACAAATGCATCTCAAACATTAATCGACCTTTTGTTATCAAACAAACCAGAACATTTGTCTAATGTAAAAGTTATTCTCTCGGCCATCAGTGACCATGATATTATTTGTTGCAGACGGAAAATTGGAATTTACAAGCATGAACCTGAAACAATAAATTGTAGAAATTACAAAAACTATGATGCTGCCAATGTAAAAGAAAAACTTGTGGGTGAATCATGGAACTTCATCTATAATAAAACTGACTCAAACGCTGTTTGGAAAAATTTAAAAACCTACCTACAAAATTTATTGAATGAGTTTGCACCAAAACTACAAAAGAGAATCAAAGGTAAAATATCTCCTTGGATTACAATCAATATCAAGAAAGAGATGAACAAACGTGACTCTTTAATGCGGAAGTTCAGAAAATCCAAAACGGATTCACATCACGAAAACCTCAAACGCCAACGCAACAAAGTAAACAACCTCGTCAAAAAAGCAAAAAATTAGTATCTCCAGAACCAACTGAATGAATGCGCAGATGAGCCAAAAAAGTTTTGGAAGACTTTGAAATCGATATTTCCTGTCAAAGGCAAGGAAAAGCTTGCCAAAACTTTCTACATTAACGGCGAGTTGACGTGTGACTCCAGTTCCATTGCATACGGGTTCTGTACATTCTTTGCTAACGTCGCCTCAACTGTGAAGTCAAAAGCGATTTTACTAAAGAACTTCATCTGGGCACAACCAACTAAACGAACATCGAAAACCTACAACACCTTTCGACTCCAATTCGTGACGGCAACTGGCGTATACAAACTTCTATGCAGGCTGCAAAAGAAAAAGGCAGGTGGAACAGATGACCTGCCACCGCGTTTTCTGAAAGATATTGCCCCCTGCCTTGCTGAACCTCTCGCTTACCTGATCAACCTCACTTTCGATACTGAAACACTCAAAAATTATCTTATACGCCGACGATACTGTAGTCTACTCGTCTTCTAAATCACAGGAAGAAATTGAAAAAAATCTAACTGATGACTTCGGAAGAGTTGCTAACTGGATGGAGGAGAACGACCTGGTTACCAATATGAAGAAAGGCAAAACTGAGTGTATGATTTTTGGGACAAAACAACGTACAAAACATGCTTCACTCAACATTAAATATCGTCAACAAACACTGTCGCTTACAAGCTCCTACAAATACCTTGGAATCAAACTTGACCAGTCACTCTCACTCACTGAACACTGAATGTACTTGCTCAAAAGAATCCGGTCTCATCTCACAACGCAGGCTGCCTTAGCAAACCATTGTACCATGATCGTCCCATTGTTCACATATTGTTCTATTCTGACGTTGAATCTGAACAAAACTCAGAGCCAAAAAATTTCTTCCTTCGAAAGAAGGGCAAAAAACCTGATATTCGGCCCAAACAGCTCTATGAGAGTGTCAAAAATCGAGAACCTGGCTAAGAAACGGTTGTGTATTCAAGTATTTAATTGTATCCATGGGACTACTTGTTCAAATTTCCGTAACTATTTTGAAATAATGGACAATCGAACACGAAACAAAAAGAAACTAATTCGTCTCCCAACGATTAAACTTGAATCATCAAGAAAGAGTGTTTATTTCAACGTTGCAAAATGTTATAATGAGCTTCCACTTTCGATACGTAAAATGTAAAATCTAATTTTAAATCTTTATTAACTGAATTTCTTAAAACTTAGATTTATATTTATTATATTTATGTTATTATATGCTTTTATACGATTTTATACAACTAATTTTATATCTTACCATAAAGGTTTTCACTAATCTACTTATCAGTTTTATCCTTTTTGTTTAGTCATGACCTTATGCACTTCTAAAATATCTCTTTCTTGTTGATCTATTTCCATAATCAATCATGGCTATCAATTTTTCGTACATTTTCATTTATGTTTTATCATTTTTTCTGTCTATACTGCAACATTTGAACACAGGACACTTTGGAAAACAGAAATAGTGTATATATTTTGTAAATATTGTACATATTTTTGAAAGCTTATCCTGTTAAAATATTTGTATAATAAAATAAAATAAAAATTGTACATTTTCGTTATCGTCTCTTTGAAAACTGTGATTTTTTTATCGTATTTTCTGAGTTTCATAGTGAGTAATGGAAATTAGGAATATTATTATCGATTATAGAACAACGAAAATATATTCCGAACAGCCTTTATTTGTATTTATTGTAAAGTCTTTTCACAAATGAAAAATGACTTCAATTTAAAAACTATGTCGGGTTTTTGAAGATCTTTTTACGCATTCCTAATTCACTAGTGTATTAGGAATACCGAAATCAAAAATCCTTAGGAGTTTATGACTCCGAAGTTCTAATTCCCGGTTACATGGTCGGCAAACGGCCTCGCGCTTTTTCACATGAACAACAGAACCTAAAAGCATGTTTTTTGCGACTTTGTCTCCTTCATTAACCCTGCTCTCTAGATCAGATTAGCCCTTCGTCAGAACACTCGTCATTCAAAAACTAGGAAACTAAAACAAAATCCATTTAATGTTAGTATGTTTAATTATAGAAATAAAAATACTGATAAAAAAATCATTGGGAAGTACAAATCAGCCATTATGAGAAATCGCAACCGTCACATTGTCTGTTGTCAAGTTTAGACGTTTTTGTTCAATTTAAATTTTGTTCAAAACTTACTTTAAATCTTTTTATGGTTTTTCTCGAATAGCTGTGGGACACATGGCTAGGTTAGTTGAAGCTCCACCTAAGTATTCATCTGAGGAGTGGAATCAGGCAAATCATTTGAATTATGACAAAGCAGAACAAGAAAGAAATATAAGCGAAATCATTCGGGATGAAAGTGCACGTCTTGCCAATGAAACCGATATAACAACCCAAAAAACGCAGCTTGATGTCAACAAGAAATTTCAACAAAGATTAAATGATATAGAGTTTTGGAAATCTGAGTTAGACCGTCAGTATCAAGAAACAGAAGACAAAGTTCAAAAGCTTATTGAATATGAGAAAAGATTGACAACTGCTTTGAATGCCACAGAAGTTCCATTGCACATTTGCAGAGAATGTTTAAAAAACAGGGAAAAACGAGTTTCAATTGACCTTGTACATGATGATGCTGAAATACAGCTACATCAAGTACCTAATTCATCTGTTCTTCATCTTTTAGCCTAAATCTACTTCCTATTTTAACAGATAAGCTGTAACTCTATTTTTCTCAATGTTATTATACATCCAGGATCTTGTTATCTTTTTAAAAAAATATTAACAACCTTTTAGGAATTGGAAGTGATTGAAGGGGTGCAAGCTCTACTTAAAAGAACACTGGACAATGCTGTTGAACAGATACGGTAGTGACATTAGTAATGCCCATTACGTAAAGTATATAATTTTTAAAACATATACATAATTTGTTCAATCGTTAAATATATTTTTCATTAGTAAATTGTTAATAATTTAAATATCGTTATTTAGAGCTATAAAAACTGTTGCATGTCTTTTTGGTTAATTTTTTATAAGCATTTGTTGTAGATTTATGTTAACTATATATTAGTTTGTTCCATTTTAGGTTACTCCGTTCAACCAACTATTATCTAGCAAAAGACATCAAAGACAAATTTTCTGCACTGAAAATTGACAATCAGTGTTCAGCTTTAAACAACAGATCCCCGACAAAATATTATTCTCCATCATCTGTGAAAATTGATCTAAAGTATGTTTTCATTTCTGTCATAAGTAGTTACAGTGCAATTTTAACAGCATTTTGTTCACTTAAACATGTCAGCCAACATAAGTACAATAGGTTTTGTTCGAAATTTTGGAGATGTCCTTAACTATGCATTGAATTCAAGTCACTTTTAAATATTGTCTTTTTAATGAAATCTACAATAATTAAACCTGACTTAACCACTTTAGTTCAATCACCCTGGAAGAGTGGGAAGGATTTTCAAACCAAAATGTCTTAAAAGCAGAAAGAGAATGCAATTCATCTGTGAAGTTATGTAGCATGATTGATGAGATACTGCAAGAAACGCACAATGATTTGAAAAAACAATGTGAAAATGTTGACCTTGCTCTAGCCAAACGAATTGAAGAGACTGAAAAAGCTAAAGATAATTTCACAAATCATTTGAAGCAGGTAACATAAAATGAAGCAACTATATACTTCTATTAAGTGGCAGCACTTGTCATTGGGATTTAAACTGATTTGCGCTTAGTCTGACTGAATTTTGCCCTGAATTCATTGCTAATGGTCATCGTATGCAAGATTTTCAGTTTTTAAGTCTACAAAAAAATAATTGTTTAGCATGTTTTTTTTAAATAAAGGATTATTATTCAAAAAGTGAAATTTTTCATTCTATGCAAGTGTATCATGTTATGTCATTAAGATGCTCGTTTTTTTCACGAAAAATGTTCAGGTTCAGTTGGAAACAAATGAAATGGAAGAAAATATCAATACTTTGTGTATGGCAATCTCAGAAAAAGAAGCACCCATGCAAGTGTCACAAACACGCCTTGATACTCGCTCTCAACGTCCCAATGCTGAACTGTGCAGAGATCGAGTGCAGTACAAACTTATAGATGAGGTCATTTTCATGCTACCTTATTTTGTCTTTAAAAATTCAAATAACTAAATCCATCTTGGTTCTACGAATTTGATGCTTTGCTATTGAGTCCTAATGAGAATGAAACAATAATGTCCAATGGCAGCCTCTAGATTGAATCTCTCTGTTCTTCCACATACTCACCTGTGTATACATTTTGTTATTTATAGGTAGAGGAAATCACTTTCAATATCAACCGCCTGAAAGTGACGTTGAGTGAATCTGAAGCATCTTTGAAAGCTCTTGTTCGACAGCAGCTCTCTTTGAAAGAAAATATCGAAATCAAAGTGAATACCTTGATGATTGATCGAGACCAGAATGTCTCGCTCAGACAACAAATTGTGCATAAATGTTTTTAATTTTCTTTATGGATTGTAACAAATGTTTTTTCTGTATACATAAAACATGATATGATACTCGATGTAAAGTATCTTTGGCAACCATTAAGATTGTGACAGAGCCACCGTTTCAAGTCATTAATTACCTATGCAAAGGCAGAACTCTATGCAATTGAATAATTGTTACTACAAATATAGCTTTGATGATTTCAGCACTATTGATTTTCAATGCTTCTGTACAAATTTCAATTACAAAACCATAAAAGACGCAGCAGCTATAGCAAGAAATGGTGCTAGACGAACCCCCCTGGTCAATTCCCACCCATATACGTTTTCCCACCTCTTTTGTCGTTGATAAATCGAGAATTGTTTACAAATCACTTATAAAATCACTGTAATTAGTATCTACGGTCGGCTATCGTTGTGGTTTCGATATTAGGGACTTTAAGCATGAACAACGGTAACGATAACGCTAACGTTAATCAAAGGAATTTTCATGCTGCACATGCGCAAGGGGGGGGGAGATCTTCCAACGTTACGGTTTTAGATGACTGTTCTGGAACGTTAAGTCCTCATTCTTAACGTACTGAGTAAACGTTAACTCCGCACTTCACTTTTACATATTCTACATCATCTCTAGCTCCAAGGTCGTATGCTGTGAGTTAAGGCCTCTCTAACTTCGCGTAAATTTGGCATGTTGAAGTTTTAGAATGTTCTTGAAATGAATTAACGAAGGAATAACCCAGGAGTTGTTTTCCCGCTAAAACCAAAACCTTGTTTACTTGTGTTCTAAACACATGATATCACCAACGTTCTTGTGATAATTGCTTAATGACGCGCAAGCTGATTGAAAACGGAAACGATAACTTAACTGCTAGCGTTATCGTTGTCCATGCTTAAAGTCTCTATTGTTGACAAAACGTTTAGGATTAATAGGGACCTGTTTTCTCTGTTTCTGACGTTTTTTGATGGTTGTATTAAATTCCTTATATCTCAGTGAATAATACAGATATTGACTTCAACTTTCAAACATATTGGAAATGATAATATTCCTCAGAATTACTTGGTTATCAATCTTTAAATACGGGCAGCAGACATGCGCAAAAGTAATTTGTGGCTATATCTTAAAGACAGTTTATATAGGCATATAGCTCAGTCATTGGCCTGGATCGTGTATGAACAAAATCGAAAAAACTACGACAACGGACAGAAATATGAAAAATATAATGGGCATGCTTATAACATAACTTCTATATTTAAAGTAATCAGGGCCGCCAAGAGAAAAACAAGCATGGGGGGCAGAAGTATAGTTAGGCCCTAGAACGAGCGCGCAGCGCGAGTGTTATTTTCGCCGAAGGCGGAAACAATTTCTTGGGGGGCTATTGAAAAGGGCCTATGTCATTATTCGTGGCCTTATAGGTATTACCTATAGTCTGTTTAGTCTGTGGTATTAGACCAATAAAACTTACTACACATAAATTAGAAAAAATCAACTTAAAATAATATGATTTAATAAGTGATAAATCACAAAAGGTACTGTAATAGTAATTACATTGTAAGAAATAGTAATTAAAACAAATGAAATGCAAATATGAATTTGATGAGATTTTTGCAACTTATCTGTTATGACTGCTTAACTCAATTTAGTTATTAAGTGCAGTAAGCATCATTCCTGGTCTTGGTGACCGCATTCACACTCGGCCGAGTCATTTAGTCCCCATTTCTTCATGGAGGCGGCAAAACGGCCAACACCGGATCTCAGGCGGTTGAGCGTTGTCCACTGGCGGCGGGGAAGCTCGGAGCCGAGGATGTTGTCTGGCGTCTCGATGAACTTGTGGAGTCGTGATTGCTCTGATGCTCCCCGCCATTCCTCCTGCCAACGGTTCCTGGTCTAGGTCTGTTTGTTTATGCCTGGTGGTGTGTCACGCAAGAGTTTGTGCGCATGTCCGATGAAGGCATGCCATGATTATAGCCGTGTGCGTGTAGTAGGCTCAGCGACCGTAGCGTGCAAGAGATAGTTGATGTCACGTTCGTCCTTGCGAGCCAGGGCGAGAACCGCAGCTTCACGGGGTAGTGATGCCAGCCAGAACTGGAAGATGGTTCACAGGTGTGGGGCGCAGAGATCCTGTGATCGTGCGCAGGGAGTTGTTAAGGGCCATGTTTTTAAAAGAAGCAAAAAATAAAATGCCCAACAGAGAAAGAAAACGAGCCGCTGGTGAAAAAGAGTTACAAAAGGCTGCAAAGAAATGTAAATCATTAACTGGATATTTTTGGTAAGAAATATTTTTGGATGATATTTTCCCTTTTGTTCACTATTCATAATAATATGTAATTGATTGTTCGGTGGCGGATGATGTGGTCGCCGCATGGAAATGTAGTACCTTCAGGGGCGGATACAGGGTACGTTGAGTTAGTCGATCCGACTAACATCTTTTCTACATTTATATATATTTATAAGTCATTTGTCAAAATTAATCAATTTTAATAAACAAAAAGCGATAAGTAATTTTTTCTTGCAATTTTTTTTAAATAATAAATATTATAGCAAATATGAACCACTGGTGTCCGCTATAGACAGGTACTACTGTATTTCAACTCTATATGCAACCTACATGCAGCGTAATAGAGTATTTATTGGTTTATTTACAGTGCGAAAGAAGTGACTCGGAAAAAGTCGGTCGATAATCAGAACCAGGAGAATATCGATAATGATGAGGTTAGTAACATTGAAGATCAAGGTACGTCGCACGGGTCACCACATCAAACAATAGATAAACAAAATGATCTAAACAAAAAAGAAAAACTGTACGATATTGATGAACTCTTAGTTGGGCGTCGTGATTTATCATCGCATGAGAAATATCAAGTCTATAATCATATTGTAAAACAAAAAACTACGTTTGAATTTCCAAAGAAAGTGCATCACGGTTGCAATCGTTCTTGTAAAGAAGAATACTTGCAGGGTGGATTCGTTTACAACAAAAAGAACGACTCGGTGTTATGCATCTACTGTGTTTTATTTTTAACACCAGATAGAAAACGATCCTTGGGAGCTTTTGTTAACCGCGGGTATAAGGAATGGAACAATATTATGGAAAAAGAAAAAAAACATTCAGGAAATATATACCATCAAGAAGCTTTAGAACAATATGCTGGCATTTGTAATCGTTTTGAAAATCCAACGAGAACCATACTATTACAAAGCGATGAAACTTTAAAAAGTCGACAACAAACATATCTATACATTGTAGAAGTTTTGGCAAGAATAGTACATTTGATGGGGAAACAAGGTCTTGCATTTCGTGGAACACATGAAAATATCATGATGGAAGAATCATCACAGACTGGTAATCCCGGAAACTTTCTTGCCATTGTACAAGAAATTGCTCAGCATAATTCGGAACTTAGAAATCATTTACAGGCGCCATTACGCAAAGATGTCAGTTACTTATGACCAAAAAGTCAAAATGAAGTAATTGACATCATTGGCAAAAAATGCATACAAGAGCGACTAATTAGCGAAATGAAAGCTGCAAAATACCATTCCATTTCAGCAGATGAAGCAACAAGTGCGAACCGAGAAATTTTATCGGTTTGCATGCGATATGTAAACAAAGAAAGCGATATCAGAGAAGTGTTTCTTGACTTTTTAACGAAAGTCCGAATAACGGATAACGGGTTATTTGACCGAATAACGGGTGAATACATTGGAAAACGTTTGCTCAAATTCTACAAAGATAATGCAATTGATATCGCTTCATGTAGAGGCCAGTGCTACGATGGCGCTGCAAACATGCAATCGTTAAAAAAGGAGTTGCTAGCTATATTTTAAATGGATCGCCAAAAGCTATAGTTACACATTGCAACTCTCATAACTTGAATCTATGCATTGCTTCGGCATCACAAATACCTATTGTCGATAACATTTTGGAGGTATATAAGGGAGTAACAATATTTTTCGACACCTCTCCAAAAAGGAAGCGACTACTAGAGCATGTGACAGGACTTCATTGTGCATCAAGTAAACGAAAGAAGATACTTGTTGGGATGTGCAAAACACGATGGTCGGAAAGAGACACGGCCTACGAACATTTTTATCTGGCAATCCCATTTATGGCCGAGGCATTGGAGATTATTGCAGGAGTACACACTGATATAAAAGACTTTCGGTCAGAATTTACAAGTGGATGGGACCCAAAAACAAAAAAGGAAGTTTCCTCTTTCCTAAATGGACTTACGAAGTTCGAGTTTATTATAGGCATCATTACATTGTACCGACTGCTGCACCAATTATCCTGCATCACACAGAAGTTGCAAGGGCGCACTACGGATATTGTGTACGCTTACAACAACATTCAAGGAGTCATAGAAAATTTAAGTTTTATACGAGAAAATGTCGAGAAAGAGGCTGATGTTATTTATCAACAAGCCACCAGGATGGCAGTTAAACTATTTGTTGGGCCTGCCATACCCAGGACAGCCACGAGACAAGCGCACAGAAATAACGTGCCTGCAGCGACGCCACTTCTATATTATTAACGTGCCTTGATCATACCTTTTATGGATACAATCATTTCAGAAACGAAATCACGATTCCAGAAAACGCATTGCATTGCTGGTAAGGTATTATGCTTAATTCCCTCGATAATATGCAATGAGGATACAACTGATTTAAAAGAGTTAGTTGAAATGTATGAAAGCGACCTTCCAAACCCTGACGCTGTTGATCAAGAGTTAATGTTGTGGAAAAAGAAAGGGTCAGTTGTCAATTCCGAAGACAGGCCTAATACCCTCACTAAAGCCATTAAAATCTGCGATAAAATCCAATATCCAAACCTCTTTGAACTTCTCAAGATCGGATGTACACTTCCAGTAACATCGTCCGAATGTGAACGCAGCTTTTCTGCCATGAGAAGGTTAAGGACATGGCTAAGAGCAAACATGACTACAGAAAGACTTGGTTCACTGGCAATAATGAATATCCATTACAATGAGAAGATCGAGTATAAACAAGTTTCGAAATTATTTTTTTCTTTGCACCCAAGAAAATTGTATGAAAAAAACTTAGTTTTTGAGTAAAAAAATCCATCTTCTAACTACCATACTCTTGATTTATATATCTGGACAAACAGTGTTACTTAAATTGTTCCTTTATCAATTGCCAAAATGTCGCCCAACCATGGTGGGCAACATTTTTCCACTGCCCTTTTTCTTCAAAACCGACCCCCCTTCAAAAGTTTCACGGTACGGCCTTGAAATGTACTATGCATTGTTCATGGTTCATGTTCCCAATTCCACTGTAGCTGTACACCAACCAAGTTGTAACATTGTTCAAATTCAAATTGTTGTTTATTCACCATATAATAAAAATAATGAAAGCATGCTATTTCATCGTCTCAAATTTTTAAAAAGTTCGCTTAAGTGGGGCTTCCAAGTTAAGTTTTCATCAATTAAAACTCCCAGATAATTAATGCAAGTTGATTGTGTTAAACGTGATCCATTTAACATGATTTTAATTTCAGAATCATTTTTTTTAATGATATTTCTTTAAAATGATAATTTCGGTTTTATTAGCATTTAAAGAGATAAGATTTGCATTAAGCCAATCATTAACTCTTTGTAAATCATAATTTACTTTTTTTACATAAGGTTTTTATTGACTTTAAATGATGCACTGATGAAAACTTTATACAATTATGAAAATCATTAATATAAACTAAAAGTAACAATGGGCCCAACACAGAACCTTGAGGAACGCCGCATCTGATTGATTTTAACGATGATGAAAACCCGTTAATCGTTACATATTGTTGCCGATCTTGCAAATACGAGACAAACCATTTATTAACAATGCCTCTTGCACCGCTATGATCAAGTTTTTCGAGAAGAGTTTCGTAATGGACTGTATCAAATGCTTTCTTCAGATCAACAAAAATACCACATGCAAAAAGATCAGAGTCAATAGGTTCTCTCACTCTTTCTGTTAAACTTAATAAGGCACGAGCTGTTGAATACTTCGATCGAAACCCAAATTGTAATTCATTAAGGCAATTAAATTTATGTAGGAAATTGTAAATTCGAGAATATATACATAAGTTTTTCCGTGAGTTTACTGATGTTTGAAAGATATTGGTTTATAATTTTATAATTTAGAACCTTTTTTTAAAAAGCGGCAAAACTGAAGAGGTTTTAAGAATGTTTGGAAAAACACCAGTCGTAAAAGATAGGTAAAATAACTTTGAAAGAACAACAGAAATTGAATTACCTAATTCTTTTAGGACCACAATAGGTATACTATTTGGTCCAGTAGCTTTTTCAATACTTAGATTATATATTAATGAGGAAATCTCTATATCGTCTGTTGGAGATATAAAAATACTTTTGAGGTTCAAATTATTTAGGTATTTTTTAAAGTTTGTATGAGATGAATGAATTTTCGATTGGATGTTATGTGCAACTGTCGTAAAATATGAGTTAAATTTGTCAGCAATTTTCACAGGATCGGTCAGCGAAACACCATTATCATCTAGAATAATAGTTGGAAGAGAATCTTTTTTACTTTTTAGATTTATTAAACGTTGTATACCGATCCAAATTTTTCGAAGGTTCTTTGAGTTATCAATGAAGTATTTCTTAAAATGGTTTTGCTTGCTGCATCTTAATAGTTTAATCAATAAGTTTCTGAATGAATTATACCGAGATTTTAACCTGATTTTTTTATTAATATCTTTAGTTCGAATATATTTACAATAAATCATCTTATTCCTAATTTTTATTGATGTCAAAATACCTTTTGTTATCCACGGTTTGAAAGAGAGCTTGAAGCTTTTAATACTGACCTTTTTGAGTAGCATATACTTGTTTATTAATTAAAAACCTCAAAAAATGAATTAAAACTGTTGTCAGTGTTAAGTTTATCAAATTCAAGAATTTCAACCCAAATTACGTTATTAAATTCAGAAAGAAAACCTTTTTTATCAAAATATGTGGTATTTCTACGAAAGATATTGTGTTTACGAGGAACAAATGTTGCATAAAAGTTAGGTTGAATGAAAATCAAGTGGTAAGTGATCAGAAATTGTTGATGTTAAGTTACCAGACCACATATATTTATCACAACAGTTAGAATATATGTTATCAATAATTGTTTTAGATTTCTCAGTAATTCTTGTTGGTAAGGTAATATGCGGAAGAAAGTTATTAGAAGTTATAAAGTTGAAAAAATCAGAAGTTTCATTATCAGAATTACTTTTGTTTTCAGAATTTAACTTTGAAAAAAGAGGAAGAATAAAATCATTTGTAAAAACATTAATAGACATACATGGATGACGATAAATACACCCAACAATAATGTTTACTTTTTTTGGACGAATTATTTCAATAAAAATCGATTCTAAGTGTAATTTTTTATACATGAACAAGTCATTTCTTAGTTTGTAATTTAATTGTTTAGAAATATATAGAAGTGCACCACCACAAGATGATTCAGTAGGAGTGTGTTCAATATTATAACCTTCTAATGATATTGGAAATGGTGGTTGAACGTCACGTTTTAGTTTAGTTTCGGTTAAACCAATAATACTAAAATCAAAGTTAAAGTAAACGTAACATGATACAAAATTCATCAAAATGTTTGTTGATAGCGAAGATATATTTAAATGAAAAATCGAAAAAGAGTTATTGCTGTCAAATTTGGCGGAGACAAAATTATCAATATTGAAATACTTACACTTTATAAAATTTGAATATAAGTCATTTCCTTCTTTTGAATTATCAACGCAATTTGTGGTAAAAAAAGTCATTGAACTTAGAAAAGAGTTTGTTACGGTCATTAGAAGGAAGAAATTTTATATTAGCAGGAATTTCATTTGAGTCTATAATAATATTAGAGTTAAAGATTTGGAAAAGTTCATTATCCGAAATGTGACTTACTGGAAAAATTTCACTGGCATTTTTTATGTATCCAAGAATTACAAATATCACATTGTATTGCATGGTGGTTGTTTTTAACAGTTTTTTTGCACACTTTGCAAAAACATCTTTCCATGGAAAGAGAACAACTATATATATAAACTGGTTTTGTTAATTAGCAGAAATAAAAACGAACTTTTGAATAACAAAGAACATTAATCAAATACAATAATTAAGCTAGGAGGTTTATTAAATATCAAAACTGAAAATCAGGATATAAATTCACCAATGTATTAACATGGTCAACTAAAATTCTGTTCTCGTTTGTGGTACGATTAATAAAAACTTTGCCATTGAGAGAGAATGTTCCGGAGATAAGATTTGCCCGCTTTAAAGTGATTCCAAGGCAAAAAATATTTGGTTTCAAAATCGTTTTAAATATCATTGTTAAAACATTTTAAAGTGTCATTTTAAGTACCGAAGTCTAATAATGAAGGATTATAAAAAAATATCTTTGTTTAATACATTTCTGTCATGGCCGCCATTTCTCTCGAACCTCCCGCTTCAACATGTGTTTGTTTTTTAGCGTCCAGTCCACGCGGCCCGCAAAGCGGTTTTTGACGTCATTATGGAGTATGATTTTGAAAAATTAATATATATATAAATATAATAACATCTTTTTATGCAAAATATAATATTATAAATCAGGGCCGTAACAACTTAAAATTTTTTGGGGGGGCCAAACTTAAGAAAAATCTTTAGGATAAGGGAGTGGAAAAATTTTCTAATCTAAAAGCTCTAAAATCACATTATGAAGCTAGTTTCATCCCTTGAGAAAAAAATTAAATGTGAAATGTTTCACTTCCATGAAACTTAATAATATGTAAAGTATAATCGAAAAGATTTTTTTGGGGGGGCCATGGCCCCCTGGTTGTTACGGCCATGTAAATGATCAAAGAAAAGTGGAAACTCGTAGAAGGTCAAATTTGACTTTATCATAGAGAACCAATTAGAATTATTGAAAAAATTAGCATTATTGAGAAATTTGGTTAAAATTATTATTTATCCATTAATATAAGTTTATAAAAAAATTAATTTATCTATGCATACAAGAAATATGTGATATACAAATAAAAATTCTTCAAACAAACAAAACAAAAAAAATTACAAAAGATAATTTAAAAATATTTATATATATCATTATCCAGTGAAATTGAAATAGTTTTAAAAAGGCTTTTAAAACTGAACATGAAATATTTCTTTTGATTAGATTTGAAACAATATATTATTCCAAAGATTTGCAAGTTCTAATTCAGATTTACAAACCGATGAGTTATTTGTTGATATTGCCATTGAAACTGTGGATGTAAAATGTGACCAAGCAACTCAAACCGAAGTCCAACCCAGATTGTTACGCTGCCACATCCACAAGAACATTGGTGAGCTCCACAACTGACTGTATTTCATGTCAGACTAATATCGTCCGAAAAAAGCCAAAGTCAGCAGTTTCCTTCACATAAAAAGAAACTGAATCTATCTAAATGTAAACTTGAAAGTTTTAGTTACGCACCAAGCAATCAAACTTTCATAGAATATGCTTGTTTAAGCATACAGGTCGGAAATCCACACAGCTTGAATTCCACACAGCTTGTAGCTATAATATAAAATAAAAACTTAATCCAGTTAAATAATTGTATGAGCAAATTTGAACCTAACTATAAAAAGAAACAGGAAATAGCAAAGAATAAAACTAACCTTCTGGAAGTCGAATGCGAGCCTGTTTTAATTTCTACACAGCACAAACACTCCCTGCTCAATTCTATCGTTTGACACATTCCACACTTACACCACTCAGTCACTTCTTTTTTCTCTCGCTCGCTTTTCCTTTGACCAACCATCTTTTCCTCGGTGTCCAACGTTTTTTTCGTAAACAGTTGTTCGTAAAACAATTGTTCGTAAAATTAATTCTTCGTAACACAATTCTTCGTAAAGCATTTCTTCGCGCATGCAATTGACGGTAATACTAATAGACCTTTTCGCAATTAATTTGAAATATCTCAAAAATTTAAAAACGCATTGTGGTTACTCAAACGGGGTAAGTCTAATTTGTTGCGTTTGAAGCGTGTAAAAAAATATAGAGATATGATGAATGAAAAAAGTTCTACAGAGAAACAGAAACGAGCAAAAGAACAAATAACTGGCGATCATTGTGCTGTCTACGGTTGCTCAAACAACAGGAGAAAGAAAAGGTAATGTATATTTCAAATATTAAGTTTATTTTAGCAAATAATTATGTTTTTAAGATTATTATTTTCTTGTTTTCAGGTTTAAATAGCCTCGAAGTATATAATATGTAATTTTCCAAAAAATGAAATTTATTTATATAGTACGCAGTTTGTAAACCTCATGTTGTTATTAAATATAGTTATATATATATATTAATAATTTGTGATTTTTTTAGCAATGTTGTTATGAAATCCTTAAATGACATTCTCCAAAAAATGAAGATGATGCTCGAAAATGGCAAATGGCATTGAATAGATTTACAGTGCTGAATAGTTCTCGTAAATTGGTACCACTTAAAGTTCGACCAAAAGCAACAAAAGTTTGTTCGAACCATTTTTCTGCGGGATATTCAATGTTGATTGTCCTGTGCCTACCTTATATTTAAAAAGTATTTAATGCTTACTTTTTAGTTGAAATTTATCATTGTGTTTTTGTAGTTTTGCATAACAGATCAATCAGGTTTTCAATTTAGTGTTTAATTTTAGGTTATTCAGGAGACTTCACTGAAGGAAATAGTTAACAACAACGCAAACCTCCCACTACTCGTTTACAATTAAGAAAACCACCAAAATATGAAGAACAGGAGTCGAGTACGAATATGACAATGAAGACTTGGAATTTAGGCCTGAAATCTTTAACTCATTGTTTTCCTTCACAGAGCCAAGTGATTCCATAGTTACTTGTTGTTCGTCAACAGACTTTTCTTATTGTATTCCAGAAAGTGATACTTCTGCATGTGTAGTATATGCTAAATTTGTTTCTTCCTCAACATTTGTAGAGAGTTTGTTTACAAAATAATAAAACGACATTGAACTATCAAATACACTCTTCGGGGTTTTGGGGTATAGAGGTTCCTTCTCTGCAACAACTTCAACATCATTATAAACATCATTCAAATCTGGTGTAGGTCTGACATCCTTTTCAATGCAGTACACAACAAACCCAGAATTAAAATTTGTTATTTCTACAAATCTATCAATCTCCTCGTTTGTTTGTCTCGTTATTTCTCATTGATGTGGGGCACGAGAACATATGATTTATTGACACGATTTGTTGATTCATGAACAACAGGAAGTAGATTATCAGCAATTGATGGTTTTTTATTGCAGCATAAACATAGACAAGCATAACTGTAGACGAGCAGACAGAGTGTAGAGTCCCTGATTCAGAATGGCATTACAGTTTGTGAGTAGCGAAAAAGGAAAGCCAAAACTTTTGTATGGTGGCCAACTTTATTACAATGATTATAGCGCATTTAACGCACAAGGGCAAGAAAGTACGTATTGAAAATGTGAGCATTTTAAAAACAAATGTCCTGCACGAGTAACAACTGCTAGAGCAGCCATTGTACGATCCAGAGGTGAGCACAATTAAGCTGGAGATGCTGCTCATGTCGAAGCAGCAAAGGTCATGGAAAACATTCGTTTTGCAGCAAAAGACAGGCGTGATGCCCCAAGTTACCTAGTCTCAGCAGAGAGTATTGGACTCAGTCAAGCCACGGCAGCAAAACTGCCAAGTGTGCAGAGCATGAAAGGATAGTCACCAATGTGCAATTGAAGGAAAATGCAGATCCAGCAATCCCACATTCTCTCCGTGACATTGTGCTTCCAGTAAAGTACAAGCAAACGTTTGCTGGTGTAACATTTTTGGCCTATGATTCTGGGCCTGCAGATAACCGTATGGTCTTCTTTGCCACTGAAAGAAATCTGCAGCTCCTTGCCCGTTCAAAGCACTGGTATGCTGATGGCACCTTCAAGATAGTGCCTTCACTATTTGAACAGCTTTACACAATACACGGACTGAAGGAAAAAACACTTTAGTGCCTCTGGTGTATGCCCTGCTGGAGGACAAAAAGAGAGGGACATACATTCATCTGCTGCAAAAGATCAAAGAGTTGTTACCTGCTGTTGCTGTTCCAGAGACAATCATGACTGACTTTGAGATGGCCATGGTCAATGTTTCTTCCATTTATGCTAGTGCATTTGGAGAAAGACGCAATCAAGTGGCCTGAAGGAGCAGTACGAGCAGGGGCGTAGCCAAAGGGGGGGGGGGTGCGGGGGGTGCGGCACCCCCTCCCATTTTGTTTGTCGGCAAATTCCCAAACCCTGTCGGCAAAATAAAAATTTCCTGTTTTCTACCTTCTTTCTTCTGTTGTAATGCTGAACAAAAAGCGTCGTCATTATATGTTATCATTGGATCAATAATTTTGATTTCGACTTTGTGTATGCTCATTACGCAATTTTCATTGACTGACGTTGACAACCAGAGTGAGTAAATCATCATTCATTCACTCTCATTGTCGTCGACGTTGTGACGGATTTAATTGCTTGAAAAATGTAACAATTATGCGAGATTTAACAAATTCAAATCTATCATAGAATAAATCTAAAACCAAAACATTTTCACAAGAAACTAATTCAAATGATGAAACAATCACATGCAGCATAGATTTCAAACTATTTTATTGAGTAATCTCAAACGAACGAACACAAATGATAGCCAGAACAAAAATGCTTGACGACAGACTTGAACAGTTAATGTTAATGGCTTGTGAGAGAGACGTCACCGATAATGTACGTGTTGAAAAACTAGCCACCATTTGGGCTACACTTAAGACCAGAAGAGTCTTAATATCGAACAAATAAACACACATTTCATATATTCTTTGGTCTAGTTTTTATGTATTGTTCAGTTTTTTGTGTTTATTGAATAAAAAAATTCTTGTCGGCAAATTCGGCCTTTATGACCCTTGCACCCCCCCCCCCCCCCCCCCCCAATATTTTTATCTAGCTCTGCCCCTGAGTATGAGACAAGTGCAGAGTTTGCTCTGAGGCTGCGCATGTTGTCATCTCTGGCCTTTGTGCCTATTGATGAAGTCAGCCGGGCCTTTGACATTCTTATTGAAGGGAATGTCTTACCAGATGTAGCTCAGCCGGTAATTGACTACTTTGAAGACACTTGGGTTGGGCGCCCAGATCGTCGTCAAGGGCGCCGTCCTCCAATGTTTGCAATTCAAATGTGGAACTGCTATGATGGCGTCCTCAGTGGCTTTCCTAAAACTAATAATAGCATTGTAGGATGGCACAGAGGCTTTATGTTCCAGGTATCCGCAAATCATCTAGATATTTGGAAGTTCATATCTGCAATCAAGCGAGAGCAAAAGCTAAATGAGGTTCGCATTGAACAGTATGTCAGTGGTCAGACAGGACCCCCTCCAAAGAAGAAGTACAAGAACAGTGCAGAAAGACTAACTAAAGTCGTCCAAACTTGGCGTCAAGACTTTCAAGATGGTGAAATTTGTGATTATTTGCGTGGAATTGCACACAATATTTCATACTAAACTTGGCTGGTGGACAATTTGTACGAAGTTACTTAAAGTACCTTAAGTGGATTAAATAATGCGCTTTTTCATTGTGCTTATTTGTTTATGTCGTCGTAACTTGGTTATTGTTTTCATCAAAAATATTAAAGGAGCGTGTTTTATAGCTACGTAAATATTCAGGAAAATTTGCATTATGCACCTTTATCGGAAATTTCAACATAAACCTTGCTGTTGCAAACAATTCTTTACGAACAATTTACCTATCACCTGTTTACGAACAATTCACCTATACGAAGAATTGATGTATAGGAAGAAATGCTTCACGAAGAATTGTGTTACGAAGAATTAATTTTACGAACAATTGTTTACGAACAATTGTTTTACGAACAATTCTTTACGAACAATTTACCTATAACCCTTTTCCTCGCATTCGCCTTGCATGCTCACTATTTTCAAAACTTTTTAGCTCTTCCTCGGAGAATTTCTTTTTCGGTTCAAACACAAGTATGGTTTACAAGAGATGTTTACTGTGAAACGTCTTCGAAAAGAGTTATTTCGCGATGTAAACCAGGATTTTGTAAAAAATTTCATTACGATCAATTTGTTGTTACACCATAACTACGTCACAGTTTAAAAAGGTCTGAACACTAATTTGAAAATCGGGCCGCAAACAACATTTGAAAACAGTTAGAAAAATGTCGAAAATTTGTTTTTAAAAAGCTATTTGCCAACGAATGGTTTGGCATTGCAAAAAAATGAAAAAGCAATTAGTTTTCATTTTTTGTGTTTAACAAAATAAGTTCGCATGTTTTTAGACCTTGGGATCAATTTAAAGGCCGATTTCCATTTAGCGGGCGGGCGGAATTTTCCGCGCGGAATTAGTTCTGAGCAAGCGCATTTTAAATAAAAAATAAATATAATTATAAATATAAAAATATTTTGCGAGCGGAAGATTTTGAAAGTTCAGAATTCTGAACTTTTTCAAGCGGAAAGTTGATAGCTATTAATAGACCATATCGGATAACTTTTGAACCGAAATTCACAATGCATTGTGGGATTGTTCTGGTGATAAAAAAAACGCGATTACGAATCGTATGAACATTTCAAATCAAAAACTGGTTAAGGAACAGCTGTTTAAGTTTTAGAAATATTAAACCTTGTGGCTAGGAAAATTATATTTATTTACAAGATTCTTTACTTGTTATATGGGTGGAAATGATCATTGTGCTGTTTATGGATGCAGCAACAGTCGGAATCAGCCAGAAAGATTATTTCATATCACATTATAAACTAATTTTTAAGAGCTATTAGCAAAACTGTAGCTTTGTAGTTTTCATTTATTTCTAATAGTGGTTGGAAGTAAGGTACTATAAAATACTAATATCATATTATTACCTGGCATTTATTAGCAGTATATGTATCTTATAACTTTCATTTTGTTTCTTTTTAGGCTAGTGAGGAAAGATCATATTGGCATACTTCGTTGGCACAGCCCTCGATCTAAGAAGGACATGCAATTATGGCAAAACATGTTGAACAGGGGACGGGGGTTTAAAACGTCATTGAGCACAAAGGTTTGCTCTAATCATTTTGCTCCTGGATACTGTTCTGATGTATGTCCAATACCAACTTTATTTTTGAATGGCTACAAGGAAATAGAACCGCCTAAACGGAAGCATCTACTTGATCGAGCCAACATATTATCGCCTCCCAGGAAAAAACGAGTTTGTTACCGTAATGGCTTTGATGAAAATGCAGAAGAAAATCTACCCGTGATTACCACACCACATGTAAACGAACATAACTATGACACTTTGCCATATCCCAGCAGCAGTGGTAGTGCAAGAAGTGAACCTTTTGTTAAATGTCCCCAGTGTTCTTCGAAAGACAAAATGATAACAGAACTTCTTAAAACTATTGATAACCAGAAAAGCCGTATATCCCAACTGCAGAATGGTGTTGACACTGCAAAAGAGAAAGGAAAGTCATTTGACATTGATGACATAAGCTATAGTGAAAAATTGGTGAAAATTTATACTGGCTTGCAAAATGCAAAACTTTTTGACTGGCTTTACAAATTCATTATGGAGAAAGCTGAAAGTCTGAAATATTATGACCAATCATCAAACCAAAAAAGAAGAATGAGTCGCAAATTGAATTCAAGAAAAACATTTTTTCTTGTACTTGTCAAGCTTAGACTTGGGCTAAGCGATAATGACTTATCATATAGATTTTCAATTTCCCAAAGTACTGTGTCAGTTATTTTAAATTCGTGGTTACCATTTTTATCAAATCAATTCTCTGCATTTATATTGTGGCCTTCAAGAGAAGATAATAAAAATGCATACCCAGATTGCTTCAAGAATTTCCCTAATATAATAGGAATAATTGATTGTACAGAGGGTGCAATTGAGAAGCCAAGTTTAGCTAGAGCTCAAGCCCAAACTTACTCCACGTACAAATCTAAGAACACTTGGAAAGTTTTGATCTGCATAACACTTTGTGGTACAGTTTCCTTTGTTTCTAAAATATATGGAGGATGTGCATCTGACCGTTACATAACTGAGACATGTGGTATTATGGAGAAAATAAATCCAGGAGATAGCATAATGGCAGATAAAGGGTTCAATATCAGTGACTTATTGATTAACAAATGCGCCAAACTTGTCATTCCACCATTTTTAAAAGACAAGGGGGAAATTTTCCCCAAACAATGCAAGAAAAACTTCAAAAATTGCAAAAGCTCGCATTCATGTTGAGAGGGCAATCGGCAGAATAAAGGAGTTCATAATATTGCAGAATACAATTCCACTTTCAAGAAAAGACAAATTGGATGATATTTTAATAATTTTTTCTGCACTAACTAATTTAGCACCCCTACTTGTACCTTTATAATATTTATTTGTATATCATGTGCATTATTTTAGATTTCTACAACATGTTAAATAGTTTTTTCATGTATTTATATTCCTTTTAAAAATAGAAAGTATATTCTATTAAAGTGTGTAAATTTTTAATACTTAATAAAGAAATGCAAACCATCTGGGGGTTATCATTAAAATACAAAAACGTGCATTTACAACAAGTGTTTGTTTATTGCCATTTCTGTTTATCCCTCTCTGGCCAAGGAAACCATGCAAATCACTTATTGTCCACTTTAAAAAGTCAGGACATTTTTTTTCATCAGAGTTAGACTGATCAACACTGCAAAGTTCATCCCATGTAGCCGCGACTTTTTTAACAAGTGCTTCTTTGTTGGCATTACTGAACCCACAAAGTTTATCTGTTGTCCAGAAATTCTTTCAGTGTGTTTACTTTCCACTTGAAAAAGTTCACTGTTTCCATACAGCTTAATCCCACTTCGTTAAACTTTTACAATAACTTGTTTCTTTCCATTAGTATAGCTATTTGTTTTTCTTGTTTGTTTTCACTGCTTGTTCACTCACTCTACTGCTTAAATTAAATGATCTAGCCCAAATAATGCTTGTTATCACCAAAACATTCCCACAATGCAATGCGCTAGTTCGGGAAAAAAAGTTATCCAATATGGTCTATAGCGACCAATTAAATATTTGTATTTTTTAAACAGCCAATCAAATTAAGACAACGATTTGCGATTGTTGCATAGTTTTTAAAATGTAAACATTCAAATTTGAGGTTAAATTTTAAAAAGAGAGACAGCGCAGCTAAAAGTTATTCAAAGTGTATTCAAAGTGTATTGTATAGAGCTAGTCTTCAATTAAATGTGAAATGCTTAAAAGACTTATATTTCTCAATGATTCATTCTCACATTAATTATGCTAACATTGCATGGGCAAGTTCATATAAATCAAACCTAAAAGCTATTTACTTGAAACAAAAATAAGCTCTACGAATCGTTTATTATAAAGATCGACATCATCAATCAAAACCCCTCTTTAAACAACTAAAAGCGTTAAATGTATATCAAATTAATCTTTATCAAATTGCTTTGTTTATGTATCGAGTAGAGAAGAAAATGATTCCTGAAATTCTAAGCGAAAATCTTTTACACGTTCAACATTCGTATCAAACTCGTTTTGCTTTGAATTGTTTTCAAATCATGGTATCGTCAAAGGCATCAAAGTTTTCTCTTTACTTTCGTGGACCAAAAATATGGAATTATTTTTTAAATAATGAAAATGACTTTCAATCAATTACCCTTTTTAAACGTTTTATCAAAAATAAAATTCTCAATTATGAGAATGAGTTACAGTTTTTTTGAATTTTCTATTTTCTCAAACTTTGGATTTTAAGACTTTTTCCTTAAACTTCAACTTTAAATTGCTTCAATATAAATACAGGGGTTTGATGATAAGGTCAATTGACTTTCTACGAGCCCCTGACCATTTGAAGAATGTTTTGTTATATTATTTGTGTTTTGTTTTTTTATGCTTTATAAATATCTTTAATTGGTTGAAATAAATTATAATGAATAATGAAAAAAAAGTTCCTTGTAAAATAGTTTTAAATTAATGGATAAAAATAGTAATTCATCTTCAGCCAAAAAACAAAGGTGTTCGAGTCCAACTAGAGCTCTGTTTCTGAGCTCGTTTTCTTTCCATTTGATAGAGCGCTATAATTAAGAGCAAAATCTTCTTTTTGTATAATAACAAATTTAAAGCAGCCATCTTTTTTTGTTGTAACTTTTTTCTGATAATCGTGTATGTTTGCACATTTGTACAGCAAGTTCAATGGAAATTAAAAAGCGGACGGAAAATTGCGCGTGGAAAATTCCGCCCGCCCGCTTAATGGAAATCAGCCTTAACATACGGCAAAAAAGGAAAGCTTTTCAGAATAAGGACAAAGATTTTCTCTTATAAAAATCTTTGTCACTTTGCGGCCTAGACTACGCGATTTAAAGTCTTAGTTTTTTCCTGTGCACACAGGCCTTTCTGTTGACAAATCTTACAATCGTTTTCTTTAGTGACGATCTTCCAATGCGATGACACGCCTCTATATCGCAGCCGTCATCGATATGTCCATCGCGTCAAAAATTTCTATAATGGCTCCCTCGAGATGTTGATCTTCCACGGAGTTCGAATTCCGTCAACCACAACATTATTTCTCCGGTTGTAGTTTTCGAATGTCTTTCTCCAAACAATCCTGGCTTTCTTCCAAAGCATCAACCTTTGCTCTTAATCGACGGTTTTCTTCGACAAGATTTTTTATTACGACATCTTTTATATGTAATACGCTTTCACTAATCTCATTTACTTTGCTTGTCATGAAATTCTCGATATTGTCGACCTTTTTTGACATAACAAGAAGGTGTTTTTCAAAGTTAACGAGTTGGTCCTTAATGTCGTTCATCCTGGTCATTGATGCCAAAACAAGAAGGAGTAAATATGTGGGTAATGGTGATAATGATAAAGGTAATGTCAATGATTAATGTTTTAAGATAAAAATCTGCTACAAAACCAGCTTTGCGGAGTTACATAATTTTATGGAGAGTAGAAATAATAATAATAAAATATAATAACGTAGCTAATGGTATGAGAGTGGTAGATATGAAAGTTATGATAATATGTTTCCTTGTGTGGAGATACTCCGCCCGGTGGCAAGCAGTCAGGCGTTGAAATCCACACAAAGGAAACAATTATACAAGGAGATATGAGCACTGCAACAAAGAACTTCAAGTGATTTTAATGAGTTGGTAATATGTAATTACTTTAAATGAGAGGGAGTTAATGTTGAAAAAGTGAGTTGGGAGATTTTAAAATTCAATAACTGAAAAAATGTTTCTTTCCTCACAAATTCCACCAAAATCTGCCAATCACTGCCAACAAAAAAACACCCAGCAAACACCAAACAATATCCCAAAGGTAACCACTGACAATTAAAAGGAAATAAAACAAATTTCCACTTTTATACTCTAAAATTAAACTACAGAATATCCAGTCAGAAAACGACGTCTTGCATACATCAATTCAAATTAGGTAATTGTGTTTCTGTTTAGTCCTCATCCATGTACTCTAGCATCTCCTCATCGTATAGTTCATTTTATCCTCATTGTGTTCCTCATCTTCACAAACACCACTTTCCTCCAACTCACTTTCCTCCTCAATGAGCTACGGGGGTAGGATTGGTCCACATGACTAGACTGTTTCTAGGATCCTGTTGTCGAGCTTCATCGACCCTTGCTCATCATCATATGGCTCTGGCTTCCAGAAAAGTGGCCACTCTGTGGTTGACACGTTGTACATGAGGGATTACGTGGTGGGATTCAAGCAAGATCAGCTCTAGATTTCACGGTCAGCTTCTTGTCCTTTCCCACCATTTTTTGTAGCATCTTTGCTCAAACAATGTTCACCGATACCGATGTCTCCCGAGTACATGGTGCATGTGAAGTGCTTGATTTGCTGCTGAACATCCTCTTTGACTGACTATTTCTCACCAAGTTGCCTAAGAATACCAATGACAAGTACAAATGATTAGTACAAAGTTGTTGGACAAATATTGTAAACAGTTTCACACTTTTGCAACATAGTTATTTTGTGTACAACATTAATCAACCAACCTGAAAGCTACTTGAAACATGGTTTTTTTTTGTAGCTTCTTGAGTGGAGTAAACCTTGTCCTTCCCATTGAAGGCGCTGGCTTTGAATCTCTTAATAGGTGCTGCAATATCACACCCTATCTTAGCATACCCTGATAGTGCCCTGCCATTTTATCTACACAGGTGAAAGCTAGATCATAGGATGCAAGATAATTAAGTGTGGTGCTGTACCAGGGCAAAGATAATCAAGGGTGATGGCTTATGCTAGCCGGTCCATCAATAATGCAGAGAAGAATTATCACGGCAGTAAACTAGAGTTACTAGAGTCACATGTGCTGATGCTTGTGGTCAGTGTTAGGTGAACGAGTTAGCAAAACTATGACTTCTCAATCCATTACCTACCAGGAATAAACAACAGTGTTGCAGACTGCTTGTTGAGACCACCATTGGTAATTTCTAGCTATAGAAAGTCCTGTCCCTTGTAGATCTCAGTCAAGGAAACCCAGGATTGGAGTCTTCTACACTGAAGAATACAAATCGAAAATGCATTCATCAATAACCAGGAACAGAATAGCCCAACAAGCTTGTAGCAGAACAGAAGGAGGGTGAAGTAATATCACGAGTCAAGACGAGAGCGAGCCAAGGAGACAAAAGACACTGGAAATTTATTGCCTACTAAAATCATTACTAGTTTATTATTATTATAAAATAAAATAATGAGATTTATGAGGAATAATGAGTTTATGAGGAATAAGATGGGTCACTCGGGACCAAGGAGTTCACCAGCTCACAAGCGAGAGAAGAGAGTCTTGGAAAAGACCCGGGTATGTGAAACCATATCACAAATATCCATAATGAATGTGGCTGTCTGAAACAAAAGCATTACATCACCCATTATTATACAAAAACACCAATAAATTGCATCGTCATCTCCTAGTGAACTTTTTTGTATAGATTTCATGCATCTTGAAACCTTTGATGATGAACTGGCCACTGCTATGAATGATAGAGATAAGTGGAAAAACCGTGTCATACAAAGCCGAGCTAGCTCGACCTGATGATGATGATTTTTAAACCTTCACATCTCTAGATGGTATGGATACATTCTTACAGTTTTTTTATCACTTCTCAAGATATTTACAAGCTTACCCGACTAAAAACAAGTTACTGCAGCAAAACACCTCTATTATGACCATTGTCAATGATTTGTGATTCAAGGAAGAGAATTTGCAAATGCAATCTTTCACCAATTACAGAAGTTAATGGAAATAAAGCTAATCAGAACAACACCATATAATCCAATCCCTCTGCAAGCTGCCACTGTGACCGAATGAAGCAAACTATATTGCATTCCGAACCTTATGATATTACCTCTGACACTTACACATTAATTAGAACACTATCTGTAGTATATATTTATGTTATTTGTACATTTTCTTTCTTCTGATGATGGCTAGAACTTCAATGAAACATGTTAACATTAAAATAAAAACATAGTTTATCTCTTTATAGGTAGAAAAATATATGTGCTTCATTATTAGGATATAAATGTAGAAATTTGTTCATTCTTGAAACTTTTCTTGATATGACTGCGAAGAGCAACAATGTTCTGGTAAGCGTTTATTAATTTTATATTTTGTGGAAGGTTTTAAAATTAATAATTAAAGATTTTTTCTTATTCCCCTCATTTTTTGTTTTTGTGAATAAATGCCACCCTCTATGCTGTGACCAAAGATTTGAAACACCACAACACCATTATTAAAAGAAATATGGTATATATTATATCAGTTAAGTTAATTCTTTGCATAGAGATTGGAGTTCAATTGGTTGCTGACTGAAGAAGTATCATCTATTTTGAATCAGTTAAAAGCAATCATTCAGGTGATGTAACTATTTGCAGAACATTTAAACTGTTATAGACGTTCAATCTTTCTCATCACTTGATTTAATGACTATCTCTAATTGTTTAAACAAATGTCTCTCTTTTTTAGTGAATGTCTCTCTTGTTTAACGAATGTCTCTCTTGTTTAACAAATGTCTCTCTTGTTTAACGAATGTCTCTCTTGTTTAACAAATTTCTCTCCTTGTTTAATGAATGTCCTCTTGATTAGCGAATGTCTCTCTTGTTTAACGAATGTCTGTCTTGTTTAACGAATGTCTTTCTTGTTTAACAAATATTTGTCTTGTTTAATGAATGTCTCTCCTTGTTTAATGAATGTCCTCTTGATTAGTGAATGTCTCTCATGTTTAACGAATGTCTGTCTTGTTTAACGAATGTCTCTCTTGTTTAGCGAATGTCTCTCTTGTTTAACGAATGTTTCTCTTGCTTAAATAATGTCTCTCTTGTTTAACGAATGTCTCTTGCTTAACGAATGTCTCTCTTGTTTAGATTTGTGTGACGAAATTCAAGTTATGTTCCGGTGAGATGTTAATCAGAGATTAATCACAGATTACTCTGTTTGACTGTTTGTTTTCCTTAGGAGATGAAAGCAGTTTGAACAAAGGAAATAATTTTTTGCTGTCATTACCCAAGTACAGTTGTTTATGTGTAGAAAAAGTGTTTTGTTAAGTGGGTTTTTTACACATGATTGAATTTCATTGTGGTAATTTAATTTTGGATAACAAAACTGTGTTTTGATTTCAAAGGAAAACTTGAAGAAATATGAACTGGTTTCTTCTCTCTCATTTCAGTTCTGATGCAATTAAAGGTTTAATTAATGTGGTGGGAGACAGTGTTATGAAAGCTGTATGTATCTTTAAAATGTTAAATAATATGTATGTTTATAAAAATTGTTTTCAATGTGTCAAACTGTATTCTTAAAGAGTGCTTTACGAAATCATTCTGCATTGTTTTTGTTGTCTGTTTCTCCAGGAACTGAAATTTATGTTTCCTAAGTTTGGTCACCCCAGTATTAGCAGTTTCATCTTTGAGCAATGTCCTTGGAAACTACATCAGGTGATAGATACTCCAGTCGCAATTGTTTTTACCACATAACGAAGAGTATAGACAATTGTTAAAAACAAGACGAGAGATGTACTTTCAACAAAATTTTTGCTAAATGTTTTAAAATGTTCACTAAGTTTGCCAATAAGTTTGTTTGGATGTATAGCTTATTGATGATTGTAAGTAGCATTGTGAAGGTGTGTTCACTCTGAAGATGACCTATAGACCATAGGTCGAAATATTACAAAAAATTTAATTTTGCAATGCTTGTTCCTTTTCATAATAAGTTTTTATTGTTTAGTGAGTCATTATGAACAGTTTTACAAAATAACTCAAATATCTTCAAACACTTTTTTCGGAATTTCTTTAAGATATAAATAAATTTTGTTCCAGTTGCAAGAGGCTCACAATCACCTGTTAATGGCGATGGAAGAGATACTCGAAAGAGAGAGTTGTGGAGAGTTCACTTCTGGAGAACAAGTGGAAGAGGTTTTGTTTTTGCAAGTGTTGCAATCTTTTTTATAATTATTTAATAGAATTCATTTTCACTTCTCATGGAGTTAAGTAGTAACCACGTGGATTTCCACAAACTATTATATAATCCTTTTTCAACGTTTAACTGACAAGAATTTTAAAAACAGTATATTACAATATAGAAAAATCTTCCAAATTATTTAAGGATGAAGTTAGCCAATTTTCTCTTTTCATTTAAATATAAAAAGTATGACAAAACACTTTTAACAACTTATTTAATAACTTTGAGAACCCTATTCACATTATTTGTTTAACAGGGTCTTGGAAAATTGGTGCATGAAAATTTGTTAAGCGATACTTGCTTAAGACTTATGATTATGACCAGAGTGGTTTAGCGTAAGGCCACATTTTCCTCGAAACCAAGAAAAATTAATTAACTTATATATCAAGAAATATTTTTGTCCTACACTTAAAATCATGCACGAAATGTACTAGTTTTCATTCTTGCACACTTTTTCTGCACTTGCCAAGGTTTTATGTGCATGATTTAAAACATATCATTTTTGACTACTTGTTGTTCATAGTCTCGACTCTTGGCCCATTTACATACTATGTAGGGAGACCTCTTTATGCTGGGTTCCTTTGTTGTTAATCTTCCAGACACAGAGTAATCTCATGCGGTATAACAATAGTACAGAGAGACGCGCCATCATTTTCAATGATAACAGAGGTTTTAAGTCGAAATTTATTATTTTTTTAGGATTAAGACTCTCAACAGAATTTATTATTATTTAAACAAGGTAGCTTACACTTGAATAATAACATTTTATCAAAAGTAATTGAATGGGCAGGAAGGTCACATAACAAAGGTTGGGACAGAAAATTAAGCAGCACTCTATGGCACAACACAATTTGTTATGACGTGCCATGTGATTAATGACCAGGTCGTACATTTTAATTACTTCCATGCTGAAGATTTGTTTCATATTTAAAATACATTGATTCATTAAGATCACAAGAACTGATTTCTTGATGGAAGTTGCTTTTATCGACAAAAGATGATTCGTCGGTAATTTTAGACTGGTCTATGTTTGATGGCCAACATTCTAAGTTTACTAATCTATTTAATACTTTTTATTAAAACAAAAAACAATGAAAATTGGTTTTCTTACGGCATGCCTTCTTCCTCTTGGGGAGTGTTTTTACATGCGTGCTCCCCTCAATGAAAGTCTATATATCTTCTGTTACAGATTGATTCAATTCTTCGTAGGCAGCATTGAAATATGAATTGATAGGTTTTTTCTGTTTGGTGTACATTCATGGAAAGTCAGGTGTGCGGTACGGATTCCCAAGGAATTTA
The DNA here is from genome assembly GCA_963930725.1 of Candelabrum cocksii. Classification (NCBI taxonomy): domain Eukaryota; kingdom Metazoa; phylum Cnidaria; class Hydrozoa; order Anthoathecata; family Candelabridae; genus Candelabrum; species Candelabrum cocksii. Next base: position 5,747,560 of record OZ005673.1, on the reverse strand, counting down.
TGTTCTATGAATCCACTATCTGGCTTATAAAGTACAGCTAGAATACTCATGACTCATAATCTACAATAAGAGAAAAGACCTAATCAAATTTCCATCATCACCACAAAACATTAATTCAATTCAATTCGATTGTAAGTTGTGACAAAATTATCACCTAATAATGAGTTAAACATTTACAAACTTTTATTGAGGAATCTTTTGGAAATATGAACAGAGAAAAAAGTGTTTATTTTCTTGGAGATTCAACACAGATAAAAATGTTAAAGATTTTTACAATGCCTTAATGAGCTTTGTAATGATCCCAATTAGTTATTAACAAACCCAGTTTCGTTACAAAAATTTGTGCCACCACAATCAATAACCTTTTCATTAGCAACTTTAATTATCCTTTCTAGCGTGCAATCATAGAAAATGATGTATACGATCATTTCTCAACATTAGTAAGTTGCTACAGGGAATCAAAATCTGTCACCAAACGTGAATATTTGTTACAGAGTTATAGATAACAATGGCATTGAAAATTTTAAGCGACACTGCATATAATAATTTCATTGATATTTTTTTATTGAATGAGTTGATGCCAACACCTCTTATTGAAATTAAGGTAATTGATATAATTTTGAAAGGAAAGATCGTGGAAAAGCAGGTGGGGTGTCAGAGTGTACTTGAAAACAAATATGGATTACATCAGACGAAATGATTTAGAAAATGTAAAAACGGAGTTGATTTGCTTGGAAATTTTTTCAAAACACTCAAAACCATTCTTGTTATGTATTTTGTATCGGCCACCAAGTTCGTCAAAACATCTATGTAACAATTACATTGAAGTTTTTGATAATACTTTGTCAAAAATTAAATGTCATTCGGAAAGCAAGGAGATAATTATTATCAGTGACATTAACTGTATCTATCTGGACAATGGTCATGAAAAGTCATTTAAAGTTGTTAACATTGAACGGGTTTATTCAAGATACAACAGCCAGCACGCACTATAAACTAGCAGCTCACAAACTTTAATTGATGTCATCTTGTCAAACAATCCTGAACTGATATCAAAGAATGAAGTCATTCTGTGCACGTTAAGCGACCATGATGCGGTTCGTTTTGTAAGAAAACTAAAAGGGGCAAAGGAACCATCTCAAACTATCAATGTCGTGACTACTCAAGATATGTTCCTGAAGCAATGCAAAACGAGAGTACGAGAGTGCTATTAATTTTTCGTCTGTGTATGCTGAAATTCAAACAATGCCTGAAACTCTCTGAAATCAATTCTCAGAGAGTGAAGGGCAAAATCTCACCATGGCTCAACCGTCAAATAAAAACAGAAATGAACAATCGTGAAAAATTGAAAATTCCGTAAATCAAGATCCGATCCTGATTTGGAAAGTTATAAAAAGCAAAAGAACAAGGTAAATGTAATGGTTCGAAAGGCCAAGAAAGAATATTTTCGAAATCTACTTGGAAAAACTACTCATGATCCAAGTAGGTTCTGGAAGACGTTGAACAAAATCTTCCCCACGAAAAGTGTTGTTTTCAATGCAAAATCCTTTTTAATTGACGGTTCGTTAACGCAATGTCCAGAGAAAATTGCCTCCAGCTTCTGTCAATATTTTACCAACATGGCCAATCTTGTCAAAGAGAAATCTATGAAAGTGAAAGATTTTGTTTGGTCCAGCCCGATTCGTCCAACAGCAAAAACCTATTCAACGTTTCAATTGAAAGACGTTCTTGTTTCTGAGGTGTTCAAATATCTTAAAAAACTTTCGAGAAATAAAGCTACTGGCCATGATAATCTCCCTCCAGGAATGCTGAAAGATTCCGCTCAGTTTAATGCAGGTCCACTCACGCACATTATTAACTTGTCAATAAAAACTTCAGTAGTGCCTGAGGACTTCAAGTCCGCAGTTATTATTATTATTATTAAAGAATCTTTTATGTTTTATCCATTTACAAAATGGCTCTTCATCCACAAGTTTAAATAAAGTAAAATTAGGTTAAAATAGTTTATAAAATTAAGTAGGTAAAAAAAATTAGTAAATAAATATATATTAATTGCGATTAGAAAACTCTGGAAAATAAAAGTTTTTTTACTTCATTTGAAAATTTCTTATAGTTTTTTAAACTTCTTAACTCAGCTGGCAGCCTATTGAAATATGCTGTTGCTGCAGTGTTCTGAAAAGTCCCTGAAATCTGTGATACTTCCAATTTATTTACATTATCCCTGAGTGTTCGATCACACACTCTGCTCACAAGTGTGTTTATCTTTGGCCAAGAGGGTAAGTTCATGGCCTTGTGGACAAGCTTCAATAGGTGGTGTTCACATCTTTCCTCGATTGGTAGCCAGTTGATAGACTGGAGATCGGCAATCCTGGCGTATCTGCGCAGCATGAAACTCGCAGCTGACAACTGCAACTTCTGCAGCTTTCGTAGTTGCTGTTGGGTGAGTGGAGCATATACGTAGTTGCAGTAGTCGATACTTGACAACAGAAGCGATTCTGCCAGCGTTTTCCGATGTTTAAATGGCGCAAAGTTCTTCAACTTTCGTAACGCTACTAGCTTGGCATAGCCGCTTTTCAGCACTGACTTTACATGTTCATGCCATTTCAAACTACTGTCTACATGCACACCAAGGATTTTTGCATTTGTTTGTTGATCGATTCTTTTATCATGAAGTTGCAAGACATTCTCTGTTTGGTTTGCGTGTCTCTTTAGGAGTTGCGAGGTTCCAAGAACCATATACACTGTCTTTTTGTTGTTGCTCAACAGGTTGTTTGATTGTGCATATGTACTGATGTTTCTTAGCGACATATTCATGCTTTCAACAACAACCTGTAAGTTTCCTGGCTTTACTGATTCATAAATCGACGTGTCATCGGCGTACTGTAGAGAACGCGATTGGCAGCACTTGTCAATGTCATTGTCATTGACATATAGGTTGAACAGCACTGGCCCCAAGATCGAACCCTGTGGCACTCCAAAATCAACTGGTTGGAGAGATGATACGTCAGCGTCAATTTGAGTAAATTGCTTGCGTTCACTCAAGTAGCTGAAAGTCTAGTGCAGAAAAGACTTTGAGAAACCAAGTTCGTAAAGTTTTTTCATTGTGACGATGTGATCAATGGTTTCAAATGCTTTAGAGAAGTCAATCAACGTTAGAAGAGTGACTTATTTTGCATTCATCGCTCTACGGATATTGTCACGTAAACGGGTAAGGGCGGATCCTGTAGAAAACCCCTTGCGAAATCCAGCAATCGAATCCTTGTAAATCTTTTTTGATTTGATGTGCTGTGTCAACTGTTGTAAGACAAGTTTCTCGTAAACTTTTGAAATTGCAGGCAGGATGTTTATTGGCCTGTAGTCATCGTTTTTGGAAATGTACAGACGCGGCTCACCTTCCAGCAAGCCAGGTACTTGCTTTGCAAGATAAAAAAACTGCTCAAAATTCTTGTCAGAGGTGCAGCAATATCATCGATGACAAGCTTTAGAAATTTCATTGGTATCTTGTCTGCGCCTGTTGATGATCCTGCTATCAGCGAGCAAAGAGTATTTGTTACATCATCGATGGTGACGGTTTTTAATCGAAACTTTGTCAGATCACTCGGCAGAGTGTTTATATATCGCAATGTTTGATCGTCAGATGTCCTCGCTGATTTGAGTATTCAATGAGCGGTTGAAGCGAAGTAGGTGTTTAGCTCATCAGGTTTGGCACGCATTCTTTGTGGTGGCGGGTGAAGGACAGAATTTATCAACTTCCACACTTCTTTCGAAATTTTAGAATTAGAAACCGTGCTGTAAAACAGTCGTTTTGCTGTTCGAATTTCACATTTTAGTTCGTTTCTTTTTTCCCTAAAACGACTCCACGCTTCTTGATCACTCTCTAGATGTGCATCATAACGACTCTGGTTACGTTCTTTTTGCAGCTTTCGTATTTTCTCATCTTGGATCCACGACGCAGGAGGTCGAGTAACTTTCACCTTTCTCAACGGCGCGTGGTCGTCAATACAAGAGCGAAGAAGATGGTTGAAGTGCTCAAGCTTTTTGTCAGGGTCGTTTGTGCTTTCAATAACGCTAAATGGTAGTTGCGCTTGAAAGTGCTGTGAATTGAAGGTCCTCTTGTTGCGAATGTACTTATACCTCGGCTCATACGCTGGTAGCTTAGTATTGAGGATTGCATAAGGACCATCGTGGTCACTTACACTAGCGCATGGTAACACGTCACAGTGTTTAACTATTGTTTTGTTGCTGACGATGATATGGTCTATCAACGAGACTGCAGTTGGAGTGACTCGAGTTGGTTTGACAACTACTTGCTCAAGGTTAAATTGTTCAAGTATGTCGACATACGGTTTGTACTTTGCTGATGACTCATTCATTAGGTTGACATTAAAATCACCTGCAACTAAGAGCCGGGATGCCGTAGAGCTTCGCACATATGACAGTACACTTTCGAATTCGTTTGTCCATTCTTCAAATGACATGGCAGATTCAGAACGGTAGAAAATGCCGCTGAGAAGGGAAGAATGTTTGTTTCTTCCCTCGTATTGTATCCAGAGGTGCTCAATCCTTGATATGCGCTCGATATCTCTCCTTCTTTTGTACTTGAGATTTTTGCGAAGATAGCAGCCGACACCGCCTCCTCTACCCTGGGCTCGGTTGTTGTACTCCAGGCTATATCCCGGAATCGAAACATGCTGAAGAAGGAGGTCGTTATTGTGAAGCCATGTCTCACTCATTCCAACAATGTCGAAACGGTAGCGTTCGATGAGCAAGTTGAACTCACCGACCGAGGAGACAAGTGACTGAGTGTTCAGGTGTAGAAATCTCAGGTGGTTTCGCTTTTCCGTGAGCATCGTTTCATGTTGGTCAAGGGGCGTGGTATCGTTCATGACGTCAGCACTGGTGTTGAGGTCGCGGCATCCGAAGAAGGGAAGCACAGATAACGAGCATGTTGGGCACGTCCAGTGTGATGGTGTTCGAGCGCGAAGGTTTTGGCTATCGCGTAAGGTGCATTTATTGTGTGAGACGCCAAAACACTTTTTGCAAATTGTTCGGTGTTGATTTGATCTCACTGTTTTTTTGCATGTTGAACATTTATTTGAATTTTGGTTTGGCCCTGGGTTTAGTTCAGTGTCGTGTATGTGCTTTATAACGCAGTTGAATGTTGCAGTAGAATTGGCATAATACAACGTTGGTGCTCTTGCTTGTTTAACGTGTCGAGGCTTTGCGATGTTTCCACGTGATTTTATACTTGTATAGTTGATATGATCACATGTGGAAATAATAGCTGCTATTAAAGCTATTAACACTAATGTCGTCTTAATGAGTCTTAATGTAGAGAAATAATTTCCGAGTTTTTTATTTAATAAATCATCAGAGTTTTTCAAGCAGTGTTTATTAAGCAATAAAATGTATATGAAAATGTTCACCGTTCGGAGCTGATCACAGCAGTGTATATTTTGTACGATGAAAGTCGTGCACTAGCAAGTTATCAGCGAACAAAAAACAGCAATTCTCCACCAAAACAAAAACACATTTGCTCTCCGTCATATCGCATTGCATCATCGTTATATCGCCTGTTTTCAAATCAGCAAAATCAGACCTAGATAATTATCGTCCAGTGTCTGCCAATATGTTCAAAGATCTATGAAAAATGCGTACACTCTCAAGTTTCAGAATTCCTAGAAGAGAAGAACGCGTTATCAGCGACCCAGTTCAGTTTTCGTAAACAATGGAACACCAAGACTGCAGTCACGTTGTTTCTGGATGAAATACGACAGAACATAGACAATGGAAATATGACGGGGGCTATATTTGTTGACTTCAGTAAAGCATTTGACACTCAGTCACGCCCAAATCATTAAAAATCTATCGAGTTATGGTATACACGGCAAGGAAAAAGAACTCTTTGTTAGTTATTTTTTCAATCAGAAACAAGCTGTACGATTCGGATCAGACCTGTCGGAAGCCCGTAACATCACGTGTGGTGTTCCTCAGGGGTCCATCCTCGGGCCGTTGCTCTTTTTGATCACTTTCAATTATATCGAATCTGTGCTGACTCTTTCTAAGAATATCACCTATGCCGACGATACTGTTCTCTACATACCAGGGAAATCGCTGAATGAGATTGAAAAATGCTGAGGACTTTCAAGCTGTCGTTTCCTGGCTTGAGTCGATGGATCTTGTCTGTAACATGAAGAAAGGCAAGACTGAAGCAATGTTATTTGGGACATCTCAGAAAGTTAAACGTACATCTTTGAAGATTGTTCACAGATATAAAGAACTAACAACCACTCCAATCTACAAATACTTTGGTGTAAAATTGGATCAAACATTGTCACTTCGCGAGCACATTGATTCCTCATATAAAAAAGCAGTTGGGCGGCTCTACCTATTGAAAAGGGTTCAACAGTCCGGGGTGCAATACAGTTGTACCGGTCAATGATTCTATCATATTCACTTACTGCTCCATCCTGACAAGTGCATACACAGAAACATTTGAAGAGAGGATAAATCGTTTAAAAAAAAAGCATCTTGTACAATCTAACACAAAGATGCAAGAGAATGGAACAAAATATCCGTCAGATGAAGACAACAATGCAGGTTGTGTATTCAAGTGTTTAACTGTATAAATGGAAATGTGACATGACAGATTATTTTTAGGTAATGTCCAATAATACCCGGAATAAAGAGAAAATATTGAGATTGCCTTATGTGAAGCTTGAATGTTCAAAAAAGAGGTTCAAATTTAATGGTGCAAAGGAGTATAATTGCTTGCCTCTGGAATTGCGTGATGAGGGAACTCTAAATATTTTTAAACGTTTGTTTGACAGAATTTTTAATCTTTTTCAAAACTGATTTTATATTATGTCGATTTAAATTTTAAGTTTTCAAAATTTGAATTTGAATTGTAAATGTTGCCATCATTCGGTAGTTTTAATCTTCTTTAAAATTTTCCTGTTTTATTCATCTAATACTTAACCTTTTTAACACTTTTTATACATTTTAATATATTTTAGAAACACAGGACCCATATAACAACAGAAGTTTGTAAATATGTATATATTTCTTATTTTTTTGTATAAATATTCGTAATAATAATAATAATAATAATAATAATAATAATAATAATAATAATAATAATAATAATAATAATAATAATAATAATAATAATAATAATAATAATAATAATAATAATAATAATAATAATAATAATAATAATAATAATAATAATAATAATAATAATAATAATAATAAAAGAGCCTACAACCAGTCATTTCCCTCTAAAAACATACAAATTCTTAATATCAAGAGATGAAAAAAATCTGCTCATATACAAAAGTTATAAAAGGGAATTTCAAAAAATAGAAATTAAAACCAAAAAGTATAATTATTCAAAACAAGATAAAAAGTAAAAGTGTGTGTGGCCGAATTAACCCTAATGTTGGTAACGAGCGTAAGGGTGTCTATCCCCTTTTCGTTAGCGCAAGACGTTGGGTGTAACTGTTGAGGCGGGCGCCACTCTTACCACCAACACCCGTACCTGTACCGCATTGAAATACTACTCATTTGGCGAGGCTGGGAGGATTTGAACTCACAACCTCAGAAATCTGAAATTGTAAACGCTCTACCAACTGAGCTATCCCGACCTCAATTCAAGAAAGACTGGGATGTCATTGAAAAGGTTACTGGAAAGATGAGATCTGCATCCGAATATTCTAAGCAAATGATCTTGAATAATAATTTAACTTTTGACAATGTTAATTGCTGAAGCTTTTAATAAATATTTTTCTCAACGTGGCCCTAGTCTTGCTTCTAAAATTAGATCCTAACGACAAAGAAAAATATACAAGATATATTTGACAGAAAAACGTGGAAAATGACACGTTTCAATCCAACAGACTCCTGTGGAGGAAGAATCTAAAACTAACTAAACTATATCTGCACTAACTATAATATTTCATATAGTTAATGGACAAGATAATGGTGTCAATGAATCGAGCCAAGACTTGCTTACTTGTACCTGAGAAAATGTCTTTAATTGACCACATCAACTCACCTCAACAAGTACTTTCATTATTTTGAACCTTTTGTTGTTTGTATCTTTATTTATTCCAGTTTCACATATCATTTATTAATTATTTGTCTTCTTTCAGAAAGTTATGAATCCACCCATTCCAGAAGAACTGGTTATGTTTTTTAATGTCAACTGTGATAAACTCATACTATGTGTTTATGTTCTCAATCATCTCACCACCAACCACAATCAGGTATGTTTTTATTTTTTCATTAACTGAGAAAAACAAATTTCACCACTGAAAATTTCACTAAAAATATTACTACACCCCTTAAAGTCACACTTAAAGTACACTTGTGTTACCCAAGCAACCAGTTAACTCAATAATTTGGTGTTACAGTTGTCAGGATTTTTAAAAGAATTTCAAAAAATATTACCCAAGCAAAATTCTGTGCATAGGTCATATTCTGATTCACTTGTTGTTGGTAAGAGGAATTTCATGAATCATTGTACCAAGTTGTTTTGTAGGAATTTTCCAAGAGTATCCTTCTGTAGAAGGTAATGTAAGATTGCCCCATCCATTATGTAATCAGAGAATATATGCTAGCTTGAATAACACTAAACTTTCTTTAGAAAGCCACAGTTGCAGATCATTTGAGCATTGGTTACCAATTGTGAGTAATTTTTCCCGGTTACTGTTTTCAAATCAATGTGATGAACTTTCAGTGAATCAAATGGAAAATGGTTCGAGATTGTTCACAAAGCTGAGGTAAATGTGGTGTGTGTTTTTTTGTTATCTTTACTTGACCTTACTATATCCTCCATCTTTAATATTTATTGATTATTGTTATATTGACATAGAAAAATCAATGAACCTTATGTATGAATTGATGTTTACTGCGAACAAGAAGTGTATGCATTACATGTGTTGATAAATTTAAAGTTTAATTGATGGTTTAAAGTTCATTTCATTAAAATTTAAATTGGTGAATATTTTAATTTGGATTTATTAATAAGAGGGTAAATATATTTCCAGATATTTCCAATATTCTATAATTATGAGTTATCTTCCTGTATAGCAGTGTACTCTTCTTCAGATCATCTGCAGCATTTCGTGGCTCAAGGATCTCATTGTTTGGATCAACACATCACAGCAACTGTGCCAACAGCTTAAAGACAAAATCACAATATTCCATTCCTTGCTCCCTGACCTCTTACTACAGAAGGATCTTTCTGTGTGAAAAGGATTTCATAATCCATTTCAAACAGATTTATTACTGTCTAAGATAGACAGCAATGCAAGCTTTTTGTCAATATTGATTCAAGCAAACATTTAATGTAAATTTTTATTATAAATATGAGCACTGGTTGATATATTAAATCTTCAGTATATACATGAAAAATATATGTATTGTACTGGATTAAGATTTTCAAGAACTGTTTAATATTTATCAAAATTTTAATCTTTCTACTGCACTTATTTTTAGTTTTTCGATGACTTATTGACATTTTGACTTTGATCTTTTTTCTCGCATTTGTTGGTTTATATTTATCATCATCAGTAGTTTCATAGCTTTTTCTTGAAACAATGTCACTTCGCCTTACTTGGCCAGTTGTTGAAGCTTTATACCCCTTCAGGCATTTGATTTCAGCGAGACAATTTACAGAAAAGTAAGATTCTATCTGTTTTCTTTTTAGAGATTTCTTTCTTGTATTTTTGTAAGTATTGGTTTTAAATTAATAACTAAATGATTTACATAAATCAAAATACTATTATTTTCTTCCCATAGGTCATGTAAAATCTACACGAAAACGGGGGACAAAGGTCAGATGATTAGCTTTGTATTGCAGAATATTTAAATCAATATACAGTCTTAAAGGTATGTTTAGAACTATGAAAAGTTTAAGTTTGATAAGCCCAGGTAATGTGATGTACACTCCTTATGCAATACTTATTTTCTCTCATAGAACTCTCAAGGGTTTTGAAACAATTAATCTCATAAACACTTTTAAAGAAACAACAAGATTTTTTATTTTCAACATCCTTGATCTTTGATTGTGTTCGGATCTTTGCAGAGGATGAATTCAACTTTATTATGAACGTGATGCCTTCGACTATTGATAGTGGAAAGATGTTGCAAATAAAAATCTTGTTGTTTCTCTAAAGGTTTTAATGAATTTCGTGCTACCCAGTTCTTTTGGAATCCTCTAATACTAATTTTAAGAATTTCTTTCATTTTATCAAATGTTGTCTCCTATATTGTTTGCGTTAAATACTAAATTTCTATAGAATTAAATAAAAGAAGATTAAACTGTTCTATTTGTTTTTCTCAGGTACATCCGCGTTATTTAGCGGCGAAAGGAAATTAAAAAACCACATAGCTTTCGAAGCCATGGGAAATAACGATGAGTTAACGTCTACATTGGGGTGAGCTGTCACGTGACACATGGCGACAAGTTATGATGTTATACCTTGATTTAGGATGGCGAGAGAATTTTGTTTAGAGAATGATCACCTGAGTGTTGTAAAACAACTAGAGGAGGTCAGGGTTTAGCAGTTTTACTTTTTTAGTCCTGTTTCAATGTCTTTAGTAAAATAAAAAGTAAAATATCTTGTTTGTAATATAGTTGTTGTTTTCAGTTTAGATTCAATGTTGTTTACAAGATGTCAACTCCAACATTGCAACGCCGTTGTCTAGTAGCAAGAAACTCGTTGATCAAGGTATGCACTTATTTATCCCAATCTCGTTTCATTATAAAAAAACTAAAATTTAAAAAGTTTCTTATTTTTCTTGCTTAACGTTGTGCAGTTTCTTAAAGTTTCAATTAATTCACTTTTTAAATTATTTACAGCTTATAAAATTTATTGTTTTCGAATATAAAATACACACAGTTGACCGACTTTTTTTAGACAGATTAAAGTTTAGCGAAGATAATATTGAGCAACTGGAAGTTTGGATCGATGAGTACGACAGTATATTGCTCCCCCTTAAAAACTTCATATTGCCCGTAAGTAACTCTTGTCGAGTTACCTTCATACTGTTTTCTTACAAATTTCACTCTCGTGTATCAATATTGTGTTCCATAGTTTTTAAGTGGCTTTTTGTGAACTAGGGAGTCTTGGAGAGATTTGGAATCTTTGGCATTTTTAAGTGTACACAAGATCACCATCTGTAAAATATGTTAGAAACCTTCTGAAAAGTATTTCCACGACTTTCTTTTGTTTTGAAAATAACCCTATGGCAACTATGGAATTATTGAAAGTTTTCAATAGGAAAAAACTTTGAACGTAGTCATTGGAACGGCCGCATGATTGTGATTTAAGTGAAAACGTTTTTGTACTTCCATTCAGTCCGGCGGCAAAACCAGTGCATCTCTTCACGTGGCGAGGACTATTTGTAGGCGGACCGAGAGAAAGTAATGAATATTTAGAACTTCCAGTGATGTAATGATTTTATTTACTGGTCTTAACAAGTTGCAATATACCATCATATAGATTTTTATAGGTAACCGAGACTTCAGATGAGTTTTTTGTTGTGAAATCAAGTTGAGTTGTCAACCAACCAGCTCAATTTTTATATACGTTAAGGTTAATTCCACTGTTGCAGTCGCGTGATTTGGACGATGCCGTGTACAAGTACATGAATAGGTTTGTTGTACTTTGACTTCTCTGCTGAATATTCACCTTTTCTTCTTTCGATCTTAGACTCTCTGACTTTCTGTTCACGGTTGCTCGGTACGTTGTCATGGTGGAAGGGAAGGAAGAGCTCATATACAAAAGAAGAACGAAGACTATCGAAAAACGGTTAAAGTGAAATGCGATTTGTTGACGTTATCTTTTACAATTAAGATATTTTTTTTTGCGAGTGCGATTAACGTTTTTGTGCGAGTAACGTTTTATGCGAGTAACGTTTTTATGCGAGTAACGTTTTATGCGAGTAACGTATTTCGTCTGTCAAATATTATAATACATAGGAAAATAACTCACAGCAACTTTGTCTTGTTTTATCCCAGAGAGTTACTTCAAGAATTACTCAAAACCTTCCATAAGACCACATAAAAATAGCATGCGGTATACTTAAGTATAGCATGCGGTATACTTAATTGTTTCCCTCTTCTTCTTTCGCCTCGATTGCAAGTCTGTTGTGGAATGGAAATGCGCGGGTGTAAGAAGTCATAGAGTGTTTTTTAGGCACACTTGTAACAAAGTTTGTTTTGCGCATGCTCTCTAGGTGCGCGAGATCGTGTGACCGATATCTCTGAGCAAAGTAACAGCTTTTACAGGGGCAAGGAACGTAAAATGGAACGTGTGGGACAGGGTACAACGGTCGGTGGAAGTATCGCGTAGGTGATTGCTCTTCTCGCTCAGGACTCTTGTTTGACGCTTCAGAAAACGTGACTTCTTGTTTCAATCTGACGTCATCGTCTTTGTGCTGGCAGCGAAGCGTAGGTGTTTGAGACCACGAGTTGAATTGCGCGCGATGGAAGTAAGCTTCTCTCTGGATTTGACGCTGTTTTGTTGTGGAAAGCTTTCTCCATTTTGCTCTTCTGTTCTGGAACCAAACCTAATCAAGAAACTCGCTGTTAAATCGTTTTGTTAAAGTACCTTTTCATCAAAAAAGAAGCAAGAAAGGCAAATCACGCAGGCTATTTCAAATCGTTTTTTGCTTGTTTCATCAGAATAATTTTTAGCTGGAAATTTTCGTCTCGCTTACCTGAATTCTTGCCTCAGTGATCCCTATTTTGTCGGCCAATGCCTCGCGTGTGGTGATATCTGGGTAATGTTTCCGTTGAAACGTCATCTCCAACTCGACGAGCTGTTGTTTGGAAAACGTCGTCCGATTCCTGCGTTGCTTCGAACGACACATGGTGTAAAATTCCTCGTCCAAAAAAGATCGATCGTGGCTGCAGCACTCTTCGCCGTCGCCTGGCCAGAAAACCAATCGAGATAATTAATGTGATGCAATATGATTGGATTTATAGTGCTTTGATATATACATTTCAAATAAAAAGACTTACAATGCATGTTATCCCCTGGGAACATACTCAGCTGTTTGAATGAAACCGTCCCTCGGCACGTTTTATAGTGCATAGTGTGGCAGGTGACACTTATTGAAAACAAGATAAAAAACAGGAGCTAAGATCAAACAGGACTAATTAAAGTTTACTTAGGCAATTTGGGAAAGTGAACTGAATAAATATGCTTTAAACGATTAGTTTGTTTACAAAACGCGCTTCATTGTGCGGAAATGTCTATTTGCGGTAATAGTGTTAATTTCAAAGAACGTGATTTCCTCATCTTTATTTATCCATTATTTTTGTCTATTTTTTTTAAAAATATTAACCAAGATTTTTATCATACAATTACTTAACAAAAATCACAAAACAATTTGTTATTACATGGTTATTATAATATATGTTGTTTTACACAACTTTTAAATCGCTTATAAAGCTTATTTGTGGAAATATACCACTTCATGTTATAGATTATAAAACAATTGATGAGTTTCTTAATTTTTCTTTTCATTGACATCAGGAGAATTTTTCATTGAAGCATCAATGCCGCACTTGCAGAGTAAAACCTTAACAAGTCGTGCAACAACGCGTATTGAAGAATTTTCACTTGTATCTCTCAATCTTTTCAAATCTGATAAATATTCCCTATTTTGGCTGCTTAATAATTTTAATACACTTTTTCAAAACGGTTAAACTTGAATTAGGAAAATTATTTTAATAATTTTACACTCCATTGGTTACATAGGAAAAGGTATATTATTGCATAAAAGAGAAAAATCGCTTTCGAAAACAAATGTTCGCATATTGATGATCCTTTGAAAACAAAAGGTTTTATTCCTTAATTTTTAAAATCAACGAGGAAAGTAGTTTTATTTCAACAAAATATAACGGAGGAAGTTGAAAACAAATAAAACTCGTTTAATTTATTGCGGATTGTCGCAACTCTTCTGCTCTTGTTATTACAGCTAATTACTCCTTGCAAATAAAAATTTCACAAGCGTGACACGTTACACATCAGCACACGTGCAACAATGCTACGCACATGTAGAACGGGTCAGGTGTAGAACAAGTCTGGTATGCGCACGTAACCGAATCTACGCGTGCATCATTACTAATTAGCAATGTAACAGACTGGGAAATAGAAGCAAAACATTATTTTACAGCAAATCAAACGTTTTTTTAGATAGATAACGTTTTACCTCTAACGAATAAAACAATAATTTAAAACCGTTTATTCTTTACATCTATTCTTTTACTGGACACTCGTAGGTAGTACTTCAACGTTGGGCAGTCTATTTACTATCTTATGATGTTCTTAACGTCCGCATGGGGTAACCACATCAGTGTTGATGATCGCATCATAGGCTAACCACGTAACAACGACCGCATCAGGGGCTAACCACGTAACAACGACCGCATCAGAGGTAACCACATCAGTGTTGTTCTTAACGATCACATGGGGTAGCCAAATAACAACGACCGCATTAACGTTCAAACGTTAAACATATTTTTATTTAAGAACTTTTAAAAAATAATTCCGCATCTGAAGCGGAACCAGTGACGTCACGATTGCTTCGAGATTTCGCTTTCGACATTTCAATGATTTGTCTGGAATACAAAAAACGAAATAATGCAATGGCAACTCAGTTAAGAAACACGAAAATGAAGCTTAGTAAAAGAGGGAATTACAGACAATATAAAGCGAAGCCGTAACGAAAATATGATTTGTCTGAAGATTGTTACCTTTTTCTTTGTCGTTTTTCCGCGTCATATTTGGAGGCAGTGTTTATGTGCTTGCGTTCCAGTGGAACTTTCGCCAGTTTCTTCTTGGTGTGTCTGTAAATGAAAGATATATCCTTGGTTGGTATTACACATTCACAGAAGAAAGAAACATTTTTTTAAAATGGATCCCATATGATTTTATTGTATAACAGGGAATTACACGGGATATCTCCATTCCAAAGATGAAGGCATTAAGAGGAGCGAGTTACATTGGACATCCTATCCATAAGATGAAGGCATTAAGAGTAGCGGGTTACATGGGACATACCCAACCATAAGATGAAGGCATTAAGAGGAGCGGGTTACATTGGACATCCCATCCATAAGATGAAGGCATTAAGAGGAGCGGGTTACATGGGACATTCCCATCCATAAGATGAAGGCATTAAGAGGAGCGGGTTACATGGGACATCCCATCCATAAGATGAAGGCATTAAGAGGAGCGGGTTTATGGGACATTCCCATCCATAAGATGAAGGCATTAAGAGGAGCGGGTTACATGGGACATTCCCATCCATAAGATGAAGGCATTAAGAGGAGCGGGTTACATTGGACATCCCATCCATAAGATGAAGGCATTAAGAAGAGCGGGTTACATGGGACATCCCATCCATAAGATGAAGGCATTAAGAGGAGCGGGTTTATGGGACATCCCATCCATAAGATGAAGGCATTAAGAGGAGCGGGTTACATGGGACATTCCCATCCATAAGATGAAGGCATTAAGAAGAGCGGGTTACATGGGACATCCCATCCATAAGATGAAGGCATTAAGAGGAGCGGGCTACACCAGATATAAAATAGCAACATTGGCAAACTTTCTAACTAAAATGCAAAAGAGAATTTTTTCTGAGACCAATTGTTTAATAACATTCAGAATACCAGTTCTGTCAAATGTGCAAAAAGAAAAGCTAAAAATACACTCCTTATCACAAAGCAATTGGGAGTATAAAGTAACTCTTTCATTTGAGAAGCACCTGAAATTTATACAGTTCAATCCAAAACAAACACTCTCTACCTGTCTGGCTTCTTTAGTTGTAGCATCCAACCAGGAACTTCACCTCCTGATGATTTCACAACATTTGCTATGCTGGAAAGCAAAGATATGACAAAGTTTTTTCTTACAACGTAGTATCTTACCTTCTTAGATTAACTACATCATCCTCTGTAAACATTGTGATGGCCTTTCCTGGTCGTCCCGCTCTACCAGTACGTCCTAAGCAATTCCATTGGTTCACGAATAGAGCAATGTCATTGGTTCATGAGTTTCATATTAATGATAAAGAAATGGCATGACAAACATAGCAATTACATTTGTTCTTGAATTGAGTAATTTCAATTCAGCTTCTGGAGCAAAATGGTTTTTCTGTTTTTAATCATTGTTAATACATATAAGCGTTACACAAACGACAACAAACCTATGCGATGTATGTAGCTGACAGTGGTTGGTGGAAAATCGTAGTTGACCACCATGTTGACGCCCTTGAAATCAATACCTCTTCCCATCAATTCTGTCGAGATCAATATCCAGATCTGATGGTTAATAATACTGTTTAGAAGAAGATTTTACTGATCAGGGGTTTGTGGCGCAGTATTAATTTATGGAGGTTTTTATAATCTGAGTTGTCCTTTTTTAAAAATTATTGATATGCATATGCGAATTGTGCTTTTTCCATTCTTTTGCAGTTGTTATTTAATTTAAAATATATTTTTGCTATTGAATTATTTTGTCTTGATATTAGTTGAATTTATGAGTCTCACTTTGCCAGTTCTGAAGCAGCGGACAACATTTTCTCTCTAAAAAATAATTATTATAGTTTGAAGTGGAAGTCAAACCTGTAAATTAAAAAGCTGAATTAAAGAATTTAACTAAGTCAAGACTTTGACTTACTTGAGCCTGGGTGCGATCTGAATGTATTACGTCAACATTCAGGCCGTCATATATGAACTCATTGAAGAGTTCCTTCGCCCTCTCCTTACTCTGAACAAACACTAGTACCGGGGGTGTGAAACCACCCTGCAAGATCTGACGTATGGCCAATAGTTTTCCGGCCTCCTGGCCAACAAACTTTAGTTCCTGATCGATTGTGTCCGTAGCTGCGTTTCTGTAAAGAGAATGTGAAACAATAGGTATCTTTGGTTACAACAAACCATGAATAACAAACCTTGCACCAACGTTTACCCTGACAACGTTGTCGAGGTGGACTTTGCACCATTCTTCAACGCTGTTGGCTAAAGTGGCACTAAACAAGAGCCGTTTGACTGTGGCATTGTTACACGCTTGGTATATGAGAGCTATCTAAAAAACACGAGAGCAAAACAATGCTAGAAAGGAAAATCGCAATAACAATATATGATTTCTACTGATGATCGAATAGATGGTTCTTATTAATGAAACAGTGCTCACCTGGTCGCGAAATCCATTTTCTCCCTCTTCAAATAGTTTGTCCCCCTCATCCAAAACCAACCACTCCACCCTATGGATCGAATGCAACAAAGAAACAGTGATAGCAATTGATAGAGCGAAAGGGTGGTCTACTGTAGTAAAAAAATGAAATCTTAGTAATCTCAATCATTATATATATAAAAGGGGCACAACACATTCAATACCATTCTCACAAAACCTTGCACATTTCTCAATATTCAAATCAAAATTCAACAAATTTCAATAACTCAGGCAAAAAATGCAGGATGAAATATATATCAATATAAACTATGATATAAAATGAAAATCATGTTACTTGGACAAATCAAACAATGTTTCTTCTGTCTTTAACATGTGGACCAAACGATTGGGAGTAGAGATCAAAATATCTGTGATTAAAATAATAGTTAGGAAATAAATATATAGAAAATAAACTCTAAATGAGGTGAGATTCTGAGAGAAAGAGTTAGTATTTTTTTCGTAAAAATTTGTCATGTTGTTTTCTTTCATTTATACTTTGACCTGGTCAGGTCAACAATTATATCTGCTGCTACCAATCAAGCTGTAAATTGGTACAACCTGTGCCATTACATCGCATCTATGCCACGTTAGGAGCTTCTGTGTTTATGAATATAAGCGGCATTGGATAGGCTATTTAGTCGAACTAATCCTGACACCACCATAAATACCTACTACCACCATAGCAAATATGCTAAGTATATTTGATGTGTATTGTGTATTTATGGACTCGAAAAGAAGAAGATTTATACTTTTTACTACTCACAATAACCTCATAAATTAACATTTTTCAGTTCAGTTCAGTTCCGGTCGGCTTCTTTTAAGATGGTGGGACAAGATTAACATAATTAACATAAATGTTTCCCATAAATGTTGAAGTCTTTTTAGCTCGTAGAACTTGAATATTGTTTATCTCTCCCTAATGTTTATTTCTGTGTGGAGTTTTAGTACCAATAATTATCAGTGCTTCTTTGCATTTAGTTATGGTTTGTTAGCTTGCAATACATTGATAATCTACTTGGAATTTTACATCAAAGATTACTTGCTATGGAAACAACCTCAATGAAAACAGCAAAACTCAAAATACTCAATTAAAGGTTATTTAAAAATCTTCACATTATGGGATGAAAATGATAATCAAATCCATATAGTAATACAGAATTCCCGCCGTACACGCTGCAGTCTTACCATGACGATTCCTACTATAAAACTCATCGCAATAGGGTGTCTGACCAATGTTTTTTTGAAACTTTTTCTTTCTCGTATTATTTTCTTATGAAATAGCATAAAAAGGTAAAATAAATCACTAAAACAAATTAAAATAATTTAAAAAGACGCAAGCCAGAAAACAAATACTTGGTATGTTTCTAATAAAGATCTGCATTTTAAACACACACAAACATAACAGGATGGCACAACATTCATGAAATAAATATGCAAGAAAAATCTAAAGAAACTTTAAGAAAGGCAAATTTGAGCATTTTAAAACATTTGAAAACAAAAACAGATTTTTAAAGGTTTAAATATACAAATTGTGTATGACACACATGTTTCTATATACAAACACAAAGAGTTGGCAAGTAGACACAGTTATTAAGTGATGAGGTCATTATGCACGTGGTTTTTACGTAGTCAACAATAATATATAGTAATATATTTAAGACAAAATTACACGGAATATTTGTGAATCTATTAATTCTCTAACCACATGATGTCTTCTTCTCAAAATTTTTGGTTTTGGCTTTTGACAGAATATCAATGCTCAACCCTACGTTCATACGCACAAACTCCCTGTGTATCTGAAAACAAAAATAAATATTTATATGACAAAACCAGCCCTTAAAATAAAACAAATTCTTGTGTCGGTCAATTTATTGTTAACCGTGGTATATGGTTTGGTCATGAAATTGTGATTTTGTTTCAGCCTGATTGCTAATAGTAAACCTTTACTATTACAAAGCAAACAAAATGTAAACAAAATTGGTTCTGGAAGAAGTTGCAAATGAGTTAATAATAAAATTTATTGTTACAGCTAAAGATGGGCGTTTGAAGAAGCTTTACAAACGTCAATGATTTCAAATTTCATGACGAAACTTATTATTCACTTCTATATCCTCATATTCTTGTAATTATTATTCCTTCATAACTGTTATTAGTGTAAAATTATCCCAATGCAGAATCAAATTTACCTTTCCATGTTTTCAAACATCTTTCACATAGCTTAACTCTTTTCACTATTTATTCAGGCTTATATAATGTGAGGATTATTTTGTTCTTAATTACATAGATTTCATGCAATAAATTATGTTAAATATAATAAATTCTAAATATTTATTTGAATTAGAAAAGAAGGCACCTGTTGTGCTAACTCTCTCGTTGGTGAAACAACTAATGCTCTAATACCAGTTTTCTGTGATTGCTAAATAAAAAAAAGCTTTACTCGAAGTCATTGATGGTAAAACAACAAAAGAGGTTTCAAATGTTGATCAAAAATAACAAAGTAGGTGTAATTTAAAACTACCTTTAGTAGCGAGAGGATAGGGATTATGAAGGCTAAAGTTTTACCACTTCCCGTTGGCGCGCAAGCTAAAAGTTCCCTTTGCTGCAAAACAAAAGCAAAAGCATCAAATCAGTGGATAAAACGGAAATACATTAACCATGATTTCATACAAAAAATGAAAATAAATACCCTTATTTAATAAATAATATGGTTCGTTGATGATAAAACATACCTTGAAAAATAATTGTCACCTTTTGAACATTTTAAAATCAAATATCATCTTATATAATGCCAATATTGTTGTTGTTAAGGAGAACAATTAATAAAATATCAAAATATTAGAATTTAATAAGAGTGAGATCAACAAGACACAAATTGTTTAATCTTGAAGCTATTGAATTTTATCGACACAGTAGATCAAAGAAATGATGGACCAAACAAATTGTTACATTACATTCATTATGATGGGTATAGCTTGCATTTGTATTGGTGTTGGTGTCATGTAACCATGCACTGATAAATTCTTTGAAACATATTTAGGCAATCGGAACCTGAGAGAATATAAATTTATTCATATTAATAGAACAGTAAAGATCAATAATTTTCATCTTATCAATCGTAAAAACTCTTGTTTCTCATATTTCAGTGGATATAAATTATCTTAAAAAATACAATATAAAATTGCAAGTGAAAAAGATCATCAAAATGATGGGTAAACTTCTCTCATTAATAATCGCAAATCAACAAGAGAAGCAATAGACCTAACCGTTCTACCAGTTGTTCAAAAGTTTTGAAGGGTTCTGGTATATCAGCACCATACACATGTATGTGATTTTCTTTGCGGAATATGTTCATCTAATGGAAAGGCAACTTGTATACAGACCGGAGGGTTTTTATTACAAAACATATAAATTCAATCAATAGATAGGAAGCAAGTACCATTTCAAAATGTTTTTGAGTTATCTGTTCCTTGGAAAGCTTCTTAGGTTTTCTTCCCTTTTTTTCGCCACTCAACAGATCAATTCCATCATCTGAAGAAATACAACAATATTTCGTAAACAAACCTAAAATTTATGAAGATCACCTTCATTCCTTCTTTTCCTTTGCGCCTTTTTCGGTTTTTCTTTTCTTGGAATATTTCCATTCTGCTGGTCTAAAGATGGCTCTTTTTCACAAGTCCTAATTGGCATTTGCTCTGAAACATCTTTTTGTGGTTGTTTGGATTTTTGACTGCCAAAAAAGTTGAGTTCCTCATATCTATTTGAAGCTTCGATTATTGAGATATTGTTCTGTGGAGTAATCTATGAAGGCAAAAAGATTTGATGAAATTTATCAAACAAGAGTGTAGTAGCAACTTCAATTATTGTACAGCTACTAAGTATGCACTTATTCCAAATTTGTTCCTTGTATTGAAACCTCATGATTATTGAGAATCTTTTGAATCTCTTCCTTTATCATTTCTTTTGAAACCATTTATTTTTAACTACCTTGTTTCTTTTTTTTATTGGAAGTTACCCAAAAGCAAGGCTGGAAAAGCCACTTTAAGCACAGAAGGTTATATATTTAATTGGAGCCATTTTTTCCTGGATCCGCACAGAATTCTTTTTATCAATATTTTTTTTATGAGGTCAAGGCACGTTAGTCAGCAGTGGCATACGTGGTATTCCCAATTGCCTACAAACTCGAAATTCCCAATTAGAAGCTAAAAAGATACCACTAAAAACAGTAACTCAACACTCAAAATTTTTTCAAAAAGAAATAAAAAATGTAAAAAACAACGACAAAAACATTTTGTTACAAACTTATTTTTAATTGGAACCTGTGTATTTTACAAAACTCTTCACAAAACATGTTGCATGCCTATTGGGAATGGGGTGTTTCAAAATGTATCACAATTTGGGACTTCCCTGCAATTGATCACGTTTGTTTTGAAAATAAAAATAGTTCTTCTTTGGCATGCTGTGAAACAAGTAGCAAAAATAGCAATAAAATAGCAAAAATATGTTAAAAAGTTAGCAAGAAATATAGTAAAATCACAGAAAATAACAACTTTGTTTGGTGGAAAATCTACAAATGTTGATATGTTAACTACTTCTTCAGTTTCTAATGTTTGATACATTGACTATTTGTTGTGCACAGTCATTTACCAGTGGTATAATCTAACATTTTGGCCACTTGCCCTGTCGGAGGAGTCGAATAACCTTAAATAACCATAAAAATTGGTTATCCGCAAAAACTTCTGGTCGTCCAACTAAATTTTTATTTTGGCCTTTTATTTCATGTTTGCTAACTCCGCTGATTTCTAAAACTCAATCATTTCTCGTTGTCTAAATAGTAGTTTTACTATTACTATGAGATTTTCCGTTAATCATTGTTTCAAAGGCCAGGCACGCATTTGCGTGTATACTGTTAATGTTTACTTTGATGTTACTAAATACAAATAAATACACAAACATTAATCCAATGAATAATTAATGAATTAATACAACTCTCTGCTTAATGTAATTGTACAATAAATAACAGTTGATTATTAATGAATATCTGATCAGTTTGGTTATCCATAAAACCATTTTCATTAATTTAGATACTTTATATATATTCTTTATTTTATTTTAACTCCGTACTCTCATTTAATAATGAAACACAACACTAATTTTCTTTGTTATTACGAAAGAATTCTAAGAAGTTTTGGTTCTAAATAACACCTCACTCTCAAGCACAGATGTTTTGTTTAGAAATAACTAATCGTCCCATCGGACAGTTGGAAGGCAATAAAGGTTTTTAAACTTACACAATAATTCCTAATTTCAAAGAAATAGCTATCACTGAAAAATCTGTATTTCGCTAGTGAAAATATGTCCCGTGACATTTTATAGAAGAAAAAGTCACGCAAGTGCAGCACTCTCCATCCGCATGACTCAAAAGATTGTAAGGTCTTCAAAAAATATTAAACTACGTTCAAGTACAGTTACGATGTTAGCTTCAGTGATGCAAAACTCACCAGTATTTTATTTACAAGAACAAGAACTTTTATGCTAATTTTTTCTGCAGTAACTACTTTCAGGTTAACGTATCAAAATATTGTTTTAACAACAAAGAAAAGTATTTAGTTTTTTATGAATATAAGAAAGAGTACAAACGAGGTTTGCGTTGTTATTTTATGTTTGTATTAGAAATAATGATCAAAATTTTAATATCAAATGAGAATTTATCTGTTCAGCTAAATATTAATATTAATAAACACAATCAAATGTTTCCAGCAAAAAAATATATTACAAATTTACACACAGCTATAGCAATTTAACACGTTTTTTCATTTCGCTCTACGAGGTTTCTATTTTAGTTTTTTTCCACGTGATAATTTATGGGAGAGCCAAATTATAAACACTTGGAAGAAAAATTTATGCAGAATTAATTCTGTACAAAAAGCGTGCAACAAAGATCACTGTTTGACGTAAAATTTTTTACCAGTTAGACTAAAACATCAATGAAAAAAACCAACGCGATAAAACAATTTGCACGTGTTTATAACGTGACAAAAAACATGTCTCGTTTACGTGTATTCTTCTTCAAATTGTTTTTTCTTCTTCAATTTACGTAATTATCACGTCAAGGGCATTCGAAAAGTGTGCCAAGCGAGCGCAATCACACATCTTTCCCGAAACAGTATGCATGATCCACGTGATAAGACGAGTTCATGTTTTTAAGGTTTAGTTTTTACTAAAAACCACTCTTTTTTTGTTTCTGCTGCATCTAACTCAATTATCTCTGTTGTTGCAGGTGTATGTTGGTCGAGTCTACTTTAAGATTTGCGAAATTGAATGAAATATTACAAAGAAGACAGATTGCTAACAAATACAGATAAAATTCTTGTCAGATGAGTGAAAAAGTTAAATGTACTGTTCTCACTCGTCCGACGGGAAATGAAGCAAAAACCTTCTGCTACACCACTGCATTTGAAACAAATATGTATTAGAAATTTGTAGATGTGTTCAAAAACCAACCAAATAAAGTGTTTGAAGGAATGTGGTTTTGGCAATGTCTATCGGTTTTTTATCCACGCAACTTTCCTTCTGAGATGGCTGATTTGTATGATTATGGAAAAATGTGCAAAAGCAACAAGTTCGGCCAAACAGTTTGAGATTAATTATTGAAATATTTAAGTAGATGAAGATAGTGATACGAAATATGAAGGAAGTAATACTAATACGTTAGTTTGTTAGTGATAAATATTTTTTATGTTATTTTTGAAACAAATAGAAATAGTGACAAGGACTACACAGTTGTGTATTTAATTTCAAGATAATTTTTTTAAATATTCCTTTATACCTCAGAAGTTGACATTACATTAAGAATCATGACATTCAAGGTTTTTGACTGTGATCCCATATTGTCTATTTTAGAATATACCTTAAGAGAAGAAATTAAAATGCGGAAGAAAACAGTACGGAAGAAATGTGCGGAAGAAATTAGCGGAAGAGATTATGTCAAAAATCAACAAATTTCTACATTTTTATAAAACGGCAGCTGCACCGCCAATCATTTTCTCATGTCGCAGTTGAGGTTGTGACATCGGAAGCTTCATTTGTCCGTTCTAAAGTCACTTCACAATAAATGGATTGTAAAATTTTACAACTTTAAGACCTCTACCGAAGGGTAAACTGTTTTGAGATTGGTTGGAGAGCTGCCAATAGAACTGAAGTGATAGATTTGGGTATTTCGGGAAACCCTTTAGACATCAAGTGACCGACTAAATTCTGCATCTTCAACGATTCTTATCACCAGAGCATATCACAGCGGTGGGGTTTCAGAGAGTTGTCGTCAATGAGAGTGATGAAGAATGGATACAATCTCCTGGAAAATGACAAAAACATATTTGATGGTTTAGCAGATGATTAACTTTCTTTTCGTTTTTGTTTCTTTTGTTATTTGTTGATTTTAAAATACTTCATGTAAGATTTTGTTTAAAATCCTGTTTCCAAGGGGCTTTACCATTTTGCGCTCCAACCCACTCCAGGCCACTCCAACCCACTTCGGGCCACTCCAACCCACTTCAGGCCACTCCAACTTATTTTCATTCATTTTTGATTCATTAAGTTACATTTTAGCTTTATTAGCTCTTTATTATTTCGGGTAAATGTTCCAAATTTTTTTAGCTGAATATAACTTGAATGAACATCCTTTTTGAATCTATGGGGACGATGTCATTCTTTTACCCCTTGGATGTTGCTTATAAAAAACGTGCGTGCCTTTAACAAAAAAAAGTTCTCTTGGTATATACAGAATCATTCTCTAGTATATATGTATATATTTTTTTAAATATGCTTTTGATCATGAAACAAAACAAAATAAAGAAGAATAAAAAAGCACTGAAAAGTAAAACTTGGCTAATAAATTAACTACAGTATTGCTGAAAATACAATCTACAGAACTATTGCAAAGACAAGGTTGAAAGAAATGTCTCCAAAAATATACTGAATTTTGAAATTTCTTTGCCTCAAAGTTATAGCTGGTAACTTAAAAATTTAAAAACAGAAGAACATAAGAACATAAAAAGAAACAAAAGCGTAACCCAAAAGTTAAATTTTTACAAAAAGTAAAGCGGAGTGAAGTGGAGTTTAAAAAATGTGTTCCATGAATTTTAATCGGCATTGCAGTTTATACAAGTTGTACAGTATTCGTTAAAATTAGTAATTTCAGTGTTAAAGATTGAAAAAAATTAAAATAAATCTGCTTGTTCGCACAATTTTCTTTCGCACTTTTCAAAATTTTCAACAATTCGCACTAATTTCTTCCGCACTCTCAAATTATTTAGGGAATTAATTAATTCCACACTTTATTCTTCCGCATTTATTTTCTTCCCTTAAGGTATGTTATAATTACCTATTTGTTTTGATTACCTTCGTAATTAAAGTTGTATCAATTATTCCCAATTTTTTCTGAAAAGGTCTATGTACTAGCTATTATCTTTGTAGCTTTCATAATGACAAAGCAGAAGGAATATTGTCAAGGCTCCAAACAAAGAAAAGTTAATAATAATCATTAACAAACCTTGAATTTATCAGCATCATGTTGGAATCGTTTCAAGTCAAATTGTGCTCCACATCCAAGCTTCTTAAACAACTGGCATGTATCAACCATTATTATTGTAAATTTATTAATATATATCTAAACTGTAAGCAGACATGAGTTTCACTAATAGCTAATACCTAAATTTAAATGTAACTTTTGCCTTCTTAACAAACGCAGTGAATTGATATCAAAATGTCGTCATACTAATAAATTTTTATTAGCCAATTATAAATCAAAAGATTAAGTCCCTATACACATTTGTAATTATTTCTACACTATTTTGTTTCTAGATAATATGTTTTTGTAACAATTTTTTCATTTGAATATATAGCTGAAGAGTGTTAATGCACGAAACTCAGAGTACTATAAAAAAGTTTGAGTTTTTTCTCTTTACTTTGTTGTATTTTGCTCTAGTTATTCTACTATTGAGCACTTTCAAGGATGATAGAGTGGTTTCTTAAAAAAACCGGAAATCCTAAATGGATTTCAATCAAAACGACAGCTGGGGGGTTAGGGTTATGTGTACATAAAAAAGCACAACGACTAAAGCGTAAAATTCTAAGATGGAGGTAATTTTACACTTTAGTCGTTGTGCTCTTTTATTAAGAGACCACAAAAAAGGACATGCTTTTATATATAGTTGTATATAAATTATGTAAATATCTTTCTTATGTACATTTTGTTAGTTCCTAATAGCACGATTAGAAAATTCCTGTTTTTCTTTTTCTTTCTTTTTTTCAGAAAAAATTCGGAAAAAGTTCAATTATTCCAAAAATCTGAAAGTCTGGATAAATCCGGAATTCTTTCATCCTTGCACTTTATATGATATGGAAACATATACATGAAATATAAGCGGATATATTTTTATCGTTCCACGCGGCCCCATTAATTAACATGCACTCAAAATTTGTGTGGTAATTAATGCGGATCAGGACCATTGAGCGTTTAGGTGTGCAGTAGTTAACATGGTTGTCAGACAAAGAATTTGGACACAAACATTTTAATAATAATATATACCAGTAAACAAGCCTTAAAAACTACAATAAAAATAGGGGTACCAAACCTCTGAGTGTGTACATGCAGAAGCTATAAATTTTCTTGTGATTATGATCTAGCCTAAATTACTACCTTCCCTGGCCTTGATAACTGAAAGTATTGGTAAAATTTTATGACTTATCAAACTTTGTGTCTTTTTACTATGTAAGCCTTAAAAACCACAAAGGTGGAAATCAGCTAAAATGACTGTTATAGGTATGGCAACATGATTTTGTGGAAAGGTTTATCTTGTAAGCTTCATTCAAGATAGGTATTGTTAACTTCCACTCAAGGCTAGTATATTTTTAAAGCAAAAAAATCCTTAAAAACTACATAAGGTAAGCCTTAAATACTACAAAATGTAGGACTCCTTGCTTGCTTCCTGGAAGCAAATGAAGTAATTATGTGCTGATTTCCTTAAAATTTGATCTTTTTAAAAGAGTGACAGTGCACTATATTTATATCAGGTTACTAATTATAAAATGCCATTTCTGCACACTATCCTGTGCTGTTAGTAACAAAAATATTTGTTTTGTGGTGTGACCAACCATTGGACTTTACTGGATGAATGTGCTTTGAATCAGTGTTTAACAGGGCTGAGAGAGTTGACATCAGCAGTTCTGGCTTAAATTTGAACAAAATGCAACATGTTAAGTTCAATCAAGCTGTCAAATGTATGGAAATTGATGACAATCAATCCTCACCAAAGACACCAACAAAGCAGCACACACGTTCTTTAACAACCCCAACATCAGGGGAATCCATTACTCCAAATTCATTAACAAGGCTGGCTAAAACCAAGCATCGATGTGGCTTAGCAACATACTGGCAGTTCATGTATGAACAATCCCAACAAAATATCAAAAATTGCTATGAAAATACTGTCTAAAACTTGAAGCTATTTGTGGTCTGTTGACCATTTACAAAATCAGGCCTAAAGAAATGGCAAAAAAATCAACACGTATAACCAACGTCCATGGGTCAATGGAAGCCCAAGATATATTGTCAAAGGTTGAGACAATAGAGAAAGAGGAAAAGAAACAGGGCGGCAAAGAAAGAACAGAAAGAAAAAGAGAAAGAAGTGTTCTACCGTTGTAAAGCAAAATGTGTCTGTGAAGGAAGGTTTAAGAGAGTGCCCAAACTGTCATTCAGTTATAAAGTTGATTTGTTCTAAAGCTGCTTGTCAGATTGATGGTAAAAGGCAAGTAATGATACTACCAGCAACATCAACTGCTACAAATCCTGCTTCAAAGTCAAAAAGAAAGTGCAAGGTTTCCTCTTCTGAGGAAGATGATGATAGTGATACCGATGAATCCATTTCATCTGGTGATGGTTATGGTGATGATGATGTAGGTGACTTAAAAAAAGTGGAAGAAAGTCCATTAGCAATGGCCATCTCAGTTGTTAAAGAGGCATGGAAGTCAGTAAGCCCACCCATTAGCGAAGAGCACATCATCGGAATATGGTATAAGGTAGTTTACAGAGGGGGAAAGATGCCAGTGTTGTATGTCGCAAAAGTACGATTCTTGGAAGATGAAAATGGTCCTGTCGAAGCCCTGAAAATGGAGTGTCTGATGCCAAAGTATGGCTCTGGAAATATATTGCAAGCTGGTCCATGTCATTTGCCAAAAGACATAAGCATGTTTCCTTTACATAACATCATTAAAGGTCCTTTGAAAGGTCCACCAAAAGTGTGTATGTCAAAATCATTTGAAGTTGAAAATTATAAAGAGCTGAAGAACCATTTCATGATAACCAGATCGGTTGATTTGAAAAACATTGAATGAATGAAACAAGACAAAATTGAAACAAAACAAAATTTATTCCATTGCAATACATTATCTTGTTATAAATAAAACATTTTGTTCTATATTTTTATTCAATATGTTTAGCTGAACTTTGTTTTACATATAAGTGAATTTGTGCTTCGTAAGCCTTAAAAACTACAATTTGACCTTACACGTTTGATGTGCTGTGCTGGTAATATTACCCAATCTGCCTATTTGATAGTGATGGGTTTAGTTAGTACAAGTAAGGTCCAAACGTGCTTCAAAGATAATAGTTGACTAACTTAATTCGAGGTTTAGGTATTCGTATGACCCTTAAATCACAAATTGTGATGTGATTTTTATGAGCAAAGTCTAAATTAGGCTTCAAATTTTGTAACTTATATATATATATATAATGATGTTTTTGTAGAAACCAGTGTGTCTTTCAGAATGAACAATCCTTTGGCTTTGTAAAAAACCTGATTAGTGGTGGGTTCACTAGGTAGACCAAGTCTAGGGCAACCTGTATTTTAGCGTCGAATTGAAAATAGCTATATGTGTGGTAATATGTCTTCATACATATTCAATGAATGCGAAGGAGAGTTTCGCAACAATGTGTCTGACGGTTCGAAACAATATTGTTTTACGTTTTTTAAACTTTAATTAATTTTCGAAATAATTTTGTTTTTCGTTTTTAAAAATTTTTTTAATGTTCAAAACAATTTTCTACGTTTTTTAAACTTCTATTATATTAACGTTTTAAAATTCGCGAATTCGAGTCGTTCGCGAATTATCTTGGAATGTTATACGGTTGCGGCCATGGCCACGCGATGTGCATTTGAAATGTTTCCGCACGTTCATGTGACGGAGCTTGTGTGTATTTATTCAATATAAATTTTGTGACGAGTTATTCTCTGATATGAATGATTATTAATTGTAATTTTAACTATTGAAGTCCATAGACACGATGGCGAATATAATCACTCTACATATTATCTACTATATTTCTTATAGACCTCCAAAAAAACCGTCGAAATCTATTCATTCATTTTTCTCCGGATAATTTAAAAGCTACGATAAAAAATCAATTTATTTCAACGTGAATTGTTTGAATTACGCAACAGACACCGAAGTAAATTGCTTTCTACACATATCATTCTCTTACGTCATGTGTAATTACGCGTGAAATGAGGGCAACAAGAACATCTGTAAATTGTATGTTGCATATAAGATTTTAAATATAAAACATCTCTATAGGCAAAGATTTTAAAAAATCCAATCTAATCGCAAATGAAAAATCTTTTAATATTGTTTTGAACCGTCAGATTTTTGTGTCGTCAGCGAACAGAGTGGCAATCGAGGTAATGATATCGGGGATATCGTTGACATACATAATGAATAATAGTGTTGCGAAAACAGAACCTTGGGGTACACCAAAGTTAAGTTTAACTTTGTCTAGGTTTGGCAAAGCCTTTTGTGGGGCACTTTGTCAAATGTTTTTGCAAAGTCGAGATAAATGATATCACCGGTCCATAAAAAAAAATTTCAAAAAACTACGGCAACCGGGAAAAATATTCTAAAACAATATTTAAATGGCTATAACTTCGATAACTTTTTTTTTCGGAGTTTGGCACTAAATTACTCATTTTGGCTTGGCCCCGCGATAATCTTATAAAGAAAAAAAAAACTTTTTTAAAAAAAGTAGCAAATGCAAAGGCAAATAACTTCTGTAATTTTGACCATTAAAACTTTGTGAATTTTTAAGGGAAAGAAGAAGCCATCCTCGGTATGATATAAAAAGTCCGAATTCTAATTCGTAATAATTACAGTGTTATTGTCCCATACATAAAGCCCACTTTTTGCATATAATCGTCACTATCCCCGACCCAATACCCTAAATCCGAAAACTATTAGCACTTTTGAGGTCTTCTATATGTAGCTAAAAGCCATATAAAAAATCGACTTAATATCATTAATAATGATAGAATTTTTTTTACTTATGCAGCCCTAACTCCAAAAATTAAATATATTTTTAAAATGTCTTTACAGTTCCATATCCAGTTCCAGTTCAATATGTAAGGTATCATCAGTATGAAAATGGTTTTCAAAGGGTAGGAATGATGGAGTTATCAAGTGATGGGTATTAAAAACCAAAGCTGGATTTAAAAATCATGTGGTACGCTAACCACAAGCTTTTTTTGATTTTTAAACGCTATTATTGGTCTTATATAGTCCTCTAACTATATCCAAAATTTTAGCGCGATACGACCATTTTGAAAGAAATTTTTTTTGAGAGTACATCCGATATCCATTCGGGGGTAATCTATATTGAGTTTTACTACTGACTTAGGTTTTGACCTCAGAAATGCATAACTCGATGAATAATCAAGATATTGAGTTGAAATTTTCAAGGGAGATTGAAAATAATAGTATCAATCTGAAATATATGATAATTATCTTTAAAATTTGGATATAGTGGCTTGCGCATGCGTAAACATAAATTAAATATATAGAACCCTACCAAAGGTTATATGAAACGAACCTTTGCATGTGAATGGCCAAATGATGGGGCTAACTCACGGCTTACTAAATAACAGGCCTTGCCAACGTGCGGCTGGAGGCAAAAACTGGAGGCCATTGAAATAATTTCCTTTTTATTATTGCTTTTCGCATCATTTGAAGACTGTTGACATAATTATATAATTGTGACATAATTATCAACAAAGTATCACAATTAGCTAAAATAACAATACACATGTAAACGTTTGGTTAATTAATTAATAGCACGAAGTTGCCGCCATTTTAAAAATCAACCAGGACAGGGTGGGTACTGTTCCAGGAAGAAATTGATTTAAGAAAGAAAGTAAAATGGGTCGTAAATGCTGTGTAACAAATTGTAATGGAAATTATAATGCGGAAAACAAAGCCAAAAGTTTCAGGCTTCCAAGGAAAGCAGATGAAAGACAGAGGTGGATTGCAGCTATTCCGAGAGATAACATCCCAGAATCAAGAGAGATGTTGTAGTATGTGAAAGGCATTGGCCAACGGGTTATCACACAGTTACTGATTATGGAAACCTCGTCCACGTGATCCCCCATCAGTCTTTGATTGTGTCACTCCAAGTCTAGTGCCTACTGCTCCTTCAGTACCAAGAACCACTTCAAGGGCATTGAATGAATTTCGAAGTGCAAAAGCAGATGAGCTTTCTTTTTTTTGACAAGAAGGACATAATTGAAAACTTTGGTTGTATCCCTGATAAAATTAAACAATTAGAGGTAAACAATATACACTTCATTACTTACTCCTGCAATGAAAAATTTATGATACAATCAACAGACTTTTTAACAGATACTGCTGTTCCAAGATTTTTATTACAAATCAATCATGATTTAAGTTATGAATCTTTTCACTGTGGTATAAAGAGCACGATAAAGACATTAACAGCTAACAGAGTTTGTAAATTGAACCGATTGTCACATATGGAGGAAGCATTGAGATATCTAAACTGTTGTGAAATGACTCACAAAAAAGAAATGCTCCATGAGCAAATAACTTCCATGAATGTAACTTTTATTGGGGATAGAAAGTATTCGGACGATACAATCATCCGTGCATTTGAATATTTTGCACTTTCAAGAACTGCTTATAACAGACTAAGGGAGGACTTTGAACTCCCTAGTATACGCACCCTAACACGAATCACATCTAAAGTTAAAAGTCTCGACAAAGGACCTGTATTTTGTTATTGGATGAAGTGTATGTGAAAGCGACTTTACAATATCATGGACGAATTGTATTTGGCAAAGCAGTTAACAAACCAAGCCGTTTAGCAAATACCGTGCTGTCTTTTATGATTGTAACTTTATTTGGAGGGCCAAAGTTTTTGTGTAAAATGTTGCCCGTACGTGAACTTTATTCTGAATTTGTTTTCAGCCAAGCAAATCTAATTCTTGATATGGTGAAATCTGCTGGTGGAATTAATGTTGCCATAATTTGTGATGGAAATTGAGTTAACCAGAGTTTTTTTAATATGTTTAAGAGAGTTAAACCATGGCGCACTGTTGATAATATGTTTCTCTTGTTTGATTATGTTCATTTGTTAAAAAACATAAGAAATAATTGGATAACTGAAAAAACTCAAGAATTAGAGTTTATTGTCAATGAAGAAAAGAAAACAGCACCCTAAATGATCTTGAAAAAAATCAAATCGTAAAATTATCAAAGCTCACAGAAGTGTCTGTTTACCCAAAGCCAATTGAAAGACAAAGTGTTCGTACTTGCTTACAAGTGTTTTCTGATGAAACATTGTCAGCATTGAAAACTCATCCAGAGTTAAAAAACAATGATGGAACTATACATTTCCTTTCCCGTTTTATCAAGTTTTGGAAAATTGTTAATGTTCATGGATTGTATGCAGATATTCGGATGAGGGATCCAAACCGAGCTGTTATTCGTTCTCCTGATGATGAGAATTTAGTAAAACTTTGTGCTATGGGTAGTTTGGCTGAGCAAATGGCACATGGTAGTAGTGGT
This sequence comes from Candelabrum cocksii, assembly GCA_963930725.1. Classification (NCBI taxonomy): domain Eukaryota; kingdom Metazoa; phylum Cnidaria; class Hydrozoa; order Anthoathecata; family Candelabridae; genus Candelabrum; species Candelabrum cocksii. Next base: position 5,714,396 of record OZ005673.1, on the reverse strand, counting down.
CAACGTGTCAAATGTCTGACTAAAGACATTGCAAGATGTTTTTCTCAAACTTGCAATGGAATTGTAGAGCTGGCATGTTTTCTTTTAAGTTCGCATCATGAATATGTGATGATTGGTAACTTTACTACAGATCCTTTGGAAAAGCAGTTTGGGAAATTAAGACAAGGATCTGGTGGTACGTATTTTATAACTGTTCAGCAAATGCTTGAAAAAGTTGCAATATCTCATGCAAAGCTAATATTGAAATTGAATGCTGGAGTGAATGTTCTCGACGATCTTGATACAGGTCATTCATGCTTAAAGTGTGGATATTTTCCAGACGAGAATATTTTTATATTTTCTCCAGCTTGTGCTGCAGCCATAGCTCATCGCAATCATTTCTTTCATCGCTACCGTCGTGATGCGACTGATCATAACAGACAACTGTTTATTGCCTCGCGCAATAATTGTAAATATGTTGTTCGTAAAGCTAAAACTGTTTTTGCTGAAAGGACTAAAGATCTTATCAAATCCAAAGAAATAGGTTCTTGCAAATTTTGGCGTATTATCAAAAACGTCCGGGGTAGTTCTAAAACATCTGTACCTCCACTTTTCAATGGTCCTGAAGTCATTAGTCTATCTAAGGATAAAGCTGAACTATTCGCTAAACTCTTCAGTTCTCATTCCACCCTCGATGATTCTGGTCATGATCTCCCTTATTTCTCCTCCAAAACTGTCCAGACTTTACATGATTGCTTTATATCTCCTGATAAGGTTTCTAAGATTATTAACAAAATGGATTCTAATAAGGCTACTGGACCGGATGGCATTCCTGTAATTGTACTTCAAAGATGTTCTACTGAGTTATCTCCCGTTTTGTGTGCTCTTTTCAAAAAGTGTTTGGATGAATCCTGTTTCCCTTCATCTTGGAAGTTTGCCTCTGTTATTCCAATTTTTAAAAATTGTGGTGAGCGATCTCATCCTTCTAATTATAGACCAATCAGCCTCATTTCCATCTTAAGCAAAGTTTTCGAGACTTTAATTAACCTGAACTTAGTTGAATTTATTGAAAAAAATAATTTGTTTTACGACTCCCAGTATGGGTTTCGTTCTGGGCGTTCCACTGCTGACATTTTGACAGTTATAAGTGAACGTTTTTATCGTGCCCTTGATGTCTCTGGTGAAGCGCGAGCAGTTGCCCTTGACATCTCCAAGGCATTTGATAAAGTCTGGCATCGGGGGCTACTGCACAAACTTAAGGCATATGGTTTAAAAGGTCCATTTTTAAATATTATCTCCTCCTTCCTTTCCAATCGTAAACTCAAGGTGGTTCTTAACGGTCATTCTTCTTCCATTTTTTCCATCAATGCTGGTGTTCCTCAAGGTTCAGTTTTCGGTCCGACTCTGTTCCTACTGTACATTAACGATCTCCCAGACAATTTATCATCCAAAACCGTTATTTATGCTGATGATTCAACATTGTATTCCTGCCTTAATAAATCAGATGATTGTGATAAAGTTAGAATGGCCTCTGATCTGGAAAAAGATCTCAATACAGTAGTTGAATGGGGTAAGAATTGGCTTGTTAATTTTAATCCATCTAAAACTAATCTTCTTTCCATTAATCATCTCAATCATGCTTACTTACCTCGAATTTTGATGAATGGTTCTCATTTGCCTGAAAGCAATTCATTTCGTCTTCTTGGTCTTATATTTACCAGCGACCTCTCATGGCGATCTTATATTGAAAATATAGCCAAATCAACTGCCATGAAGGTTGGTTCTCTTTTACGAGAAATGAATTACCTCACTCCTGAATGCGTCCTTTACTTATACAAATCATCAATTCGTCCATGTATGGAATACAGCTGCCACATTTGGGCAGGTGCACCAAAAAATTGCCTGAATTTGTTAGACCGTGTTCAACGGCGTGTTTGCAACGCAATTGGCGAAAACCTTTCTTTGAAATTGGACTCCCTTTCACACCGGCGGAACGTAGCGTCTCTTTGTCTCTTCTACAAGTTTTTTTATGGTCGTTGTTCAAGCGAACTATCATCTCTTACACCTTCTCTCAAAATTTTTCTCCGTTCTACTAGGTTGTCTTCTTCGTCTCACCAATGGACTGTTTGTGTTCCAAATTGTCGTAGGGATTTTTATAAAAACAGTTTTTTTCCGCGTACGTTCAGACTTTGGAACTCACTTCCATCTACATGCTTTCCTCCTGAATTTAACCTTCAACTGTTCAAATCTAATGTTCATCGCTACCTTAAATCTGCTTAACTTCTCCTGTAGCTCTTTACTCGCAAGTGGCCTTTTAGGCCTTGTTTTGAGCAATCTCCAATAAAAATCTCCAATAAAAATAAAAATAAATTTGCAATGTGATCGAGAATTTGCCTAAATTAGAAAAATCGTTGTCCATTGATATCAAAATGGCATTGGTTTATATTGCTGGATATATTATTCGGAAGGACGATGAAGTCGATGATACATTATTTTATTCTCAAACTTTTGGTGGCTTTATTAATGAAATTAATTGTGGTGGATTGAAAATACCAGGTGATTGTGCTTGTCAATGGACAATTTAGTACTGCTATATGATTTTTCATGAGGTTGTTAATGCCAGCTGTCGTACATCGTTATGTAACGTATTCATGGTTGTTTCAGAACAGTATAATTTAAATATGACCAGAAACCATGGCATAATTTTAGCAAATTCAAAAATCACTGTCAGTTTTACTCATTTCGTTCTGAAAAAGAACCAAAACAGAAAATCTTGAAACTAGGCACTGATTGATAAACAACAGTGTTTTGTATATAATATATATGTGAATGTTGTCTTTTGTGTGGTTTTAATACTTGAATGTTTTTCAGAATATGTGAGGATTGAGTTCGTCAGATTGACTTACAATTTAACAAAAAAACACTAGAAAATTTCCTTTTTGTGCAGTTTTCTATGTTTTGTGGGGAACTGTTTTTTATTAGTATATATGTGTATTTTGAGTCCAGCCTCAATGTGCTTAAAAAATTTGTTAGTTTCAGCCTTAAAATATACTTACTTTATGCTTAACCTTTAGTGGGTTTTCAGTCTAAGTATAAAGGTTATGCTTATAAAAAAGAGTGTTATTGATTCTTAATTTGTTTTTATTTTGTATACCATGTTTAATTTTTACGAGCATGTATATATGCACTGTTTATATTGATCTATATAGTATATACCTGTGACAAATTTTGTAAATTTCATGAAGTAGAACAAAAGTTATACTGGTTTTACCCCTAAAATGGTGATGAGTGACGTCATCAAAAATTTTAATTTTCATGATTTTTGTTTTGAAATATTAAAATATAAAATATCTTAGTAAGATACTAATTTTGAGCACGTTTTGTGTAAATCTGATAACTAGAACATAATTAAATACCCTCCTCATATTAGATTTCAATGGCCTCCAGTTTTCGCCTCCAGCCGCACGTTGGCAAGGCCTGTTATTTAGTAAGCCATGACTAAAACTAATTTTGTAAGTATTTTTTTCTCAACTATTTTCGTACAACGTGTTGTCTTCATAAAAAGGCATTTCACTCTTGACTAACGCTAACTCTTCTATTGAACGCAGATTTAGTTGATGTAGTTCAATGAATTTTCTCCTAACAACTGTAGGTATTTTGGACTCGGAGGCTCATTGTTCTAAACTTCTCCAGAACGCGCTGTCAAAATCAACTGCACTTGTCCATTCTAACTCGTTAGACATCAACTGACTCTGGTATATTGCGTTGTAGCGTTGAATGGCGGTGTTTATTAATTTGTTGTTGCTAGACATATGTTTGCTCAATTTGATAGCGATCTATTGGCCATCTAAAGTTAGATTAGATACCCTGTAAACAATCTTGAAGTAGAATACTTAAATCTATAGCATGAACACATTTATCGTCACATTTTGTCAGTATTCTGTATTTTACTCATGCTCAGCATTCAAATAAAGTTTACGGTATCCAACTTTACAGAAGTTCGTTTATAATCAATGAAAATTGTGAACAAATTTCGCTTTGCTGCATCAAAGGGGGGGGGGGGGGTCAGAATTTCAAAAAATTGGCAAAATCTCTAAAAAACACAATTCCATAGTCATGTAAGTTTCTTAAGGCTGGTTTTCACTTGGCGCTAACGATCGGTACTTAACTTTCGGCAACCTTTGAAGTACAGCGGTAAAATAACAAGCGATGAATGAAAACAATAGAAAGTTACCGCTCGTTAGCGCTGAGTGTGGAAACCTTTATAGCGCAAATATTCTTTATTGTCTGTCTAGTCAAAAAAGAGAGACAGCTGTCTCAAAAGCAAAAAAGAAACAGTATTTCTGTCTAGTAAAAAGAAAGATATACAACTGTCTGAAAAGAAGAAAAAAGAAGCGAATTATTTCCGATATATTAATGAGCACACAAAGACAAACAATTTGTAAAAGTTGAAGAATAAAAGAACAACCTCATCTGTCAAATCTTTGAAAATTAATAAACGGGGTGGTCCAAATAAGGTCCGGGGGGTCGGAAAAAATCGAAAAATTAATAAGCGTCCCGGGACGTTTATTAGGAACCTAAGAGTACACCTACTGAAAACACTTACACTTAAGTTACAAATAAAACAGCAGCCTCAGGTAAGAGGTTGACGCACCCTGCTAAGTAGAGATTCGATCTCAAGCCTCACACTACGTCGTTAAGAAATATTTCTCTGCTAATTCTCTAAACTTTTTTATAAAGATATTATTTATTAGACAGGCAATAAATTTGGTTGAAAATTCACTAAGACTGCCTTTAGGTCGACTCCGATTACAGTACTACTCAAATAAATCTACTTTTTAAATTTGAAACTTGATTTAAAACAGTTCATTTGTAAATTGTTCCACTGATTAAGTAAATACAGCTTTTCAAATAAACAGAAAATAGCATAGAATAGCTTAGTCAACCTTTCCAGCGATAAGGCATAACCTTCATAGGGACTAGCTAAAACAAAATAAATCATAAATAAAAAATACTACGATTCAAGAACAACAAGACAAAATTTGAAGCAAAGTAATTTTACTTGCATTATAATAAGAAAATTAAACTTTAACACGATGTATCATTTTATTCCTTTTTTATACAAGCAGGCATTCACAAAGTATGAGGGGGAAACATATTCCACCTGTTACAGCCGGGGGACAATATCGACTAAGGTACGACGCTTTTGTTTTGGACCAAACCAACGTGGTAAGGCTAAATTCAATAAAGAAAATAATTATTTACAATGAGCCTTTCAGACATAAAATAGCGTCTAAGAACGCACACAGAACATAAACGGGCGCGTAGACATGAAATGAGTAGAGAATACGCGCGTCAATCTGCCCACGAGGAAAACTCAACACAAGTATAAATTTCACTTGTAACACATATAAAAACAAGGAAACACTTACTAAAACAATATACACGCCTTGTCCACAACGGCACACCAAATAACTTACACAGCGTCACAAGTATCGCAACAAACGAACTTAATTACCTACAGCATACTGACCAAACGAGAGTAACAAACCACGTATACATACGAACATGAACAAAGCACGGACATTAGCACATCAAAAGACAGTAATTATGACGTAGAAAACAATATATCAAAACACTGCGATGGACACGCGCTTCTCCGCAGCGACACCACCATTGACCATTTTATCATGAACAAAGAGCAGTTTAATTGGCTCTAAGTGACCCTTTGGTTTACCAGTTAAATGTACTATCTAATTGTGCTACAACGTTATTGTGTAAAAATAAAAGCTCAAAATCAATGTTTTCTCACTAGTGCCATTCTTTTGGAAACATTCAAACTTCTTTCTTCTTCTATCCATCTATCAAGAAGAGTTTTATCTGTAACTAAAACAAAAAAAACAAAATAAATAACTAAGATTAGATCTTTATTTGATATGACTATAGAAAATCAGAGAATAGAATGTAACGATTTTGTTAATACATATAATCCCTACCATTTATTGACAATAGTGTGTTCTGTAATTCAGTGTTAGTGGTTTCTTTCGTTTTTGCCCTCTTGTAGCGACTGCATAGTCTTCATTGAATGTCTTGCACAATGAAGCAGAGCTAATGAGAGAGTATCTGCGCGATGTCTAGGTGTTTGTTCTTTGGTAATCTTTGCAAAGCGCCGATTAGATTTTGGATAATATTTTGGATAATATTTTGGATGAAGATTTTGGAGAATATTTCAACTAAAAAATATTAAATGTCACTATTTAGAAAACTGCAGTATTGTAAATTGTATTAAATAATATAATTCATTTAGAAAATATAACATTTATATCTGAAAATGATACATTATTATATAATTCAAACAACAATGACCTTTGGTGTGTTTACAGGTCAAACAGCTGCCATCTTAGTTGCAGTCATATGAAGCGCATGGTTTTTGGTGAATACTTAAATTTTCATTTCTAACCGTAAAACATAACTTTTTCAATTTTCTTCAGAATGATTAGCATGCAGTGAATGAAGTCAACACTCTGTGTAATAAATGTTCTAATAGTAGCTTGTTATTCCAGCAAATAATGTCTCTGGCCCACCTTTTTTAAGCAGAATGAAATCAATATTTTTAGTTTTTGACATGTCGGGGCTAGTTGGTACATGTTAAGTGGGGCACGTTGGCATGGTGTATTCTGACGATCCTATTAAGCAAAATGAAGAAGAGATCCCTACATTAGAAAACGGGGACGTTGTTGTGAAATACGCAACTAAGAACACCTCGAAGATGTTTGTTGGCCAGGTGACACCAGTAAATAGAAATGAAGACCTTGTAACAATAATATTTCTGAAGAGGAACAGAGCATCATTTACTCGCCCAGATCCCGAGGACATTGACATTGTTAGTGAAGATGACATTGTACAATTTCTCCAACCACCAAACACAATTGGTGGAACAGCAAAAGCATGCTTGGAGCTGCCGTTCAGTGAGAGCCTGGACACAGTTAAGGGTCATTCCATGTCAATTCAACTAGGGCTTGACACCACACCCCCTCAGAATTGGCTGGTTTTTTGCATACATGTTTGTACTCATGAGAAAAGCATCTGGTGAAAATTTCAGCCTCTAACGACGTATGGTTCCCGAGTTACAGATACTTGGTCCCAGGCCATTTTTAGGTCCTTTTTCTCAGCGCCATTTCAAAAGTGACCACTGCGTATCATATAAATAGCTAAAATTCCGGTTCTACTAGGTCAATAATCATGAAATTATGTACCTGACTATTTTTGAGGGTGTAGAATTCATGGTATTTAATTATTATTTTGGTTATTGTGAAGGTATAATACTTTACAGATGGATGTGCCGGGCAGTATAAAAACTGTAAAAATTTTATAAATCTATGTCACCACAAACAGGATTTCGGAGTTGATTGTACATGGTCTTTCTTCGCAACAAGTCATGGGAAATCACCTTGTGACGGTATTGGGGGGACAGTAAAAAGAATAACGTCAAATGCAAGTCTCCACAGAACAACTAACAACCAAATTCTCACAGCACAAGCAATGTTAGATTTCTGTGAAAAAGAAATCAAAGGTATTAAGTTTATATTCATCAGCAAAGACTCAAATGCAGAAATCAGAAGTGAAATGGAGCAACGTTACAAAATTGCAAAGACATTACCAGGGACACGAACATACCACAACACAACAAAAAAATCAGCCAATTCTGAGGGGGTGTGGTGTCAAGCCTTTTAATTTCAGGTTGATTTGACATGGAATGACCCTTAAGCAATGAGACAGACAATCAGATAATTCAGTTGGACAATATGTCAAGTCATCAATGGACAATCATAACATTTGCACAGTGATAATTGTCATTTGATAATGAGTATTATCACAGTGCTTGTTGAATAATTGGTTTTGTTGAATAATTCATATGTTCTGTGTTGACACATGTAAATAACCATTAAACATATTTTTCATGTTCTTTTGTAGCAGGTAGCTGCCGAGCAGTTTTACCAATAATTGTTAATAAAGTAAACAAGCATTGCATATTGATTGGAATGATTTATGAATTGTAAGACAGAATTTAATAAATTTACCAACTACCCCATCCATTGTACCAACATGCCCCGCTATGGAAGCAATTGCAATTTTCAATAATCTAAGATATCAAAAAAAGTTTGAGGCCTAGACTAATTTTAATCTAGAGTTCAATATGTCGGATTATGTCCAACAGTATTCGAATGGCTTGGCTTCTAAAATGTTTTGAGCCAACTAGCCAACTGGGACAAAACAACACATTCCCTCACTGCAGAGCAACTATCTATACAATTCCCCCTTCTGGGAAAAACACTGCCAATGTCATGAGCTGAACACAAAGATGGAAGTATTTTTCTCCCGCTCTAATGTGTGCTGACCTTGCCCCTAATCATCCAAATCATTACTAATCTCAATAATTTTTACAACTATTATCATCCCCTACTTTCTAGCTGTAGGTCCCTCATAGAACAAATAATAATTATAAAATAATAATAAGTTAAAGAATAGAATATACTTTACTTAGGGTTAGTTTACAGACTTAACTGCTAGAGTAGTCAGATTATTGTGATTCGCACAATTCCTCTACCGCTGGTTTCTGCCATTATTGACGTGCTAGCGCTACCACGTGCGCGCATATGCACGATATCCGCATTTTTTTCTTCATGGGTGATACTTTGGCTAAGGTTCAGAATCCGAACCAAATTTTAGTTGCAAAATCTGATAATAAATAATTCAAATGACGGTAAAAAGGTATATTTGCTGCTTTTACGCGCTGTAAAATCATTTCTTTCGTAACAAGAAACTGGGCTTCCGTGTAATTGTTTGTATTGTTTCCTCTTGTTGGAAGATTTGAACGAAAAGCAATAGACCATGAATCTTTGATTCGAACAATGTCGTAATATAGTTGAGAAAATTTGGGTATTTATCTGCTACAATGTTCAAAGAGGAAAGTTCTTCAAACATGTGTTCAAACTCGGGCACCAGGGGCGGATTTAGCAGTGGTGTACTGGTGTACATACACTAGGGAAATATTGTATAATATCAATGATGTATTATATTATTCTTGTCAATCAAATAATTTGTCTTCCCTCTTTCTGCAAGATTCAGATTTTGCGCAAAGTTTTTTATTGTTTTATATGATTCGCGCGACAACACGGCTTTTGCACCCGCCAACATTTTAAAACACCGCCCATACCATTTTCGCTAAGGGGCGTGGGCTATCTTCCGTGTTATCCAGCAGTCTTTCCGGTTGTTTTTCCGTGAAAAAAGTGCGGAATATTAATGTTTACATTTTTCTCGTCGCCGGTTTTACTGTTTACACTAGCTTGATTGGTGTATCAGCCATATGGATTCAAGCTAAAATATTGTAGATCAATCAAGTGGTGTACATCAAATAGTGTATTTGACTGGTTTGCCGTTGCCGAAATACATTATGAATCTCTCAAAAGTAACAAACTTGATTCAAAGTGGAAGTGTCAGTTCAGCTTTAATTGATCATCTTGAGGTTTTGAAGGATAAAGTTTCTGATAGCATTCGTAGTGCTGTACCAAATCTACAATATAAATTGAAAAATCATAAGGTTGATCCTATTGGAAAGTCACTTTTCGATGCTCATCATAAAAAAATACAAGATGGTTTAACCTGCAAAGTTCTCAGGTACGTAAAGGTCTTGAAGCCCAAAGCTCAAAAATTTTTAGTATATTTTACATATTACAGTATGGCTGTTTGTTTGTTTTTATTTTATGTTATGTTCTCATATAGATCTACTGGAAATGGCAACTGCCTCTATAATGCAGCTTTGATACTTGTTGTTGGAGATGAGACACTTCATGAAATTTTCTGTGCTGCAGTTTCCCTAGAACTTTTTCTTTATTCCGATTTTTATGCTGAACACCCATACTTAAGAAAAATATTATGACATTTTGGACCGCAACCAGAGAGGAATTTTTTCATCAGCCTTTCCAGACGATGTTGCTACAAAATTCACCTCTGATTTTGATATGACAGAAGCTCAATGTATACAGTTTGAAGCTATGAAGAACCTTGATGCTCGTAGGTTTGGTTGTCTGATGAACATGTTGGCTTTGTCATCTGTCATTGGAAGGGAAATTCAAACTATTTATCCTCATAATATCGAGGATGTTCACTGCCGAATGAACAATGGTCGGATTCACCCTCGTACTCATGAAGCAAATAGCCACCACCACAAATTTCTATGTTTGATGTGGTCTCGAACAAGCAACTTTGAGACACTTGGTAAATCATTATTTCAGCCAAACCACTTGTTACCAATTTTCAATCTTCAATCTGCAATGCAATCTTCTGATTCATCTCCAACACCCAACACTTCACTACCAACAAAGAAAAGGATGTTAATAAAGGACAAATTTACTGGTGGTAAGAGAATTTATTTGTTCAGTTATTTCAAAGAAATTTTATAATCTGGATAAGTCTAATGTTTTTATTATTTCTTTTTATTGTGTCTACTATTTTCTAATAACTTAAACTTTATTTTGCATCTCTACACACAGGACAGATCAACGGCACTGATGAATGAGATAAAATATGACTATGAGATGACATAATGAGACAATGACTATGACGATACAGCATACATTTGTTTATACTCATTAGGTAAGGATACACAGGGCACATGTTGCTTTTTTTAAACTGCTGTTGACTGATATTCAAAATTAGTTGGCGTGACTGTATCATTAGAATTCACATTTTTTTCAAGCCCCAAATCCATCAAATCAAAGAACGATTTTGGATTTGTTTCCAATGATGTTGCCAAAACAACCAAAAACCGATGCCAAGGTTAGTTTAAATATAGTATATGGTATATATTTTTTTATGTTTTAGCATGATTAGTAAGAGAGGTGTAACATTGATAGCAGTTATTTTTTTTTTTTTTTTTTTTTATTGTAGTTGCTCAGAACAAGGCCCTAAAGGCCACTTGAGTGTAAAGAGCTAGAAAAGTTACAGGGAAAGTGACGCAGTTTTCAGATATCGATGAACGTTTGATTTGAACAGTTGAAGGTTATAGACCGATGGAAAGCATGTAGAAGGAAGGGAGTTCCAAAGTCTGGATGTTCGCGGGAAAAATTTTTAGCAAATTTTAGCATTAGATTTTAAAATTAGATTTTAGCAAATTTATTTTATTTAACTGAAGTTTTTAACCTCTGTGAATATTTTTGATAATAATAATAATAAAGAATAAGAGAACGTGCTTCTGGCGTTGACGAACTTCTACGCGAACTTCTCAAGGATGGTGTCGAGTGTACATCTATAGAATAGAATAGAAACATTTACCAAAATATAAAATAATAAGAAACAACAACAATACAAAATATATGGTTGGTGTCACTAAATAGTTTAGTTCTAAAAACTGAACTACCATATAGTTAAAAGAAGTCGATTTTCGATTAGTGAATCATCCCAAATATCCATTTAATAATGAGCTTCTTTCAATAGTTTTATATTAAATTGCCCAGGCATACAGGTAATCAAAATAACCATTTTTTTCACAAGCCTTTGCCTCGGGTCAATCCAACAGAGGACCACCCCCATGATATACCATCTGAGCCCATGAACCGTGATCCAAAGGTGACCTTCTACGAGATTCCACTTTTTTATTAACTGAACTTTTCTTTTATTTGAAATCAAACATGTATTAATAATAATGTTGTTATTATTATTTAATAATATTATTTGTGATACATACTAATATTAAGAAGAAAATTGTAGTTTATGAAAAAGAAAATATTTACTTGAATTGAATTGAATTGAAGGTCAACTTTCCGAATGATGTTGCAACACACCTCAGCAAAATGGAGAATCTGACATCAGCAGAGAAGATGGCACTCTACAATACCATATGGAGACCACCTAAAGGATTTGTATTCTCACAAGGAGCACGAAAAAGTGACTGCTGCAAAATGTCTTGGTTGCAGAAGTATGTGTGGCTCGTTTATTCACCATTTCTTGATGCCATATTCTGCATTTGTTGTTTGTTGGTCAGAGAAACAGGCAAAGAAGCTTTAATTACTTCTGGTCTTAAATTTTGGCAACCTCAAAACTGAAGAAGCACAACGAGAGGAAACACGAGAAGTTTCAGTCATAGTCTGCTGCAGTTCTTGATCCATCCAAATCTGTTGATGGAATGATGAACAGGTTGATGTCAGATGTTATCAAAAAGAACAGGACCCTGATAAAACTGATGGTCGCCTGCATCGAGTTCCTTGGGAAGAACAACATTGCCTTGAGAGGGAAAAGAGATGATTCCAAGTATTATCTTAGTGAAGATGATGGTAAGTTTTTATTTAAATTAAAAAAGGCAACTCCTTTTGTTAGTATCACAATCTGAGTATCATATAGGCATTAAATTTAGCTTCCATCATCAATATGTTGGAATAGAACAGTAATGTGTTAATAATACATTTAGCTATTCAGTATCTTTTGTGTAAAAAGATTTTTACATGTGTGTTATGTTCATGTTTTTAGGGAATCACTGTGGTAACTTCCAAAACGTTTTGGAGTTGGTGCTTCAGTTTGCCCCAAAAAAACTGTTTTCCTTGATTCAAGGTGCTCCCAAAAACGCTACCTACCGATCAAAAACAATTCAAAACCAAATCATTGATGTGTTTGGTAATTCATTCTTACTATATCCACTTTAAACACTTTAATGTCGTTTTTTGTAATTGTAACAAACCCATTTTTAAAAACATTCATTTCAGGTGACTACATCATTAAAGATATTGTTGCTGAGATCAAAAGCAATGACTTCTTCAGTGTGTTAGCTGACGAAGCAACAGATGTTAGCAACCTCATACAAATGTCACTTGTTCTGCGCTACATCTACCAACATCAAGTAATCAAGGAGAAGCTTGTGTCCTTCATTCACTGTGAAAATGGAACATCTGGGGAAGCTATTGCCAAATCCATCAGAAAAAGTGTGGAGGACATCGGTATTTTTATATCACTTTAAACAAAAAATCTTTCCAGATCATTATGTCTTTTTCAAATCACAGAAATGTAATAAATATTTTTCACTATTTTTAGTCATACATTTTAACCTTTTTGTTCAGGTTTGCAGTTTGAAAATGTTCGAGGCCAAGGATATGATGGTGCTGGGGCAATGGCCGGAAGTGAGAGAGGCGTTGGAGCACGCATAACTCGCGAGTATCCGTTGGCTCCATACATCCACTGCTTCTCACACAAATTGAATCTTTGTGTGATCAAGGTCACAAAGATTGCTTCTGTCCGAGATATGTTTCAGAATTGTCGATGTATATTAGACTATTTTGGTTCCTCACCCCGACGATTTCGATTTTTCAAATCTGTGATGGACGAGTCTTCGCTGCCCGAAGAACTGAAGAAAAAACTTATCAACATTTGTAGAACTAGGTAAGATTATTAGATTGATTTTATTTCAATGATAATTTTTATATAATCTTGTAAACAGAGGGGTAATGGAGAAGTTTTTTCCTTTGCAGAGTTATAGCAGTTAGCTTAAGTCACTGATTTACACTTCTTCTACTAGATGGATCGAGAGAATTGAAGGGTTGAACCGGCTCGTCCAATTATACGTTTCGACGTGGAAAGCAGTTCGTAAGATCGCCAAATCCAAGCCCACTGATCCTGATGACCATTGGGAAAATTCTCCTTGGGATACGCACGCGAGGGTATTGGCAAATGGATTTCGAACCAAAATGGAGACTTTTACTTTCATTGTGCCCCTCGTCATCGTAAAAGAAATATTTGCATACGTCTCATCGATCACTGTTGGACTACAAGGTAAAAGTTTTTACTTAGTTTCCTTTCCTGTAAAGTCATTTCAGTGTTTTTAAACAGCCAATTTTTCAAAATTAATATTACAGTACAAATAATTATTTATATATTTTTCAAAAGATTCCACGCGGAGCATTGTACAAGCTTACCGTTCAGTTTCCAACGTGATCGAAACCCTCAATACTGTGAAGCAAAACATTGACTACTACTATCGAAAGTGGTACCAAGCGGCTGTGGATCTGGCAAAAGAAGTTGGGGTCAATCCGAAGATCCAACGGATAACACAACGGCAGCTGCACCGATCCAACACACAGGCCGAAGACGAAGAGGCATACTTTCGAAGGAATTTGACAGTCCCATGTCTTGATGAGGTTAATCATTTGCGTTCAATACATATATTTTTTTAATTGGAATGTAACGTTATACATAATGCATTTGACATTAGACTTTGTTTTTTTTATCACACTGACTTATTTTTCCATCTCAACTGACAGGAGTTTCATTTTATGTTCCATAGGTACTCGAAGAGCTCCGCTCTCGCTTCGACTCCGATTCATTGAAAGTGGTAAATGGATTTTACTGTATTCCGTCAGTAATGGCAGCACACCCTGACTGGAAAGCACGTTTGAAGGTGTTTGTCAGAAAATATTCTCGTGACATGCCGAGCTTCGAAACCATCGATGCCGAGATAGACGTGTGGGAGAATCTCTGGTTCAAAAGTCCACACCAGAAGGCGCCCTTACCTGAGACCATCCCGGAAACATTGACGGTAATGTTCAGTGGTGTGTATCCAAACATTTATCGCGTGCTGAGAATCATGGCTGTTTTACCTGTGACGACATGCACTTGCGAACGTTCAATTTCAACACTACGTCGCGTAAAAACCTATCTCCGGAATTCCATGACTCAGGTAAACTGTAGTGCATGCAATTTTAAATTTAATGACTGCATGTTATTCAACTTTATAACAATGATTATTAACGTAACTTTCCTTTGCATGAAGACATTCGAATGCAATTTTCAAAGTTTCAATTAATCAAATCAATTTTTATTTTGTGTTAAGGACCGATTCAATGGACTCGTTTTGCTGAACGTTCACAAAGAGAAGACCTTTGATTACGGCCAATTGATTGATATGCTTGCATTGAAGTACTCTAAAAGATTGAAAATGATGAACATTTTAGATGATGACTAAAGAAAATTTTTTTAACCAATAACTCATAACTCGTGCATTTTCTTCTCTGCACTGAAAGTAGTTAAATTTCTATGTTTTGTTGTACTTTTATGACTAATCGAAGAGTAATTTAGGGCCCTTTTAAGCTAATCTAACTTTCAAAAATTTTTAGCCCATCGCCGCCAACTATGGTGACGGTTCCTTAGATAGTATATACAGCTGTTTAGTACACCAGTAAAAAAATCTCTAGATCCGCCCCTGGGCACTGTAGAAGCATAAACAACTGCTCGAAATTTTGAAAAAAGAGTTGGGCGATCATGTTTGCTTATTTTATGGTTTGAGTCAAACAACCACCTCCACACTTGTTGCAACAAATGAAAGGTGCACAAGAGCAAAGTAGATGATGGCCAGACGGCTTTTAATGCATCTCTCAGTTCAGAACAGTTTTCTGTCAGCATTACATTGGGTCCGTGTAGATTACCTTTTCCAAAAAAGCATTAGGTGGAAGCATTTCTTGGTACATTTTGAAGGCAGAAACAAGTGTTTCAGTCTTTTCATCACTGCATAAAATTAGTCCAAGTGGTAAAGCACCCACAATGCTATGGGTTACAATAATAAACACACGAAGATTGTGTTCGTCCATGTTCGAGGAAGAGTCCAGGAAAACCATTTCAGAAGAATGCTGCTCCTGAAATTTCATTTTAAAAATATAAAAATAGTTACCTGAAAAATATCATTTTACAACTATGAAACTACTAATGTTAAATAAATAATTTTGCAATTCTCAATTAACTGGACCAGTCGCTCATTTTCAGGTTGATTACTTATCAACATAGTAAAGATAGACCCACAGCAGAAATGCCCACCAGCATTCCATGGTACTAAATGGTAAATGGGTACCGGTTTTTTTAAACTTGGGGTATGGATATGGCCCAGTTGAAAGTAAAGTATTAAGTTACTTCTTTTTACTGTTTTTACCACCTTAAATATTTACCTACCTACTTCAATACAAGAAATATGTGACCGAATTTGGGAAAACCAACTGAAAGCTAAAAACGTAAACAAATGTTGTCACGTTTTCACGTTTTTTTCCTCTTTAAATGTTTCCCCCTGTATTCATAACAATGCAATGTTTTCATTTCTTCCTATTGTTTCCTGTTATTTTGTGTCTTTCTTCGATCCTGTAGGTTTTCACCCATTTTTAAAACGTTTTTTAGCGTTCGGTTGGCTTTCCCAAAATCTGATTGTTCAGATGTAAACATAGAAAGGTGATGATGTTAAAAATGTTAACTTATAAAATATCACTTTTAAAATCTTTTTTTTGTGTAAGTGTTTTCTATTAATAATAGTGACTGTGATAATTTTTAATTTTAATAATAAATACCATTGTATGGACTCTTTTCATTAAAGGTGTAACAAGAACCAACACGAATGGCGTTGTCAATTGATCGTTTTCTTCATATCTTTGCAGCTTGATATCACTTTAAGGAAATAGGTTTTTCTATGATGCGATGTTTTTATCTAGATGATCAAACATTTCCTTGCCGTTTTTACTGCCGTACTTTTCTTTACAAAATTCACTGTAAAGTCGGTTGAAATCGGGTCTTCGTGGGGAAATAGAACGATCAGATTTCATCAGATGAAATTCCAGTTCGTCTTTACAACTAAACCTCAAATTATCGTTAAACTGTCGATACGCCAGGCCTAATAATTACAATAAAAATATGGCAATTTAAAAATAAATGTTTACATATATTTTTCCACCCTACGGACACAAATACCTTTCCAAATTTTGTACTTGAGAGCAAAAAACTTGCGAAGAACTATTTTGTAAAATTAGAAATTCATATGTAATTAAATGTTAATCTCGCCAAATACAAATAAATGACAGAAAAATAATACATTTGAATTGATATGTTTTGGATTAAAAAGTGATTTATTATTCAATATATGAAACTAAAACTTACCAGGGGTAAATCCCTTCTGAAATAATTCCATAACTTTATCTGCAGTACAGGATAAATTGTCTTTAAATGAATTTACTTGCAACGTGTTTAATGGGTGATTATGTGACCATTCAATTACTATTTGACATGGCAAAGCCTTTCTTTGTTTCATTACTTTGATAATCATTGAGAACGGACACTCCGTATTCTTGATTCTTCGAGAGGGGTTTTCTTTTAGCAGCTTTATAGCATTTTTTGTACCTGCATATCTTGTGTTGTGTTGGCAACGATATCTTCTCACAAAACTGTATGGGCTTTTGGGACCAATTTTCCTAAAATAATTGGCATACCACTTGTTACTTGTCACTTGCTCAGTAACTTAAATAAGTGAAAAAGAGTAATTACCTTACCACAAACAAACGCAAATAAGTTGAATATATCAGTTAAGATATCATATCCAAGAAAAGGTAACTCACCGAGACATTGAAACTTTGATTGTTTCATCGTTATGCTTACAATATTGCAAAACAAAGTCTTTGACTTCTGTCTCCGAAAAAAACACTGCTGACAAACTGGCTTTAAATTGGTTTGTATTTCCTTCGACATTCTCCAAAACAACACTACTTGTAAAGGAGAACATCTCCTTTATAGTATCACATAACTCTTCAGTATTTCTAAGACCATTAAACCTTAACTGAGTTGTGACAAGAGCACTAACAATTTGTATCCAACTCAGCCATTCTGAATGTTTTGGTGCGCAATTATTGTAATGGCAACCGAATAGTCGGAGCACACCGCATAGGTATGGAGCCACTGATTAAGTGTGGAGTCACCGTTTATGTATGGATCTACGGTCAAAGTACGGAGTCACCGCTTATCGCAGGAGCCCCGTTTAAAGTATAGAGTCACCGTTTATGTATGGAGGTACCGTTTAAGTATGGAGCCACCGCTTATGTATGGAGTCATCGATTACGAAAAAATTGCGGCGCCGCTCTAGGTACGGTTGGTGCGGTTTCCACCGTACCAGATTTTTTCCAAGCAAAAATTTTTTTTGTTGATATTTTTAGATTTTGAGAATAATTCTAATGTAACGGTACGCTTGGTACACTATCGAGTCTTTTCGCATAAAAATCATATAATAACAGCAAACAAAACACATTGGTAGTTTTTCTTTAAAGGTAGAGAGTGCAAATGGAAAACACAACACAAAATTATCATTTTCGAACCTTAACAAGCAATATTTTCGAACGTTGTGATTGAACAACGGGGAACGAGCGCATTCCATTGCATTAATAATTATTATTAGATTAGATTTAATCTCCACCGGCGTCCCTGCTTATCAGGGGTCCCATTTATCGGGAGTATACTGTATTATATTTTATTTTAAAAGTCTTGTTTTGTAATGTTTCGCATCATCAAGCAGAAAAGAAAGAAAAAAGACACTGGGAATCATAGAGACATGCGACAACAAAATTGAAAGTAAAAAAGATGAATTGCGTTGATGTTAACAAACATCCTTCAGACTTCTCTCATAACAGTGTAGATATTGTATATTTAAATGTGTATATGTTAAATATCATATAACTGATGAACCATCCTGTATAAGTTTTGACATAATAATAAAATAATAATAATCCTCTGTTTGTCATAATATCACGACATCTTAAAGATATCAATTGTATTGGTAATTATTGGTTGCATACATTACATCAGTATAGCGGTATTTCGCGTATAGTATAGCGTATAGTAGTGCTTGTTTCACCGGAGTGCTTTCGTCCATTCTGGAAACTTTTCCGAACCATTTAAGCCTTCTTTTTTGGATTTCTTTACTCCATTTCATAGTCTTTGTTTTTTCGTAAAGTTTTTCATTTTTGATGACTTCTGGCCATTTGATGTTAATGACGTATGTTCTCAGTAATTTCCTCTGAAACCCGTCAATCTTCTCTGCTTGGGTAGATGTTAAAGCCCATAATTCAGAGTTATATAAAAATGTGGACAAAACGTACATTGTAAAAGCAGTTAATTTTGATGCAATGGTTCATCGTTTGTTATAGAATATGTTTATGATTTTGTTTGCAGCGCTAATGCAGAGTGATTTTCGTAGTTTGATATCCTCGCTAGTGTCTAGTAGGCTTCCAAGAAATTTACATTTTTTTCATGCTGAGTTTTTTCTGTTTATTGTGAATTCTTCTGTTTTTCCTTCGTTTATGGTGAGGTCACGTAATTTAAGTAGAGCAGGGATATTGTTTTGGAATTTTTGGATGTTGTTGTATTCACTTGACAATTTCCTGATGTCGTCAGCGTATTGCATTTCAATGTCTATGCGTGGTGTTTTCGGTAAGCATGTGACATGATGATGTTATATATGTACGCGAGGTGGTTGTGCTAGTTGAAGTCCTTTAGCGAGGTAGAAGGTGAATTCGTTTGCACTTACACAATCTCCTTGTGGAGCAACAGTGTCTGTTGGAAATTCAGCACTTAGACAATTTCCGCATTTTACCGAAAGCGTTACCTTTAGCAGCATGGCAATAATGTGTAGTTCATCCAACTCGATGATTTGGTGTAGGTCTTTAATTAACGTTTTTCTGTTGATGCTCTCAAAAGCTTTACTCATATCGAGAAGTAAAAAATACACAGTCTCATCTTTTGCTGATATAGTTCTTTCGATGATCGGTTTAGACGCAAAAACATGTTCAGTGGTCGATCTTTTTGCTCGATATGCTGTTTGTCAGGATGGTATTTCGTTATTCATTCGATCTTTTATTCTGTTCATTATACAAGCTTCTAGTATCTTCCGTATCGTTGAAAGGAGAATGATTGGTCTTAAGTTAGAAGGCTGTCCTTCCGTTTTCCTGGTTTTTGAAGTGGTTTAAGTAGTCCATGGGTAATTTCTTTTGGAACCTGATCTGTTTCTGCCATATTGTAATATATGTTTGCGTTGGATTAATAAATGATTTCCGGTGCGTACTTTATAAACTAAACTCAGCTGGGACCTCATCGCATCCCGGGCTCTTGTTTGTTTTCATTTTTTCGACACTTTTATATATCTCGTTTGCACTAAATAATGTTCTCATTTTCATTGGAGCTATTTTGGTCATTGGTTCCGCATTTTTGAAAAACGTTTGTTTGAACTGTTTTGCAATGATGTTGACCTGCTCTCCAGAGTTTGCTGCAAGTCCCATTTCTCCTTCAACCAGTAGATGTTGTCTTGGTTTTAGTTTGTTAAGGCATTTTACCGCTTCAAACATTTTTGTGTTGTCATCTGGCAATCTTTCGATGTCTTCCATTG
This sequence comes from Candelabrum cocksii, assembly GCA_963930725.1. Taxonomy (NCBI): domain Eukaryota; kingdom Metazoa; phylum Cnidaria; class Hydrozoa; order Anthoathecata; family Candelabridae; genus Candelabrum; species Candelabrum cocksii. Next base: position 5,694,196 of record OZ005673.1, on the reverse strand, counting down.
CTTTTTTGATTTTTTCATTCTCTGTTTTAGTATGTTATGTATTTCAGTCATTACTCGGTTTCTCGCTGTTTTAAGCGTCTTTTGATCTCCTCACTCTTTACTGCTTCAATTTGCGTGTTGAATTTTCTTTGGTATGACGAGAGGTATTTTATTTCTTCGTTATTGTTTCGTTTTGCGTACTCTACTAGCCCGATCGTGTTTTCTGCAGCATAGATAAATTTACATACATTAACAACAAAAAATTTCGGACTAGTTTAACTTCGGACAAGCAAGTGGTCCGAAAATTTTAATGACCGAAATTTTGGTATCCGAACTTTTAAGTGATCGAAATTTTTAAAATGATAGGAATTTTTTAATTTTACATTTAACGTCAATCACTTGCTGTAATTTAAAACCTCTAAGTCAACATGACAGTAGATAGAATGTAATTTAGAAACAGAATTGTATTTAGGTAGCTTCATACCCTTATTTAAGTTTCAAAAACCATTTTTTGAAACACTGTTAATGGGAAATTCTATGTCTAGCATTTTATTCTTTGACTTAATCAGCAAAATTATAAAACATTTTTTGTTGTCGTTACAACAGATTCGGTGACAAAGGAATAACAAGGTATACTTTATAGAAGGAGTTTTAAACCTAACCGCACACGGGCGATTTTTGTCGTTGAGGAAAGTGATTTTCTGTCGCTGACTCGCGCGTTCCTCCCAAACGTCTTCCTTTCTTGTTGTAAATTTTGGGCGAAACATTATTGCGCCCCATATTGATAACAGAATTGCACTTGCCATGAATACCATTTTACTCCCTTGAGGTAATATGAACGGAAATGTATTAAATAGATAATGGTGGTAAAATCTTTTTTTAAACACGCTCCGGCAAAGAATAAAGAGGGAAGCGTACACCAGAACTTAACTGTTTTACATAAGGATTTCACTATCTTCGAGTTTGCCGTTTCATGACCCTAAATCGAGTTAGCAAATGTTTGTAGTGTTAGCCGTTAGCAAATCTATTACCCCAAGTTGAATAGTTACAATCAGTCTAAAGTATCCTACCCGTTCCCCCCTCTTTCCGCTAAGCATTTTTTTAGATTTTAACTCTAAAACCCATTTGCGAAAAAAGCTTTTATTTGTGAAATATTTTATAATGAATGATTCGCAGACATAATCATCGAGAAATACTTTTTTCCCAAGAACGTTTGATAAGAAGTTTTTAATCATTTCGAAAGCAAAACAATGTTATTTATTCGATGCTGATATTTCGACTTACATCTGTGTAGATCATCTTTAGAGTGGTTACACAGATAAACTTACAAAAATATATACGCTGAAATAGGAAGACTCAAATAATTAAATTATGTTTTAAAAAGTCGTAAAATAACCAGAGGGAGTGATTGTGAGAAAATGACGCGTCCAGGTATGAAACTGGGGGATGTTGAAGGTTAATTAAAAAAATTAATATTCAAGCTTTTTCTTGGACTTTAAGGTTGGGTTTGTGTGGGTTTTAATGAGTAGGACTTCTTCATGATTTCCGCTCCAACTATTTCGAAAAGTGATGTAATAAGATTTCGGGGTGTCCTGATTCGATTGTGTGAATTTGTGTTTCGTTCAGACCACTGACTTTTATTCGTTCTTCTAATCTTCTAACTTTTTGTTATAGAAATGGTTTTGTGGTAACTACAGCAAGGCTCCATACGCATCCCATATTTCTGTTTTTCCATCGAAGTAGGGCATCATAAGAATGTGTACAAGGCCATGAATACCAAAGTTAGACTGAAGGAAAATTGACAGGAAATATTGATACTAAGTGTTGTTTGATAGTTTAACTTTTAATGTCTTACTTTACCAAACTATTAAACTTACTATATATTCATTTTTGTTGCAAAAATACTATCAAAATAAGCAACAGCGATGGGATATTTTAGAACACTCAAATACTTATGTTTCTTTACAATGGTAAAAATTTTCTAACATTTTCTCATTTTCTAACATGAAACATGATGCTCCAATGGTTGTTTACGATTTTTATCTGTGACAGGTTACAATGTATTGATTAATATATATATATATATTATTTTTAGGCGATGTGATAACGGTTCTTGGAACTCTAGAGGATTTTTGCATTTGAAATCCGCATTGCAAACAAAATAGCTCCGACATGGTTACATCTTCCTAAACAATTCAACCGTTGCCAGCTGGACATGTGCAGGTAGCAGCAAAAATCTCATTGGTGTTGCACGAAAACTTTATTAAAACTTTGTAGCAAACTTTTTTAATACAAGGTTTTACTTTGCAATTTAAATTTAAAAAGTTTGTAGTTTTTGATAGTTCGATAACTTTAATAAAAGCCTTATAAAAAGATTGAAAAAACTTGAGCTTTTTATAAGATGTTGTCTTTAGATATTCATTTCATATTTTTCTGTTCTCATAACCAAATAATCGTGAAGCTGAAAAAAAGTTAAGTTAGGCATCTCCCTAAGGTCGGTTGTCCAAACGAAATTATCACATTCTCTTTGGCATCATATATATAATAAGTTGAGTAATCTGATATATCAACATTACACTTTGCGGCATCAGGCTGCGACTGAGACAAAATCTTAGAGTAAATAGCATAAACCATGAGCATAATCAGCTTTAATTTTTAATTCTATTATTCAGCTTTACAACCTTCTTCTTTGAAGTGCTTGAGCATTTTCTTGTTGTCTGCAACAGTAAAATGCTTGAAATCTTCCACAGATTTTCTTTCACAGGTGTTAATATAGGGCATACTGCAAAAATTGTTCCATCTTTTCCAATAGTTTTGCGATTAAAGGTCGAGAAATAAGGATGGAAATAAGAATTATCTGATTTCCCCCTTGTATTGTTGATAAAGAAAATATTGGTTCAACAATAGCCTTGTTTTCGATTTTGGCAAAATTAACGGTAGCCGATTCTAGCGGAATGTGAAATTGTAGGAGTATTGTTTTACCTATTAATTCAATTTTTCTTCGGGGAACTAATAAACTGAAACGTGGTATGTACCAGGAGTTAATTGGGTGAAGTAAAGCAACAGGTCTTTTAACATTATATTATTATTAAATATTGCAGAATACATCGATTGTTAGTATTATTGAATGTATTTATCGGTGAAAACCTTTTGTTACAAAACTCTCGATTGTTCAAGTTAAAACCATGAGGTAAATATTTTATCAGCATTTTCGTTTTTTCCTCTGAAGTTCTGTGTAATCGCCGCAAACCATTTCGCTTCTACGTATCTGAGAGAGGCAAAGACTCTGAAATAAATGCTTTGTGAAAATCTGGGGAAGAATTTTAAATGGAATATTTCTTAAAATACTTAAATGGCGGTAAAATTTGTTAAAGATTACAACAAATACAAAGTAATTCATATATGTTTTACATGGGGAGGAGAGATAACAAAGCTACCTTTAGTTTCGTCCGATTGGTTCGCAGCTTCATCGTCTATTTGCTCATCCAGGAAAGCAGAAAGTCCTGAAGTGAAAACAACACGTGCATGGATAAAAGAAATGAGAGATGTTACCTTCAATATCTGATATGTCAGGTTTTTCATCGTCAGCAGTCACATGGGTTGAAGAAGAACCAAATGCGGTTGCGGTTTTTAAATCGGACAACAACTGACATGTCCATTTCCCGAGACCTAAAGGCAATTGGGACTTCTGAGGCCCTGATTCGAACCCTTCCTACTGTATAATTCTTTGATATCATCACCAACATTCCACAAATATATAATTGAACTCGACAATAAGGTTTGTTTAATCTTCTCCAAGCAAATATTAAGAAATTCTTACAACTCTGGCCGAAATACAGAAATTACAGAGTTGAATGCAGTGATTCCCATGATCTTTTAATAATTTTGATATGATTTCCCATGACTACCTTATGATTTATATATATTATCCAATGACCCATTTCATGGAAAGGTTATTACAATGTTTTAACCCTTGATAGAAATCTTACACTTTCTGCCAAGAATATTTCAATTTATTTATAAACTCTACAAACAAAAAATCACTGATTTCAAGGCTAATCGCGACCATTTCTAATATTTAGCTTAAATACACATTAGTTAGACAAAACCTTCATTCAAATAACATATTTGTAACTCTGAAATACTTTTTATAAACTGGAAAAAATATAAATACGGTAAAAACAGTACATATTTTACAAAAAATCAAAATGGAACAAATTCTAAAAATAAAAGCTTAAAAAATGTTTACCCACCAAGGCATTACAGAACTTGCTTTCATTGAAACAACTCACTTCTTATTGAATGAATTTGTTCGCACCCAATATTTATCTTCCTTGTACCTTCATTAATTTGGCTTAATTGATTATTTTTATGACTCCAGTAAGTTATGTCAACATTTGATCGTTTTGAGTTACTTTGTTTAAATTTTCATCAAAAGAAATCTCTGAAAGTTCTATCTCCTTTATGAACTGTTCAAAATGAGGGGCTATTCAGAAATACCTTCGCATGAGTTCAGTAATTGGACGTTACGTTTTTTTATTTTCCATGTTAGCATGAAAAACGGACGTTACGCCGATAGATAGATAGATCTTTTTCAATGCCCAAATTAATTCAGCTTTAAAAATGTGAACGGTAGCAATGAATGTATCAAGATTAATATATCTATTGCCCAGAAAAAAGTTGACAAATTTAAAACTTAATTCTCATCCAAAAAAATAGCTAAGCTAAATTTCACAGATTTCTTCTTAAACATTAATTCGATACTTTAAGTGAAAATCATATAAATCATAAAAAACCGTAAAAAACTTTGAAAACAATATTTAAAATTGCCCGTATTTTTGCTAGGTTGTCATAGGTTGTCATTAAAATATATTTCAATTGTAGAAAGATTTCGTTTTTTGTGGTTTACAATTTGCGTCATCAGTGACGCATTTAAATCAACCAATTAAAAATTTGTTTATTATTCATTATTCAACAAATCTAATCGCTTCCATTGGTCATGCGTTCCATTGCTTTTCTTTTTATCAGGGTATTTATGTGTTGGTGGAATTGGAATAAATAATGTTCACACATCCCTAGTAGTATTATAAGTAAATAACAAAATGGTTTCTTCACCTTGGAACTCTACATTCGAACCAGAAGCGCATTCGGGTTTGTACAAACGCGTCGTCACCTCTTGTTCAGCATCGTTCAGGCTAAACACAATCGTTCAGGCTAAGCACAACTGCACACCACAATTCTGTTCTGTAGAAAACGTTGCAATAACTTATGCGAGAAAATCAAAAAGACCAGATATTAAAATTTTATGAAACGAACAAAAAGACAAAAACATATGTGAAGAAGTTTGAAACCTTGTTTCTTGGCGTCTTGGTTTAGCGCCTCCATGATCAGATGACGACGTTGCAACGAAATTACTCATACATACTGGAAAGTCGCCTGAAACTTAGTGACAACCTCAGTTAATGTAAAGTGGAATAAGAACCACACAAAAGTATAAAACTGATTTTAGTGTTCCTATGGATGAAATAAAAAACCAATACAAGGTAAAAACGAATTATAAAAAGTGTGAATAAACATGCACCATTGGTAGTTGCAGAGAACGGAAATTTATGTGAGGCGTTCGATGCGGCAACAAGTAATGATGGCGCAGGCGAGAGTAGAGCATCTGTAAGACGAGAAGACAACAAAAAGATCGAAGCAAAGCAAGGAACGAAATAAACAAGATATCATTAAAATATTTAACACAGACTGACAAAAACACTAATTTATCTCTGACGAACATTGAATGCTATTCCTTTTCAAGATTGCGAGACCTCAAGGAATATTTTTTAACCTTGGATGTCAATTGTTGTATTAATGCTGATCGTAAGAAGTGAAAGGTTTTTTCTAAGTTTATAACTGGTACTTAATAGGTTTATTTGAAAATAATCATTTTGAGCAAGGAAAATCTTTAGTTCTTTGATTTCAAGAAAAGGATAAAAATTGAAAGGATTCTGAGAAAAACGTAGGTATATCTCACTTGTGACAGCCCTCTGTAGCTCGACCAATGATGCGTGAATTTTACTTTGTGTCTTGTGTTCTCGTTTATCAACATTCTGCGCTTCTTCTTCACAGAGTACCGATGAGTTTTGCGTGTTGGGAGTGGCGAGAAAGTCAGGTGTACCGAAACTAAACGCCTTCTCTTCCAGTAACTCCAATAAGATCCTCTCGTCTGGATCTGTAATTGCAGAAGGTCCAGGTTGGTCTGTGTTCAATAGTGCCAACAATTCTGGTGATACTATCGTTTGTTCGTTTAAACTGAGATCCTGTATCAAGCTGCTATGATCATCTTGTTGCTCATCTACATCGTTCATAACACAACACTCCTCATCTTGAACATCATGTAACACCTCTCCACTTTCCTCCGTACTGTTGGTAGAAAGATAATCCTCCTCTAGCTCCTAAAAGAGAGAAAAACACGAATAAAGAATAAAGAAAATTTTGCGAAGATCAATAAGTTTCAAATAAAACTCTTAAAGATAAGCAGTAAAGGGAAATGAAGACTTAAAAACAACACAACTACAAAACAAAGACTTTAAGAATCAATTTTAAAAAGATTTATCATTTAATTTTTTCACTCACGTCTTGTTGTTCTTCTTCGTTTTCACTCGCTTCAGTAGAAGTTCCATCTTTATCAAATTCAATGCGACTACTGCAACACATCTCAACCTCTAAAACGTGCAGTTTTAAACTTTAGTAAGTTTCGCATAGTACGTAGAAACACTACAATGCATTTCATCGTTTGCAAAGAATTAAAAAACTAAGAAAGGTTTCATAATAAAGGAGAAACTATAGCAACACTGTTGTACTGTTTTACTTTAGTATAAAATGTTACACAAACCATTCTCTAAGAATAAATGAAAAATGTAAATAATTGCACCAGTGTCTCTTTCCAGCAACTTTCTTTTACCAAAACGCAGCTGTTTGTTCTTCTGGAGATTTTTTTTCGACATGTATTTGGAGGCGCCCTTGAGATGTTTGGGAAGGAGTATGTCGGCTTCGTAATCCTGGTCGATGGATTGCTCGAGTAAGGATACGAAGCTTATATCTGAAGGATATAAATAAAGAATGTTAACAATGAATGCAACAAATACCGCGAAGTAAACCACACTTTTAGTTTTGTGGATGATAAAAGAAACAGTTGCAGTTTGCAGTCACATTGATAGGAATATTAATCAAATTAGAAAATAATTAAGACACTTTGTGCAATTAAAATGTATGTGTATGTGAATATATATATATATATATATATATATATATATATATATATATATACCCGTACAATAAAAAGTTTAGAATCCATCTTGTAAATTTATCATTTTGCAAAAGAAAGAGGCATGGAAGAATTTGAACTAACCCCCAGTAGCCTGGGCATGTGCAGACATGGCCGCAGATGTTTTCACAGCGGCATGGTGGCTTCTTAATAACTCAATTGTTAGACGCTCTTTTAACTCTTCAATTTGTAGATTCGAATGTTTGGACTGAGCTTCTAACTGATTGATATACCTTAAAAATACTCTCAACATTCAATGGAAAAACTGCATAAAAGTTAGTGATAAAGGCTTGTGATAAACCTCAATTATACAGCTCAAAACACTATTAGAACTGACGTATCTTGCTTACAATACGTTATATATTACCATTGTTGATCTCTGCACTTTAGATAGTAGGTTGGAGCACGCACTTGAAAGCACAGAACAACACTATCGATATCAGTGTTCAAATACCCCTCACTAGCCTGTAAGCATGAAGATATCATGGTGTTGCAACAATAAACAAATAAGGACAAGTAATGCTATTAATACAAGCGGTATATTAAAAATTATATTTAGGTAAAATTCGTAATTGTTATTTTTATATTAAATGTCGAAAGAGAGCCAAAAAGGATTCTTTGATCACTGTCCACCTCAACGTTAGCCATTATTCTTAATTAAAAAATCATCATTGCAAACAAACCCTGGATTTTTGTGTTTAAAATGCCACATACTTCAAAAGAACATTGAAACCTTACTCTCTTTTACAAAAACATACCCTCAATGAACCCAATTCACAATGTCTTGTCTAATCGGAGAACTGAACTTAAAACTAGGTTATTGTTTGCCTCATCGCCTGCATCTTTCACTGCCTTATAACAACGTAATCTTCCCAGCATTCCCTTAGGATGGATTTGAAGGGTTTATTGATACATACGTCTAAGGGTTGTACTTCAGATGTACATCATGCAAGGACTTTTACAACACTGGTGTGATCAGTAACATTACCAAGCGTTATCTCCACACACTGCTATGGTCAGCCCTCTGCTTGCTTTAAATTATTGGCGGTAAGGCTGAATTTTAGATTGGGCAATTTTTTATAAAGCCAATATAGAATTTCTTGATCAATTTCTATTGGATAAGATAAAGGCTTTGTTGTTCCTTTTTTGTTTCCCTTGAAATGCCTACTTCCTTTGAGACCACCGGATTAAAGCTTAATAGCTCTTACATTAAACTGACTTTTCTATAACATGATTAATTAATGCTTATTTATAGATATATATAATAGAGATTAAAAGACTAGATTTTCCATTAACATACATGCTGAAAAAGAAACACGCACCATGAGATCGAGTCTGAAGAAACGATTGTAGCCCCAACACTCCCCAACCTCAAAGTCTGAAGCTTCAAAAAATATATAATATATTTAAATTTATGGTAAAAGCAAATATATCTACCCAACAAAAATATTAAGCTATCATTACTTTTCATTCTAATTTATTTATTTCCATATTCACTGTCAGTATCACTAGTTATGAAATAACATATTAAGAAATAAATAATGACTGCGAGAGAATTTATTACAGTAGAATCTCATACCAAATTCGCGGACAATATTTTTGGTGCTGTCTTGACATTGCTGATGCATCATCTCAACTCTGTATTCATATCTGTGAATAACAAACAATACCATCACATCATTATGAAATGTTTGAGGTACTAAAAGGCCTCTGGTTCCATTTCATTTGTTGCTGACAAATTTAAAATTTTGTTCTTGTAGGTAATAACTTCATTAAACTGAAGATAGTTTGCAATAAAATGTCAAATTTGTGACAATCGCATCACATACAACTTCAAATTCACTTACTTTGAGGTTTCTGGAAGACCAGACGTGAGCTCAAGAAAGACGGATAAGTAATTGCCTCGCACCACACCATTTCCATCCTGTCAAGAGAAGATTCTTATTTCTGTTCATCCACAAACAGTAAAGAGGAAGTCAGCACAAAAAAGTGAGACAAACTCAAATGTGCATTAAAAATAATTAAATACTCTCTCTATATAATGTTATTTTCAATAAAGAAATTGTTCATAGCTTTTTTATGTTTTATGTTAGCCAGGTGATCAATAATAAGGCTGGTATATTTACAATATGTTTTGAAAACATCAAATGTTGATTTATCAGCTATACGCTTAGACGTTGATTGAGAATCTGCTTGTTTTTAGACATTTGGAGTAGGATTTTTGAATTCCTTACCCCAAAGTAAATTTATGATGATTTTAGTGTCGCATGTCAAACCGAATTTTGCGCGGCGCTGAAAGAATATTGCTGAAAAGGGATTGGACACTAGTATCTATATGTCAGGAACTGTAAGGAATTACGGGCTAGAATTTGGTACACTTCTTAGTGGCATGAATTTAGACTTAAAAATTATCAAAATTATTTATTTGAGCTGTTTTGATATGGAATGACACTTAAGCCAGGGAAACATCACTTTAATGCAAAAAAATCTTGTTCAAATTAAGATTGAATTGTCAGTAATTTTTTTGTGTGACTTTCACGAATTTTAGGCAATCTCACGAAAAAATAAATTAGCACAAAAGCGTTTTCATAAGAGACATTGAAAAATCCATATTTCTTAGTTTTTGTTTGAAAAATCTCCTAAAATAATCACCGAAAAATACTTTTCATGCGTGTAAATTGCCCTTAAAATAGAAAACATTTATTCACATTGGAATATGCAATAAATCCAATGTGCAAAATTGAAGATTTTTTGGATAAGATGGCTAGGTGGTAAAGAAATAGCTAGGAAGTAAGGATATGGGTAGGTTGTAAAGATATGGGTAGGTTGTAAAGATATGGCTAGGTTGTAAGAATATGGCTAGGCTGTAAAGATATGGCTAGGTTGTAAAGATATGGGTAGGTTGTAAGGATATGGGTAGGTTGTAAGGATATGGGTAGGTTGTAAAGATATCGGTAGGTTGTAAGGATATGGCTAGGTTGTAAAGATATGCGTAGGTTGTAAAGATATGGCTAGGTTGTAAGGATATGGCTAGGTTGTAAAGATATGGCTAGGCTGTAAAGATATGGCTAGGTTGTCACCATGTGTTGTTCATTCATTTGATTTCTTGGCCACCTGCTATGACGAATCAAGTGGTAAGGTTCAAGGCATTGAGAGTTTTTTGGCATTATTATTGATGTTATTGGAATCTGACTTATTGTCGTAGCTGGGGAGTGGTAAATATATTTTCTTGCAATTAAGGATACAACGTCTTATCCATGCCACTGTTACCAAACCATGTGTGCAATAAGAATAAGAGTGTTTTTGTATTGTTTTATTATGTACCACTTTAGTAACAGTATTTTTGCTCAAGTTGTCATTACAGTAGCAGCAAGTGTTTGCAAACTAATGTCGACATGTAATAACACTGCAATTAAGGACAAAGACGTGAGAAGAGCGAAAAGCACTTGAAGTAAAAAATCAAATAAAACCACATTACACAAAAATCATGATTTAAATGGAATATGTTAAAGAAAAGGTCTCTTAGCTGTATCCATGGTTAACTGTGGACATTTATAATAATTATTATTTTATTACATAAAAAGGCGAAGCGATGCAGATATTATCTGATTAAGTGGTGAGAGCATTTTGCATAGGTTGTATATAGTTGTAATTCTTAATATATCATTTTACCATGTTATCATAGATCTTTATGTATTTTGACTTACTGGGTAGACCTTCAATCTCCAACTCAACCCATTTACGTTGAGAGGATGGCTGTATACAGGGTCACCTTTCTGTCGCAACTTGCTAAATGAATGGATGCAGAAGTTGCTTGAGTCACACGGAGGAACAATTTCGCTGAAAGAAAAGAAATGTTACAATATCATTTTCATCCTCATATGCTTCAGTATTTTATTAAATGTTTTTTTGTGTAAAAAGACGCAGACTTTTAAGTAAAACACACTAAGAATGACTTTGATGTAGTGTGTTGTCATTATATAATTAAAATCATAAATATAAAAATTCAGATTTATGGGTAAATTTAATAGCAGTTTCAAGATATATTGGTAAAATCAATCAAATCCCAAGAATTCAACAAAATCTACAATAAATTAAAAGAAGACCTTAATAAAAATATGATAAAACTGATCAATTTGATATTTTTAAGAAGTGATAGCAGTATAGCTATTAATTGCACCAACCTTTCTAGTTATAATTTACGATGTTTAATTAGTAAAATTATGAAATGTTGTTTTCCAGGAAGGTAAATAATAGTATGCAAATAGCTCATTTATTGACACGTATATGTTTGACAATGAAAATAATTTAGTTTTGAATATCAGTGAACCTGTATTTTCCTATTACCGTATTTCCTCTTATTAGCGCCGCCCTCTAAAGCGCCGCACCTTGGAGCAAAATTATGCTATTAGCGCCGCCTTCTAATTAGCGCCGCACCTAGAAAAGCGGCGCTAATTAGAAAAAGAGCAGTAATCCATACAGAAGGATAGTTATACAATACAATACGTTTTTTTAGCTTCTAAATTATTTTTTATCTTTCATAAACCAGGGAAATTTCATAATTTTCACAAACTCAGGCTCGGTTCGGGGTGATCCGTCTTTAACAAAAAATCTGTTTGAGAACGCTAATGAAAACATTAAAGAATTTCTTTTGGTGGATATCTCCGATGACGAAGGTGATTTTATTGACATTTTGTAATATAAAAACATTACTGATTCTTTTGTTTTATTGTTTTTGAAGAGCAAGAAAATTTCATTAAATAAAATTTATTTCTATACCATTTTGAAAATTATTTTATAAGCGCAGCCCTCTAATTAGCGCCGCCCTCTTATTAGCGCCGCACCTTTTGAGCCAGTTTTATATAATAAGAGGAAATACGGTAATTGTATTGCTAACAGTGATTATTACAAATAAACAAAAGCCAGCTGATATGCCGTGACTAAGAAGTGATGTGTGAAATTTACACTGATATATTCTTGACTTGTGCTAAACTATTATTATTTGATTGTCAGGTAATTCTTCTCATCTCATTATTATTCACATTGTATAATAATATTATAACAGTGTAGGTATTTTTAAAATTAAATTAATATTTTAATCAAAATGTTTCATTGTTCAGCAGTTCTTTGTTCAAATATTTCTGATAAACATCCTACATAACTTCACACCACAAGCTCCAAAATAACGAATATACAGCTGAAAAAGACGAAGAAATTCTTTCTTACAATGTTTATTTACGCTTCCTTTTATAGTCATACCCCCTTAAAACTCCCTTTTAAAATGTGTTTTCTGTCTGTTTTTAAATTACCATGTTATTGTAACTATTAAATGCAGTTTATATCAATTAGAAGCATTCCAATGAATGCACGGTACAAACATATAACACAGTGTGGAAACACAGAAGAAAATCAACCAATTTTATTTATAAGACAATTCTGTTTCTTCAAGAAAGTAAAATAAATTTTAAACAGCGTATTAAATAACAGTCATAATAAGAGGTTAAAATAAGCTCTATGAGTGTTCTATATCCTTTCTCATCTTTGCATAACGTTTGAGCTTGTATAATAAATACATGACATCAATCTGTTAAAGTCATATAATTGGTAACAAAAGCGAGTAATGATTATTTTATTAAAAAAAACATTTTTTGTTTCACCATTTAGTTATTGTATATATATTAAAATTTCTTGAAACTACTTAAATAAATAATACAATGATGCAATATTAGAATTGCATCATATCCTCATTGCAAATTGTTACCTGTTAAAATCTGCTGGAATGGAAGCAGTCACAAAAGATGCCATTGGTTTTCGATGGACCTGAAATATATAAACAACTATTTGATTGGATAAATAATAATACAGGCTTATTTACACAAATCAATTCTGTTTTACCAACCACATGTTTTGGACTTTTGTGGTAAGAATAGTGTTCATAGCAATAAAAAACACCATATTAAAACATAATGTCACACATTTGTGTGCTCGGAAACATACCTAAAGCAGAAAAATCCAGGGAAAAAAGCAAAAGAGATATTGAAATAACATCAGAGGAGAATTCAACCCACCTGTTGAAACATCTGTAACAGGTCTGAACTTTTATCGATCAGAGAGTTTTTCGTTGACACTTGAAGCTAAAATGAGGAAACTCTGGATAAAGTTAAAAGTAAACAAGCTGTTTCCAGAAACCAAATATAATTTTTAATAATTCAGCATGCATATATCTCAGTATGTCTGAACATACAAGAGGGTTATCTATAATTAAATGTATCATAAACTCTCCTTTATTTCCAAATCACCTGATGTTCAACCTCTTGCAACAACGACTCTAGTAGCTCAGTCTCTTGAGTTAGAGCATTCTTTTGACCTGAATGTTACAAGGAAAGGTTTGTATTTGTAAGTAACATATAATATCACTGTTCCTGAAATTCACTGTCATTTTCAATTTCACTAAAAATCATATTAACTGAGTACAATTGATGCCGTGAAATACACACAGTGGGTTGGCCAAGTAAATTATACGTCATTGATGACGCCATTAATCTGTTCAAAATGGCTAGAAAAATGGCGGCTGGTGATGGTTTTTTTTAGAGTTTTTGTGGTAAGAATTCTCGTTGATTTTCACTTAAGTATGGATTTAATATTTAAGAAGTGATTTGTGAAATTTAGCGGGTTAATTAGCTATTTTTTTGGATTAAGTATTGAACCTGTCACTCTAGCATGTAAATATGAAGGAAACAAAATGGGAAAAAGTATAAAGAATAGTCAGTTACAAATTTCTTCTTTGTTGATAAAACTAGCCATTTTTTCGATGAAAATTAACTTTCATACTTGCCAACTTTTTCTAGCTATTATTAATGAACTTTGAACCACTCTAGCAAGTAAATATGATTGATATGAGATGGGAAATGTTTCTTTCTGTAAAGAATAGCTAGCTACAAATTTCTGTTTTTTAGATGAAATATGTTTGTAAAAAAGATATATATTTTTGGTCATGCTAGTCTTGTAATAATTTTAAATTTCTGCAGATATAACCTCATTTAATTGATATTAGTGGAAGAAAAAAGAACTTTGGACATATACCCATTAACGTTAAGAGCTTGTTTTTCAACTGAGTGTCCAGCCGTGCCACCATCAATTCAACTGCATTGCGGATTTCCCTTACTCTCTAGGATTGAGAAATTAACAAATGGTTTGATTATTCGTTACGAATTAAAGCGTAAAGTAAGCAATCATTTTGAACGTCAAATCTAAAATTATACTACAGAGTTTATATACAAAATAAAAACCCAATTTTGCATGAGTCTGCTGGAAAGAATGTTTTAATATATTTCTTTTCCACATTTTCTATCACAATCAAATTCATACCTCCTCTTTTGCATTTTTTACACTCTCTACATTCTTTTCCTGGAATAGAGAATTTCATTTTTACATAATTTCCAGTAAACATGAGATACCGTAAAGATACTAGAAAACAGAACCCTTTTGTGAACCTTTTAGACATTGGTTTTTTTTAAAAGGGTATTTAGAGAAAAACAGGTTTATAATAAACACTGATTGAAAATGAAACAACCTTGAAACATAGATAAAATCTTCGTTCCAAAGTGTTAAAAAAACATTTTGATCTAAATATTCCATAGGAGTCCATAGGCATTAACGTTATTAAAAAAAGTTATTGGGGTAACATTTCTGCTTGCTTAGCAATGAGAACTTAACTAACAGCTACTATCTTAAGTGAACTTGGAGAAAAATACAAATAAGTACATGATTTTACATTCACAGTTAATGAATATCATTAAGCCTGCTCCTCAACATACCACTTCTTGTACTAAACTAATCAACTCCATCAATCTTCTCCGTAGGCCACTTATCTAAAAATTAACAATCAAATTTAACAACAAGTCTAAATGTTTGTTAATATTTAAATTAAGGTAAATGATCGATTAAACACCCTGAAAGCTACAAAAAGACACATAAGTATTATTCTCATTTTGAGATGAACGCTATCAGTAAAAATGATGCAAAGCTTCTAGACCGACACCCCAGAGCATTTTGGTCAAACAAACAAGGTGCTAATATCGAGTACAGGAACATTTATTGCGTAATGTAACACATGCATATATGAATGTATGCCTGGGACCCTTTGCTGCCTAAGGTCCCGAGACCCCCAAAAGAAGATTTCATGTAGTACCTCCAATGTTTCACCCAGCTCAAATTTTGGGACCCTCTCTGGGGGTCTGGCTGGCCTTATGCAGAGGTAAATTTGCCTGGAACGAGTCATTCTCTACTCTGAGAGATTTACCTGTTTTTTTAAACTTACTTTCATGTGGTACCTACTATGTTTGATCCAGCTGATTTGTGGGTCCCTTCTTTTGGAGGTCTAGGAACCTCACATAGGGTCCCTGGCAGACATCCATATATGCATGTGTTACGTTACACAATAAAAGTTTCAGTACTCAGATATTAGTACCACGTTCGTTTAACCAAAATGCTGTGGGCAGGTGCTCTATTCCTTCGTGTCAACGAAATATATTATTGCTGAAAAAGAAGCAGTTTATATACATGTAGAATATAAGCTTTAAATGCTATTTAAAGTGATTCCGAGGTCTAAAAACATGCAAACTTATTTTGTTACACACAAAAAATGAAAACTAATTGCTTTTTCAGTTTTTTGCAATGCCAAACCATTCGTTGGCAAACGGCTTTTTAAAAACAAATTTTCGACATTTTTCTAACTGTTCTCAAATGTTGTTTACAACATGTGCGGCCCGATTTTCAAATTAGTGTTCAGATCCTTTTTAAACTGTGACGTAGTTATGGAGCAACAACAAATTGATTGTATGTTGTACTGAAAAATTTTACAAAATCCTGGTTTACAACGTGAAATAACTATTTTTGAAGATGTTTCACAGTAAAGATCTCTTGTAAACCATACTTGTTTGAACCAAACGGAATCACTTTAAACTGAAATAAACAAATGCGATTTTGCTTTTTTGTTTTCTATTTCTAGTTTCCAGAAATAGACTTTCTGCATGTCTTCAGATCAGAAGGTAAAAAAGTGGCTTAGAATTGTGTTTGTGAAGAGGTTATTATTTACAGGGTGTTTTTAGGGAGAAAGAATTGCAAGTGATTTCATAACACGTTTTTAATATTAATAATATTAATTTGTTCAAGGTTCCTCAGGGTAAGCAAGCATTGCAAAATTAGGTATATTTTGTAGTTTCTTTTCCACTTTTCTACTATTTCTAGCTAGAAAAACAAAGATATATAAAATAAAACTAACATCCTCATGACAATAGTATACACTGAAATAATAGATAAAGAAATTAGGTCATATTGATGTTTCAGGTTCACACCCTGATCGTCAAAACTTAATGAATGATTTTAGATTCTAATGAAGTTTTGACAATCCAGTTAGACACAGACATTTATGCATAACAAGATAAGTTGATGTTTGGTACTAGCACTTGGCCTAATACCTGATCGGTGATTTCTAGAACTCGGCTATCATACACAACATCCAATGGTTTGAAACTGTGCTGAGAATGCTAACATGGAAAACAAAGTCATTAGTACCAGTCTCCTATGCATATAGTATATAGAAAGAGAGATACATAGTAAAAAAAACATGATTGAAATATGCTGATGCTGACAAACAAGAGATATAAAAACAAAAAAATTAGAAATGACATTTAAAAATTAGAAATTTTACTATGTAGCAATATTGAATCTTACAGCAGTAATGCACAAATGCATTATGAACAAATTTATACCTTCCCACCCCACAGTGCGCACATATGACAAATACACTTGTTGCAAGTTTCACAAAACACACTCAGTTTTTCGTTGTGAGCAACACAGTTTCTAGAAAAAACCTCACTTCATAATGGGTATAAACATTTGAACAAAGAACAATGAAATCTGCTGGAATATAAGTCTGCTTTTACTTTAACTAAGTACCTGGTCTTAAGCATGAGCACAATGTATTTGTCTCTCTGTGACAGACTACAGATTTCAGCAAAAGATGTTTCACACAAAAACATTTTCTTGTCACTTTGACAGTATTAAACAGGTAACTATTCTGTTTGTCCATTCATTTATATTTACTTAGATTTTCATTTCAGATTAGTCACAATGACAGTTTGTGATGGTAAATTCATGATTTCTGGTGGTATTTGACTGGTCATTTTTGCACTTCAAGTTTTCAATGCAATTGTTCTACATTGCTGATAACGCTCTAAATGTCAGCATACATTACTTTACCTGTCTTTATTATCATGAGCATCTTTAGCTGTCACACTTTGTGTTGTCTGCAGGTTATCAATTTGCTGAAAGTAAGTAACATATGGGTGAAAGAAGTATTTCACTCTCACTTGAAAACGTTGGAATACCTCTGTGACCTCCTCTACCCATCTACAGTGTACCAGCTCATGTATGTGAAGGCATGCTCTACACAAGAATAAGAGAGAGAACATCACAACATTTAATTTCAAGTGATCAATATGAAGATTCAAGCGCTGCTTGAGAAATAAGTGAAACACTGATGACGGATCTTACATCGATGGTCAAGTAACATTTTCAGTGGTCAATGCCAAAAATGTGAAACAAGAAAATATCTGACATTCTTCTCATTAAATAAAACAGTGTCTGTGCGATGTATATATGCGTATTATTTTGCCTGTGTGATTTTATTACCAAGTGCTAGAAACCTCTCTCCTTGAAGTTGTGTTATGTTTTATTCCATTTTTAGGAGGGAAGATTGTAATAATAATTGTGTTATTATTGTATTGTAATAATAATTGTGTTATTATTGTTTTAGTTTATACAAGAATAAAGTCTTAATTAGGCAAATGTTTGGTTTCACTTCACAACCTTTAAGTAAAAATAACTTGTTGTGAGTCTTAATCCTAAAAACAAATAAACTCTGACTTGAAACATCTGTGAACATTCAAATTAACAGCATGCAAAGGGATCTCTCTTTACATAAATTTGGAAGACCAATAACAAAGAAATCAAAAGGCGTAAAGTGAAAAAACATGTAAGTATGAAATTTTTTTGAATGTTCAATATTTTATTTATATTTGAATATCAGAAAACAAATATGGGATATAATAGGGGAATAAGTAACATCCTACTGGGGTTGGTGTTAGGAAGAGCATCCAGCAGTAAAAAACATATGCTTCAATAAACTATCAGATGATTAAATCTACATTGGTACAGTGGTCTAAGCGTTGCTCTCAGAATCAAGAGGTCCCTGTTTTGACTCTCACTTGGGTGGAATCTTGCCACATCCCTGGAAGTACTGCGCTCAGTTTGTTTCTGGGTGAAGTGGCTAGAGTTTCTAGGATTTGTTTCATGTTTCCGGGTTTCCGAGATAGAGAAGGACCTTATATAACATCAAAATTCTGTGTGGATCCATTGAAAAAAGGGAAAAAGACCCAATTAAATACTCTCAACTCTGCGCTTTAGTGGCTTTCGTAGCCTTTCTTTGGGTGAAAAAACAACAACAAAAATACAACTTAAGCCTCCTGCACGAGGAAAGCGGGCGTTATACCTGGACGATGACAATGATGAAATAGACTAGAAGTAGAAAAGTGAAATTATAAGAATTATAAAAGGTTAATATATGGAATGTAATTTCTAAATGAGTAGCTATCAGAAATATACCACCCCCTATTCTATTGTTATGACACCATTTATATCAGGTTACCACCAAAAATGGCAAAATCGACAAAACAAAATGTAACTTCCTTGTTAAACTGTCTCATTTCTAGATTATAGATCTTTATAGAACATTTCGCTATAAAATATGCCGTTATGCCAAGGTAATTCTTTGCCCATGAGCGGTTACTGTTTTTCAGCACCGGGATAATGCCACCCTTTATCCACAATGTTGGGCATGTATGTACCATTTTGAAGGGTTATTACAAAAGTTTAGTAGAAGATCGTGGAAAATGGTTTTTCATAGAATAGCAGGTATTTGGTCTAAACCTGGAGACTTGTTGCAGAATGATGTAACAGCATATTTTAATTCTTCAAGAATGAAACATTCACAGTGGTGCACTCGTCCAACGGTACAGGAATTTCTTGTCCTACGGCAGAGTGACATAATTTACTGATTATTATGAAGAACCAAAAGTATCAAATAGGGGCTAATACAACAACCCAATATCCATAGTGTTAAGTGTTATCGGGCGCCAAAATCCTTGCATGCAAATTCAGAAAATTGAAGAAAATAAAAAGAATGCATTAAAAGCTTACTTACCAAAAAATGCCACTAGGAAATTCAATGAAAAGGGAAATTTTCAAAGAGAACAAATGTTTACATGTTTAGACATTGTTACAGGTTGTTTAAAAATTCCATTCAACTTAGACACATACAAATGAAGAAAAATTATGCTGCATTCAATGGAAGAAAAAAAGATCAAACCACAAAGAAACATCCAATTTTGTTTACAAAAATCACTTTAACAAGAAAAAACTTAAGGTTACTCCACTGATTCAGTCTCAATGTAAAGCTCATCTCTAATTTTCATTTTAGGAAGTGGGTGGCAATTAAGTAGGGTTTCCAAGCAGTGATCTAAAGTGGGAAAAAGTCAGTTGATTTTATGTTTTTCTGGGGACGGGAGCTCCTGTTTATTTGTACTGATGGATTTTCCTTGTGCCCTGAAATTTCGTTGAGAATGTGTCAGGCGGCTGAGTGTTGCTTAGCAATGTGAAGGGAGGAGATCTTTTTAATTTTCCTTCAATATCAGCTTCTGCTGCAGCGTATGCTTTCATGGTCTCGAGAAAGAATGGTTTTGCCTAGTCTTCTGTTTCAAAAATCTTCTCAATGGGATAATGATGAAATTTACAAACTTTTAGACAGAATGGAAACAAAGAGAGCACTTCATTTCACATCAAAAAGAAACAATGAAAATGCATTTTAGAGAACAAATCATTTTTGCAAATAAATCCTCAAACATTAAAATTGTTGAACAGGAAACTTCCAAATGACTTGCCAGAAATTGACAAAAATCCACAGCGGCGTACCCAGCAGAAATCCCATAGCGTTTGAGCGGTATGGGCACCCAAACTAATCCGCCCAAACTATTCATTGTTTCCTTTATTTTTTAAAGATTCGTTCCTTGATACTCTCATAAACACACTGAAAAGTATCATTATCATTAAACTTTGTTTTTTACGTAAACGTAAAATATGAAAAGATTTTAGATTTGTCAAAGAAAACCGATAGACATGTTTACACGCGATACTGCAGGTTGTTTAAAAGTTCCATTCAACTTAGAGACAAACAAATGCAGAAGAACTATGCTGCATACGATGGAAGAAACAAAGATCAAACCACAAAAAAACAAACACATTCAGTTTTGTTTACGAAAATCACTTTATGATTGCTCAGTTTTCTTCAACCTTTTTAAAGGTTTTTAAACTTTTAGGATAAAGGATCTTGAATTCTCTAAATTGAGATGAGAAACGATATGATGTGTACTTCAAATCCTGGAGGTATGTATGAATTGCGGACCAAGAAAGCTAAATTTTCATATTCTCTATAGTCACAAGTCTTGGCATCTAGAATCCTCAGACCCTAGAAGCTAGAACACTAAGGTCCTGATAGCTACTACTAGTTTGGTACCCAATATACGCATCCTATCCAGATAGCAAGAAGACCCTGATAACAAGAAAATCTCCCCCGCCTAGTCCTGCTCAGTATGCAAAGAAAATGAAACAATAGCTTTGGCCTGATTGAATTAATCCTTATTTTCAGATTGTTTGTGAAGGCTTGTGGCTGTGATGCCGATTGGGCCGTGAAGAAGTATCAAGTTTCGACCCAGGACGATGGGAATAGCTGTGGAGTGTTTCTTCTGATGGTAAGATGAAGGATTGACCCAGCAGTCTACTTCTGATTTGTTAGTTGTTACAGAAGCACTGAGCAGAATGCTGTAGTGTATCTTACAATTATTACCGCTGGCATTTAAGCAGGCACTGATGTGATAATTAAGTCATTTTCATGGATGATCACTCTCAAACCTCTTTAACACTGTTGTGCATCATTGATGTTAACTTCTGGTGAAATGTTTATATTTTCTCTCTCCTTTGGTATTCAGAATGCTGAGGCCTTACTGAAGGATGCCCCACCAGTTGTTATGCGACAGTTCCACTGTGAAACATATCGTCAGTACATACTAGAAAGAATACTGCACCATGCAAAAAGTAATGAAGCTGAAAAAATCTGTGACTTCCCCTTTTGTGAGAAGCCTTCTGGGGAGCAGATTCAATGGACCCAGTGTGATCACTGTAGTCGATAGATGCACAACTGCTGTGTCGGTCTGCCTCTTGATGATGTTGAAGATAAGGACAGTGAGGACGGCACCTACAAATGTGTTTACTGTATTACTTAGTCACTGATATTATCTGATAAAAAAAAAACGATAAAAACGTTCATGTTCTTTTCTGTTTTAGGATGTTTTGTTAGGATGATTTGCCTGTGTACTTCTAGTGAAATACATGTACTCTGTATTTTACTTAATTCCTGGATTGAATTGTTTGATTATGTACTTTGAATGTATTGATGTGATTAAACTTAAGTGTATTTTGTGTGAAATATTCGTTAGATTTCATTCATGACTTGGAAAAACCTTGACCATTTTTACTTGAGGACAGCTCGTTTCAGTATCTGTCTCCATCTTGTTAGTGATCCAAAATAACAGTGGCACAATGGTAAGATCATGTGCCTGCAGCCTCCAAGGTCCCGAGTTCACTTCCGATCATGGGCAAGTCCATGTGGTAGAAGGGGCCTGTCTGCTTACGTTTCCTCTGGGGACTCCAGTTTCCTCAAGTCTCATACAATATATTTCCACCAAGGGAGATGTGGAATGACAACCTTCCCTCCCAACTAGTGGAGCACTCCTCCTCCACCCCTGCCCATCATGGTCCAATCCCACATCACACACCCTGGCCCTCTGCTGGACATCCCTGGCAGTGGCCCTCTATTCTTCATACCTCCCATCCTGGCCACCAGGGGTACTACTGCCATGGAGGCATACCCTCTCCCCATGCCAAAGCTATGTAAAACACTGATCTTTGTGGCTGCCGGGACCTGGCATACTTTACAGTAAACGATGACCAACACGCCGGCTTCCGTAATTTAGCTCCTTCCACGTTTTTGCCGCGCGTACACATAAGAGTCGGATTCTTCAGTGCGTACACGACAAGTCGTGTACCCAATGAAGAAATTGATTATTGCGCACCCGCAAGTCGTGCCTCCAACACGCCATTTCTTCAGTCCGGGCACGACCGTCGGGCATCCAACAGTTTTTTTTTCATTGGGGACACGACAGTCGGGTACGCAGTAACAATTTTCCTCGTTATGTACACGACTGTCGGGTAAATATCACCGGCCTTAAAAAATATTAAACTGCGTTCAAGTACAGTTACGATGTTAGCTTCAGTGATGCAAGACTCACTGAAAGATAAAGAAAGATAACCAGTATTTTATTTACAAAGACAAGATCTTTTATGCAAAATTTTTCTGCAGTAACTACTTTTAGTAATGTATAAAAACTAACGTTGTTTTAACAACGTATGTATTTGTTTTTTATGAATAAAGAAAAAAGCGTTAATGAGGTGTGCGTTTTTATTTTATGATTGTATTAGAAATAATGATCAAAATTGTAATATCAAATGAGAACACAATCAAATGTTTCCAGCAAAAACAATATACAAATGAAAACATAACTATAGCAATTTAACACGTTTTAACTAATTAACACTCTTTTTACTTTCGCACTACGAGGTTCCTATTTTAGTTTTTTTCTTCTCGCGATAATTTATGGGAGAGCCCAAGTATCAACACTTAAAAGAAAAATTTATGCAGAATGTATTAATTCTGTACAAAAAGCGTGCAACATAGATCACTGTTTGACGTAAATTTTTTTAACCATTTAGATTAAACATCATTGTTAAGTTAACAATTTGTACTTGTTTGTAATGTGACAAAAAACTTTTTATTTTTTCTTCAATTAACGTAATCGAGGTGCGCGACAAAAAACACATCTTGCACATTCCAGGAGCGGAACCATGGGGGGGGGGCTGCAATAAAGGGAAAGAAGGAGGGATTAAGAAATTATTGTGAGAAAAAACGGTAAAGCCCAAACTAACTCTGGGTACGGCGCTGATCCAGGTATACTACTTATTAGAATTGGAGGTGTATTTCATCAAGTAATAAGTAAAGCAGTAACAACTGTAAAGGTGATATACAGCAAGCATTTATTTATTAAACAATGATGTATAAAATGTATTTTATGTTCATGGACATGATTCTATTCTAGTCAGTTTTGTATGTTTCAATAAAGGTAAACATGGAAAAAAATTATTTTTCTTGTTATCTTTAAAAAACATCAACAAAATAAAAATAATGATGTTGTGTTTAGAAGAAATGGCTATTTATGGCAGAACTCTATTGCATTTGTGGTCAAGTTTGAATTTGAGCATTGGAACTTGCTGCATCTAACTGGTTAACAGCACTATTAGATGCACAATATTTACTTGGAAAAACTAGTATTTTTCAAAACTCTTCGCTTGCGTTATGGTATACCATTGAGTTGACTACCATGCATTATGTTTGTGAGACAGTGGTTATTTGGTAGAACAGGTCTTAAACTGTAAAAAATGTGATTTTGTTTCCATCATACACAATGAGGTTTGTGATTTAACAGGTAACTTACTTGCTGAAGTGAGCAAAGACACACAAATCAAGCTGGTTTTAGCAGATCCAATTAGTGAAAGAGTAATAAATCATAAATCCATTAATACATCAAAAATATCTAAAACCACCACAACATGACAACATCATCAGCGATACTGACATTACCCAGTCATCATGTGTCCATTTAAAACAGAAGAATAGCTAATTATTATCATTATTTTACATTTTTCACTATTACATTTGTTATATTTAAGTTAAAAATTAATATTATTTTTTTCAGGCCGGTTCGTAATATTCAAGAAACAAAAACTCTCAGTCTAGGCTATGTACTGGAAAAAATATCTTTGTACATTGTGTGCAGGTTTAAAATCATTGAATGTCACTATGACATTAGAAAGAAAACATGAATCAGCTAAAAAATCTCTAAAACATGGAATTGTAGAATCTTTTTTTCTCGTTTGCATGCTTTGCTTGATTTTTTTAATATACGTTCCTTCCTATTTTTTTATTATTTGTAAGATAAAACGGTAATTTTTATACAATCTAATATCAATTCTAGATGTCAATTTGAACGTTGAAAAGTTTGTTTCAAAGGTAATTACATTAATTGTGACCAACAGTAATTTTCATTATTTTATTTTATTATTAGCAAGTATTATTTGATTAAATACTGAGATTCAAAAAACATGTGCAAGGCTACCAAAAATTCAATTATTCACACCTGCAATGTGGACATTGTGGTCGTTGTTCTGTCAACCATCTCTAAAAAATATAGAATCATTTGAGAATAGAACCTTCATGCTCATAAATATCAGACATGAATGTGATCACATCTAAAATTGCAAAAATCATTTTTTAAATTAAATTTGTCACATCTTCCTCTCTTTGACTAAGATCTCTCCAGATGATATATTTTGATGAAACATAACTGTCCGATCCGGTTACAGCCTTAAAACTATTACTGTTACAAAGTTTGGATAAATAATGCAGTCAAAATGTCTTTAGGGCTATACCCAGCAACAAATCTCAAGAATGACAATGGATATTTACTATAACTATTATGAGTAATTCACATCATTTGGATAATTGTATAATTTTATTCCATTTTTGCTATGTTGTTTTAACTTCTTTCTGTCAGTGAATAAACCAATTTTGTTATACTCTCTCATAATTTGAGTCTCTTAAAGTCACAAGACATTCTTAATTCAGACTAATTGAAGAGACCAATGTTTGCAATCATTTGAAGACTTTCCATTAACCTACCACTTTGTTACCCTTTTATTCATTATTTATCATCTATAATATAACAAAGATAACCTTATAATCCGAAAATATTACTTATTCTGGGTTGCTTTTAATAAACTCTTGAAATTTTACACAATCTTTCAGGATATAAAAGTCACAAAAATTAAAAGAAAATGTTTGAAATGATAATACAAAAAATATATACATCATAAAGGTTGCATCAAGACAATTCTAATTACAACAAATCTATTCACAACTAATTAGTATTTGTAGAAATGCAGTTCATTTTTGCAAGCTAGAGACAATTTAGTGCTACAAAAAAAATTTGTTTGGATGTTGAATAGAGATAACATTTTAGATTACAATGTAAAAAAAGAAATAGAAGATAAACTGTTTTCTTTGTGCATTTTGTGTAATGTGTGTTGGAATTCATACTTGATGTCTTAATTTCATTTAATTAAGGAATTGAAAGCAATTCAATGAATCTCACCCTGATACAGACAAAGCAGCACAACTTGGAGCAATGTGGACACAACCTTGCATCTTTCACACGTTCCATGCAAATGAAACAGCGAAACATCTCAGCCAAGTTCTAAAAATTGTTTGGGTTTAGTTCAAAATCAAGAATGAAAATCATTCAAAACTGAAAACAGATATGTTCTTTATAACTAGTAGTTATAAATTTACAAAAATTTAATTAGAATTTTGACAATAAGGAAAAGATTTCAATTTTGAGAAATGTTTTGTAGATCTATGGAAACATTTAAAAAAATAAACTTATATAGTAAAACAATTGTGAAAAGAATTATGTAATAAAAAAGGAAGCTTTTAAACTGATTTCAAATATGGATTATACAAATAATAAGCTTTATAATATATATAAAAGATATTTTCCTTATTTCCCTAGACCTACCACTACCCTAAACCAAACCCAGGGCCTGATTAGTAATTAAGAGTACGGCAAATAAGTTTTGGGTGTGTATCTTTAAACACGCTTGCAAGCTTTAAAGACCTTCAACCATTACGCCTGCTTTTTTTTCGACAAAATATTTTGACTGACAAATAAGTTGAGCTTCTGTACCATTTTTCATAAAAGCATTTGGCGGAAATTGTCATCCTTAGTTCCTCCCTTCCAATCGGTGGGCACCAGTCAAGCTTTTAATGACACATTAATCAGGTGAGTTAATGGACTTGAAAGGGGGGATAATGTCACATCTTTAAGGATACCTGGAGGAAAATTATTTGGTGTGGATTAATCTGATTTTGGATTTGAACTTGGTCTTCAAATTGTAACTGTGGCTGCTTACTGGTGTGTTCAGTCTGTTGTTCTGAAGATGGCGTGTGTTGTTTTCGTCCACTGTCAACAGGGTCCGGTGCATTGCGGTACTGGAGCATAGCACATTGAAAGCATCAATTGGAAACTGCTCATCATCTGGCCCAATGTGTGACATGATTAGTCGTTTGATAGTTTTAACTGCCACCTATTATTGCCACTAATTGTTGTTTTTTTTGCTGCTCGGCAGTTTGCATAGCAGAAAGCAACAGCTGATTTATTGTTTATCTAATAGATATGTGTTGTGTATGTTATTTTATTTTTGCCTACGCATCTCTACCATTTGATGTTAGTTTGTCTGGTATGCCATAGGTTGATAATATGTGTCTCATCTGATCCACAAGGCCTTCTTTTCATTTCTTCACTATTGACCAATGTAAGCACTTGTCAACAACCACATAATTTGTGCCTTTATATGCGAAAAAGTCAGCTACAATATTTTGAAATGGGAAGTCAAGTAAGGTAGCAGTGACTAGTGGTGTATTGACTTGAGAGGGAGCATTACTGTTGTTGCTGCCCTACAATCTGCCCTGGTGGGAAAGTAATGCGAGTAATGTGGTCCTTGTATAAAATAACCTCATCTAAATTCCACAGATGTTTACGAAGATTGAAGTTGTGTTGGATGAAGACAGAAATTGGTGACAGTCCAGTTACCACTGTTTGAGGTCGTCCCAGCTAAGGTCGTCCAGAAAAGATCTTGTGTGGCTTGTGATCAGGACACGGTCAGGTTCTCACATCCTAAGATAGTTTCTTTCTCAAGAGCATCAACTACTACTCGATTGGGGCATAATTTGCTTCATTTGTGTGTGTGAAATGAGTGCCCACGAGTGTCTTCCTCCAGCCTGTCCTGCAGCAGAAAGATTTTGTGTCCAGGGAATTCCAGTGCTCCTGAAATATCAAGAATCCTATCCTGGTCCTGGACCACCAACCTGGCTAGGCATATCCTTATGATGGGGAACACTGTGATGGCCATTTCAGCAGCCAAAGATTGTATTCTTGTAGCTTTGGAGAACAGGGACTGACTGTGTTTCGTGGGTCGCTCGATGGCATGTGCATTGATGAAGCGGATAAGCTGGAAGAATTAGGAGTCTTGGCAAAATCAGAGAATGTAGCAGTAGACGTTTATGTTTCACCAAACTTCCTTCTATATAAAGAATAATCATGGATGGCATCGTCTCCTCCAACATTCAATGATCTCAGACAGAATATATGTATCCTCCCAATAACTGCTACTTCTTGTAACAAAGTCCTTTGTAAGTTGTCATCATGTCATCTCTTTATAAAGTCAGATCCCTGTTGCCAAATCATCAATGCAATACCTTGGTACAGTAACACCCTTTAAGGCTTACGAGTTGACACACAAGCAATGTGCATGCCAGGTTCCTATGAATATTTACAAGTCCTTACTTCCCGCATGTCAGGAGATTTTTTGCAAGAAGATTTCGTTGTTATCATTGTTGACGATATCCATGTGTGGAAATACACCAAATGAAATTTTTCAGAACTTCCCCAGTGTTCTTCATTGTATATCCCAGAACAACCTTCATCTATCAGTAATGAAAACCGTTATTTAACTCTTACAAACTACGATTTTGGGGTGGAAGTGGAACACAGGTACACTCTGACCTTGTCGCGATAAGACTTCGCCATTGGCTTCTTTCCAACTGAAGGCACATCAGATTGTATGGTTACCTTGTGAACATGAAAGATATGTGGCAATGTCAAAGCCAAAGAGTTCTTCACTTGATAAAAATGCTTTTGTCCATGGCAGTATATACAGTTATATACTAATTGAAAGTGTAGTTCTACCATATACTTTCAATAATTCTATTAAAGAAATTGAACATTTGAACACGAAGGAACCTTGCCGCTGTTCATGTGCTTTAAAACTGAATACCTTCCAGGCAGGAACCCTAACAGCAATTTCATCAGCAAAAACAGTAGGAGCACCTTAAGGAAATAGCACCAAAGAATTTACCTCCATAGTTCCTGATCCTTCAGCTCCAGTATTCATAGTGTTTTGAGCTATAAGGAAATAAAACATATATCATATAATCTATTACAATGAAACTAACTGAATCGTTCAAAACATTTTATTTTAACATTCAACTTAATTTTATTATATATACACACACTTTCATCTCAATCAAAATTTCTTCATGAAATATATATATATAGGTATTCAACTTTTCATAAAATAAATTTTCTCAACAACCAATATATTAACTTTTCACACCCAACAATCTCAAATATGGCTGTATGAGAAAACTACGTTATCCTAATAATTATTTCAGGTGTTTCTCAGTTTTAAGGCAAACTTAGCTTTGTGAACAAGAAAAACAATATTTTGAAATTTTACTGCAGAAAAAAGAAAATGGAAAAAATTGTACTTGTAACAAAAAAAGACTGAATATTCAGTTATAATATATAATATTGTTTTCACATCAATGCATATTTTTGAAAACAGTCAAAGTCAGTCACCTTATCATTTGATACCCCACACTTAAAGATGTATATATAAGTTAACTAAGAATTATTAGATTGAATTTTTGTTACCAAGCCTCGCAATTTCATTAAGAAAAAAGACGCTAATAGGTATAGGTAAAAAATAGGTAAGACGATACTTAGCTATACTTGCAAACCTGCAGAATCGCGTCCCATAGATTTTAGAAAGCAGAACCGCTACTATGGTAGCACATTTGTTGCAAAAGTGAAAATTTACATTCAGGCCAAAATTATACATTCAGTGAGAAGGTACCATATACTTTTAGAGTCGGAAATTAAATAACATATTTGCGCATAGTTTCTTTCGCACATTCACCCCAGAAAGCAGTAAAATAACAAAACATGGCGTAATGACGGCACACTCGCGGATGTTTGCGGATGAATGGTAGCGGATATTCCGGATATTCTCAGTAGTCAAAACATTCTAGATTCCATTTTTAGTATAGTATTGTTGGTAATTCAGTTGAGAAATTCAATTTTTGAGGTAAGTAAGAATGAAGTTCGGGTATCGTTTATTTCTTGATTTTTAAAACTTGAGCTTGGCGACTACGTCAATACTGCATTCAGGAGGGTCGTAGGTTGGTTTTGTTAATTTGTTAACTAGGGGGGGGGGGGGGGGGGGGGGCTCAGGACTAGCGCGTATACAGCTGGGGGTGGGTCCAGGGCGAAGTCCAGGTGGGGGTTTTTGGGGGCGTTTTTAGGGTGATGCAAAAAAAGTAAAATTTAAACAAATTTTTGTTTTCATTAATGACGTCATAATTAACAAATTTTTCTATAATAACAATCAAAAGTAAAAGCTAAAGTTTAAAAAGAATAAATCGTTAACGTCTGAAAATGCGTTTTGAAGAAATTGCTCAAAAGTATTCAGATACGTGGTCCTTGTGAAAGGGGTTTTAGGGACCTAGGATTTGAGGTGTAAGAATTAAAAACAACAGTATTTGATGCTTGAAGTTTTATTTTTTTTCAAAAAGGAAGGTATTTGTTTTTAAGACAGCCCATGTAAATAGCACTGTACTTAAATTAAGCATGTGAACCACGACAAGGTTCCTTCCATCTCACATGAAAAAGTATTGTTCGCATTTGTTTGTAGGGTTGAGTAGTCACCAATCAATGTTATCGCGTTATATATGTCCATGTCTAAATTCCACACAAACAACGTAAAAAGACTTCATACATTCTACCTCATGAATCTACAATACTCTAATGTAAGTAACAAAGAAATTAATTTTCCCTAAGCAGAACCTAACCTACAGAGAGCGCTCCTATTCGGATCCCGTTCATTTCGTCGCAGATCATTTCGTCGCATTCATTTCGTCGCAGTTCATTTCGTCGTAAATCATTTTGTCGCAGTTCATTTCGTCGTAAATCATTTCGTCGCAGACTTCAAAGTGCTATATAAAGCGCTAATTAAAACGAGTGGCTTTGAGTAGTTCATTTCGTCGCGTTCATGTCGCGCATTTCGTTGTAATGCAAATAATAAAATACAAACTCCAAACAAATAAAGTAAATGTCGCTCTAATGCCAAAATTAAAATACAGTTTTAAGATTGGTTGACTAAGTTTTTAAAATAAAAATCAAATGAGTTACTATGTTAAAGTTCGTTTTACTAAAGCATTAGTTATGTTCAGAAAGCAATATTGTGTAGAGGCGGTATGTAATTACTGTCCAAATATAGAATTGGATAAGTTTAAACGACAACTAATGCTATGTGGCATGAAAGGTTCCGTCGCGACATCAGCTTTGAACTATCGTACTCCAGTAAAGTACATCCACCATAAAACGCTCAAAACACATGTAGGCCTCAACACATGCGTGTATAACTGAAAGAAATTATTGGAAGCGGACCCACCAACGAATCTTCAGACGTAGCTCAGCCATCTGATTCCGCTCATTTCGTCGCGACGAAATGAACTGCGACGAAATGATTTACGACGAAATGAACTGCGACGAAATGAACTGCGACGTAATGATCTGCGACGAAATGAACGGTCACCGTTTGTAAGATGTGACAATAATAAAAAAGTTATAGTTGGTTGGTTGGTTGGTTGAGAATAATAAGAAATTTTCATCTATTAATCTATCGTTTCTAATATCTCTATTATTTCCTTTTAACAAATTATTAAAGTTTTATTTTTAGAAGACACAAATCTCAAACATTGGCATGCGTATCTATGCCGCTTGTATCTTGCACTACGAGACGGGGGACGTAGCCCGATTGTTTGTATTTGGGGGAGTACACCCACAAAACCTTTCTGCTCATGTCAGCGTCTTCTGTGCGATAAACCAAATCCCCCAAACACACGTAAAAATCATCGAGTTGTTCACCAGAGAAGTTTTTAATGGCCACCATTTGTACAAGGTTATTAAAGTTTGGTTCACGAGAAGTGTCTTTTGAAGTTGATTTTTTTGATTTACCGCATTCTAAAGAAGGCGTTTGTCATGAGAATTTCATATTTCTCTTATAATAATGATGTTATCAATGCATTACTATCAATAAATCAAAACGTAATTTAAAATCGGTGTTTACCTTTACACTGGTGCTTGAGCACACATTCTGTAGGAACGTAACCTCTTTC